>CM032376.1:7060251-7722751 GCA_019023105.1 Diglossa brunneiventris
CTGAGCACAATGAAGGCAAATGGTAAACCCACAGATAAGGGAAACTGGGAAAACCGACCCCACTGGTGTGATATTTCCAAGTACAACCTTCACCAGAAATTTCTTCAACCCATCTGCAACAAAGCTCATCATCCCAAACCCATCCCTCTTCTGCATCCCAGCCTCCTCCCAGCATCAGAAATGCCTTGCTGGGGATTTGCCTTGCAAACTGCTCCACCAGCCCATCAGTTGAATGCAAAGATCTGATTTTATTGCCAAAGAATCATTTATTGCTGGCCTAAAATAACTTTTCCTTCCAGATTTTACATGCTGGGATTTGGTCCCATTTATTGCTTGTGTTAGAGTTGCATTGCAGCTGGAAAAATAAGTAACAGAAAGTGGGAGAAAGGCAATGCGGGGTATAAAAGGTGAAATAAAAAACATGGGAGAGGAGCAAATATTGAGGATTTTTGTGTTGTTTGCATGACTCTGGGAGAAGCTTCATATTTGTGGTGTTTTTTTCCAGGATAGCTGTCAATGTAGGGATGTTTGCTGGTGTCACACATCCAGGTTTCTCCTGGATTAGCAAGGCTTTTGATTTGCACCATGTGGCATTTGCACCCAAACCCTTGTGCTGGGGACAGGACACGTCAAAGTGATGACAAATGATGGGGTGATGATTAATTCCAGCTCCAGTGTGTTTGATATCCATAATACAGGTATCATAAAGCCTTTCCTGGCAAGGCTCTCAAGGAATAATCTGCTTTAAGTAAGGAGAAACGGAGATGATGTTGGATGCTCGTGGCCCAAAAAACCCAATTCAAAGGATTTATTTGGGCACAAATAATTCAGTGTTCTCCACTGGATGGGTCCTGCTGTCCTGCCAAGGAAAAGGAATGATTTGAAGGCTGTGTCATCACTGCAGAGAGTTTTTCCCAAGGAAGAGATCAGGGAATATTGTATTTGCAGGGACTCTTGTGGCAGGAAGGAATGATGAATCTGACTCCATGTTCTCAGAAGGCTAATTTATTATTTTTTGATACTATATTATATTAAAGAATATTAAACTAAACTATACTAAAGAATACAGAAAGGATATTTGCAGAAGGCTAAAAAGATAATAAGGAAAACTCGTGATTCCTTCCAGAGCCCTGACACAGCTTGGCACTGATTGGCCAATAAGTCAAAATAATTCACAGCAGAAACCAACGAAACAATCACCTGTTGGATAAACAATGTCCAAACACATTCTAAAGGAGTAAAACATAGGAGAAGCAAATCAGATAATTATTGTTTTCCTTTTTCTCTGAGGCTTCTCAGCTTCCCAGGAGAAAAATCCTGGGCAAAGGGATTTTTTAAAAGATGTGGATGCCACAAAGGAATTGTGGCGCTTCTTGGCAAAGGCGTGACAAAGATCCTGAGGCTGGCATTGGATGAAATGGACTTGGCAGAGAGACACAATTAGTGCTGAGGCTAATTAGACTCTTGGCACAGGAGGATGGAGAGGTCACCTTCCTCCAAGGCCTGCAAGATAGGATCACATGGATCAAAGCTCTTCTGTGAGAGGAGCAAAACAGAGCAGCTTTGGGTCAAAATGGCCTCTTTTGGCTTAAAACCTGCAAATCCACCATGGCCAGCTCATCCTGGTGGCCAAAAGAACCAACATGGCCCAGTATCAAATGATAATAAATGATCAAAGTCTTGGTGGTGGAGTTGGAAGTGCCGAGGGAGCTGATTTAAAACCGCTCGCGCAGTCATGAGACTTCCAGTTTTACGGCTGGAGCTCCAATATTAGAATTAAAAAGAAACAGGCGTTGATGCAGGAAAGAAAATATTCTGCTCCTGATTTAAAGACTAGCGAATTGCTAAATATTTTTATTAGTGGCAAATTTGCAGCTTGCTGGAACTAATTTCACGCCCGGCAGATATGGAGCTTAAGCTGGGAATGGCGTTAAATTACTCTCTTGTGAGGGTGTTTAAGCCTTGTCATGGGCACCTGTGGGATGGTGGGGACC
Source organism: Diglossa brunneiventris (assembly GCA_019023105.1). Classification (NCBI taxonomy): domain Eukaryota; kingdom Metazoa; phylum Chordata; class Aves; order Passeriformes; family Thraupidae; genus Diglossa; species Diglossa brunneiventris. The sequence goes on from CM032376.1 coordinate 7,062,246, forward strand.
CCTTTTTTGGGGGGATTCCTCGTGGCTTGGGAGTCTGGAGATGGTGGTTGGGGAAAAGTCTCTCAGTACATGCATGTCATTTTGTGCTTGGTGTGATAGGAACCACCAATCCCCTCTCATTTGCATAAATTTGCTTATGGGGTTTTGCTGCAGATCAGCATGGTCACGAGGCCCCAAGATCCTTCAACCTGGAAAGAGGTTATTTATATTTTAAGGATATTTTGGAGGTTATCCAGGATATCCAGTGTTTAGTTGATTTTCTTAATTTTAAAATTTATTTTATCAATTATAAAAATGCACAGAATTGATTTTGAAAAAAAAAATTAATTAATTTTTATTGATTTTTTATTTAGAATATTCCAGGTTTAGTTGATTTAAGAGATGGGTAAAGGTTGGAACTGCTGTATCCCTGAGTGCCACTTGCCCCATTTTTTCCATGTTTTCTTTGTTGGCCAGATGTTTTACGGCTTGCCAACCCAAATTTGGGCTGGCTTTTCAGCCCAAATCCCTCCTTCCTCCTCCTGCAAAGTCTCTGAGTGCACCAGGAGCCACCCAGTTTAATGCTGGGGAAAAACCCATCCCATTTCAGCTTGCCCAGATACAAACTGGGACAGGTGCAGGTGTGGGGTCAGAGGATGTGGAGCTCGAGAAAGCAAAGCAAAGGCATCAGGAGGATCCAATTACTTCTCTAAAAATACTGCCAGGAGGGTGGCAGTGGTAAACAAGAGCTATTTAAATCCCTCAGTCCACTTTCTGTGATGGGGAAAATGAGGGTAAATTATTCTTCCCAACTTACCTGGAGGACACACACCGCTGAGAAGCACTGAGTTGTCCTTTTCCAAAGAGAAATCCCCCAAAAAAGAAAGTTAAAATAATAGGAGAGGGTTAGTAATGTCTCCAGTGGGGATAGAGCTCTCTCTCACAGGAACCCACTTCAGATTATCTTTTTCTAGCTGATGGCGGAAATCAATTTTAATCATCCTGACAGGAAATGAGGATGTAAGACTTCAAACAGAATAAATCCTGCAACATTAAAAAAATAATAAAATGGAATATGAAGTCACTTTTCAAAAGGAAAAAAAAAATATAAAATAAAATCCCATCTCAGCAACTGGAAATGCCTCTAAAAGGCCCTGGATTGTGGGAGGAGAGAAAATATTTCCCTGTGGGGGACAAGGCTGACCTCAGTCCAGAAGCACTTGGAGAAGGTGGATGGAGGAAGAGAAGGTGTCTCTGTCATCACAGCTCTTATGGTTCCTCTTGTGGTTCACATCACTCCCAAGTGGGAGGAAGTTGGTAATTATTTGGGTTTGCTGACTTGGTATAGTAAATACAACTTTATTTCAGTCCAGTAAATTTATAGATGGGTGCAAATAAGGTTTTTGATGCTTCGTTCTGCAAAGTTCAAGCAACTGCTGCAATTTCCCTAAAAACCCTACAAAAAGAAAGTTCCTGTAGTTGTCTCCTGGGGATGTTTTAATGGCATCGTGCCCACAGGGGATGGCATGTCCCCATGGAGTCAACATGGGATGATATTGTGGCAAAATCTGTTCCCACCACGAGAGGAAAGAGGAGAGAAACTTCTAGAGAGACTGGAATTTGGCTGTGGAGATCTCTGTGGGTGCTGCAAGGGATGGGGAAAAGGCAAAGCTAAAGGAATGAGGTAAAGAGTCCATGGAAAATAAGAAAATAGAGGGGAAAAAGAAAGACAAGAACAGGCTCTGGGGAGATGGTAGCAATTAAAATTTGCTTTTCTAACAGCATTCCCAAAGGCTCTAAAGCCCACAGTGAAACGTTTTTCTGACAAGCTTCTATTTCTCACCCATTTCCCCAAGAAATGCTATTCCCACCAATCTTACCTTTAAAGAGTATCCATGTGGGTGCTCCTTGCATCATCTCTTTGGCATCCTTGCTCCTTTACCTGTGTCAGCTCCTCTTCCTTCCCACCTGAGACTTCCAGGTTGGAAACCAAGGAGCCATTGATAACGAAACCCACAACACTTCATTAAAGTGGCTCATCATCATTAGTTCTTTGGGTTTTCTTTACAATGGCATTAATCACTGGCCACTCATGAGACTTTAATGTGCCCATAATAATCATCCATTTTAATTCCATTGCAACTGAGCAGTCAGTAATGTCTCAGAACTGGAAAGGGTTGAGCAGTGGCAGTGTCTGCCCATGGTGGGATGTGGGATGACTGAAAGTGACCCAAATTTATTGCTGAGACCCCCAGGACTTTCAGGCAGGTGGATTTTTTTGGCAGCCAAGACTCTCTTGCAGTTTTCATTCGGGTTTTATCCTTGGCTCCTTGCAACACCTTTGCTCTCGTCCTTTTTCATTTGACACATATCGATTGTTTTTCTGCTGTTTCCTGGGCTGCAGCTTGGAAATCATGTGAGCTTTGTTGTTGTTGTTGTTGTTTTTTTTCATTTAATTTCCTCCTCTATTTGTGTGTGGTGGTAGGGAAATGAGTTGTGATGGGACCTGGCTGGGCTGAGCTCTACTGGAACTCCAAAAGTCACAGTGCTACCCTTAACTTCACCTCTCCCTGACTCCTGAGCACGTGGGATGTTTTTTTTGTACCTCCAGATTAAATTTTAAATTTCCACACACCTCAGGGCTGTTGGCATAAAGGATGTTCTTGTGTGTCTGACCTTCATGGTGCTCGATCAACTCATGGCTTCATCCGACCATCTGTGTGGGCCACCGAAGGATGGAGCCCACCTTGCTCCCAGGGGCTTCCCCAGCCAGGCTGCACCAACCTCTCATTTCTCCTCATTTCCAACCTAATTTTTTCATTGCTGGTGGATGGCAAAAAAAAAAAAAAAGGAGATGAATCCTTCCTGCTGCATTGTGACTCCGTGGTCCTCCCAAAACCCCACCCCAGTTGCCCTGAGTTCTGCAAGGACACCATTTTATTTCAGCCCAGGGGTTTTGGTCTCAGTTCTCTGAAGTTTTCCATCCCAAAGGATGCATAAATCTTATTTTGCTTTCCTTTGCCCGCAGAGAAGATATTATGCAGCGCTTTGGTTTTCTCAGGTCCACTGGCAACTCCCTGAGACAGCTCTGGCAGCCAAGGATATGAATCACTGAGATGGTATTTAAGATCCTTCAGGTAACCTGTGCAAGAAAAAAAATTAAAAGGCGGCTAATCAAATGGCTTCGAGGGCTGTAAAAAAGCAGAATTCAATCCCTGAGAACTTTCCAAGATGTAATTTCAGAAGACATCAAAGATTACATGAACCTAAGAAAGTAAAACTACTCAAAATTCAAAGTTTATAGTCCATCTGTCTCTTTGCTTCAGGGAGCTGGTATTAAATTTATTGCTAAATAAAACAAATAAGCCTAGGAAAAGTCAGCATCGAAATCTGCATACTTGTAAGAGAATTAGCAGAGCTCTCTTGTTATGATGGCTGCTTCTCAATTTGCATCTTTAAAGAGTTGTGACCATCTCTGTGCTTCTCCCTTCAGCAGCTCCTGGGAAGCCAGGCTGGGGCTGCCATGGCTCAGTGAGGAGATGCAGGTGAAGGTGGAACTCCCATCGTGGGCTGGACCCAAAAGAGGATGGGAACGAGCACCAGAGCCCAGCCAAGGTGAAGAAACATCTCAGGTGGAGTCAAAATTTTAAAAGGGCAGGATCAGCATGTCCACATTGTGTTTGCCAATTGTCAGGTACTGCAGGTATCCAATGGGAACATAAATTGGAGGGGGCTCAGCCTATTGACCAGCCCCGGTTTTGTTTTTGCAGTGTTTGCACAGGCTTTAGTTTTACAATTATTTATAATTTTATAATTTTTATAGTTTAAAAGAATATTTATAATTTAAATATTTTTATAATGTCACAATTTTATAATTTTAATATTTCTATAACATTAATATTTTAAATTTTATCATTATATTTTTGTATTTTACATGTCTATATTTTAAGTTTTATTTTTATATTTTTAATAATTTAAATAAAATTTATAATTTTTGTATTTTTATAATTGTTATAATTTTATAATATTTATATTTTTTGCAATTTTTACAATTGTTACAATTATTTATAATTTTTGTTTCCCCCATGGGTATCCCTCCAGCCCATCTCTATCTCAACCAGCTGGTATTGCCTCTGGAAAATAGACTCCAAAGCTTGCCCAAGTGCTGGAGGTAAGTCACTTTAAACATCCAGAGCCTTCTCTTTTTTCATTTATCCTGGAAATGCTTGGGAAAGGATCACTCAGTCAGATGCTTTCAGTAACTTTGCACAGGAGAGCCCGAAGGAGCAGCAAAAACCAGCTGAGGACTTATTATGCCTTGAAATTAAACATTTAAGAGGAGTAAGTTGGCAGCAGGGATTTTCTAATCAAAATATATATAACCTGCCATTTATCCACCACTTGCCCTCTGGAAGGACCCCAAAACGCTTTCCTGGCTCAACAAACCATCACCAGCCCCCACTCAGCCAGTGTGGGGAGGGGAAAAATCCCATTTTTTAGATGTTTTCCCACTCAATCCCAGCTGCTTGGTGGATTTTTCCCCACTGATGGGGAAAAATCCTTTGTTTTGGCTTTAGATTTCTTTTTTATCAATCCATCAATCTCTCACAAGAAATAAACTTAATCTTATTTAATCTTGCATAGGAAAACCTCTGGGAATATAGAGCCATGCTGGCACTGATCACTGATTCTTAATATATCCTCCTTGTCCCTATGGATTATTGATAAACCCCTTAATTATATTCTCCCATGTATTTATCTACTAGTTCTGGTGAAATTACATGCTTGTTTGTGTGTCTGAGATGGTTTAAAATGCACAGTGGCTTCAAAAATAACATTATTGTCTTGGCGTTGTAAATCTTATTATTCCCAGGAAAATCGTGTGCACACGTAAAAGGAGGACTTGTCCTGTGAGTGAAGTACCAAAAATGGAGGGAAAATCAAGTTATATAAAAATTTTCCATGAGCTGAATAGTTAAAATTTGGGGAATCCTTTAATTTCATCCCAGTTTTGGCACAAGCATTGTTGGGTTTGGACAGACAACTGTCTGTGGGGATGGTCCCTAGGTGGCTTTTAAGGCTGCATTACTTGATGCTGAATTTTCTTCTCACTCCTTGAAACTTACTGCTGGAGAGGGTTTGGAAAGGTGTAGGAAAATATTAATGTCCTTAAATATCTCCTAAAAATCCAAAATTTTAATGAGTGATTTGCTTTGCCCATCATGGCCAATTGCAAGTGTGGTGCCTGAGCCAGAGGGATGAAGGGCTGGTGGGTACAACTGGGACAGTTTGGAGAAACACCCAGCCTGAAAAAATCCTAAATTGTCTTTAGGGATTTCTTTGCAGCATCTTTTAACTCCTAAGGGGTTGGACACCTTCCCTGTGATTTGGAAGGGACATTGCACCCCTCCAACCTGCCCCAATTTCCTTGAGGCTGAGCCAAGCCAGACTCAGCCTCAAGGAAATATCCCAAAACCCTGCCTTGTTTTGAACATCCATTTTTGAATAATTTACTCAGTTTTTTGCTCTTATGCATCTTGCAGAGAATCCCATCACAGTTTTTCTTAGAGAAATCCGACACGAGCAATAATACAATCTTGGAAAGAGAATTGAATTATTTATGGAGGAGCAGTGAAATGATGGAGACTAAACCTCTATATTTTATGTAATTTGTTTTCTCCTGAAGCCCGTTATGTAAAAATGTAAATATTGTTGGTTATGTGTGTCGCTGCTCTTGCCAAATGTTGAATATTTTATCAAACCTGCTCCCAGTACTCATCTCTTTTGGAAAGGACCCGTCCATGTCCTCTGGAATAAGTTCCAGTGAGTTTGTGGCAATTATATATTTACAACACTGACTTCATGTGTGCAAAAATTCTCCCTGAGGTGCCCATGCTCCAGTCTGGGGCACGGAAATGGCACAACCCCCAGAATTTGGGGGAATTTTAGGGGAAGGGGTTTAATTTCAGGGAGGTTTTCCAGCAATCTGGATTGAGATAGGGATGGGAAAAGGTGTCTGAAGGAAAGGAGGTTGTCCTGGTTTTGGGGTCTGGACATCCCTTCCAGCTGCAGCCCAGGGTGGAAGAAATGAGCTGGTACCCAAACTCTTCTCAGTAGAGATGCAGCCAGGCACCCCTGGTCCTGGAGATCTGGAGGCTCAGGGTTTGTGGGATGAGACCTGACAAAGAAAAAATCACTCAGCAATGACCTGTTGCAGCAGAAAAATGCCTTTATGCCTTTTTTTTTTTTTTTTTTTTTCTCCTGGGGAAAAGAACTACAAGATCGAGTGTGAGAGAATTTTAATTTATCACCAAAAAAATTCCAACAAGCTCCCACGGCTGGGTGATGAAGTGGCCAATCCAAATGGGAAATGTATTTTTTTAACCAGGCATAATAATTGATGATAATTAACCTCTGGAAAAAAACTCTCCAGGGAAGAAGCAGCTTTTGCCTTTGTGAAGGAAAAATCTGGGCCTGGATATTTTCCCCGGAGTTTTAAAGTGAGATTCCAAAACCAGTGGAGGAATTGCTTTGGCAATTGGGCAGCAGATTGGGGAAGATAAATGAGGGATGCTCAAGGAGTGAATGTGGGATATTCAAGGATCAAATGTGGGATATTCAAGGATCAAATGTGGGATATTCAAGGATCAAATATGGGATGTTCAAGGACCAAATTTGGGACATTCAAGGATCAAATGTGGAAAATTCAAGGATCAAATGTGGGACATTCAAGGATCAGATGTGGGAAATTCAAGGATCAGATGTGGGAAATTCAAAGATCAAATGTGGGAAATTCAAGGATCAAAAGCGGGATATTCAAGGACCAAATGTGGGATGTTCAAGGATCAGATGTGGGATCCTTGAGGAATGAACTTGGGATGCCTGAGGAATGAATGTGAGAAGCTTGTTGCTGCTGGCTTCAGAAGAAATATCCCTGCACCAAGAGAACCCTAAAATTTTGAGCTCTTGGATATTTTTGGCAATGATGTAGCTTAAAATATGCCCCACATGTGCCTGCTCTTTTACATCCCTGTTTTCCAAGATGAGACGTGAGGAAGATGAGATGCCAAGTGTGGATGATCCAGTGGTCCTTTGATATCACAGTGATGGCTTTTCCATCTGCCTCCCCTTCTCTCTTCCTTTCCACTTCTCCTGCTTCTGCAAAACCCAAAATATTTTCTGTCTGGCATCCCCAGCTGGTTGAAACAACCGGCGACAGCTTTATGGCTCCTCATCTTTGCTCGCTTCTGTGGAATAGTAATAAGGGAGGGGAAAAACGTCCTGCTGGCTGATTTACAAGGCAAGAAATTCCTATAAATCATTCCAACATCTCCCAAGGACTGGGGGGGATGCTCTGAGTTCCTGCTGGTTTTCTCAGTGATGCAATGCAGTGATTTTTTTTTTCTTTTTGGAGGGGAGTGGGTGAGATTCATCCCAACCAGCCACTGCATCTCTCTGTGATTTTATTGATGGATTCCAAGTGGGAGCCATCTATTATCCCTTGCTCTTCATTGGCCAACCCAAAGGACATCAGTGTGTGTTAGAGCCTGCTCCCAAGTAGGAAGTACAAACAGTGCAGCAAATATTTTCTGGGTGGACTTATTTTTGGGATAAACTAGAAGGAGGGATTTAGGAATGCTGATTATTTTCAAGAGGTCATTTGTTCTGGAAAACTGTAGAAAAAAATTAAATTGTTTTGGGTTCCTGGCCTTAAATTTAATTTGATTGTTCACTTTTCCCCTTGCATCCCTGACCCCATGGCCATCCCTTACACACCATTTAGTGCCCCTGGCTGGCATCCCTCTGTAACTCTTTGGAGCCAGTTTTAACTTATTCCTTATCCTATTAACCTGGTCCAAAGGAATTCTGAGGCTCTTTTGAGTGACTCTGACCCCCACCCAATATCTTTAGGAAATGGGCAGAAATTCAGCACTTCTCATTAAATCTGTTCTTGATGGCATTTTTCATTAGGGAAGGGGATGGAAAATTGGGAGAAAAAAACTATGGCCAGACTGATTCAGAAAAATCTGTCCCGTGGCTTTTGCAATAAAATGGGGGAAATTTGGCTGTAGGACCCAGTGCTCCCAATGATTCCAGGGAAACCTCATCTTCAGGTCTTTGGGAGAGAGATGGGCAGCTGATGTCTCATGCAGACCAAAATTTGGGTTGAGGATGCTCAGATAGGAGCCCCCCCAAATTAACAGTAACTAACAGATATTTCCAAAATAAGAGTGTTTTGCTGGGGGATAACCCAGGAGGGGTTTGGGGTGGGATTTCACTGGGTACCCTAAAGGTCAAGGTCGTGATGGGGGATGGATGGGTTTGGTACCCCCATGGGGGGCTTGATGGAGGGGGGACTCCAGGGGTTCTCCGGGGTGGGAGTTGGGGTCACCAAGGCCACTGAGGCTGGCTCTGAATCTGTCTGGGGCGGCAAAAACATTCCGGGGGGGATGGGGGCGTGGAAATATGGAGGGGAGCAGATGCTGCTGGAGGTGAAATATGTGTGTGGGGTCAATATGTATTAGGGGGCAATATGTGTTGGGGGGCAATATGTGTTAGGGGACAATATGTGTTGGGGGGCAATATGTGTTGGGGGGGGCAATATGTGTTAGGGCAATAAGTGGGGGGGTGCGGGGCAGTATATTTGGGAAATAAACCGGGGGAGGGATGCTGCTGAGGAGGCAGTTGTGGTGCGGGGAATCGGGCTGAGGGCAGCAGGGGCAGGGCTGGCCGGGGGAGGGTCCGAGCGCTGTCCCGGGGGGTTCGGGGGGTTCGGGGGGTCCGGGGATGGGGGGGCGGCTCCGTTTGGGGCGGGGGGCGCAGCTGCGCCGGCCAGCAGGGGGCGCTAAGGGGAGCGTCGAGGGGGCGCGGTCAAGGGCGTGGCCAAGCGGCGGGGAGGGCTCGTAGGGCGTGGCTCGGCGTGGGGGGCGTGTCGCTGCGGGCGGTGGGCGGGGCCTGTCGGCGGCGGCGCGGCGGGGCCGAGCGGGCGGGCGGCGAGCGGCGGCCGCGCTGTCAGGCCGGTGTCGGTGTGATGAAGATTGGCGGGCAGGTAGGGCTGTCACTCACGGCGGGGCCGCCGCGCGGGGGCGGGCGGAGCCGCGGAGCCCGGCGGACAAAGCGGCGCGGGCGGTGGGGCACGTGCGGCGGCGGGGACACCCCCCACCCCCCATCCCCTCCGGTGTGGGAAGTAACTTGCCGTTCCCGCCGCCTCCCCGGCCGTGCGGGGCCGGGGCGGCGCGGCTGTCCGTGCCCGGTGTCCGGTTCCTCCTGCGGGCTGCCCTCCGGCCGGCCGTGCCGCTGCGGTTCTCCGCCGTGCCCCCCTCGGCCGGGCGCGGTGATTTTGGGGGCACGCAGCGATCGGGGCGGGCTGCACCCCCTGCTCCCCATCCCCCGGCCGGCTGCGGCCATCCGGGGGTGTCCGGTGCCTGCGGGTCACGCACCCCCAGCCCGATGGTTGCAGCCCCCCCATACAAGTTGCTGCCCGCTCGCACAGCCCGGGAGGCTGGCGGGGCTTTTCGGGGGGCCGTACCCCACGGCCGGCTGCAGCCTCCTCCCGCCTGCCGTGCTTGTAGCGGGGCTGCGACCCCCGGCCGGCTGCAGCCCCCCCTCCCCTCCCCTTCCACCACCCCCCGGGGGGTCGCAGCCCCCGTGCTCGCTGCCGTGAGCGGGGCCGGCCGCGGAGCCCCGAGCGCAGGGAGCGCTCCCGGCGGGGCTGCCACGGCCCTCGGGCCGCTCACTGAGCCCTCCCCGGGGGCTGCAGCCCCCCGGCCCCTTGCCATCCCCCCCGGCTGCTCGCAGCCCTCTCCCGGGGTGCCAGCCCCCTTCAGCTGGCCACGGCTCCCGCGAAGAGGGCTGGAGCCCCCTTTAGCTGGTCACGGCTCCTCCGGGAGTGCTGAAGCCCCCCTCAGCTGGCCACGGCCCCCGGGGGAGGGCTGGAGCCCCTCAGCTGGTCACGGACCCCCGGGAGGGCTGGAGCCCTCCTCAGCCGGTCACGACCCCCGGGAGGGCTGGAGCCCCTCAGCTGGTCACGGCCCCCGGGAGGGCTGGAGCCCCCTCAGCTGGTCACGGCCCCCGGGGAGGGCCGGAGCCCCTCAGCTGGTTACGGCTCCCCCTCAGAGGGCTGGAGCCCCCTCAGCTGGTCACGGCTCCCCCTCAGAGGGCAGGAGCCCCTTAGCTGGTCACGGCTCCCCCTCAGAGGGCTGGAGCCCCTCAGCTGGTCACGGCCCCCGGGAGGGCTGGAGCCCCCGGCCCGGGACGTTCGGTGCCCGGGAAGTTCCCCCCGTGCAGGGCGGCTGGGGGGCTGCAGCGGGCGGTTCTGGGGGGCGTTTCGTTTCTCTGCAGCATCCCGGCCGTGCAAAGCACTCGGTGAACTCGGGGTGCCCCCCGGGGCAGCCGCCGGGCCGGGGGACAGCGGTGCCGCTCCGCAGGGCCTCTCGCGGGCTCGCCGCCAGTGCCCGAGCGTGGCCCTGGCAGGAATGCCGCATCCCGCCGGCTCTCCCGGGACAAACCCCCCGTGCACCCCGAGATCTCCCGGGTGCCGCCTTCTCCTGGCGCACCCCGTTTCCCCCAGGGCACCCCCTTCCCCCTGGAACCCTCCACGGGACCCCTTGGCAGCTGCCCCGCCATCCCACAAGGTTGGATGAATACTCCAGAAATCCCTTTTAGTGGCTCTGCAGCAATGCAGGGAGGGCTTCTTCGTCATCATAATCATAATAATAATTATTATTATTTGAAATTTATCGTGCAATTTTTTTGTTGCATTTCCGTCTGCGGGAGGGTGGCTCCGCCGGTGGCATTGTGCAACTCGGGAGGTTTTGCCGTGGCTTTGGGGTGTCCCTCCACTTCATCCCAGCCCTCGCCAGGTGTCCAAGCTCAACTTGGGCTCGGGCTCTTTGTTTGGGCTCTTCCCGGTTTTTCTCGCTCCCAAGGATCTTTTTTCCCACTATCTCGCCGCCCACCGGGTAACGGGAAACCCTAAACCCGGCAGGATATTTTCAAACTCCCAGCCGGGGAGATTAGATGGAGGAAAGGGGGGGGATGGATTATTTTTGGCTGGGATGCGGGACAGCTGTCTGCCGGGGAGAAGCAGAAAATAGAAGAGGAAATGGCTTAATTTGGCTTTTTTCAACTTATTTTGCTTTTAAATCCTGAAAGGTTTTGGGGTTGGAGTGGGGAAAAGCAGAGTGTGGCTCAGAGGACCTGGATTTGATGAAACTTTTGGACATCCTGCCTCCAAAACTGCTGACTCGGTGTGGCTGGCATCGTCCCCTTGTGGAAAAGTGGGTGCTCCCTGAATAAAACCACCCCAAAACCTTTGGGGTCTGATGTTTGGGGGGCTCTTTCCAGCCTCATGTGAATGGGGAGAGGGGTTTGGGTGAATCAATTGGATTTTGGGAGATTTGGGTGAAAAAGCATCAGCATGTTTTGGTTTAAGTTATATGGAGCAGGCGGATGATGGGATCAGGATTCCCCCTTATTTTTTTTTCCCCTCCTCCTTCCTATTTTATTTAACTCCCTGCACTGAGATTCCTTCATTAGGAGCAAAAGTTAATTGCTTGAGGCTAATTACAGGAGAGGTTAATAGGGGAGCTGGCAGTGTCAGGAAGAGAAGGAGATGCTCTGTTCCTTAGCATCCCAAAATTGGGCTTTTTAAGGCATTTTGCAACCCTTGCCCCCCCAAAGCCAGCCCATAAACCCCTTCACTTTAACCTGAAATCTTTATAATATTAGATATTTATTTATAAATAACATTAAACACTCCCTGATATCATGGGGCGAGGGAAAAACCAGGGAGAAAAGTGATGCTGAGTTTATCCACTGCACTTGCAGGAACATATTCCATTTTCCCTCCATCATTTTTGGGAGAGGGAAATAAAGGAAATTTAATTTTTTATGGAAATCTCCCTTTCTTTGAGAACATTACCTTTTTTAAAAGTTACGCCTTTTTTAAGGGAAACCTTTTTTTTAGGGAAAAGTGTTTTTTTTTTTTTTTGAAGGAAGTAATCTTTTTTTAAGGAAATCTCATATTTTTTTCAAAAGTTTTTTTTTTTTTTAAAGGAAATCTCCTCTTTTGGATTAAATGCATGAAGTTGTATTGGGAGAAGAGAGTTTTACCCCTCTGGCACATCAGGAATAACTCTTTTTCCAACTCAAGGATAAAACAAGACCCTCATGGGGCAGCTTTGGATTTTGGGTGATTTTGGCTTTTCCAGGCAACTTCTGAATTACTTCTTGTCTTTTTTCCAAGTAGATGGACAGCACCTATAAATCTCTGAGTGATAACAAGGTTTTTTTGTCCTCCCACAAAACTTAAGTATTGGTTTGGTCCTGCTGGGAAGAGCATCCTTCATCCATCCATCCTCATCCTCAGGGGTGCAGGACTGCACCTCTGGTACCATCTGCATCCTTGTTGGGTTTGTGTGATGGATTCTTGGGATATTTCCTGAAGACATGGAGAAAGTGACCCTGGGATGCTGGGACAGCCCAGTTTGGCACCATTGATTTTGCTGGGAGCTGCTGTGGCTTGAAGGAATCAGTGAGATGAGGAAAGGGGATGGGATGGGGCAGAGGGGTGCAAGGAGCACAGCCCACACTTCCCAAAGTCAGGAGGAAACTTTGGCCACAGGTAGGGATAAACTAAGGGAGATTTGGCTTCTGGTGGAAAGTCAGATCAAGCATGAGGATGATCTTTGTTTTAGGCTGATGCATCCCAGCATCCTGTCCCCACTTATTCCCCATCCTCACTGCACTGCAGCAAGTGGAAATCTGATTTTTTGGGGTGGTAGTGGGATAATTTACTGCATCCAGACAATTCCCAGTTCCATTTAACATCCCATGCACTGTCAAATACTTGATTCCCAAATAATTTTTGCCACCACCATAGAGGGTGTTAACAAATGCCCTCTAATTAGCCCCAAAATAAATTAATTCCCAGCATCATTAGTCAGATCATTAAGATGCCGGCTCCAAATAATAATCCGGAAGGATGGGAATTAATCCTCAATTAAATTTAAACTGGGGTTTATCTCTGCCTCCAGCCTTGAAAGGACTGAGGGGGTGCTGCAGGTGATGCCCACGGGCAAACCCTGATCCTGGTGGGATGGAGCCGTGGTCCCAGTGGGATGAGGTTGCCTTTGCCCAGCTGTGATTTGCAGCTGTATAAATAAGAAGGGAATTTGGCCCCAGTGCTTCCCAACTGCTTGATTATATCCTATTTTTTTGGCTTTTCCTCTTCCAAAGAGGAACACAAACCCTGGGTAGTCCCAACTCTGCTGATTTGGTGTTTGTTAAATAGTTGAGTTGCAAAAGACCTTCAAGTCCAGCTGTGAAATCCACCACTAAACCACTTCCCAAAGCACCATGTCCACAATTTTTAAGAATTGTTATTTACTTATTATTTTATTTTAATTTAATTTTAATTTCATCTTATTTAATTTTTTGGTTTGTTTTCTTTTTATTATTTCATCTTATTTAATTTTTTGGTTTGTGTTCTTTTTATTTTAGATTAACTGGTTTAGTTAATAAGCACCTGATGAGCTCGGGGTGCTAATTATTGTTTTATTTTATTGTTGTATTATTTTATTTTATTATTGTTTTATTTTATTTTTATTATTGTTTTATTATTGTTTATTATTGCTCAGTTTTTGTTGTTGTTTTATTTTTGATCTTGATTTTTTTTTTAACTTTTATTTCATTTTTTTCTGCTTTATCACTATTTGATTTTTTTACCTTGACTTTATTTCCAGGCTGTGCTTCCCTCACCTTTCAGCATCCTGTGCCACCTGTCCCATCCCTCCCATACAAAGTAAAAACCCAAAAATCAAAGTAAAAAACAAAGTAAAAATCCAGGTAGCCTCACCAAAAAGCCATAAACCCTCAGGTTTAGGGATGCAGCACTTCTGATGCTCCCCAAAAATCAAATTATTTGGTGCAGGTGGAGTAGAGAGAGTGAAACCCAACTTGTTTTGAGGGGAAAAAAGTTCCCCACTGCTGTTCAATCTGGAGCTTTTGGCTTTAACAAGGTGTTACAAGAACTATGAAAAATGTTATTACTGAACCCAGAGTTTTTGGCCAGGTTTTCCCTTCCCTGGCTGTGCTGGCTGCCTGGAGCCCTGCCAGAAATCTCAGAAAGCCAATTAAAAATAATCCCAATTTTGGCCCAGCCATGGGAAGCTTCTATTTTATTTCTTCCCCTGTTTGATGTTTGTTTGAGGATGTGTTTGGGAGTGGGGTTTGGAGGGAAAATCCTGGGGGGGAGCAGGAGCAGCCTCAGCCTCGCCAGGGCCCGGGAGCTCCTTCAGCCTTGGCCCAGAGCTTCAAACTCTTGGAAATGTTTCCATGTCAGGAAAAAAAACAAAACTGATTTTGTTCTCCTATTCCCCCCATTTCCCCCTCCTTTTCCCAAATTTTCCTCCTTTTTCCCCCCTTTTTCACCTTTTCTCCTTTATTTTTTTTACTAGTTTCCTTTGTCTTCTTTTTCCCTGTCTTTTCTTTTTTCCCCTTTTCCCTTTTCAGTATTTCCTTTTTTGTTTTCTCCTTTATTTTCTTTCTTTTAAAATATTTTCATTTTTCTCTTTTATTTTTCCCTTGATTGTCCTTATTTTCCTTCTGTACCTTTTAAAAATCTTTTCTCTTCCCCTTTTTGCTTTGTTTTCCTTTCTTTTTTTTTCCTTTTTTCCCCCCTAAAAAAGGGGTAATATTTAATGTTTTTTCCCTTTCCCCCTCTGTATTTTTCACTCCTATTTTTTCCCTTTTCTGCCCTTGTAAATTTTAATTTTTGGCTTTTCCTCTTTCACTTTTTTTAACTTCTATTTTTTCCTTTACTATTTTGCCTTTTTTCTCTCTTTGTTCCCCCTTTTCCCCCCTCATTTTTGGCAGCCCAGCCCTGTCCAAGCAGCAAACCCAACATTTTCCATCCCAGACTCTCTGATATCCCCCTCAATGCCACCAGCAAGGCAAAACTTGGCCAAATAATGAAAAAAAAATTCCAATATTAAATTGTAGCAGTTTCCTTTCTATTACCAGATCAGCAGTGTGTTATTCCCAGGAATTTTTGGTGAAGCCTCTCCCAGCTCCATCACTCCCAGGTACATGGAAGGCACTTTATGGCTTTAGAAATCCCTTCAAATGTTTTTTTTTTTTTAACACTTATTGAAGCTTCCAAGGCAAGTTGGAGAATAGCAATTACCAGCTCCTGGATCCCTGGGTGAATTCCCACGGTGCTGCTGGATGTAAACCACTTCAGACATTTTTAATGCTCCTGAGCAATAAATTTAAAAGGGAATTTATTGTTCCAAGCTGCTAATTTCTGCATCCCAATGCTGCCTGTTGCCGAGCTGGGAGCCTGGATGGAGATTTTGATGCTATCCCAAAAAAAAAAAGTATTTTCCTGCTTGATTTTCCTCCTTTTGCCTGCTTGATTTTCCTGCTTTTCCCCTGTTTGATATTTCTTCTTTCCCTGCTTGATTTTCCTCCTTTCCCTGCTTGATTTTCCTCCTTTTCCCTCTTTGATTTTCCTCCTTTCCCTGCTTGATTTTCCTCCTTTTCCTGCTTGATTTTTCTCTTTTTCCTGCTTGATTTTCCTCTTTTCCCTGCTTGATTTTTCTTCTTCCCTGCTTGATTTTTCTTCTTTCCCTGCTTGAATTTCCTCCTCTTCCCTGCTTGATTTTCCTCCTTTTCCCTTCTTGATTTTTCTCCTTTTCCTGCTTGATTTTCCTCCTTTTCCTGCTTGATTTTCCTCCTTTTCCTGCTTGATTTTTCTCTTTTCCCTGCTTGATTTTCCCCTTTTCCCTGCTTGATTTTCCTCATTTTCCCTTCTTGATTTTCCTCCTTTTCCTGCTTCATTTTCCTCCTTTTCCTGCTTGATTTTCCTCCTTTTCCCTGCTTGATTTTCCTCCTTTTCCCTCTTTGATTTTCCTCCTTTTCCTGCTTGATTTTCCTCCTTTCCCTGCTTGATTTTCCTCGTTTTCCCTCTTTGATTTTCCTCCTTTTCCTGCTTGATTTTCCCCTTTTCCTGCTTGATTTTCCTCCTTTTCCCTGCTTGATTTTCCTCCTTTTCCTGCTTGATTTTCCTCCTTTTCCCTCCTTGATTTTCTCTTTCCCTGCTTGATTTTCCTCCTTTTCCCTCTTTAATTTTCCTCCTTCCCCTGCTTGATTTTCCTCATTTTCCCTCTTTGATTTTCCTCCTTTCCCTGCTTGATTTTCCTCCTTTTCCCCTTATTTTCTATTTTTCCCCTATTTCCACAACCTTCCTGCTGCCTCTTTCCAAAGGGAGGCTCCTGGTGACTGTGGCTGATGAGCTGAGCCCTCTCCAAGTCTTGTATTTTATTATTCCCTTCATCAGCTCCTAATAAATAATTTTAAATAATTGCCTCAGGCTTGATGAGTGGAGGTTTCCCTTCCAGACCATCCTGCATCCCCTCCCTGACCTTGCTCTGACTCACCCAATTTTGATAGAATTATTCAAAAAAACCTCCCAAAATCTGAATTCTGAGGAGCTGAACTTTGCTGGAGGATTAAAAAAAAAAAAAAAAAAAGAAAGAAAAAAGAAATAAATTCTTATTAGTTTTGGTCTCAATCCCAAGAAAATCCCATTTATTTAAAGTACCTGCAAAGGTCTTTTAATGCATTTATGGGCAGAAATTGGTTTCTTTATATCTTGCTGCCAGATCCAAGGTCTTGTGACTCCTGCAATTAATTAATTGCTGTAAAACAAAAAAATAATGAAGTGGGGCACTTTGTCAGTGGGATGGTAAAGAACAAACTTAACTATCATAAAAAATGAACAATAAAAAAGAAATAGTAACACATACTCAATAACCAATAAAAAGTAAATAATTAAAGATAAGAATGAATTAAATACTAAGTGCTATCAAAGGGTTGTTTTCCTGTAAGGTGATGCTGATTTGATTTTTAGATTTAGATTTTTTTTAGATCCCTCTCCAACTTCAGGGATGCTGGTGCCACTTTTAGGAATGCCAGGGCAATTTTCAGAGCTGCAGTTTTAGTGCTGCTCCTTCAGTTTTAGGAGTGATGGTGCAGCTTCAGGGATGCTCATCTGCCTTCAGTGATGCTGATCTAATTTTATATTTCTGGTGAAATTTTAGAGGTGCTGCTGCAGTTTTAGGGCTGCAGGTGCAGTTTTAGGGGTGCTGGTGTGAATTAAGTGAAGCTGATCCAACTTTAGGGGTACTGATGCAGTTTTAGGGCTGCTGGTGCAATTTTGGGGCTGCTGGTGCATTTTTAGGGATGCTGGTGTGAATTTAGGGATGCTGATTCATTTTTAGGGATGCTGATCCATTTTTAGGGATGCTGGTGTGAGTTTAGTGATGCTGGTCCAACTTTTGGGATGCTGGTACAATTTTAGGGATGCTGCTGCATTTTTAGGGATACTGATGCAGTTTTGGGGATGCTGGTGCAGTTTTAGGGATGCTGGTCCAACTTTAGGGGTATTGATGCATTTTTAGGGATGCTGGTGCTGTTTTAGGGATACTGATGCATTTTTAGGGATACTGATGCATTTTTAGGGATACTGATGCATTTTTAGGGATACTGATGCAGTTTTGGGGATACTGATGCAGTTTTAGGGATGCTGGTGCAGTTTTAGGGATCCTGATGAATTTTTAGGGATGCTGGTGCAGTTTTAGGGATACTGATGAATTTTTAGGGATGCTGGTGCAGTTTTAGGGATGCTGGTGCATTTTTAAGTGTCTCTCATCTGATTTTAGCAATGCTGCTACAATTTTGTGGGTGCTTACCCCAGTTTGAGGCTGCTGGTGCAATTCCAGGGATTCTGCTGCATTTTTACCAACATTTGTCCATTCCTGGTGATGCTCCTCCAGCTCCTGGCTGTGACTCCCCCAGAGCAGGAACCCCCATGGGTTTATTCCCCATTCCCACTATTTTTCCTCATACAAATCTGACCCTCCCCCAATCCCACTGTCTCAACCATCACTTTTTATCAAGTTTTTTTCTCTCTTTTGGAGCATTACAGTGTTTTCTCTTCATACCAGGGGCCACATCTTGCTGTTGGGCACCTTTTCCTTCTTTCCAACGTGACCTTTGCCACCTCAATCCCACCCTGGACCACGCTAAATCATTCCTCCTTGCCTAAACAACCTCCAAAAGGATTTCTTTATTTCCCTCTTCTTTCCCTTTTAAATTGAACACCCCAAACAGTGGAGCTGAAGGTCCTGGTGAGAATATTTATGCTAAAACCACTAAATAAAGCGATTTAGTAGCATCTTTAATAGCTGAGTACCTGGCCAGTGGCCAAGGTTATCTCAAGGTAGAGACATCAGGGGGGTTCTTTTCCCTGCAACCATTCAGACAGAGATTTGGCTCAACAGGGGAAAAGCCAGAGAAATTCCCAGTGCTGTTATCCCTGCAGGAATTACTGGGAGCATTTTCACCCTGAATTAATTGTGCTTGGAGAGGGGCTCAGTGCAGCAGGGCTGTGAGAAATTGGGAATGCTCAAGGATTGGGAAGTGGCTGAATTGGTGCTCCAGCCTCTTCTGGTAAATCTGGTGTAGATTCTGGTAAATCTGGTGTAAATGTGGTGTAAAATCTTGTAAATGTGGTGTAAAATCGGGTAAATCTGGTGTAAATCTGGTAAATGTGTTGTAAATTCTAGTAAATCTGGTGTAAAATCTGGTAAATTTAGTGTAAATGTGGTGTAGAATCTGGTAAATCTGGTGTAAATTCTCATAAATTTGGTGCAAATCTGGTGTAAATTCTGATAAATTTGGTGCAAATCTGGTGTAAATTCTGGTAAATTCAGTGTAAATCTGGTGTAGATTCTGGTAAATTTGGATAAATCTGGTGTAAATTCTGGTAAATTTGGTGTAAATCTGGTGTAAAATTTGGTAAATCTGGTGTAAATTCTCATAAATTTGGTGTAAATCTGGTGTAAAATCTGGTAAATTTGGATAAATCTGGTGTAAAATTTGGTAAGGCTGGTGTAAATCTGGTGTAAAATCTGGTAAATCCGGTGTAAATTTGGATAAATCTGGTGAAAATGTGGTGTAAATTTGGGTAAATCTGGTGTAAATTCTGGTAAATCTGGTGTAAATCTGGTGTAAATTTGGGTAAACCTGGTGTAAATTCTGGTAAATCTGGTGTAAATCTGGTGTAAATTTGGGTAAATCTGGTGTAAATTCTGGTAAATCTGGTGTAAATCTGGGCAGTGATGGGGTAAATCCCAACTGCAATATGGGATTTCATTCCTCAGCAGGATTCCCATCACCAGCTGCTCCAGCCACAGCCCAGCCCTGCCCTGGGGGCTGCTCAGTGCAGCAGGGCTGTGAGAAATTGGGAATGCTCAAGGATTGGGAAGTGGCTGAATTGGTGCTCCAGCCTCTTCTGGTAAAATCTGGTGTAAAATTGGGTAAATCTGGTGTAAATTCTGGTAAATCTGGTGTAAATTTGGTGTAAAATCTTGTAAATGTGGTGTAGAATCTGGTAAATCTGGTGTAAATTCTCATAAATTTGGTGCAAATCTGGTGTAAATTCTGATAAATTTGGGGTAAATCTGGTGTAAATTCTGGTAAATTTAGTGTAAATCTGGTGTAAATTCTGGTAAATTCGGATACGTCTGGTGTAAAATCTGGTGTAAATCTGGTGTAAAATCTGGTAAATCTGGTGTAAATTCTCATAAATTTGGTGTAAATCTGGTGTAAATTTGGTGTAAATTCTGGTAAATTTGGTGTAAATCTGGTGTAAAATTTGGTAAAGCTGGTGTAAATTTGGATAAATGTGGTATAAATTCTGGTCAATCTGGCGTAATTCTGGTAAGTCTGGTGTAAATTCTGGTAAATCTGGTGTAAATCTGGTGTAAATTCTGGTAAATCTGGTGTAAATCTGGGCAGTGGTGGGTAAGTCCCAACTGCAATATGGGATTTAATTCCCTCAGCAGGATTCCCATCACCAGCTGCTCCAGCCACAGCCCAGCCCTGCCCTGGGGGCTGCTCAGTGCAGCAGGGCTGTGATAAATCGGGAATGCTCAAGGATTGGGAAGTGGCTGAATTGGTGCTCCAACCTCTTCTGGTAAAATTTGGTGTAAAATCTTGTAAATGTGGTGTAGAATCTGGTAAATCTGGTGTAAATTCTCATAAATTTGGTGCAAATCTGGTGTAAATTCTGATAAATTTGGGGTAAATGTGGTGTAAATTCTGGTAAATTTAGTGTAAATCTGGTGTAAATTCTGGTAAATTTGGATACATCTGGTGTAAAATCTGGTGTAAATCTGGTGTAAAATCTGGTAAATCTGGTGTAAATTCTCATAAATTTGGTGTAAATCTGGTGTAAATTTGGTGTAAATCTGGTGTAAAATTTGGTAAAGCTGGTGTAAATTTGGATAAATGTGGTGTAAATTCTGGTCAATCTGGGGTAAATCTGGTGTAAATTTGGGTAAATCTGGCATAATTCTGGTAAATCTGGTGTAAATCTGGGCAGTGATGGGCTGAGACCCCACTGCAATATGGGATTTCATTCCCTCAGCAGGATTCCCATCACCAGCTGCTCCAGCCACAGCCCAGCCCTGCCCTGGGGGCTGCTCCCCCTTGCCCTGGCACGGCTGCTGTGGGGTGGGGGCTCCCCCAGCCCCCTGCACCCCCCGAGCTGGGCAGACAGAATCCCCCCCTTTGTTTCCTGCTCCTTCTGGAGGCCGGAGAGCTCAACAAGCCCCTCTTTGTGCTAATTGAATTAATGGCTGGGGCTGAGGGCACTGGGGATGAGACAGAGGCTATAAATACCTGCTGGGGGGGTGTGGGGGGCTCTCAGCCCAGCAGCAACTCAACCAGCATCAAATTAATTCCAATTAATTGACTCAGAGTGAAACCCGATTGATTGATTGATTTATACTCCAAAGGCAAAGGTTGATGGAGTTCTAATAGAAAATGATCAATGGATCAATTTGGAAGAGAAAGTCAGGAGTTGGTTTGCTTATAATAAAAATTTATTGGCTGATTTGAGGTGGAAAATTGGGGGTTGGTTGATTTATAGTGGGAAATTTGTTGATTGATTCATAATAGAAAATAGTGGGTTGATTAATAGGGAAAAAATATGGATTGATTTATACTAGGAAATTATTGATGGATTTATAATAGAAATATATAGAAAGTAAAGGATTTTACAATTGAAAGTAAAGGATCAGGTTGTAACAGAAAATTATTGATTTATAATAAAAATAGTGGTTGATTTATAATAGGAAATTATCAATCAGTTGGTTGATAAGAGGCAATTACTATGCAGGAGAGCAGGGTGAGCGCTGGGCAGTTCTGGAGGAGGAAAATCTTGTCCCCCATAGCAAAGTGCAGCTGTGATCAACCTGTTCATGCATTCCTGAAGGAAAATAACTTTTCTGATGCACACTGAACATCCCAGTGGTGATTTCCAGGGGAAAAACCCGCTTGGATTCACGTGCACACACTCCTGCTGCTCCTCCTGCCCGTGCCCGAGTGCATCAGCTTGGTGCATTTTCAGTTTCCTGCAAAATTCCTTGTCCCTGTGCTGGTTTTCTTTTGGTTACAACCTGAATTTCAAACTTTACATTTCATTTGCAAGCGAGGAAGGGGAAAAACACGGACTAAAGCTGCAGCAATGGGCTCTAAAAGAAATTTGAGACTTGCTGCTGAGTGAGTTTTAGCTGCCTGAAGTGATGTTGATCTTCCACAGGAGATGGAGATGATTTTTCCAGCTGATAAATGAAAGTTTTCAATGAACAGATTGAGATATGTTAGTGAATTTTTATTAGGTAGTGTAGTATAATATATACTATATATATATATATAATATATAATAGTATAATATGTACAATATATTTAATTATTAATTAATATATGTATATTAATTTATAGAAATAATTTATAAATGATAATTTATATTCTACATGATAATATAGAAATTATAATTTATATTATACATTAATAAATATATGTATATATATTTATATACAATGTATTTTATATATTTTGTATGTAATATATATAATATATATAATATATAATATATATTTTATAGCATTAATAATAATAATAATAATAATAATAATAATAATGCAATCAAGACAATTAATAGAAATATGTCTAACAGAAAGTTCTTTTAATGTACAATAAAATTAAGCAGTAACATGGCTGCAAGAATGGGGATAATCCTAAATCTGAGATTGAGATTTCTGGCCCCAAACAGCAAAAATCCCCATTCAACTCACTGCACAGTAGGGGGAAAAATCAGTGAATAACAATTTTCTTCCAAATTGTTTTGCTATTTTGGCACGTGGAACATCACATCTTTCTGCTGCTCTGGGTAAGGAACCCTGAGCACGTCACTGGCAAAGACCAAGTGCAAAGTTCTTGTTTGTTTATTTTTAATGTGCATGGGAAAACTCCCCAAATACGATATAAACATCCACCAAATCCCTCTGTGATCCCAAGCTCTGGATCTCAGCTGCATCTTTGTGTCCGCTGTACCATTAATTAACAAGATTTCCAAATATTTGCTGAAATCCAAAGTGCCTTTTGCCCCTGGTGTGCATTTATTCTCCTTCCTAGAAATAAAATGAGGCAAATCCTTCACACCAATTTGGGTGCTGTTATTCCATTTAACATTTCTGTTTCCATTCCCTTTAAGACGGGGATGTAGTCCCCGTTTATTTTAGGGATGCTGGATCCGTGTCACATGAAACTGAGGGGAATTGTTGGTGAAATGATATCCCCAATCCCAAAATAGCCGCGTGCCCGCAATCCCCGGTGGATCCTGCAACCTGAGCCCCGGCAGCCTCGGGGCACGGCCGGGCCAGCGCCTCCCGCGGTGCCATCCCGCCTTTATTTACTGAGCTCGCTCCTCCTTCTGCTGTCAGGCCATCAAAACAGCTCGTGCCTGCAGCCCTGGTTTAGTTTTCCACGTGAACAGCTTGAATCCTTGTGGGAAAAGTCTGGGAATTGAGTAAATCTGTATTGGGTGCCTGATTTGCTCCCTGTGCACAGGGAGCTGGAGCATCCCTGGTCCAGCCTGGGACAATCCTGTGTCCTTTCTCACAGGGAGCTGGAGCATCCCTGGTCCAGCCTGGGACAATCCTGTATCCTTTCTCACAGGGAGCTGGAGCATCCCTGGTCCAGTCTGGGATGATCCCTGATCCCTGTATCCTTTCTCACATGGACTGGAGCATCCCTGGTCCAGCTCAGGATGATCCCTGTATCTTTGTTCACAGGGAGCTGGAGCATCCCTGGTCCAGCCTGGGACAATCCTGTGTCCTTTCTCACAGGGAGCTGGAGCATCCCTGGTCCAGTCTGGGATGATCCTGTATCCTTGCCCTGTGCACAGGGGGCTGGAGCATCCCTGAGCATCTCTGGTCCAGCCCGGGATGATCCCTGATCCCTGTATCCTTTCTCACAGGGAGCTGGAGCATCCCTGGTCCAGCCCAGGATGGTCCCTGTATCCTGGCTCACTGTGTGCACAGGGAGCTGGAGCATCTCTGAGATTCCCTGGTCCAGCCTGGGATAATCCTGTATCCCTGCTCACAGGGAGCTGGAGCATCCCTGAACATCCCTGCTCCAGCCTTGGGTGATGCCTGTATCCTTACTCATTGTATCCCTGAGAATCCCTGGTCTGCCCTGGAATGGTCCCTGTATCCTTTGTCACAGGGAGCTGAAGCATCCTTGAACAACCCTGGTCCAGCCAGGGTGCTCACAGGGGCCTGGAGCATCCCTGCTCCAGCCCAGGATGATCCTGTATCCTTGCTTGGTGCCCCAAGCACAGGGAGCTGGAGCATCCCTGAGCAACCCTGGTCCAGCCTTGGATAATCCCTGTATCCTTTTTAACAGGGGGCTGGAGCATCCCTGGTCCAGTCTGGGATGATCCCTGATCCCTGTATCCTTCCTCACGGGGAACTGGAGCATCCCTGGTCCAGTGTGGGGTGCTCCCTGTATCCTTGCTCATTGTATGCACAGGGAGCTGGAGCATCCTTGAGCATCCCTGGTCCAGCCTGGGATGATCCCTGATCCCTGTATCCTTGTGCACAGGGGGCTGGAGCATCCCTGGTCCAGCCTTGGGTGATCCCTGATCCCTTTATTCTTCCTCACAGGGGGCTGGAGCATCCCTGAGCATCCCTGCTCCAGCCTGGAATAATCCCTGTATCCTTTCTCACAGGGAGCTGGAGCATCCCTGGTCCAGCCTGGGATGATCCCTGTACCCTGTATCCTTGCTTAGTGTGTGCACAGGGACCTGGAGCATCCCTGCTCCAGCCCAGGATGATCTCTGATCCCTGTATCCTTCCTCACGGGGAACTGGAGCATCCCTGGTCCAGTGTGGGCTGGTCCCTGTATCCTTGCTCATTGTATGCACAGGGAGCTGGAGCATCCTTGAGCATCCCTGGTCCAGCCTGGAATGATCCCTGATCCCTGTATCCTTGTTCACAGGGAGCTGGAGCATCCCTGGTCCAGCCCAGGATGATCCCTGATCCCTTTGTTCTCCCTCACAGGGGGCTGGAGCATCCCTGAGCATCCCTGCTCCGGCCTGGAATAATCCCTGTATCCTTTCTCACAGGGAGCTGGAGCATCCCTGCTCCAGCCCAGGATGATCCCTGATCCCTGTATCCTTTCTCACAGCTGGAGCATCCCTGCTCCAGCCCAGGATGATCCCTGATCCCTGTATCCTTTCTCACAGCTGGAGCATCCCTGCTCCAGCCCAGGATGATCTCTGATCCCTGCTCACAGGGAGCTGGAGCATCCCTGCTCCACCCTGGCATAATCCATCATTCCCATCCTCCCCAGCCCTAAGTGGTTCCTCAACATTAGGAGCATTAAAAAAAAAAAAAAAAATGCATCCCCCCTGGTTATTTTCAGGAAAAATAAAAATTAGGATTTTTCCCATGGGCAAAAGCTCCCCAGCCTCCATTGGGGTTTGGGGTGGCTGGAGGGAGCCATCCCAAACAGGAGCTGGGAGCGGGGCTTGGCTGGGGGATGCTGGCAGAGCAGCTGGACTCTCACTCCCAGTATGATTTGGGGCATTAATAAAAACCACTGGGTTTTACTGGGATTTTACTGGAATTTTTTTGGCTTCTGAGCAGGGCAGTTTGATTGGAAAATGCAGATAATTTGAATTTTTCCAAGTGTTGGTGATGTCCACTCAGATCTGTATTTGTACAACTTCACAGAAATATTCCACATCCACTTCTAATCCCAGTTTTCCTAGAATGAAGAGCTTTACTCCTACCCAAATTTATGGGCTAAAGTTTTTTGTGGTGTTTGTAGTTTTTTTTGGTCTTTTTGTTTTGTTTTGTTTTAGTCCAAAGGGAAAGTTTGGGATGAGTCTTATCTCCATCCCTTTAGGAACTGGGATATTTGTGCACTGGATTTTTGTTCCAGGGCAAGCAAAAATCACAAAGTAATTAAATTTTTATTGGGATGAAGCAGAGCTGGGGAAAAAATTGGATGGGTGAGAGTGAAAATAGGGATTGGGAATCCCTGGGTGGTGTCCTACACCAGCATCCCTGTCTTGCTAGGTTAGAGGTTTGAGTGAGTTTTTTCTGCTTTGTGGTGGGTTTTCCTTTTTCTATGGGAAATAGAAAGAGAATTGGTTAAAAAAAGGAAGTAAAGAAGGAAAAATGGTAATAAAAAATGAAAAAATGGGGGAAAGAAAGAAAATAGAAGTAAAAAGAAAAAAGAAACTTGGTAAAAAAAAATAGTGGGGAATAAAGGGAACAATAAAAAGAAAAGGGGAAATGAAAAAAAAAAGGTTAATTAGAAGCTATGAAGCAAAAATGGAAAAAAGAAAAAATGGATTAAAAGCAAAAGGGAAAATGGGGGAAAATAATAGAAAAAGGAAATAAAAAGGAAAATTGCTAAAAGAAAATCAAACTGGAAAAAACAAAATAGAAAAATGTTAGAAGAGAAAATTGGAAAAGAGAAAAAGGAGAGAGGGAAAATTGGAAAAAAAAAAATAGAAGGAGATAAAAAGCAGCAATCCCCAGCTGAAGGTGTAGTCCCATGCCGGTGTTTTTCAGCAGCATTCCTGTCCATCTGTGCCCTGTCCCGCAGGAATTGTCCCCTGTCCTGCTGCCTGCAGCCCTCCCGCCCCGCAGGATGTTCCTGCTCTGTGCTGTCCCCTCCCACCCTGTCCCGCAGTCCGGGAGTGGCCTCGGCACCCAGCAACCCCCCCTGGCGTTCCCGGCTCCATTCGAGTTCCAGAGCTGGGATTAAGTGGACATGATTTCTTCCCACAGCCCATTAATTTTGCTTTATTGCTGGCCTGATGGCCATTACCCTTTTTTTTTTCCCCTGCCAGCTCCTTCCCCCATTAGGTTTGTACAATTAGCAAAATAGGAGCCATTAATGCGGTGTGGGGGCTGCAGATGGGATTTTGGGATGCTCTGATGGCAGTGAGGCGTCCCAGGAGCTGCCCCATGCCCTGCAGGGATGGGCATCACCTGCTCCTGGCAGGATTTTGGGATGCAAAGCTGTTCCTGAAGGTGAGGGACGCATGCAGCCGTGTCCTGAACCCACTCTTGGCAGGATTTTGGGGTGTAGCTGAGCTGAGGGTGAATGCAGCCATGTCCTGAACCTGCTCATGGGAGGGTTTTGGGGTACAGAGCCATTCCTGTAGCTGTGGGATGGATAGGGCCATGTCCTGAACCTGTTTCTGGCAGGATTTTGGGATCTAAAGCCATTCCTGTAGGTGAGGGATGGATGAGGCAGGTCCTGAGCCTGTTCCCGGCAGGATTTTGGGATGTAAAGCCATTCCTATAACTGAGGGACGGGTACAGCCATGTCCTGAACTCGTTTCTGGTGGGATTTTGGGATGTAAAGCCATTCCTGTAGCTGAGGGTGGATGCAGCCATGTCCTGTACCCAGTCCTGGCAGGATTTTGGGATGCAAATCTGTTCCTGAAGGTGAGGGATGGATGCAGCCGTGTACTGAACCCACTCTTGGCAGGATTTTGGGATCTAAAGCCATTCCTGTACCTGATACAGCCAGGTCCTGAACCCTCCCCTGGCAGGATTTTGGGATGTAAAGCCATTCCTGTAGGTGTAGGATGGGTCCAGCCATGTCCTGAACCAGCTCCTGGCAGGATTTTAGGATACAAAGCCATTGCTGTAGCTGAGGGTGGATGCAGCCATGTCCTGAACCAGCTCCTGGCAGGATTTTGGGATGCAAAGCTGTTCCTGAAGGTGAGGGATGGATGCAGCCGTGTCCTGAACCCACTCGTGGCAGGATTTTAGGGTGTAGCTGAGCTGAGGGTGAATGCAGCCATGTCCTGAACCTGCTCATGGCAGGATTTTGGGGTGCAGAGCCATTCCTGTAGCTGTGGGATGGATAGGGCCATGTCTTGAACCCGTTTCTGGCAGGATTTTGGGATCTAAAGCCATTCCTGTAGGTGAGGGATGGATGAGGCAGGTCCTGAGCCTGTTCCCGGCAGGATTTTGGGATGTAAAGCCATTCCTATAACTGAGGGATGGGTACAGCCATGTCCTGAACTCGTTTCTGGTGGGATTTTGGGTTGTAAAGCCATTCCTGTAGCTGTGGGATGGATGCAGCCATGTCCTGTACCCAGTCCTGGCAGGATTTTGGGATGTAAAGCCATTCCTGTAGCTGTGGGATGGATGCAGCCATGTCCTGTACCCAGTCCTGGCAGGATTTTGGGATGGAAAGTAATTCCTGTAGGTGTAGGATGGGTACAGCCATGTCCTGAACCTGTTTCTGGAAGGATTTTAGGATACAAAGCCATTCCTGTAGCTGAGGGTGGATGCAGCCATGTCCTGAACCTGCTCCTGGCAGGATTTTGGGGTGCAAATCTGTTCCTGAAGGTGAGGGATGGATGCAGCTGTGTCCTGAACCCACTCGTGGCAGGATTTTGGGGTGTAGCTGAGCTGAGGGTGAATGCAGCCGTGTCCTGCACCTGCTCATGGGAGGATTTTGGGGTACAGAGCCATTCCTGTAGCTGTGGGATGGATAGGGCCATGTCTTGAACCTGTTCTGGCAGGATTTTGGGATCTAAAGCCATTCCTGTAGGTGAGGGATGGATGAGGCAGGTCCTGAGACTGTTCCCGGCAGGATTTTGGGATGTAAAGCCATTCCTATAACTGAGGGATGGGTACAGCCATGTCCTGAACTCGTTTCTGGTGGGATTTTGGGATGTAAAGCCATTCCTGTAGCTGTGGGATGGATGCAGCCATGTCCTATACCCAGTCCTGGCAGGAATTTGGGATGGAAAGTAATTCCTGTAGGTGTAGGATGGGTACAGCCATGTCCTGAACCTGTTTCTGGAAGGATTTTAGGATACAAAGCCATTCCTGTAGCTGAGGGTGGATGCAGCCATGTCCTGAACCAGCTCCTGGCAGGATTTTGGGATGCAAAGCTGTTCCTGAAGGTGAGGGATGGATGCAGCCATGTCCTGAACCCACTCATGGCAGGATTTTGGGGTGTAGCTGAGCTGAGGGTGAATGCAGCCATGTCCTGAACCTGCTCATTGGGGTACAGAGCCATTCCTGTAGCTGTGGGATGGATAGGGCCATGTCTTGAACCTGTTTCTGGCAGGATTTTGGAATCTAAAGCCATTCCTGTAGGTGAGGGATGGATGAGGCAGGTCCTGAGCCTGTTCCCGGCAGGATTTTGGGATGTAAAGCCATTCCTATAACTGAGGGATGGGTACAGCCATGTCCTGAACTCGTTTCTGGTGGGATTTTTGGGATGTAAAGCCATTCCTGTAGCTGTGGGATGGATGCAGCCATGTCCTGTACCCAGTCCTGGCAGGAATTTGGGATGGAAAGCCATTCCTGTACCTGATACAGCCAGGTCCTGAACCCTCCCCTGGCAGGATTTTGGGGTGTAAAGCCATTCCTGTTGGTGTAGGATGGGTACAGCCATGTCCTGAACCTGTTTCTGGAAGGATTTTCGGATACAAAGCCATTCCTGTAGCTGAGGATGGATGCAGCCATGTCCTGAACCAGCTCCTGGCAGGATTTTGGGATGCAAAGCTGTTCCTGAAGGTGAGGGATGGATGCAGCCGTGTCCTGAACCCACTCGTGGCAGGATTTTGGGGTGTAGCTGAGCTGAGGGTGAATGCAGCCATGTCCTGAACCTGCTCATGGGAGGGTTTTGGGGTGCAGAGCCATTCCTGTAGCTGTGGGATGGATAGGGCCATGTCTTAAACCCGTTTCTGGCAGGATTTTGGGATCTAAAGCCATTCCTATAACTGAGGGACGGATGCAGCCGTGTCCTGAACTTGTTTCTGGTGGGATTTTGGGATCTAAAGCCATTTCTGTAGGTGAGGGATGGATGAGGCAGGTCCTGAGCCTGTTCCCGGCAGGATTTTGGGATCTAAAGCCATTCCTATAACTGAGGGACGGGTACAGCCATGTCCTGAACTCGTTTCTGGTGGGGTTTTGGGATCTAAAGCCATTCCTGTAGCTGTGGGATGGATGCAGCCATGTCCTGTACCCAGTCCTGGCAGGAATTTGGGATGTAAAACCATTCCTGTACCTGATACAGCCAGGTCCTGAACCCTCCCCTGGCAGGAATTTGGGATGTAAAGCCATTCCTGTTGGTGTAGGATGGGTACAGCCATGTCCTGAACCTGTTTCTGGAAGGATTTTAGGATACAAAGCCATTCCTGTAGCTGAGGGTGGATGCAGCCATGCCCTGAACCAGCTCCTGGCAGGATTTTGGGATGCAGAATCATTCCTGTACCTCAGGGATGATTGAGGCCACGTCCTGAACCCGTTCCTGTCAGGATTTTGGGATGTAGCTGAGCTGAGGGTGGATGCAGCCATGTCCTGAACCTGCTCCTGGCAGGATTTTGGGATCTAAAACCATTCCTGTAGGTGAGGGATGGATGCAGCCACCTCCTGAACCCACTCCTGGCAGGATTTTGGGATGCAGAGCCATTCCTGTACCTGAGGGTGAATGCAGCTGTGTCCTGAACCTGTTCCTGGCAGGATTTTGGGATGCAGAGCCATTCCTGTACCTGAGGGATGGATGAGGCAGGTCCTGCCCAGGCTGGGCTTGCCCACAGAGCATCCCAGAGTGAGGCAGGAGCGGTGTCACCTCTGTCCTGTCTTGTGTCACCTGCTGCTCATGACCTGGACGGCCAGGTGTGAAAACACCCCCAGCTTTAGGGTAAAAAACCTCCTGTAAGAGCTGGAAATAATAAAATCTCTTAAAATAACTTCAGAAATGGCATTTGCATCACTCAGTGCTCAGTGCCTGAAGCACCTGGGACCCCTCCAGGGCACCTGGGGGAAGGATTTCAGCAGGGCACCCAAGGGTGGCATGGCCATGGGATGGCACCTGCTTGGCACAGACCCTTACAGGGCATCCTAATTAACACAGATGCTCGTGGGGCACAGAAAAAAAATAAAGATGAAAAAAAATAAAGATGCCAACCAGGCACCCAAATCAGGAAAGGTCCTTGCAGGGCCTTTTAATTAGCAGAGAGCCTGGTGTGGCACCTGCATGGCAGAGGTGGTGGCATGGGACCTGAATTAGCCAAGGAGCTCTCAGGGTGTGGGGGTGAGCTGAGGTCCTTGCAGGGTTCCCAAATTAATGACCTCATCAGAGTGCCCAAATTAGCAAAGCTCCTCACAGAGCACCCTAATTAGCAAAGACCCTGACGTGGCACCCTAATTAGCAAAGACTGAGTTGGTACCCCAATCATCAAGGATGCTTGCAGGGCACCCAAATTAAAGATTCCAGCCAGGCCCCCTAATTAGCAGAGGAGCTTGTAGGGTGCCCCAATCAGCCAAGGTCCCGATGGAGCACCCCAATTAGCAAAGGTGCTCCCAGGGCACCTCAATTAAAGCCTCCCACACACCAAAGGTCACCCAGAGAGCACCCAAATTCCAGACCCATTGTCACTTTTAGATGGAAATTCCCCAAAACTCACCCAGAAGGAAATTCCCCAAAACCCCACAAATGTCAAACATCCTGTGCTGCCAGGCTGGTCACTCCCATCTCATCCCAAAATGGATTTTAGCAAGTCTGATGCCCAAGGTCTGTAATTCCCATCCGATTTTCCATAAAATCAGAGCTTTTCAGTAAAGTCTGACCTTCAGATGAAACCAGATTTTAAATAAAACCACATTTTCCCGGGTTTTTTTTGCTGTCCCGAGAGTGGGATCTGATAAGGACCTTTGAAGAATAAACTCCTTTTTCCTGACAAAAATCAAGTGAGTTTTGCTCAAAACTCAGCAAATTTGTGGCAGAAGTTGGACAGCAGCAAATTGAGCCCAAGATGTAGAAAATAATTGATAGATATTGCAAAAATATTCAAAGAATTGTGTTAATTGCAGCCTTTGAATAAATTTTAAGTTAAGGGCAGTACAAATAATATTCTAGCTATCTTTCTATTTATCAATATATAATATATATGTATATATTATAAATATGTAATGTATATAATATAATATAATATAATATAATATAATATAATATAATATAAGTATACATTATAAATATATAATTTTAATAAATATATATGTATATATTATAAATAACATATTTATTTATTTATTTATTTATTTATTTATTTATTGGGGAATATAAAATATATGATGTTGGGGAATATATTAGGGAGTAGAAAATATTGGGAAATATTGAATGGATTGAAGAAAATGAGATCATATTCCCTGTATATATATATAGGGAAATACAATGTTTTATACATGATATGTATATAAATATGGTATTTTGGAAAATACAGTGGAAGGACACATTTGGGAATGTAATAGATGGGGAATAGATACACTGGGCCTTGCCAGCTGGGATTTAATTGGATTTAATTTCTCAGTTTAATTTCTCTGTGGGACATCAGGTGGGTCATTCCTTCAGCCTCCATCTCCTTGCTCCACCTGGAGCCTGATGTATCCCTGGGTGGTTTTTAGTGAGCTCATCTTCACTCTGCA
This sequence comes from Diglossa brunneiventris, assembly GCA_019023105.1. Lineage (NCBI taxonomy): Eukaryota > Metazoa > Chordata > Aves > Passeriformes > Thraupidae > Diglossa > Diglossa brunneiventris. Next base: position 7,094,120 of record CM032376.1, read on the forward strand.
TCTAAAAACTCCCACATTTCCCAGTTTTTAGGTGGTGGTGGCAATATTGTGTCCTTCCTCCGGACTTGGGAGCTGATGGGGGTGGGAATCATCATTTTAGGGATGCTCCAACTTGGAGCTGCATGGGGTGAGGTCCCTAGAGATTCCTCTTGAACAAGAGCTATATAAATGTAATTCTAGATACAAAACCCTTGAGTGTTTGCTGGGCACACATTTTATGAGGTTTTGGCTTTTCCCCCTCATTTTTAAAGGCATCCTGCAGGATTTCCTGGCAAAGGGAAGGCTTCTCTTGCCCTGACTTGTTGATTTTTACAGGTGGCTCTGTGACATCCTGCTAAAGTGGGAGGTTAAAGAGCAGAGGCCGTGTCACCACCTCTGAGGTCAGTCCTGGTGAATTCTGGAGCAGCCCAGTCTGTGCTCTCAGCTCTTGCAGCTTTTCCTGCACTTCTGAGCTGCCTCAACAATGCCCTTGGTGTTCTGCACGTGAAGCTTTGGTGGCCCTGGCAAGGTCTGGTGGCCCTGGCAGGGTTTGGTGACCCCAGGAGGATTTGGTGGCCCTGGCAGGGTTTGGTGGCCCCCAGAATGGTTTGGTGGCCCCCAGGAGAGTTTGGTGGCCCTGGCAGGGTTTGGTGGCTCCCCAGAGGGTTTGGTGACCCCCAGGAGGGTTTGGTGGCCCTGGAAGGAATTAGTAGCCCCCAGGAGAGTTTGGTGGCCCCCAGGAGGGTTTGATGGCTCTGGCAGGGTTTAGAAGCCCCCAGAAGTGTTTGGTGTCCCCCAGGAGTGTTTGGTGGCCCACAGGAAAGTTTGGTGGCTCTGGCAGGATTTAGTAGCCCCCAAGAGGGTTTGCTGGCTCTGGCAGGGTTTAGAAGCCCCCAGGAGGGTTTGGTGGTCCCCAGGAGGGTTTGGTGGCCCCCAGGAGGGTTTGATGGCTCTGGCAGGGTTTAGAAGCCCCCAGAAGTGTTTGGTGTCCCCCAGGAGAGTTTGGTGGCTCCCCAGAGGGTTTGGTGTCCCCCAGGAGTGTTTGGTGGCCCACAGGAAAGTTTGGTGGCTCTGGCAGGATTTAGTAGCCCCCAAGAGAGTTTGGTGGCTCTGGCAGGGTTTAGAAGCCCCCAGAAGGGTTTGGTGGCCCCCAGGGACCAGTGAGAAAACAGCCACATCTTTAGGGTAAAAAACCCTCCTATAAGAGCTGGAAACCATCGCAAAATCTCTCAAAATAACTTTTAAAAATGCCATTTGCATCACTCAGTGCTCAGTGCTGGGATGCAGGCACAGCATCCCGTGGGTACCACTCCCAAATTTTGGGGGTTGCTGCGCCCACACCTCCAAAATACCTTTTTTTTTTTTTTTTCCCTTGTTTTCTGGGGTGATGAAAAGAAAAGCTAATTGCAATTTGCATGATGCAATCAAGGTGAGCTGATGAGATGCTCAAGGGCTTTTCGGCGGGCACAGGGGGGGTGGGGCCGTGCTGCCCTCCCAGCCCCCCCATCCCGGAGCAGCGCTGCCTGTTGGAGCAGCGCTCCCGATTAATGGCTCTGGTTAATCACCCCCCTGTCCAGAGCGGGATTGTCTTACGGATAATTTCGTTTGCCTAACGAGATTTTCACTAATTAAATCTCCTTTCGGTTGGTGAGGTTCTCCCTGCTGGATAAGGGGAAATGTTTGTGAAGGCAGCGCCGCTCCCGGCTAAATAAACCTTTCCACTTGGCTACTGCAAAATTCCCGCTGGGAATGTGGGATGCAAACGCTGCCTTGGCAAATTAATTCATTCTTGCAACCCTGAAAATGATTTTCAATCCCCACCCCGCCAAAAATTTAGAGGAGTTGCTACCTACAACCCCTTTGTGGTCACACATTGAGCATCAAAAAATGGATGGATTTCTGGTGCAAATACCAAATTCCAGAGGGTTTTGGCTTACCTGGGATGATTTATTAGGAAAAGGGTTTTGAGGATCTAAAGTGGCCCCAAAATCATCATTGGTGTCTTGTGTTGTTGCAGTAAAAGTGGATTTGTTGAAGAATAAATTGGATTTTCTGCAAAGAGCTGCAATGCCAGGATAGCAGAATCCTGCAGAATCAGGAGAATCAGGAAAATGAATTCAGGAAGTTCAGGAAGGAAATTCTTACCAGTTCTGGAAAGTCCCATTCACTCCCAGGTTGTGGGTCTCTATGTCAAGGTGTTGGTTTTTCTCCTAAGGATTCCTATTTCTGCCAGCCTCCATGGGAACCTCTGAGCAAACTCACTTTGGATTAAATAGAGTGGAATGGACTAGAATAGATCCTTGTCAATGAGATATTCCCAAATACCTCAAATCCTGCTATTTCTCAGTACATCTCACCTGAGGTCCAGAAAGGAGATGTGTTCCATCCCAGGTGTTGGATTCCATCCCAGGTGTTCGATTCCACATTTCTCTGCAATGGGAAGTGATCCCTCAGGTTTGGGATTTTTTTTACAGGGCGTCTGTAGGGGCTGAACTGTGGGTTGGGAGTTAAAATACATATATTTTATATAAAATAGGGGCTGAACCATGGGTTTTCCATAAATTACACATCATACATGTATTCATAGAATGATATGATACAATATACAATGAAGTTTAAAATATCTGTGATGTATGATATAAATATATGAGAAATTGTAGATTATTATATAAAAAAAATATATAATATATATATAAATAATTATAAAATATAATTAATATGTATGAGAATGACAGTAATAGAGAATATGGAGTATAAAAGATAAAATATAATATAGACTATATAGAATATAGATACCTCTATTATATGTAATACAGTATTATTAGATATAGGATCAGCTATGTTGTCTCTGTATTTGTTTTTTATAATAAATAATATAGATAAAAATTATTTAGTGTGTCTGTATATTATATGTAGTGTGTGTATATGTAAAAATAAATATATAAAATTAAATAATATAAAATAATATAATATAGAATGTATGATATAATACTATGTGATAGAATAATATAATGATATATAATGTAATACTATATGATATATAAAATATATAAAAATAAATTCTAGATACTATTTTAATATATAGTTAACCATATAGGTAATATAGAATGGATATAATATATACAATATGTTATAAATACATGGTCATATATATGTAATATTTAACTGTATATTTAAATATAAGATATCATTTAATTTATTTTTTTAATTGAGAGAAAAAGTGAATTTCAGGAAATCGAATGGGATTTTAAGGAATGGGAAGGTGGGGCACCCATGCACAATTCTTGCACACTCCCAGCTCCTACACCCTCCTTACTCACTCCCTGCTCACTCTGGTGATGCCTTGGAGTGGCTGCCTAGAACAGAGGCCAGACAGAGTTGGGAGAATAAAGTGGGAATTTATGGAAGGCCTTTAACAGACACACCTTGGGCAGTCAGAGCCTCCCAGAGGCTGCACCCAGCATGGACAGGGGTCACGAGTTTTTCAGGCAGATTTAAGTTTGGTCCATTTACATATCAGGGATTAATTCTCCAATTACAGCTGCAGCTAATGAAGCCACATTCCCCCAGTTTGCTCCTCCCCAATTCACTTCTGTTTATAATTTTTGGGACCTGAGGCTGCTGGGTGTCCTCGGTTCTCAGTCCTGGCAGGATTATTTTGGCTGAGCAGACTGAGAGGAGAGCTGACTAACACTCTGTAAGGAGTTCAGAGTTAGGAATTGTCCAGTTCAGGATCTGAAAACCAGAAAAGCTCAAACCTGCGGCGCCGTTCTGTGCTCACTCCTTGCACACTTCTCCCACATCTCAATCTCCCTCTTTTCCTCCCGCACACACTCTCACCACACTCCACTACTCCTCCACCAGGAGTATTTTTTTTGGTCTAAAAAGCCCCAAAATAGTCCAATTTCCCCCCAATTTTCCAGAGCTTTGCCCACTGTCTTCCCAGCTGGACTCAGCCTGCTGGTACCCACTGGAGCATCCCAGCTTGGTTGTGGAGGCATTTCACAGCTCCTGAATATTTGTGCTCATGCATTTGCAGGATATTTAATAAGTTCTGGCAATATTTTATACTATTCAATAACATTTAATGTATTTGAAATAATTTTACATAATTTAAAATTATTTAATATATTATTTAATAACACGTTATTGTGGCATGAGCATCACCTGTGGCTTATGGAAGGCACCAAGGCTAAAAAAGTCACAGGGAGAATTGTAATAATCCCTTTGGGAGCAAAATAATTGGTGACTGAGGAGAAATATGGAAAAGTAAAATAAAGTAAAATAAATTAACAAAAAAACCCTATGTATTAACGAAACATTAACTCCCAACATGAGCTGACTTCCATGGGAGCTGGGAGTGGGGGATGCTCTGCTCAAAAATCCCACCAGAAGGAAAAGAAAAGAAAATAAAAATGGTTTATCTCTGCTCCCATTCTGTGATAATGATCTTAACAGAGTTGGGAACTGGCAAGGAAAAAAACGTGTGTGGTTTTTAAATGAAAGTTGCCTTTGCTCCAGAGGGCTGGGGCAGAGATTTGGATTGTTTGACCATTTAGGGGGATATTTTAATAATTATTCAATATATTTTATTATTTGGGGGAGTATTTTAATATTTTTGAGATGTAGTTTGTTGTTTATTTGGGGTTTTTGTGTATTTACTTAGGGTTATTTTATTGTTTACTTTGGCTATTTTATTATTTTCAGTGTGTTTTGTTATTTATTTGGAGTATTTTATTATTTTGGGGGTATTTTGTTATTTATTTGGGGTATTTTATTATTTTGGGGATATTTTGTTACTTCTTTTGAGCATTTTATTATTTGGGGGTATTTTGTTATTTTTTTTGAAGCATTTTAGTTTTCTGTATTCCATAATTTATTTGGGGTATTTTTAAATTCAAATTTTAATTTCTAATAGATTTGGAGGTGTTTTATTATATTTTGGGATATTTTTTATCATTGGGAAGGATATTTTATGAATTTGGGGGCCTATTTTATTATTTTGCTGGGTATTTTGTATTTGGGGTGATCCTGGTCAGGGTTTGGGATTGCTCCCAGCGTTTTTGGCTTTTCCCACCCGCCCCAGGAGTCCTACTCTGAGCAGAACAAAAATTCTAAAGAGAAATAGAATTCCCCTTGCAGAATTTTTCTAGATTTGGGAAAACTCCTGCTCTGCTAGGATAGGGATCTATTCCTGTGCCAGGAGCTGGATTTTGTAGCAGATATTGCAGAGGGGAGAGGTCCTGGGGAGGTTTTTGTGTAAAGCCACCTGGTCTGAGGCCTTTTTTAGCTGCAAACACCTGGCTGAAAGTCCTTTGTGTCTATTTAAAGTCATTTTTGGTGCAAAGCTGCTGTTTGAGGGGCTTTTTTGGTGCAGACACGCATTGAAAGGACATTTTATGATGCAAGGACTGGTTTTGATTCAAACCCTCTATTTTAAGGGTGCTTGTCTGGTGCAAACCCTTTTCTGTGGCAGTTTCTTTGGGGTACAAACCCCTTTTGGACAACCTTTAGTTCAAACCCCTGTGTGAAGGACTTTATTTCTTCAAAGCTCTGCTTTAAGGACTTCCTTTTTTGCTGAGAACTGCTAAAAGTACATTTTTGGGTGCAAGCCCCTATTTTAAGGACTTTTGGAGAAACTTTTTTGTGCAAACCTTTGCTCCAATGGCTTTTTTGGGTGCAAACCCCCAATTTTAATGGCTTTTTTTTTTTCTACAACGGTTTTGGAGGAGCTGCTAAAGCAATATTGGTTGGGATAAGAATGGAAACAGAGTGTGGATGGTTTTGCAGGGGACAGGGATTATTTGGTGGGAAGAGAAAGGATTTTAGGAGCAGAGAAGGAATCCACCAACAGCTACTTCTGGTGGGTTTTGAGAATGATTTATCACTTTTCCCCCAAATCCAGGTCCTTAATGCCTTCTGGTCTGAATGTAAATAATGCAGGTTTTGCAAAAATAATTGTATTTTGCAAAAATATTTGTATTTTCCCCCATCTGATGAGGAGAAATTCCTGTTACCCTATGATGCTCCTCGATGGCATCCTGTGAGCAAAAAACCATTTCACTTTGAAGCTTTTTTTTGGCTTTAATTTGGCTTTTAAGCTTTTTTTGGCTTTAATTCCAGCTACTTGTGTTGGGTTTTGAGTACAATTTATCCCTTTTTCCCCAAATCCACGTCCCTAATGCTTTCTGGTCTTAATGTAAACAATGCAGGTTTTGCAAAAGTAATTGTAATTTGCAAAAATAATTATATTTTGGAAAAATAATTGTATTTTGCAAAAGTAATTGTATTTTCCCCCCCATCTGATGAGGAGAAATTCCTTTTACCCAATGATGCTCCTCGATGACATCCTGTGAGCAAAAAACCTTTTCACTTTGAAGTTTTATGTTTAATTCCAGCCTGGACCAGGTGATGGAGGAGCACCACAAGCTCTGGGGACATCATCTCCCATTCCAACCATTTTTTACCTCCTGATAACTTCGTACAGGTGGGGGAAATCTTTTCCCTGCTGGTTTTTGAGTAAAAACCCAAAGTTTTCTCCACTTTCCCCCCACTCCTTCATGCCGAGCGCTTGCCACCCCGCTGTCTGTTTTTCCTCACCGAGGTTCAGTTCTAATTATGTTGATTTTCTCCAGCCCACCCCCCTCCTGGCAAGCTTATTAGGGGGAATATTTTTATTTATTATCATTTCGCCCAACTCCTGCCAGCATTTCCAATTACTCTCGCCGCTTCCTTGTAATTGTCTTTCCGTAATGGCTGCGAAACAATTGCGCTAAATGAGGTGGCTCCGGCAAGATGAGGGTTTCACTTCATTAAAGGCTAATGGATTCCCAGCTCCAGCTCTGTGGGCAAAAAAAAAAAAAAAAAAAGAGGAAAAAAAAAAAAGATTAAAAAAGAAGAGATTTAACCAAGTTCTTTTATCTTATTGGGGTGACTTACCCCGGTGTGCTGGGGTTGGGTTTTGGTGCTGGGTGTTCGTGGCGTTGCTTGGGTGTTAAATGGGTTTTTCCCCGAAATATTTTGTGGGATTTTAAAAAATGGTTATTTCTCTAAATTGCTGCTAATTTGCAAAAAGCTTTCTTCTTTTTTTTTTTTTTTTGCTGTGTATATGCTGATAAATTATATTTATTGCCATAAATATTGTTATAGAAATGTTTGCTACGTAATGTTGATATATAACCTGTAATGAGTGAATACAATACACAAATATTTATAAATAATTAAATAACTACATGGCATAATCCTGTATCACAGGAGTTGATTAGGATCTATTCACATTGATATATTTATTTATAATGCTTGATATATAGTGATATACTGATTATAGAATATGTATTAGATTGCTAGATAATGCTTGATATAATAAGGAATTATTATCTTGCTATATATTATTTATAATAGCATTAGTTAGAAATTCTATAGATCTAGCTATATATATTTCTCAATATCATCTATTTATTGCTACAAAATATCCATTTCTGCTACCAGAAATTGGCCCCACATGCAGGGGTAGAGACAAAACTTTTGGGGTTTTGGTTGAATTTTGGAGTCTCACTGGGTATTAGTTTTGCTCCTCAAGCAGATATCATTTCAGTGTTATTTTATTTCTAAAAACCTTTTGATTTTGAAATTTCTCCGTTTTTTCCCCGTCCTTTCTCTTCTTTTCTCTTCTTTTGTGGGATGTAAATGTGTTTCAGGTGCTGGGATGGACCTGGGATCCATTGTGGTACCATGTGGAGTGTCACAGCTTAGGGAAGTTATTTTTTAAAATATTAAACAAAAATAATTTCCCCCAAGAACTTTATTTTTGGGGTTTTGGGGATTTTGTATTTTGAAAAGCAAATTCAAACCTCTGGCCATAGGATGGTGCTCAGGGCTGAAGCATCCTGGCACAGATGTGGGAGTGGGGCTTCATGGCGAAGGGAAATTCAGCTGGTGACCCAAGGAAAACCCTTCAAAAAAGCAAAAATCACAGTGGAGTGAAACACTCAGAGCCAGAGCCACCCCCACAATTAGCAGGTGCTTGTGTAAATGGAGAAAATTTGGAAAAGCAGCTTCGAATGGCCCGTTTGTTTTCTGCAGTGTCCCACCTGCTGCATTTCCAGAAATAGCTGGTTTTGGCAGCACAGTGCACCCCAAAATGGAGGGGAAATGCTTTAATGTGGGGATTGCTCATCATGGAAAATGCTGATTTTCACCAGTGTGTGGGAGGAGAGAGAGCTAGAAACTTGAGGAACGTTTTTTTTATTTTTTTGTGAAAGTTTGACAAATAAATGAAAAGCAGCAGCAGAAGGGGTTAAAAAAAATACATATATGTAAAATATTCAGTTTATAGAGCCTCTATTCCATTGTATCCAGCCATTGGATCCGTTAGATTGGATATTATATATAAATATATATGTTGGATACACATTGAGTGTGTTGGATATATTACATTATATCCATCTATTGGATTATGTTGGAAGATTATTTTGAATTTTATGTATATATACACACACATGGAATATATATATATATATATATATATGGGAGAGATATATATAGGATATAATATATATAAGGGAGATAAATATAGATATAGATACAGATATATAATATACAGTGAATAGATTGGATATATTACATTATATCCATCTATTGGATTATGTTGGAAGATTATTTTGAATTTTATTTATATAAACACACACATGGGATATATATATATGGGAGAGATATATATAGGATATAATATATATATATATGGGAGATAAATATAGATATAGATACAGATATATAATATACAGTGAATAGATTGGATATATTACATTATATCCATCTATTGGATTATGTTGGAAGATTATTTTGAATTTTATATATATATATATATACACACACATGGGATATATATATGGGAGAGATATATATAGGATATAATATATATATATATGGGAGATAGATATAGATACAGATGTATAATATACAGTGAATAGATTGGATATATTACATTATATCCATCTATTGGATTATGTTGGATGATTATTTTGAATTTTATTTATATATATATATTTATGTAAATACAAATTGAATATATTGAATATACATTGAATATATTGGATATATTACATGAATGCACTGCATGTATTATATCCTTATAGCCCTACTATTATATAAATTCAATATTATATCCATTGGAAATATAAGGTATAATATAACCAATATATTAATCCAATATAAACATATCTTTTTTTCTATCTATCCTCTTTCTGTTTCCTTTCCCTCCTAATATCCTCTTTATATGTATGGGATGAGTATATAAATGTTCTTTTAATGTATATATAGATAAAAATAGAAACATATAAATTTATAATTACATAGATAGAATATAGAATTATAAATCTATAAATATTTATATAAAATATATAATATAAACTATTTTTATATATATATATATAATATAAAACTGATCCAATTATCTTTATCTTGGACGCTGCTCTTTGCATATTCATCATGCTACAACTCCAACTCTTCTGGGTGTTAAACCACTGAAATATGGATTTGCCCACCAAAGCAGGGGAGCAAATCTTGTATTATCTCAGGAAAAGCCCTTTTTTTAAAATTTAAAAATGCCTCTGAACACCTCTTGACTGGCACTGCATCCTTCACTGATCACTGTATCCTGACTTTCCTGCAGCTCTGCCTTGCACACATCCAGTGCCTCCCCCCAAAACTGCCTGTGCCCCATGAGAAAAAAAACATTAAAAAAAGAAAATAATAAATTTGGACATAGGAACAAGGGTGTCTCAATGTAAATATATTGTTTTCTTTATTGTAGTGGAAATATTGAACTACAGGTCCTTCCAGGAGCCATGGGAAATTCCCACCCATGAGCTGCTCACCCTTACTCCCCTAAGAGATAAAAGGAGAGAAAATTCATTTAAAAAGTGCAAAATATTTATTTTTAAGACCCTCCCTGACCTCCAAGCCTCACCTTCCAGCACAGTGTGTGTATGTATTTTTCCTGACCTTTTCCTGGTTGTGGATAAACAGTTCACCCATCAAAATACTTTGTATTTATCAATCCCCAATCCTAAAAATCCATTTTCTACATCTGTTATTAGTGTACCTTTTATCCTTATCCCTCACAAGCTTTAAATTGTAAATCAAGAAATCCTATACATATAATCCTATATAAAAGAATTTCTATTCTAAACTCTTAATATAACATTTATGCACTCTTACCTCAAGTTACAATTAAACCAGAAACCCTAAAATTATTAATATAATTACAAATAGATACTTTGAGAATATTTAATTACAAGGTATTTTCAGGCACCTTCTGAAGCTTCTAAAATTAGTGACTACAAAACTGGGGGGGGAATCCTGATGGGGGCACCTCATGTTTGATTTAATTAATTGGAACTGCCATGGGAGGCTTAGAAAGCATAAAAAAAAACTAAAATTGGGGTGGCAAAACTGGGGGCAGTGGTGACAGTTTGGACAATGCTTGAAGCTGTGTGTTCCAGCATCTCATTTGGGGCAAAGGAAAATAAACAAACGTGATTTTTAAATGAAAGTTGCCTTTGCTGCACAGGGCTGGGGCAGAGATTTGGACTATTTGACCATTTGGGGTGATATTTTAATAATTATTCAATATATTTTGTTATTTGGGGTAGTAATTTATTATTTTTGAGATGTAGTTTGTTGTTTATTTGGGGTTTTTGTTATTTGCTTAGGGTTATTTTATCATTTACTTTGGCTATTTTATTATTTTGGGAGCATTTTGTTACTTTTTTTAAGCATTCTATTATTTTTGGGGGTATTTTATTACTTATTTTGAGCATTCTGTTATTTTGGGAATGTAATACTTTGGGAGTATTTTTTTGGAAGCATTTTATTGTTTCTTTATTCCATAATTTATTTGGGGGAATTTCTTAATTTTTTCTATATTTTAATTTTTTTATTTATTTGGAGGTGTTTTATTCTATTTTGGGATATTTTGTTACTTATTTTGAGCATTCTGTGATTTTGGGAATCTAATATTTTCGGAGTACTTTGTTGTTTTTTTGAAGCATTTTATTTTTTCTATATTCCATAATTTACTTAGGATATTCTTTAATTTTAATTTTTTAATTTATTTGGAGGTGTTTTAGTATATTTTTATCATTGAGGAGGATATTTTATGAACTTGGGGGTGTATTTTATTATTTTGGTGGGTATTTTATATTTGGGGTGATCCTGGTCAGGGCTTGAGATTACTCCCAGCATTTTAGGGGTTGCTGCTGATGTTTCAGCATCTGATTTGGGGTAAAAATGTGGATTTTTCACCCAAGTGCTGCCAGCTGCTGCTGCAGAGCTCCATTACCCCAGCGCCGGGTGCCACCAGGTCTCCATTCCGTGCCTTGATTGCTCGTGCTAATTTCCACCCTGTCCTTTTGGGGCTCCTCCTCACCTGGCAGCCAGCCAGGCTGGATCTGCACCATTGCCTTCATCCTCGTTTTTGTAGCATCCTCATCCTCGTTATATTGAATATAACAGCTGGGTTTGGGGCTTGCATCCTCCAAGCTTTCAATCATATTTCTGAAGATTTTTAGAGCATCCATATCTTTGCTTGTGCCTTCCTTTCTCTGGGAATGCAACATGTTTTAATAATCAGAATTATTCAGGATATTATTTGGGATTATTTCAGTGCCAGGCTTGATAGTGCCAGGCTGCTGCAACCCCATGAGCCAAAATCTTTAATTACTGCAGGTGTGACCTTGCTGGGATGAGTGACCAGACAGCCAGGGATGCTCACTTCCCAAAAAACCCTAGGACAGACTTGATGCAGGGTCTCCTGACAAAGTCATCACTTCCCAACTTTAATTAGTTGCCCCTCATTAAGCACAAAGCTCGTAGAACTGTGGCCCAAAGTTCTCCAGTGCTGGACTGTGACATTACAGCACTTAAATGTGTGGAAAAAGAGGCTGCAGGGGTTGCAGAGCATCACATCTCACCCTGTCAGAGCTGCAGCCTTGTTAAAGTCATTAGAAAACCATTTGGAAATGAATTCTTTTTTGGGATGCAGCATCAAATGGGGCTTTAGCAACACTTAGGTCTTAATTTATCTTCATCTCAGAGCAGAAAAATATTGTAATGTGGTTTCCTTGTGTTGAAAGCTGAACAGAGGAATTATTTGCTGTCCAGTTTGGAAACTGGGTGTAATTGGGGTGGGTGGTTGGGGACTGGGTTTTTCCTGCAGCTGTTGCATTGCTATTGGGTTTGCAGGAAATCCACAATTTTTTGCAGCCTTCTCTTTCCTAGTGCTACTTCTGAGGCTTAAATCTAGCTCAGGTGTACCAAGGGAGTGGTGAAAAATTTTATGTTTTCAGGAAAAATCCTATTTTTTAAAATATAAAAGAATAAAAAAAAAGCAGTGAACTGAATTTCAGAGCATGAGGCTTTTAAACAATTTTATTTTTGAAGCTGGGTAAAGACTGGATTACTCTCCACTACAGACATCTCATTTGTCCATAGAAACAGGTGTCAAAAAAACCCCAAGCCCCTAAAACCACCCAAATCTTGAGGTTTTCTGATGAGCTCAAGAAGTAAATGCAGAGTTTTGGGAAGGTTTTAGTTGGTTTGGGGTTGCTGGAAACCTTATTTGAAAGCTGAATATCCCTTGGAAAGAAGCATCACCATTTAACAACCAAACCCTGTGCTGAGTGCAGAGTTACTAGCAGTGTGTTCTGCAAGAAATTCTTGAAAAAAACCCACTTTTTGAGCAAAACATCACTGAATTTATGTACTCAAGCTGTGTCATGGGTTAAATGGCAGCAACAGATGATTTTTGCAGAAAAAACTCACCATGGGTAGAAACAGCCCCTGGGCTTTGGGGGAGCTGAGCTGACTTCCAGGAACAGCTGCACCTTCAGACAGCCCCAGGCTGCCCTCAGCCCTGCAGCCAGGAGTGAGCTGGACCTTTGTCATCCAAACTGTGCCAGGAAATGTCTCTGGTTTTCCCAGCTAGTTCAGTCAGGTTAATAAAATACCCATTGCTGCCTTGCTGGAGGGGTGCAGGAGCTTGCCAGGCTGTTGGCAGCCTGGGAGACATCAAGATGAGCATTTTTTAAAAAGTTGGATGAAAATGGAGAGTTGCTGAGCTCTGCTTTAGGCCAGTGTCTTTGCTTTGGTCCTGGCCACATCTTCAGTTTGCTCTGCTAGTGGCCTTGGCTGGTTCCAGCATCCCTGGACTGATCCCAGCTGACATCCCTGCTTTGGGCCCAGACAGGATTTTGGTTTAATTGTAACTGCCACAGAATCCCAGAACGGTTTGGGTTGGAAAGGACCTTGAAGATCATCCAGTGCCACCCCTGCCATGGCAGGGACACCTTCCCCTGTCCCAGGCTGCTCCCAGCCCTGCCCAGCCTGGCCTTGGGCACTGCCAGGGATCCAGGGGCAGCCACAGCTGCTCTGGGCACCCTGTGCCAGGGCCTGCCCACCCTCCCAGGGAACAATTCCCAATTCCCAATATCCCATCCAGCCCTGCCCTCTGGCAGTGGGAGCCATTCCCTGTGTCCTGTCCCTCCATCCCTTGTCCCCAGTCCCTCTCCAGCTCTCCTGGAGCCCCCCTTAGGCCCTGCCAGGGGCTCTGAGCTCTCCCTGGAGCCTTCTCCAGATAAACGCCCCCATCTCTCCCAGCCTGGCTCCAGAGCTGAGGGGCTCCAGCCCTTGCAGCAGCTCCGTGGCCTCCTCTGGGCTCCTCCAGCAGCTCCAGCTCCTTCCTGTGCTGGGACCCCCGAGCTGGAGGCAGCTCTGCAGGTGGGGTCTCACCTGGGGGGCAGAGGGGCAGAATCCCCCCCTGCCCTGCTGCCCAGGCTGGGGATCAGCCCAGCACAGGGGGGTTCTGGGCCAGGGCCTGTCCAGCTGTGCCCCACCTGCACCCCAAGTGCTTCTCTGGTTCTATTTCCCTTTCTCTGGTTGTTTTTCCATTCAGTGCAGACTGCCACTTCTCAAATATGATGCAGAGTGGCTCAACCACTTTCTCTGCCATTGCCCTCAGGAAATGCATCCAGTGGGTGCATTTTACCAGGTTCTATGGATTTATGCACCTTCAGATTGCATAATGGATGCATTGAATGTTCTTGGATATTCTTGAACCTGATCTGCAGGCATCATCTTAGCTTTGGCCCTTGTGGGCATCCTCATTTTGTATTTAGCTGGAAGTTTTAGTTTGATAAGACCCAACATCCATGGATTGATTCTTGTATCTTTGAGCTAATCCTGCCCAGCATCCCTGGTTTGGTCCTTTCCAGCAGGCCTGGCTTGATACCATTCCCACACTGTGATTTCAAACATCACTTCTCATCAGCATCCTCAGTTTAAATTAACACAATTTCCAGGTTATAAATGTACACACACACACACACATACACATATATATATATATATATATAAATGGGCATTTTTTCCTGCCAATTCCCATTTTTTGCAGCAGTTTTTCATGGAAGAGCATCCTGCTGAGAGAGGGGTAGCAGTTTCCCAGCTGCTGTTAATGCAGGGGCACGGTGGTCGTGCATGCAGTGAGACCTGACAAGGTCAACCCAAGAATTTTGTTTTCCTTAAAAAAATGAGCCAAAATTACCAACAAGCTGTGTTTTACGGAGCTGAGTAAGAATTCAGGCTGAGCATCCCCAATCCCACATCAACCCTGTTGTTTTCATCTCTTGAGTGAAAATTCAAGCAAAACTTTGCAGAAGGAGCCTTTTTTCCTGGCTTTTTGGGGATGCTGCAGCTTCAGCGTGGGGATGCCGGCACCTCTCTGCTCCCACCTCCCTGCAAAGCTGCGGCAGCCGGGTGCACACTCGGGTTGTAAAGATAATTAAGTTGCATTTCTGTGCGTTGTTTACTGTTCCTCTGATCCAAGTGTTCCCCCGAGACTCCAGCTCGGGGCTGGTTTTTGTTTTGCAAAGCTCCTCGCGAGTGTGCCCTTCACTCTGCTTCGGGAGCCATTCTCATTTTACTATTATTAAACCATCCCAGACGTTGCCTTATTATGTGCCTTGGAGCTGAAATTCCTCAAGGAGGGGGGGGGAACACCACTCACATCTGGGCTTGTTCTGCAGATGTTTGCTGTGCTCTAGGAAGGAGCAGACATTAAAGGCTGACGTTGGAGTGATTTTGCCCCGGGATGGGTTTGCACAGGTCGGCGCGGGCTGGAAATGGCTTTGGCACAGAGAGGAACTCCAAAACTTAATTCATCCTAGGTGGGAGATGGGTGTGAAAAGATCTTGTCTTGGCTTCTTCGGAAAGAAATTCATAATTTTTTTCTCCTGAAAAATAATTTCAAAGGAGAGTCATAATTAAAAATTAATTAAATAAGTAGAGTGAATAGGAAGGATCTGTACCGCTCACCTGGGGAGCCAAAACTTGAAATTTTGGCATGGCTTTATGATCAAGCCCTATTTTGCACTTTTTAAACTCAGAATGGGATCCCAGGAGTGCAGCCAGGGCCTGCACAGCTGGGGGTGCAGCAGGGATGCATTTTGCCCTGTGGCTGTTGGTGGCTCTGTGTGCATTTGCAGATCTGCGTGTGTGTTTGCACATGTGTGTCCCACGCCTGTTTGCATTTTCCCGTGCATGTTCCTGGGGTGTTGTTGCATTTCTGTGCGTGCTGCCACGTGCATGGGGCTGCTCCCAGATGTGCCTTGGCCCCCAGGCTGTGTCTGCACGGGTGTGTGCCCATTTCCACGTGCATTTCCAGGTGCACGTTTGCACACCGCGCACACCTCCCAGTTTTCCCCCTGCCGTTGCACATTTGCAATGCAATAAATTTGCATATATGCAAACACACGCAGGCACATAAATCTGCATAGCAAAACATCCGTTTTTGCCCACTAAGACCTAGGGGAGCAGAGCTGTGTGCACTGAGCTGTCCACATGCATGGCCATTCCCACATCCAGCTCCCCTGATTTACACACCCTCAATAACTTTCTTCCCATTATCCCTAACCCATAGACTCTGGGAAGTTTAATTTCTTCTCTCTAGTAATCACCATTAAATAGAAATTGTCTTTTTCTGTGTAAACACGTCATTAGCGAAGCTGCTTTCTGCAGGGTCCAGATTTCATTTTTATTAAAATGAAACATTTTTTCGGCTCCTCACTGTGTCCGGAGATGAAGAGGATAATTTTAACCCATTGGGTTGGCCACAGATAATTGCACCAACGTTTGATTGGGGCGATTAGGGAAATATCTTCTTTTCATGCAGAATTTGCATTTTCCTCTCTTCCTTCTCTGGAGCAGAATTGTGCTTTCCTACCCAGCCAGTTTTAATGATTGTTATCAATCCTAATAAATAGCTTTTCATCTTCCCTTTATTGACTTCTTTTTTAGCTGGGATGGGCTGAAAACCAGGTCCAGGTAAGAATTTGGGATGGGGAAAGGCACCAAACTTCAGCTCCTTTTTGCAGTTGATGCCCAATAAGGGGATTTTTCTTTTGTTTTTCTTTTTGGGACTGAAAGCATCCCTGAAATGATGCAATGGAGTTTTGCAGGAGGAGAGAGGTGGGTTCAGCTCCAGGGGTTGCAAACAGCTGTCAGCATCTTCCCTTGCCAGGTGTGCAAGGGCCACATCCCCACCCAAATCTGTGCTCTGCAGTGATTTTCCAGTGGTCCCAGGCCCAGCAGGTACCTCTGGGAAAAGATCTTTTCCCCACTAAATACCCCAGAAAATCCTGAAGCTCACACGTATATAAATCCATCTATTTGCTGCATCTCACATCTGACAAATAAAATATGGCAGTGATAGATAATAGACATTAGAATAATACATAATATCTGTTATTCCCATCACATCATAGATATATAACCACAAGGAAAGGACACCTATATATCATAGATATGTAACCATGTAAGGAAATAATAGAGACTAAATAATTTATTGTTCCCATATTTTATAATAAGTATTGTATGATATAAAATAGATTAATGTATAATCTATTCTTGGAATGTAAGTAATACATATTACTCCAATATATGGTGTAATATTTATAACATATATATAACAAATATAACAAACATGTATATTAGATATAACATATATATAACATTAAGTATCATATGATATAAAATAGATTAATATATAATCTATTATTGGAATATAAGTAATACATACTCCAATATATTATGTAATATATAAACATTTATAACATATATAATATTAAGTATCATATGATATAAAATAGATTAATGTATAATCTATTATTGGAATATAAGTAATACATATACTCCAATATATTATGTAATATATATAACATTTATAACATATATAACATTAAGTATTGTATGATATAAAATAGATTAATATATAATTATTATTGGAATATAAGTAACACATTACTCCAATATATTATGTAATATATATAACATTTATAACATATATAACATTAAGTATTGTATGATATAAAATAGATTAATATATAATTATTATTGGACTATAAGTAATACATATTACTCCAATGTATTATGTAATATATATAACATATAACGTTTATAACATATATATAACATTTATAATATGTAATGCTAGAGAATATTTAAACTTCCATAAATGTAATCTATAACATAAAACATATATAATGTGATATAAAATATATAATATAAGATACACAGTGGCATTAGGTGATATGGTGGCCTACCCCCTCTCCCTCTGCCATAATCATACCTTGAATTTCTGCCTAATTTGGCACAAAACCCCCCAAATTAATTCTGAATATACCCATCTATACCATACACAATCCATTCACTCCCTTTGCCTTTGAAAATCAAGTTTACCCTTTGAGCGCTACCTGGAAAATTGTATTTTCACACATGTGGGAGAAACAGATTCCCCCAAATCCACCTCTGAGCATCCTCCAAAGGCAGATTCCCTGCTGGGACGGGGGTCCAGCCTCTCCCCCTGCCCTGGCTGCTGCTGTTTCTTGTATTTATTTAAAATCCCAGCCCCAGGAGCGTGGCCAGCGCGGCCGCTCCGATGGTGTTTGCACAAGCCCACTGGGGGCCAGCGAGGGATTGTGGGGCGATGGGAAAGCTGCTCTTTTTCCCAAACTGCACCAACCAGCTTGCCTTTTGCTTGCTTTTTTTCACCATTCCTTGCTTTTCCTTGCTCTGCCCCCACACCTTTCCCTCGCTTTTTTGTTGTTTTGCTTTTCCTCCGCTTGCTTTTCTTTCCTTTCCTTTTCGCTTTTTCATGCTTTTTTAGCTTTTTTTTTTTTTTTAATGTGGAGGCATGCAAGCAGCCAGGCCTTCTCTCCCAGCTAGGAATTCGAGGTGAAAAACTCCCTTTTTGGGCTCACAGGCTTGTTTTTCCCCCAGTTTTTGGGGTTTGGGGGGATATTGCTGCCTCAGGAAGGCGTCACCCGGGTAAGTAAATCCCCGCGGTTCCTTCTCCACCCCACGGAGTGTCCCACTAACATCCAAAATGCCCCAAAATGGAGATTTTCCTCAAAATGCAGCAGGATTGTGGCTTGGTCCTCCAGAGAAATGAAATTATGCAGCATCCCTGCTGTTTTGGGAGAAAAGACAGTGGAAATTGTTATTTGTGGCAACACCAGGGTGCCACGTTGTCTCTGTCACCTGAAGTTTCGCAGCTGGGACTGGGGGGAGTCCAAAGCATCAGCCTGAATTGTGTTTGAAGGAAAATTAACCCTTGTTAAACTGGTTGAGGTTGAACTGATTCAGCTCTTCCAAAGCTCCAGACACTTGGGACGGTGTTGGAAAAACATCCAACAAAGCCACAGCACCCCATGGAAACCCTTCCAGCCCTCAGCACTCCTCTGATGCTGGCAAAAAGTAATTTTATTGTTGTTGCCAACTAATTAGTTGCAGTAACTCTGATAGTTAACTCTGATTAGTTTCAGAAAAACTCTATTTTTCTGGTATTGGGAGGGGATTCCCTCTTCCATTTTTGCTTTGGAAACTCAAGTTTAATGATTGGAATCTTCCTTTGTGATGAGGAATATTGACGTCCCCTTCTCACTCATGATCCTTTTATTATCACTCAGCTTTGCCTAGCTGAACATTCCCTGTGCTGCTGACCCCAAAGTTACTCCTTATTAATAAGTAAAACATTATTTATTTTCCTTTGAGTGTGGCTTTTCCCTATTTGGGCTGAGCAATTTCACTCAACACCAACTCCAAAAGTTGCATTAAACCTTTTTGAAGCGCTTGCTGCCACCGAACTGATTATTCTCTGTCTGAGCATCATTAGCTCTGGGGCCTGTTATTATTACTATTATTATTATTATTATTATTTATTATTATTATTATTATTATTATTATTATTATTATTATTATTATTATTTATTATTATTATTATTATTATAATTATAATTCTTAACGGATTGCAGTGTATTTTGAGCAAGTAAAATTAATCTCAGAAGCTTTTTTTTTTAAAAAAAGATGCTGAAATTAATTTTGAATCTATTGTCCCTGGGTAATCAACTCCTTGCCCTGATTCCAGGAATTATCCATGGGGCAGATTCCAAGGCTGGATGGTGAGAGGTGATTCCACAAGCCAGGATTCATCCTTGTTTTAAATTTAAAAGTCACTTAGATTATTGAATTAGAAAATAATGTATCTTATTAAATTATAAAATTGTTTTTAAATTAGAAAATAATTTCTAGTTTAAAATTAACTCTGCATTTAAATTTTAAAATTGATAAATGTATTCCTGGCTTGGAGATGCATCCAGCTGTGGGAAAATATCTGTAAGGATGTTAAACTCTGGCAGAGGTCTTGAAATTTAAGTTTTTTTTGCTCCAAAACCCTCAAACCCACCAAAACACAGATGCAAAACCAGGGATTTAAGGATCGAAATTAGTGTAAGGTTTAATTCTGGTATTTTCAAACTCCAGAGTTTATGTTCCCATGGCAACCGGTATTTTTATCCTCTTGGTTCAGCGCTTGTGAGATGGATCTGTTGGGAAATGTTTTCCCTCTGGGACCCATGAAGATGTTGGGGTTGGGTCAGAAGAAACACAGAAATAAATCCCCACCAGCCAATAAGAAGAATATGCAGGAATCTGGAGGTTGTCCCTTTCTCAACACACCAGAAAAAGAATTTTGGGGATGCTTCAACCCAACAGTCAATGGGTCCTTGTGCCACTCTCCAAAATACATCAAAACTTGTGCTGGAAAAAATCTCATTTTTCTTTCTCTGTGTCGTTGTTAGATTCTCTGCTTTGGGATGAGCTTTATGGGCTGAGTTGGAACTCCAGGAACTGAAAAAAGTGAGGGAAAATATCCCAAATTTTAAATGCAGCAACATTATCTAGACCCAAAAGAGTCTTTTTCTCTTGGAAATTATTTATATTGAGCTGCTTTTGCTCAGTCAAATCTCATAACCACTTATTACCTGACATTGTTTCCTGGCTTGGTTCGTGTTATAACAATTTCTCAAGCTTTTCAGATCTGTTATGCATGGTAATTTTATTTTTTTTTCCCCACTGGAGATGAACTACTTGGTGGAATTCCTCAAAAAACAGTAAAAATGGAAAAAAATTGATATTTTGTTACTTTTCCATAAATGGACTTGTTGGTAGGAACCGATACCTGTGGATTATGTTGGCAAGATGAGATGGAACGGGAGAGAGAAATGCAGATTTCAAGATGGAAACGACCTTAAAACTGCAGGGTTTTGCTCCTAAATCCTCAGCTGAGGGGAATTACACTGAAAAAAAACAATTCCAGAAATTTAGTCAAATCTAAATTGGGCCAAGGTTACTACCCTCTTCCCTTCATATTCAAATCCTAGATATTAATTAATTTTTAATATAATTTTTTTCCTGTGACCAGGGTGTTCCTAGCATCAACTGGCTCCTAGCCGTGGGTGAAAACACTGAATTAAGGAAAAATTACAGATTATTGTGCTGTATTTTTTCTCTTGCCTGACTCAAACAATGCTGTTGGCATAGAAACAGCCTTTTGTGGAAAGGTCACCTGTGAGGAGGGTGGTTGAGGTGTAATTCAAGGAGATTACAGGGGATTAGGCTACACTTATATTTATATATTTTTTATAGAGATAGGGTGTGTGCATATCCTACTGTCCATATATTCATGGACACCTGCATAGCTACATATATATATATTTATATATATAAATTTTTTTTTAAATGAAATGTGATAAGGGAGCAATATCGAGGAAGCTTTGCTAAATTAAAAAGTCGATGATGAAGGGGATGGGGTTTTTTTTTCCTATTTTTTTTTTTCTCTCTATGTGTTTTTTTTCCCCCCCATTTTTCCCCCTCTCCCTGCCACATGTGGTGGGGCGATATCAGAACCCAGTGCTGCTCCTCTGTGTTTTTCTCTTGGCTTTAATTAAACCTCAGGCAGAGCTGGAAAAATGTGGCGAGACGAGATAATTGCGCTTATTCCCCGCGCGGGGCTGGAGCCTGGGCTGGGAAAAAAAAAAAGAGAAAAATAGAAATTTGGAGGAGATGTAAAGGTGATGGAGGGTGGCTGAGCTGCACCATCAAGGATGATGGAGCTGTGAGATTTGGAACAAGAAACTTGGCTGATAAAAACTACCAAAACTACCCGTTTTCATCCCATTTTCCAACTCTATGCCTGCACCCTGCCCCTGGAACCAGAAAAATAAGCAAAATTCTATTTTTTTTTTTACTGTGACTGCCCTGGATTGCTTGTCTTCTATTTGCTTTCTTTTCCTATTTTTATTCCATTTGTTTTTTTGGTAACGCATGGGCAAGGCAGGAATTTCAAAGGTTAGATCACTGGATAATTGCATTTACATTGGATAAACCCCCCTACCCTGTGCATGTGTTCTCTGCAGTGTGGTAAAAACCTCCCAGTTCCATTTCATCCCCAGTTCCCCTAGACTGGTGTCATCAGTGCAAAATACAGGGAAAATCCCCCCCAAATTCAAATCCCCCCAAAATTCAAATCCCTCCCAAATTCTCCTTTTTCAGAGGAGAAAAACCATCATTTTTTGAGGCTATTTTCCCCGCTGTTAAGGAAAATCAGTGCACTGGAAATGGTTCTGTGTGGTGGAAGGAGCTTCCTGCACCCTGGAAATAATTGGCAAAAAAAGGGTTCAGAGAAGCTACAATATCAAAAATCTCTTTCTCTTCTCTTGCCATCAAGCTATAACAGACTGTGGTAGCAAATATTTGGCTCAGATTGCTTTTTGGTGATTACAGCTTGTCAGAAAATATTGTTTGCATCCTAGAGGAAATATTGTATTTTAACTTTGTTTTCATTCCAAGAAATCAAAATATTGATTTATATATATGTATATATATTTTTTTTAAAAATTTTTTTCCTTTCCATGATAAAATTCCAAAAGCATTTTCTGTTTGGACACATGGAAGCAAAAAACTTTCAGCACCGTCTGCAGACGTGAAATGTTTTGACATTTTAAAATGTTAGTTTCCAATTGACATTTCAGCATAAAATAGCATTAAAATGGCACCGAGTGAAGCTGTTGATTCAAACCAAAAATTAAATTTCATTGAGGCATTTCAAAACTGAATGTTTTTCTCCATTCTGAACTAGCACTTTGGGAAAAGGAGCATTTATTGCTGAAGAAATAAAATATTTCTCCCCAGTTTTTGGTATTAAATAGTCCTGACCCACTTGGCTGTAGGGTGGTAGTCACTGCACTGGGCCACCCTCAACTGCCCACTTAGGTAGGGATGAGACAGCAAAGAGGGGATTTTTCCATCTAAATGCAGTTTTGGATAAATCATCACGCATTCCTTAGCCAAAAAAAAAAAAAAAAATTCACATGAACTGAAAGAAAAACCCCAAAACTTGCATTTATTCCCACAGTAGTTGATGGCCAATGGCATTGGAGGTGGGATTTGCCTATTCAGCAGGGAGCAGCTGTGTAGGAGATCAGCCAATAATATCTCATCAGAGAGCTGAAAAGCTGCAGCAAGCCTCAAAATCACTTTTATTTGTCTCAGTCCTTGCAGCTCCCATTCCATGGGAAAGCAATGGGGACAGACTTAGAGTGCTGTGTCTGGTATGGCGAGTGGATTGTGTGGCTTCAGCAGCTCCCAATTTATTCATTAACTCAGTTTCTTGTTTGATTTCAGTGATTTGTTTGGCAGATCATGATTTTGAGAATGTTTTGGACATCTTGGAGGATCCTCTGGGGAAAGCAGGGAGGGATTTGCAGGACGTGGTGATTTTGGTGTTTCCTCTGATGCTGATGGAAAGGTTGGAGGAAGGGGCTCTCCTTTCACTCCTCTGGCTTGGAAGTGGTGGGGAACTATAATAAAAGCCTCTATCATGGCCTGTATTATATCAGGAGCCCATCCCCAGGGGGACAGGGTGCCCAAGTGCCAGGCTTAGCTCAGGCCAATGCCACGGGGCCACCCTCTAGCAAGCAATGGTGGGTATCAGCTCTATAGTGATTGCAAGCTCTCAGGATTTCAGCTCTCGCTTGCTGGGCAGGGGTGATCCCGGGCTGAGGCTGCAGCAGACGGAGAGAGGAGAAGGAGGCGCTCGGGGGTGTGACGGTTGTCACAAGGGTTCTTGGGTGAAGGAAGAGACGAGATCTTTCACTCCATTATCAGAAGGCTTGATTTATTATTTTATGATACATACATCTATTATAACTATACTAAAAGAAAAGAAAAGGAAAGGTTTCTAGAAGCTGCTAGCTACCTAAGAATAGAAAGTAAAGAATGATAACAAACGTCGCTCTCTCAGACTGTGTCCGAGCGAGCTCCGTTCTGGATTGGCCATTATCTCTAAACATCCAATCTGGGCCAATCCAGACAGACCTGTTGCATTCCACAGCAGCAGATAACCATTGTTTACATCTTGTTGCTGAACTTCTCAGCTTCAGCAGGAAAAATCCTGAGAGAGGATTTTTCATAAAAGAAATGTCTGTGACACGGGGGTTCCGCAGCGATGGTTTTATTGAGGGATCTGAGAAGGGTCCCGGGTCAGCTCTTCTTCTCCCAATGGGCTAAGGAATGCCTCTTTTATAGGGTATGGGGGGATCCAGATTTGACCAATAGTAAGGGTTACAGTAACATGGCCTATAGGGTTACAGGGATAAGCTTTGGGGCGGGGGTCAGGAGCTAAAGTTACTGTCTCAGCTTCCTGTTATTCAATTCTCCATGGGGCTCTGCCCATGTCTATGGAGTCTGCTACAGGGAAGATCTTCTAGTGAGGGTTTTGGCTGGAGAAACAGCATTTCTGAATGCCCAAAAGGTGGTGACCTTCTGCAGCTGGAGAAGGTGGAAGAAGGTGTTACTCCTTCTCATGGTTCTTCTTTCATCACCCCAACAAAGAAAAACAAACCAAACAAACCCCTCCTGGTTTAGGGTTTGGGTCCTCTGGTGGTGCCAGTCAGCCCCTCCAGTGGAAATCTTCGCTTTTCTTCCCTGAGATGTTTTTACACTCTGACATTTTCTCGCAGACTGCTCCTCCTGGAGCAGACCTTGCAGCCTCTTTCCACAAGTTAGAACTAAGAAATATTGAATAAAGAGGCGATTTAAGCTTTGGGAAAAATTCCATAAGAAAAATTGCCCTTTCCACTGGGTCACACAATGGCTCTTTAGAAAGATCTCAAGTTTGACCAGAATTGATGGCCAAGGCTACAACTGCAGAGTGTGCTTTCCACCCAAATTGCCAAACGAGGTTATAATTAGTCTCTGGAGATTTCTTTCAATATCTGAAATCACTTAATAGTAGCATTTGATTTTTATGGCAGCCTTTAGGCAGCTGGTTTGAGTCCTGCTTCTACACAGCATAGTCATCAATGCAGGGCTGGGTCTTCTCTGTAGGATCAACAGTTTACTCATTGCTTTGTAGTCATTAACTCAAGGCTGGTCTTTGAAGGGTTAATTGATGTGTTACCTGCTGCTATTGTCCTCATCAATACAGAGCTGGGTCTTCTCTGAAGGGTCAATTTTGCTCCTTGATGTTGTTTGATAACAGCTCAAAATGTGTCAGTAAGGGCTTCATAGGCACAGTTTCTGGGGGATGTAGAGCATCTATTTTCAAATCCTTTCCACAATTTGCCATTTCCTTGCTTGGAATTTGACTAAAATAAGGAAATTCTCAAATTGCATTGAGAAGAAAGTATTGCAAAATGATGGTCCAGGAATGTCTTAATGTTGAGTTCTTGGGCATGAACATTATGACTTCCATTTGTTTTCTTTTAGTATTCATTAACGTGAATTAATGTGTCAGTGCTGTGGGTTGATACATGATGTAAATGCCACATCCATGCTTTCCCTTCAGCTGCCAGCTTTCATTTTGATGGGAAAAATCCCCAAAACATGCATCTTTCCATGAAAAATGGAGAAATGGGAAGAGAAATGTCTGATTTCCTGGAGCTGCATTTTTCATGGAACACCTCTGATTTTTTCGCTGTGCTCCGAGCACGGACATTGGCAGTAACCAAGGGGTACTGATCACATGCAGCTCAAATCCATCACAGCCTTACTGCAGGCTATTAATACTTTATTAACTCCATTTAAACTCTGCCTTAATGCTCCTGGTGTGACAAGTGGCTCTGCGTAGAAATTATTAAGAAAAGATGGTTTTTAATCGAATTATGGAGTAGTGCTGGGACATGTATGCAACCCACACAGTGCCCTGAGTAGCCAAATTTCTGCAAATATTCTGTGTACATTTGCATGCAATAGAATATTGGATCTGGGGGGATATGCTCCCAAACTATCCCTGGAAAAGAAGAGCTGCTCAGGAGGTTGTTTCCAGCTGAGCCAACCCAAAGCCTGGGGTTTTGCATGAGCAGCCAGAAGAGGACTGAATTTTGCAGGGGTGAATATTTGAATCTGAATGTCTTAGAGTAACTCTGGTCAGGGGAAGACCCTGAGTTTTAGAAATCTATTCCCATCAGAGGAAGAGAAGAGTTTTTCTGGCCTGTTTCTACCTGTGGGGAAATTCAAAGTTTGGATGGTGAAAAATTTTGCACTGCTGGAAGATTTATGCCTCAGAGATGGGAACTTACATTTGCTCTTATTGCTGCTCCCCTTACTTAATCCCAAGCACTCCCTTCCTGCCCAAACACAGAAAAATACTTCTAAAATTCATTTTCTGCTCCTCTTTTCACTTTGCTGTGATGGTTTTTTTTTGTCTCTTGTTGGTCCCTGAGTATGGAGAGTCAAGGCAGGACATTAATATTGATGCCGACCTCGGTTATTAGGAGCTGCATTTCCGAGTGTGCCGGCAGCATATAAATACTATTACTGGGTAATTAGTGAGCCTCAAGCTGAGGCTGGATTGAGCAGGGCTCCGTGTCCTACTTTTGGGATTGGGCTTGGGTGTTTTTGTATTGGGCTGTTGGGGTTTTGCCCCAAGAAAAATCCAAAAATTTTGGAAATGGAAATCCCGACTCAAGCTGGATCCTCCAAGAAAAAGAAGCAAAACAGAGAGGAAAAAATGGAAGAAAAAGTATCTTCCAAGGCTTTTCCTTTTTTGAAAACCTCCTGTATTTGAAATACAAAATAATAATTTTTGAGTTTTCTGTTCTTTTTTTAAAATTATTATTATTTTTAGTTGTTTCTGTCCTTTCTTTCTGGATTTCTTGGTTTGCAATTTCTCTTCCTATGCCCCACTTGAATTTTACTCCTCTGGTGCTATAAAAGTTTGGAAAAGCTTCAGTGTTGCCAAAGGGCAAATGCAGCCAGGATTCTCTGGTTGGATGCACCTGAAAAATGAATACTCCTTGCATTCCTCACTCTCCAGCCCTTTCTGGATACAGAAAACCATTTTATTGTATTGTCTCCCCCATTCACTTCTCCCCAATAAATAAAAGAAGGGTTTTCCCATCCAGACAGAGATGGGGAGACATCCCCAGGGTCACCAGATTCTTCCTTTACCCCATAGTGTGGCTTTGATTGAAACACCATGTGAATAATTTAGGGGTGTTTTGCATCTTTTATACCTCTGAACTTCCACTAAAAGGGGTTTTGAGTTGCTGCTGCTGGCGAAATAGCGTCTGAAGGTGAACAACCCCTGAATTTTGCATGAGCTAAAAGGGCTGTGAATGGGGAGTTGGGCTTTGCCTCTGAAGTCAGGTAGGTTTAATGCATGAATTTCATGAATTAGCAGGGGAGGAAAGCAGTGGCTCCCTGTTTGGGGGGTAAATCACTGCAGCTCACTGGGCCTCGGGGATCACTGCAGGGTTTGGCATCACTGCACCTCCCTGCACTCAGGGTTGCAACCCTAACACTTGCCCTGTGTTATTGTCCCCCATTTCTTTTTCAATTTCAGCTCAGTTGCCAGCTTTCCCTCTGCATGGAGATGTTTTGGGTCAAATCATCCCATTTCCAGACCTCCTCACTGGCCAAGGCTTTGAAAAGTTTCTCTTGGAGGAGGTGCAGCCTCGTTAGTGCTCCCCAGCAGGAGCATTCCTGTATCCCCCTGCTTGGAGGCTCACAGAGCATTTCAGTGGCACTGAACTGAAAGAGAGGAAGGAGTTTAGATATCAGAAAGAAATTGTTCCCTGTGAGGCACAGAGCAGCTGTGGCTGCCCCTGGATCCCTGCAAGTGTCCAAGGCCAGGCTGGACAGGGCTTGGAGCACCCTGGGGTAGGGGAAGGGGTCTTTGCCAACTACAGGGAATTTGAAGAATCTTTAAGATCCCTTCCAACCCAAACCATTCTGGGATTGTCTGATTCTCTCACTTCTTTCAGAGCTGACTGGCTCCCAGGGCTGCATGAGCAGCAATATGTGGGCTTGACAGGGTGCCTGTGTCAAGCTGCTGGAAAAGATTTAAAATTCCCCAATAATTTCTTTTCCGCAAAACAAATGAATCTTCTGAAGGGCCTTTCCTCACAGTTGCTAAGCCATTTAATTTATCTGAGTCATTTACAATTTGTGATGGGCCTGTTAATAGCCTGATGTAGGGATCAACATCACTTAGACGTGGGGGTTGTTTTCTTTCTTTTTTCTTTTTATTCTTTTTTTTTTTTTTTGGCCTTTTGGGTTTTAATTTCTTGCTGGATTTGCCCCCAGAGGCACAAAGCTGTGTTTGGAAAACGTCAGCTCTGTCTCCCCAGCCCCTTTGTCATGCTGGTGCAGCTCGGGCTGAAAGCACAAACCACAGCCCACCCATGGGGACGTGCTGCCCTGCTACTACTTAACTGCTTCAAAGTACCTGTCTGTGATATGAAACATGCCATAAAATGAATATATTCCAGATGTCCCAGCGAATTTCCCCTCAGCTCCACAATCCACCTGAAGGCAGTGCACGCAGCGAGGTTCCTTGGTCCCTGCTGCCTCTCTCACTGCCAAAGGAGCACAGTCAGGGCTCATTTGGGGTTGTACTTTTGGGGGTTGCCATTACCAGACCAGGGTGGTGACCCCAGGTTCTGCTCCGTGCAGTGTGGGGTGAAGATTTCAGCCACTGATGTCTCAGGGGGTGATTGCCCTCCATGGGATTGGGGAAATGGGGTTTGCATCCTGAGGTTTGGGGGTCTTTGTCCTGGAGGGGATTTCTCTCTCCACTCTTGGGTGGGGGATCCCCATCCTCGGGGTTTGCAGAATCTTTGTCCTCAGGGCTGGGAGGGTCCTTGGGTTCTGAGGCTCTGCATTGTCAGGGTTGGTGGATCCCCATACTCAGGGTTAGGAGCTTGATCCTTGGAAGTTTGTGGGTCTCAATCCTTGGGTTTTGGAGGTCTCCATCTGCAGGGCTGGGAGATCTCTTTCCTTGTGGTTGGGGGAATTCCCAGCCTTGGGGTTAGGTGGATTCTTCCTTGGATTTTGTGGAGCTCCATCCCTGAGCGTCTTCACCTTCAGAGCTGGGAGCATATCTCTATTTTTGGGATATGAGGATCTTCTTCCTTGGGTTTGGGGGAAAATCTTCAACTTTGGGGCTAGCAGATACATCTGGGGTTGGCAGACCTCCATCCTGGAAGGTTCTCCATCTCCAGCTCTGGGTGATCTCCACTTGAGATGGAGGGGGGACCTCTGTCCTCCATCCTGGCTGAAGTCAGGACCCACAACCTCTTCCACACCGCAACACCCACATTGCTCAGGGACCACCCTTGCAGAGACAGCTGCTGGTTTGGGATGATGGGCACCTCTGTGAGCAGAGCAGGCTCCCAACCTTCCAGCCAGCTCAGCAAATATGACCCTAATTTATTTCAAAGCTTCAGAGGGATCACGTTGGGGTGTGTGTTTGCTGTTGAATTGGGTATTTCCAGGAGACACAGCCAATAATTTCCTTGGTATGCTCTGTATAGGTCCTGGTTGGCTGGGAGGACCATGGAAAAGCTGGAATAACAACTGAGTAGAAGGCAATGAAGAAGGTACAAAAGCTAAAATTACTGTTCATGGCTAATACGTTGCATGGCACTAATTAATTTTTAAACAGCCTCGCTGGGGACCTCATTGCTAAAACATGATGTTTTCTTCTCCGGAACCATAACTGTTAACTCCAAACAAAGCAGAAGAAAGTCAGGAAGGATGAGGAACCACAGGTCCATTAGACTGCATCTGAGTTGCCTGACCTGATGGCCAGACCTGATGGCCACTGTGCCTGGGGGGATGCTCTGTCACACCCCTCTGAAGGGATTTTTTTGGGATGGGGAGTCAAATCCAGCTTCCTGGGAGTGCAGAAGCGTTGTCTGAGCTGCAAGCATGCTGGGAGGAAAGGGAAAACTATTTTTGATTCTGCGCTCACCTGTCTCACTTTCTCTGCTTGTGGTTTCCCTGAATATTTTTAACCATATTTTATTACTGGTCTCACAAGCCTCAGATGGGGGGATTGCTGTCATTGCACTCACTCACATATAAGTTATTTAATTCGGTCTTTGTGAGTGTTGAGAAAAGACTTTCCTCAACGTTTTCATTGCTGCTGACATCTAGATCAACATCCAGATTTATTTATTTGACATTTCCCATTTCCAATTAATCTGTGAAGTATTCCTCCTAAAATGGTCTGAGCTGGTAATGCTTTATCTTCCATGTAATGTTTAATTATTCTTTAATTATTTGGACACTTTTCTTATCACCACTTCATGTCCACCTATTAACTCCATCCTTTTAAATTTCATCATCTCCAAAAGAAGGGAAGTTCAGCAAGCTTCTGCTAAGTTTATTTTGAAAAAGTTATCAAATTCAGTAGTTTTACTCACACCTCTCTGTTTACTTCTTTATTTTAAAATTAGGAAATGTGGTGGTAGCTTGGGGTGAATCTTTTTTGATGTCCTATGTGTCTGATGGTACCAGAATCCAGCCTGAGCCAGGCTGAGTGTAGAAAATGACAATTACACCATTGAAATAGTGGGGTTTTTTTGCTGTTGGAGGGAGCCTTTGCTGTGTGCCAGTAGCAGCCCTGGGGTCAGGGAGGGCTGGGACTGAGGGGAGCACACGGCCCCCCAGACGGGGAGATTTCTGTTTCCATATGGAAAAGGGATGTGGCATCTGGTTTCACTCCCAGCAGCTGGCAGCTTGAAGCCTGTGTTTTGCATGGTGTGGAGTAAAGAGAAAATAAAGTGTCGAATTGTTTGGCATTATCAAGGATTTCTGCTCCCCAGGACTCCTGCATAAAGAGATGGAAATTTTAGCTGCTGGAGCCAAGAAACACACAGAAGTATATGAATTTATTACATTTTATCTCATTCCCTTGCAAACAGCGCTGGAAATGTCAAAAGATCATCTATTGTTTCATCGTTTAGAAAGAATTTTTGTTTTCTAGTTGTAATTTCCTTGATGCCTGGCTGTGGGGAAGGAAGAGAAATTGGAGCAGGAACTGGCAGGGCTGCGGCAGGTTGAACATGCAGGTTTGTCTGGCCATGGAGCTACATGCATTTAAATTTCTCACATCCCAGGTTTTTAATTTAACAAATGTAATTAAGGCTGGGCTAGGTACTCGGATTATTCATTTACTCCAGATGGAAAAAATTAAATTGAATGCAAATTCCGTAATCAGACGTGAAGTTGAGGATGTCGGACGTGATGGGGGAGTGTCAGCACATTAATCGGACTGCTTTCCCTAAACAGCCCCCAAATCTAAGAGCCAGGGATTATTTGAATAATTGAGGTGGCATTTGATAAGATATCTGATTGCTGATATCTCCTTAAGACGAAGCCCTAATTGTAATTCTCCATCAAGAAGGATTAATCTGCGCTGGGAACGATGTGGTGTCACACTCCCTCCCCTGAGTTTTGGGTTTTTATCAAGGGCTGCCATGCCCAGAGAAGGTGCCAAAGTGATTTATCGCTTCTCCTGTTACTTTATCCTTGTGCCAGGAGGTCGTCAGGTAGCACAGCTTGGCACTGGGGATCTGGGCGCCCGAGGCTGCCTGAGTCCCACAGAGCTGGGTCTGTATTTTGGAGGTGCCTCCCATTGTTGGAGAAGGATGCATTGTTGCATCTTAATGTCCCTTCTTCATGTCTTCAGGGCACAGTTAGACCGTTTTTTCCCCTGGGAAAAGGAGACAAAATGGAGACAAAGTGTCCCAACTTCAGCAGAAGACCGTGTTGGAGGGCCATGACCCTGTCCATGACCCCAGTCATCTGATAGGACCCAATCTTGGAAAACTTTTGGGGGTTGATGGATGTTGACTCCCTACTCAGTCTTGGCTGGGGTACAGTCGTGGTTTAGGAATGGTCCCCTCAATTTAGTGCTTCTACTGACACTTTGCAAACCACGCTGCCACTCACTGGATCCCCTTTCTCCTCCCTTCTCCTGGAGAAGAGAATTAGAGGCATGAAAGGCAAAAATCATCATCAAAAAGATGGGTTGAAATGAGAACAGTTTACTGGAAACCAGAATGAGGAAACAAAGAGTAGCAGCAACAAAATTAATAACAAAAGGGTACCAAAAAAGAGTGATTCCCGTACAGAAATGCTCACCTTGAGCTAGAGCTGCTCAGGCTGAGAAGGGAGTCCCTTTCCTGCCCTTCCCCCCAAACCCGATGTGAAGTGGTGTAGAATAACCAGGCCCCGGCCATGCCCCCTCCCAGCTGCTGCAGAAATTAACCCTCTCCTGGCTGGAACCGGGACAGGTAGCAAGAGGAGGTTCCGCTCAATCTGGCAACAGACACTTGGTCATGATCATAGAAATTTTTCTTGTGGAGTCCGTTTTGCTGCCAGCACCATTGGCTCCTCTTAAAACCAGGCATGAAGGATGGGGAGAGAGGGGTGGACTTTCCTCCTTGAATCCCACACCCTGAGTGAGATTAGAAAGGATTTAAATTGCTGAAATGACAATTTAAAAAAAATGAACTGAAGATCCAGTCTTGTAAACAAATAATCATCATGGTCTTTCCTTCTCCCTTCCTCTATATAGCAGCAAATGAAAAAAAAAACAAAAGGGAAAAAGATGAAAGAGGGCAAAGGGATAAAGCATCAAAGAGTTTGCTCTTCAGTTTTTTTGAGAGCTTGAATATTTTGAAACAGGCTGTAAATGGAAATTCTTCCCTGTGAGGATGGTGAGGCCCTGGCACAGGTTTCCCCATCCCTGGAAATGTCCAAGGCCAGGCTGGATGGAGATTTAGACCAACCTGGGAGAGTGGAAGGTGTCCCTGCCTGTGGCAGGGAGTTGGAAGGAGTTTTAAGGTCCCTTCCAACCCAAACCATTCTGGGATTCCCTGATTCTATGTAATAGAAAATAAAAGGTGTTGGGGAGAAAATAATCTTTAACTCTTCTGCAGTCAGTGGTTTGCCCAGAAGTGATGAGGATGTATTAGATTTTTCCTGTCTCTAAAGCAAAGTGAAATGCAGAGATTTTTCATCTTTCTTTGTCCTACCATCCCACCTCCTGCTGTGATCATGTGCCAATGGCCACTCCTGATGGATTGGGTGCACTAAGGGATTTTAGCCAGGCTCTGGACAGTGCATTCACAACCAGAAAAGCATTATATCCCCTCAAAAAACCCAAACCCAACCCCCCCAAAAAACAAAAAAATTCCCAACTTAAATCACTTGAGATAAGTTGGGTGTTATCTTAAGTTGCAAATTGCTTGTTTGCTTCTCCAGCTGGAGCTGTTAATTCAGAACAATTAACACACCGTTTAAAACCCAGACAAAGCATATGGAGGCAGTCCTTGGGAAAAGCTCCTCTTTGGGATGGAGTGCCTCAATGGGAAATCGGAAGGATAACTGCAGTTTGGCTTTCCCCTTAGATCCTGGCAGGTGTTGTGGGAAATGACACAAACACCAGAGTTTGGGCCCTCAGAACCCCGGCTGGATGCTAGGTTGAGGGATGCTCAAAGCAAGACCCAGCTGGGTCTCTAGACCCAAAAAGAAATCCAGTGTTGACATTCACTATTGGGATGAATTTATCACTGAGACAGTGCCTTCACCCTCCTGCTCATCCTTCAAATTTTTCTTCTTTATGAAGAAATAAGGAACCCTAGAGTGAATCCTAAAATAATGCCTGAATTTTTTTATTGGCCCCTTTGCAATGCCATGGAGCACCTCCCTGGCTCCATCCTTCAGGCCTTTTGTGGCGTCATTTTGGACACCTGCCATTTATTTTCTCAGGTTCCCTCTTGATTTTGGATGCAGGTGAAGAGCAAAAGCCTAAATCTGGAAAGAAACCCCCAAAATACAGGAGTTCAACCTTCTTAAAATACTGATGTGAGCTCAACCTGCTTAAAATATCTCTGGGTCAAGGAGCCAGGAGGTGAGCTCATTGCTTTTTTGCAAGGACATAAACCACTGTTAGACTTTTATGGGATGCTGTAGGAAATGCTGCAGCAGTTGTTGCATTTTGCAGCCCAGTGGTGGCTTAAGGGGTGATCCATCCTTTCTTCCACCCTTGCCTCCATGTATCCATGTGTCTTTTCTCCATGTGTGTTCATCCATGCATCTGTGCAGCCTTGCATCCCTGAATCCATGCATCCTTGCATCTGTCCATCCATCATTTTTGGTCTTATACTTCTGACCAGAGCTACACAGAAATTTTATTAAGGGTACCCATGAATTTTTTTTCTCAAGTGAAAAAAATCCCACAAATCCAAATGTTTTCCTCAGAAACTTTACAGGAATTGGCATGGCTGAATGTGCAGCTGCTTTTAGCATCCCCTACAAATGATGGGAAAATAAACTTTTCTATCTCAAAGCTGGCTGTAGGATTTTGGGGTTGGGGACCCCTGTAATGTGAGCCCCCCAAAACCTTCATCCCCCTGAGCTGTGAAAGCCAAGCAGGTCATCTTTAAGAGCTTTTTCTGCAAACCCTTTCATGCTACTCCCCCAACTGAGGATGGATGTAGGCAGCATCGGCAAATCTGAATAACTAATCAGAGTCCTCATTAACCCCCCACTGAGATGCTCAAACATTCACTTTGCTGTTTGTGAAGCAGGGAAAAAAAAAAAAAAGGAAAAGGGAAAAAAACCTCACAAGCCACCCTGCATTAAAATTGATGTGTTATTAATCCCACTGTTCCAGACCTCATGGGCACCGAATTTTCCTCCGTCTGGCCCGAGGCTGAGCAGTATGGTGCTGCTTCTGCAGGGCACTTTGCCTTTCCATTATTTATCAGCACAGTGGAGAGAGGCTGCTTTTGTTCCCTGGATCCAGATGTGTTCACATGCACATGTCTGGGGTGGGGATGTCCAATATTTCTCTACATGCCCCGTTTGGGTAAGTGTGAGGCCCCTACAGCAGGGCTCTGCCAACAGACACGTCTCTCCCAACTGTGTTTAGCCTCAAAGCAGCTTTGCTTTTGCAGAAATACAAAAATATCTGTGTGTATGGGCATGTCTCAAATCTTTCACTCTCTCTGAGAAAAGGGTGGGGTTTGTGCATCACCAGTTTAACTTCTGAAATGAAAATATTATATTCTTCTTTGCCTCAGCATCCCCAACACCTGGCCCCAGCCCTTATCCAGAGGCTGGAGAGAAATTGCACCGTGTGGGGAAAAGCCCAACACACCGAAGGTTTTTATCACAGAAGTCCTGGCAGGTGGCAGCAGGTGTTGCCAAGGTATTTGGAGAGTCATGATCATCCCTTGGAGCTCCTTAAAGGGTTAACTGAAACTTGAGCTTTGATTTCTGCATTTGTACTGATTTTCACACCTACAGGGTTTCTTTGGTTGTCCCCAGGGGTGTGGAGTTTGAGGCCAGTAGAGTTTGCTGCTGGGCATAGTGTGGGGTATAAAAATAATTCAACAAAACCCAGCATTACTGGGGATTTCACTGTTTGTGGTTTCCTTCTAAGTCAGAGGAGCTGGCAATAAATTTATTAAAACATGATAGCCACAATTAAACAGCATTGACATGGTGAGGCTGGAAGCACCATGGCCTGCTCACATTAGAAGAAACAAAATAACATACTGGGAAAAGCCTTCCTGCTTTAAAATCCTACACTTTTTACAAAAAATGCTGAATTTTCTTTTGCTAAATGTCAGCTTTATTAGCATCCCCTTACACTTCATTAAAACTTGTTAACAGGGATGCCCTTGGCTTTTTGCAGCCGGGGTAGAGGCTGCTGTCCCAGGATACTGGGCTCCCAAATCTGCTGTGGGACGCTGTTCAGGCCAGCAAATCAGGATTTAGGGCATTTGTGGGAATTGATGACTTGTCAGAAATGGTGTCTCATTTATGACCCCGGGGCAGCTGCTGAGTGCAGGCACGAGCAGCCATGGGACACCATGGATCCTGCAGCCTTGCATTGCCTGTGGTGGAGCAGCTTGGAGGAGGCATCTCCTCCGTTCCCCTTCGCACCGGGAGGACTTCAAAGGCCTTTGCTAAACTTCAAAGGATGCATTTTGAAGTTGCTAAAAGGGCTCAAAAAGATTTCTCTCTCTCTCTGCAAGGGTGTTCAGGGAGATGTCCCTGGTGGGGTTGGCTCTTTGTGTTCCCTGTGATGGGGACAAAACCGGCGTTGTTTCTGCAGAAGGTGCACAATGGTTTTGTCCTAAGTGCATGCAGCACCCAAGGCCTCAGGCCTGACCACCTCCAAGGATGAAAATCAGTCTGTCAGAGCTCTTTTAACACTGACAGAGCCTTATTTCTGCTCCTTTTCCTCCAGCCCTCGTGTTTTGTTCGCACAGCAAGCCCAGATGGCAAAAGTCTTTCCTGTGGGATAGAAAAAAGTCTCTGTAGGATGAAGGACTGGTGCAAAACATGAGCTTTTCCATCGTGATGTCAGGACAAATCCAATGAAAATCAAGTCCAAATTCGTGATATGTATTTGGCATCAGCCCATTCATGCTCCTCCAAGGCATGAACATGAATTCTTTATCCTAAATAACCGTAATATTTCACCTGCTGTTGTGGTGGAAGAGTTTTGGACTCAGGCCCTTCTGAGCACATCAGGTCTCTACATCTCTTGGCTGGACCTACACTGGCCTGAGAAGTCAAGAGGCACCTTGATATTTTGTCTCTTTCATCAAATTTTCCACATTTGGAGGTTTCTGCTGTGTTTTGCCCTGAAATGTTCCAGTTGTTTCCAGATCTCTCCTTCAGGTTTCCAGGAATGCAAGCTTCCCCATGGAACTCCTTTGGACCCATGTTCCTGGGGGAGAGGATGGGCACCTGCCCTGAAGGCACAAAACTGCACCTGTTGTTCTTGCCAGGGGTTTGGGATGGAGTTAAAACCAGGGGAAACAGTTCTCATGGATCTCCTGTGTGGCCTCACCACAGCAGACACGGCTCTCTGCTGGTGATGTGTAGCAGACATGCATCCCTGGGATGTGTGCTGGGGACCTGAGGAGCTCTCCAGAGGTTCTGTGCAGGTTGGGAGGTATCTCAGGTGTGTACTGGGCAGCTGAGGAGCTCTTTGGACGTTCTGTGCAGGTATCTCAGGTGTGTACTGGGCAGCTGAGGAGCTCTTTGGAGGTTCTGTGCAGGTATCTCAGGTGTATATGGGGCAGCTGAGGAGCTCCTTAGAGGTCCTGTGCAGGTATCTCAGGTGTATTTTGGGCAGCTGAGGAGCTCTCCAGAGGTTCTGTGCATGTTGGAAGGTATCTCAGGTGTAATTTGGGCAGCTGAGGAGCTCTTTGGAGATTCTGTGCATGTTGGGAGGTATCTCAGGTGTATATGGGGCAGCTGAGGAACTCTCCAGAAGTTCTGTGCAAGTATCTCAGGTTCCATGCAGGTATTTTGGGCAGCTGAGGAGCTCTTTGGAGGTTCTGTGCATATTGGGAAGCAACTCAGATGTGTTTTGGGCATTGGAGGAGCTCTCCAGAGGTTCTGTGCAGTCTGGGAGGTATCTCAGGTGTATATTGGGCATCTGAGAAGCTCTTAGGAGGTTCAGTGCAGGTATCTCAGGTGTACTTTGGGCAGCTGAGGAGCTCTTTGGAGGTGGTGTGGTGGCATATATCAGGTGTACATCCAAATCAGCAGTTCAGAACTTGGAGGTGTGCATACATCTGCCTGTGTTAGACATTTATCAGCAATCTGAGGAGCTCTGAATGGGTTTTGTGTACCAGGGTGGGTGTTTGGGATGCATATTGAAATCTGAGGGACTCTCTGGAGGTGACACATCTATCAGAGCTCTGAGGAGCTCCAGGCAGGTGCTGTGTGCTGTGCTGGATGTGCTGGGTGTGTAACAGAGCTCTGAGGAGCTCCAGGCAGGTGCTGTGTGCCATGCTGGGTGTGTAACAGAGATTTCAGGAGCTCCCTGAAGGTGCTGTGTGCCATGCTGGGTGTGCTGGGTGTGTAACAGAGCTCTGAGGAGCTCCCTGAAGGTGCTGTGTGCCATGCTGGGTGTGCTGGGTGTGTAACAGAGCTCTGAGGAGCTCCAGGCAGGTGCTGTTTGTCAGAGGTGTCCCTGCCAGCTGTGCATTGGTGAGGAGCTCTCCAGGGTGGGTTGGTACCAGGGTGATACATCAGGCCTGGGCTGAGAGCAGCTTGGCAGAGGTTGTGTGCATCAAGGGACATTTATTGGACTATATATATCTATCATGTAAAGGATTTATACTGGAGATCTGAGGAACTCTTTACCAGGACAGATATATCAGGGTAGATGCATCAGACTTATATTGGAGATCTCAGGTGATGTTTATAGACACAGAGGTAATATCTGGGGTGATGTACATT
This sequence comes from Diglossa brunneiventris, assembly GCA_019023105.1. Taxonomy (NCBI): domain Eukaryota; kingdom Metazoa; phylum Chordata; class Aves; order Passeriformes; family Thraupidae; genus Diglossa; species Diglossa brunneiventris. The sequence goes on from CM032376.1 coordinate 7,132,058, forward strand.
GAGGGACATTCATCTGATGGATGTTGAAGGTCTGAGGGCCTCACTAGAGGTGTGATATATGGAGAGATCTGATGAATTTTATCTTTTGTATTAAATTTTTTTTGCAGTCAAACACAAAACACCCCAGTGTGGGTGGCTGTGCTGGTCCTTGCTCAGCCCATCTTTGTTTTTCCACTGGAACTGCTGAGATGGGCCCAGAAATCCCAGTCCCATAAAGGGCAGATTCTTGGCAGCTGCAAAATCACCTTTAGCATATGGATGGACTTTTCCTTATTAATTAATGGGAGCTCCCCCATTTTGGAGGTAGTGGCTGTTCCCCAGTTCACTCTGTGTGAGCCCAAGTATAAAAACACCTTTATTATAAAAGGTGTTTTTAATATTATAAAAATATTATAATTAACCATGGAAATGCCAAATATTATATTATATAATATATATACTATAATAGATATACTATAATATACATAATATAAATGTTATATATTATATTTTTAAATAAATAATTATATTATAATTTATAATAAATAATTATATTATAATTTTATTATAATTAACCAGGGAAATGCCAACTACCAGCCTGAAATGGGGACACAGCCAGCCATCAGTGCTGTTTCATTCCTTTTTTTCCTTTTTTCTCCTTTTCAGACCTGGATTGCAGCAGTAACCCTCCGAGTGATCCCGTGAGGAGCTTTCAGCACCCACCAGGAGTGGAAGAGGAGGGGACAGGACCACCTTGACCTCCATCCCCTGTGCACAGACCAAGGAGGCCTTTGTTTGCTGGACACATCTCGGTTCGATCTCTAAAAATCTGATTTATTTTTGTCCTGTTTTGGAGATGTTCAAACCTGCTGGGGAAAACCCCTGACCCAGCTCAGACGTCAGTCCTGCTTTCATCTCCAGGGGATATTCCCACCTAAGTTTTCCTTGATTTCTCCTATTTTACCCATCACCCTCCCAAAAAAAAACCATTAAGAGAGACTCGCCATCCATGGCTTCACTGCCACTGCACTTTCCTAGTGCAGACCTTCATCCTTTGCTTAATATTTCACTTTCTTATTTTATAATTTCTCTCAATATTAAAATGTTTCATTTTTGCTTTCCCAGGCTGTGATCCCTACCCATTTTTCAGGGCAGTGGGAGGACACTATCAGGCCAGTGGCTCCCTGAGCACCCCCTAACAGTAAGGCTGCTTTGCTTTATATTATTTAAGCAATTATATGTATTAATTGTGCAATTATGTATATTAATTGAGCAGGATGTGGTGAGTCATGACCCTTGTGTGGCTTTATTTGGAGGAATTTCTGCTGTTTTCTGTTGATATAATTTAAATTGTATCAACCCTTCCCTAAATGCAGTCAGCATTTCAGAGCAGAAACACTTATTTTTTTAAAAAGAAATCAGTCTGTGCAGGGAGTCTTGTTTTAAAGCTCAAGTGTAGATAACATATTGTTAAGAGCCCTACAAGGCATAAGCAGCCTGGAGGAAAACACAGATATATTTTTGTGAAAATACTCTGAAATATAGGTTGTTATCACTGCAAAATTTTGGCACAGCCGTCAGTAGGGTGAAAAGAAATGGCCACCAACTAAAAATAAATGAGATGCAGAGCTTAAAATAAGATGTACATGAAACCAAGGGTTTCACAGTCCTTTAGTCAACCCTGATCACTAAAATTAGGGCTTGACAGAGTGACAAATGTGCTTGATCCGTGCCAAAACCAGGGCACCAGCAGGTGACACAGAAAATAAAACCCTGCTGGCTACAACTTCCCTCCTGTAGGAGCAAAGAGAAATCTTTGGTCACTGAAAATGGGAGTGGCCCCTTCAATTTGGGTAAATATTCTGCAAAAGTGCCTGTTTTCACTTTAAACTGGTTATATTTAGGTGGGGGCTTCTCAGGGAAAAACCCAAACCCTTCATTTGGTCCATGGCCCAGCAGAGCATCTTTTCTTTGAGTCTTTTTTTTGAGTCTTGCCTCCTCTGAAAGTAAAGTAAGAAGTAAAGGAAGTAAAAAGTAAGAAGTAAAGTAAGAAGTCCTCTCCCCTTTTAGTAAGAAGCAGCTGGCAGGGGCAGGATTATTCCCTCTAGGCTGCTTTTGATTCTTGTGGTGACCCTGCTTCAGCCAAACCAAAAAACACACAATGAAGGAAGTGATGAAAATCTCAGCTTGATTTTACTCCTTTCTGATAAAGGTACAGGTTGGGTTCATGTTGAAATTTCTTTTCTGGTGAGTGTGGGGGGGATTGGGTCACCACAATGATACTTTTTGGGGGGGATCTTCCCTGCTTGGTGCCCTCCTTCCAATCTGTATTTCAAAGTGAGTGAAAGTGATGCCTTGGAGTGGCTGCCTAGAGCAGAGTCCAGACAGAGTTAGGAGAATAAAGTGGGAATTTATTAAAGGCCTTTAACAGACACACCTTGGGCAGTCAGAGCCTCCCAGAGGCTGCACCCAGCATGGACAGGGGTCACGAGTTTTTCAGGCAGATTTAAGTTTGGTCCATTGTCTGGGTTTGGAAAGACAGAAGTCTGCTAAGGAAGGCAGGAGCCTCCCCGAAATGTAGAATGCAAACCCTCCCCACACCTCTGAATTGCTATGAATTTTAAATTAAGGGGCTCCCAGGCAAAAATATGGGAGCAGGAAATAACAGTTCCTTAATAGGGAAGGAAAATAAAAGGATAAAATAAACAATGCAGTAAACTAAAACAACACTGACAGAGTCAGAACACAACCTGACACCCTGTGGGTCAGGGTGCTGGCAGCAGTCCCATTGGAATTGTGGCTCAGCCCTCCTGCAGTGTCAGGGGTGGTTCTGCTGGAGCAGGGATCCTGGAGAAAGGTGCAGTCTCTTCCTCTGAAGATCCAGTGGAAGAGGCAGCTGCTGTTCCTCTGGGAAATCCAGTGGAGAAGCTGTGCTGGTGTTCCAGAATCTCCAGATTATATCTGGGTAGGAATGCTTGGCTGGTGTTCCAGAATCTCCAGATTATATCCAGGTAGGAATGCTTGGCTGGTGTTCCAGAATCTCCAGATTATATCCAGGTAGGAATGCTTGGCTGGTGTTCCAGAATCTCCAGATTATATCCAGGTAGCAATGCTTGGCTCCTCCCTCTGGGCTCACATCTCCCAATGGGATGCTGCAGTTCTTATCAGCCATGCAGTGACATTCAATGGCTGTTATCAGCAGGTGTCTCCCCTGAGGGAGGAGTGGGTGTGAGCACTCAGAGAGAGATAAGGCAAACTGCCCACTTGACAAAAGACAATCTGCCATACAGATGGTAATAGAATACATCTTGCCTTGCAATCTGGAACATCCATTTACATATCAGGGGTTGATTCTCCAATTACAGCTTCAGCTAATGAAGCCACATTCCCCCAGTTTGCTCCTCCCCTGTTCACTTTTATTTATGCTTTTCTGGTCCTGAGGCTGTTGGGTGTGTTTGGGTTCCAGGCCCAGAGGAATTGTTTTGTCTGACCAAGATGTGAAGACAGGAGCTCACACTTCATATGGAGTTAGAGTTATGCACTAATGCAGCACAGGATTTGGAGAATATAAAGACCAAAATCTCAAGGCATCAAAAGTACTCTGTGCCCTGCCATGTGTTTTGTGTGGGTTGGGTGGCTCTCTTTGGAGGAGCTGTGGCTGTGGAGGACAAAAAGTGCTGGAAGCTTCTCCAGCAAAAAGACCAAACCAGAACTGCTCAGCAAATTGTGCCAACAGGGTGCAGACACCTTCCTTGAAAGGCGCAGGAGGATGTGATGGTGGTGGGTGTCCATTTAATGACCTTCTGGAACAATGGGTTGGCATCACTCTAAGTGGTTAAGTATAGAAATTACCTGAAGGCTTCTGAGGGACAACTTGGTTTCCCTTGGCTTTCCCCACTGTGTGTTAGTCTGTGCAGTTTCCAGGCACCAAACTATTTCAGCTTTCCTCCTCCTGAAGTCCCAATGACCACAAGATGCACCTCTGAGGCCAGGCCATACCTTTTGTCATTGTGCAAAAAAAGTTGTGAAAAAAAAATTAGCCTGTCTGTCTCACACCATGAACAGTCTCCAGTCCTTTTTTGATCCCAATTTCCTCATCCTGTTGAGTTCAGATCAGGCTGAGATTTACTCCCATTTGGAGTAAATGGAGAAGACAGTCTTATTAAGCATTACTAAAGGAATTTGAAACCCATTGTAGCTCCCTATAAATCACCATGTCATATTTCAAACTTCTCTTTCATCATTGAGGCTGGAAATATGGCCCAAAATTGCTTTCAAATGGGCAAATGAAAAATGTTTCAATTGTGGTGATTAATCAAGGTGTCCCCATCTCAATCTTCAGTGCCTTGGCTCGGGGTTTGGACAGGGACAGCTCCCTGTAGGTGCCAGAAAGCCTGACATGCCTCAAGGGAAACCTTATTTTTGTTTTCTGGTCAGCAGAGTCATTTTTCATAGGGAACTTTACATTTTACATAGGAAATTCAGGGGGAAGGCAAGACAGGGAGGAGCCAGAGAGCTGCAAGAGAGGGATGTGAAATGAAAACTCAGTGAGTCGAGAATTCTGGTTTATCTGCCTTATGGGGCTCCAGAGGGAGTTTTTCCCCCTCCCAAGGGGAAAATTTCCAAGTGTGATAGCAGGATTTAGCAAGAAATGAGGCAGATTTAAGGGGGGGATTTTATTTGGTGTACTGTGGAATTGCTGCTTTCCTGACTTTCCCTTTGCATGCCACACTCACACCTCACCTGTGTTTCTGCAGTTGGGTTCACTCTGCTGTTTTTAGCAAATGCACCAAAAAGCAGGTATATGTCCATGTTTACTCATGGAGGTTTTGGGAGATTTGCATAAAACCTGTGAGATTTGACTTGCAAAACAAACACCCCAGGAAGGCATGAAGTTGAAAGTGCATCTAAAAATCTGGAAAATTGCAGAATTGATTATGGGGTGTTCATGGACTGCAGCAACATTTACAAAAAGTCCTTGGTTTGTGGTGGGATCTGTGCCAGAATTGTTGGCAGTGTTGAGGTTGCAGGTGGGTCTTGCACTGGCATTGGTCTGTGTTGCACGTTGTGATATTTGCAGTGGCAGAGAAATTGATTGTTGTTATTCAATAACAGTATTCCCCAAGTTAGTGCCCCCTCCCCAGGTCTCCAAAACTCCATGCAGCTCACTTGCTTCTCTTCTCCTGCCCCCCTGTAGAGAAAAGATTGGAGGCACAAAAGGCAAAGATGGGTTGGGATAAGAACAATTTGCTGGAAACAGCAATGAGATAAGAAAATGAATTTGTAACAGCAGCAATGCAAAAAAGAAAAATGCACAAAAGAGAACACAGAGCTTAACCTGCCCACAGCTGTGCCCCCAAAGAGCTCCCTCTGGTCAGGACCAGCATTACTACACTGACAATGATCCCTCCATGCTTGCTCCAGGAGAATGAATTCCCTTCTTCTCAGAAGAGAGAGAATCCCTTTCCCCTGCCCTGGCAATAGTATCAAATATAATAATAATAATAATAATAATAATAATAATAATAATAATAATAATAATAATAATAATAATAATAATTGGGTCTGGTCAAGCCCCCCTCCAAGCTATTGTAAAAATTCACTCTGTCCTGGTTGAAACCAGGACACTGGTGAAGGACTGCTGCTGTTGGTTTGGAATGGAAAAACTTGAATAATGGTTTAATTTTTGCAGAGCAAGACAGTTTTTGAGTGTGTTACTGAAGCAACAGTGCTGATGTCACCTTTGGTCTTGGGACAGAAGTTTGTAGAATTCACAAATATTGCAAATATTGTGAGGGGGAGAGGAAGGGCAAGCCCTGACTGCTGCTCTGTGGTGCCCAGTGGCACAACCCAAAGGAGGAGCCTGAAGTTGGTCAGGGCAGGTTTAGGTTGGGTGTTAGAGAAAGGTTCTTCACCCAGAGGGTGCCTGGGCACAGGAACAGGCTCCCAGGGCACTGGGCATGGCTCAAGGTGAGCAGAGCTCAAAAAGCATTTGGACAATACTCTCAGGTGTGTGGTGTGACTCTTGGGGATGGTCCTGAGCAGGGCCAGGAGCTGGACTCGAGGATCCTTGTGGGTCCTCTCCAGCTCAGATCATTCTGTGATTCTGTCAGCTTCTCATTGCCACTGTGGGTTTGGGTTTGGTGTTTGCAGGGTGGAAGTGTGGGTGCTCAGTGAGTGATTCCTCCATGAGATGGAGAACGAAGAGCACAAGCCAAGGTTTGAAAGCACAGGACAAGACTTTAGACTTTGGCCATTAATTGTTCTCAGAGAAGAACTGTTAAAACATTCATCTCCTCCCTATTTTTTATAAGGCAACCAGAAATATTTTTTAGACATTTCATGCCCAGCAAGAGGAAGTTTCTACATTTTTGGGGTTCCTCAGCTACACTTCACTTCAAAGCTTTTTGATTTGCTGAAAAAAAATCACAACTTGCTCTTTTGGGAACTTTTCTTGGGCAGAGGGCTGGGTTGCACAAAATTCAAGTATTCACAGGTTACTTTGAAGAAGCTTCTTTGATGTTTCCCTGTGCCAGTTTGTTTTGGAAGGTGCTTTAATGGTCTTCCCCTATAAAAATAACACTTTAAAATGTATGTAGGTATCTCAGCTCTCCACTTAAAAAAATGAGCAAAGTTGTTTAATGCTGCTGTTCAAGGTACATTAACCTTGTCTGCTAAAGCTCTGACTGGCTCTTGCAGGTTTTATTCTCATGTTTATGTTGCAGAGATATCCCTGGAGCCTTTCAGAGATGGGTATCTTTGGAGAGGAGAGGAATATTTAGCAGTAATTGTTGTTCTCATCAGAAATCCACTGAAGCAGCTCCATCCTTTCTATGGAGCTGAAGTTGGGAGGAGGATTGGGACATATTAATGAAATAAATACAAATAATAAATAAATACATGTAAATAGTAAACAAAAAAAGAGGAAAATATGAAATACCTAGGTGAAAATATTAAATAAATAAATGCTCTTTTCCTGTTCTCAGGGGCCCATCCACTGACATTCCAAACCAGGGTTTGGCATGAGTTTTTTTGGCATTGTCCAACATGGTGTTTCCCTCTCCCTTTTATCCCAGGGCTTATGTGTTGACCAACTGTTTTTTTAAGAAGAAAAACAGAAAAGTCTGGTCTAGACTTTGTTCTACAGAAATATCAAGTCACTATCTGCTTTAACCCATCCTTGTAGCAGAAACACAGACTCAATTCCTCCTTTTTTTTACCAGGCAATAACTAATGACAGGATACTGGGGGGGTATGGAGGTCAGCATTTAGTAAAATCAGCATCTTGGCCAAGAGCAAAAGATGCTCCCAGTGCAAGAAAACCTCCTGAAACTGGATTGAGGAAATTTGGCCATGATATATTCTTAAAAAAAATTAAAGCTATTTGATGGCACAAACATTCCTGATCTCCCCAGATGAGATGTTACATGAGCAACATGTTTGGAAGCAACCTTGAACATGGAGGAATGGCCAAGAAGGGGCAATGTCTTGAAAAATTGGATTATTTTCTGGTTTTGACCATTTAATAGCACTTGGTTTAGTTTTAACAAGCTCAAGGTGGCATAAAGGACTTCCTGTAATGACATGAAAACCTGCTATTCATCTTTCAGGATTATTTTGGTAAAAACAGGCAAAAAAGGTGGAGATTTGTTGATAGAAATGAGACATTCCAGAGGAGAGGGTCACTCTTAATTGTTTTATGGGCAATCAGGCGTTGGCATCACCCCTGGAGGGCGAGCCTGTCCTGGTGGCTCTGGGTGAGATGTATTGTCCTCTGGAGGACCCTCTCCATCCCTCCTCTGCTGTATTTCTTCATTTTAACTTAGCTGAGTGCATATATCATAAACTTCAGCCTGCACAAGCCCTCTGTGAAGATGGTGACATAAAAAACTCTCAGCCTGCTGTGGAGAGAGCGTGACTGACACGGCGTCGTTGAGAATCTCACAGCTTCCCCTCTTCAAAAAATCCCCTTCAGAAAAGGCAGTCTTCCCTTAATACAGAAAAATACCTTCCATGGCTGGTAAAAAAAAAAAAATCCTTAAGTATCTCTAATTATTTTGATGCTTCAGGTGGAGAAGAAAAGCCTGAGAAGTTGATTTTCTGATTTTTCGTGTTGAATCCTCCATTATTAACTGCATGTGTTGCTGTGGGGCAGAAATCTCTCAATAAGCTAAAAAAAGTGATCCTCGTTTTCCCATTGGCTCAGAAACAAGAGTTGTGCTTTACAGATTGAGTATTAACATTTTGCTTTGAAAACACTGATGTAGAGTCCATAAAAGGGATTTTTAAATTTTTTTTTATTCAGCCCCAATTCTGACCTGCCCTAACCATTCTAATAAGGGTTTATGGCTGTTTTATTAATCAAGGAGGTCATGTTCACCTGGAGGGTGACTGACAATACTTTGGTATTTTAAATGTTTTAAGGCATCATGGAAAAAAAACCCCAACTTTTCAACTTAGTCTTTAATTATTTTTACTCGAAAAAGGATGTAATCTATTGCTGGTAAAAAACCCCAGCCTATAAATCTGAGAGTCTTTTAGATAGGCACAAGCTCTTTGGGAAATACATTTCCAAAGTAATGGCAACATTTCAGTGATAGCTGAAATAATTTTATTTCATAAGGAAATTTAGGATACTTTGATCTCAAGTCACTGCCAAAATGTGAAGTACTGCTGCTTCCGGAAATGAAAGAGCCTTTATGGGTTTTTATTGCTCACCATTTCTTTCTTCTGTGCAAATCCCCCAGGAGCTGGCTGCAATTCCTGCCCTCCCTGATCTCCAGATCCCCAGAATTCTCTCTTCACCCACGATTTGAACATTTCCCTGAGGTGGGCTAGAAGGAGTTGGCAGGGCTTTGGTGATGCTCTGCTCCTGCCAATATCTGGATGCCCAGAGTCAAAGTCAAAAATTAATTTAAGCAGGGGAAAGAAAGAAAAGAGAGTGGATTAATGTGTAAAACAAAAATACAAAAAATAAGAAAGGGTTAATGCACATAATGGCAGCTTTCAACCCTTCCCTGTGCTGGCTGCTGATAAATCCAGGGGGCTGACAGCTCTGCCCTGTTATCCTGAGATTCATGGCTGGGGCTCCCACGTGAAACACCTGTCCAGCTTTTCCTGTGGCCACCAGACATTTCCTGGATATTTACAGTGCCTGAGTGCATTTGTTTCCCCCAAGATAAATAAATATACTGCTATTGGCAACAGCTGTCTCCCACTTTTATCCCTTTTTTTTTTTTCCCCACCATTTAGCTGTCAGCTCTATTCTCCAAACAAATCATCACCCATAAACCTCAATGAACAGCTTGATTTGAGCAGCTTAGATATTATTCAGCAATTAAATTGGGCTCTGGGCTGCCACCTTCTGGGAATAGACTCACCCAAAAAGCTCACACCCCACAGCAAACCGCCACGTGCTGGTTGTAGGATCTCTCTTGGCAGGAACAATAGATGCCAGGCAGGGTATTTTTCCCAAAATAGCAATGTCTTTTTTTTTTTTTTAGCTTCCCACACAGATGTCCCGACTGTCACAGTGCTAAATTCTGCTTTTCCCCAGCTGAAACTCGTTCTGGTGGGGAGGTTTTTCCCTGGGTGTTGCCCCCTGAGGACAGGGATATTTGTGTGCCTGCAGCTGTGAGCTGGGTTTGACATTGGACATCAAAGGTTTTAAGCTGTGAGTTCACTCAGGAGCTGATAATTTTGCCTCCTGCTATTTTGCTGTTGGGAGGAAAAAGATGAAAAGCATCATTTTAATCCCATAAATGCAATATCCTCACTGCTAGAGGTCTGTGTCAGGCAAGAACCCTGATCTACCTTCACAATGCACAGGATTTTGGGTGTGATTTCTTAGTATTCAATTCATGGGTTATCCATATTTGTGCAAAGTATAAGAAAGAATAACCTCATTTATTCATGCAAAATAAGGAAGAGTTGCTGGTGTTCATCCCATGCACACAGTACTTGGCTTTCCATTTGGATGTGGTGCCTTTGTGAATTTAGTGCCTGGCAAAGCCTGAAGCCTCGAGAAAATCAGAATATTGCACCTCTTCCCCCAAAACAACCTCATAGAGAGGACTAAATTTTTCACAAACATTCCCAAATGTGCCTCAGTTTTGACTGAACTCATCAGTGCCTCTTCTCCTCTTCCTTGCACCTTCCTGCCTGTCACCATTTCCTGGTGAAGCAGTGCTGACGCTGTTTTTGTGTTCCATTCCCTGACAGTATCTGGGGACTTTCACAACTTTCTGCATTTCCTTGTGGGGTGGTGCCATGGCTTTTCCCCTGATAAGAAGTCAGTGCATCACAACGGGGAGATCCATGGGGAGGTGTCATCTCTTACAGAAAGGAGGCATTGCAAGAAGAAAGGGGGTCCCAGGAAGATTTTTTGGGTGACTTTGTGAGTTGGCCCAAACCAGAGCTCTGAGCTCAGAGAGGACAGGACAGAGTTTTTTAGGAATTCAGGCAAGATTATTGGCTTTTCTTTCTAAAGCAACCACACAGCTGCAGTGAAGCAGTGGGAGAGGAGGTATTTTCAGGGCCAAGAATTGCTTTTGGGTCACATCTGCCAGCAGGTCTGTTTGTTGGGGACTTTTCCCAGCCAAGTGCTCCTCTACAAATTTGTCCCTTCCTGGTGCCCCTCTTTTTCTCCATCTCCTTTGGACCTGAAGATAAAAAAAAAAAAAAAATTAGTCTGTTTTCCTCCCAGATAACTGCATTTTAGGGAAAGCATCAACGTCCAGAGAGGTTGGAGGCAGTGTAAGGACCATCTCCTCAGTTTATGGGGTGTGCAAAATCCAGGTTTGCTCCCTGGCTCAAATCAAACAAGAGTTTCCACATTTCTGTGCAGTCATCATGGGGTCAGTCACCTCAGCACAGGAGACAGCTGGGTTGGAGTGCACAGCATAGGAATATGTTAAATAAAATAATAAATAAATCTATTAAATATGTTGGTTAATCTCCACATTGGATTCTCAATGTCACTTCTGGACTGAGCATGAGGATGTGACTCTGTGGTGACCAAAGGCAAAGAGACACATCATTTTGAGAGGGTTTAGTGTATCATTTAAAAAAATGGCAAGTTTTGTATTTATGGTTTGTCCTTCTGCTTCCAGAAAAGAGGAATAGCTGGAAAGGGGATAGAAATCCCATTTAGGCAGTGTGGTTGGGCATGAGGGGTGGAAAGAAAATGCCCTGAGTGTGCCAGAGTTCACAGGGGAGAAAATATCATGAGTTTTACTGATGGCACTTTCATCTCCAGTGAAGATCCCCCTGCCAGTGACCTGCTTGTCTTCTCCCCCAATGCATTCCTTATCCAAAATCACAAATCTCAAAAAAATCATCAAATCACAATAACGCTCATGAAACCACCTTGAGTTTCTTCCAGGGACTGCGTGGCAGAGAGCAGTGTGAAGAATGTCACCTCTCCTCTCTGCCTTTCATTTTCCTTCCCTTTCTGTGGGATTTTTCAGGGGTGGGGAGATCCCTGGTACTCCAGAGCTCTGTTCTGCCCACAGGTTCTCGATGTGAGTCCCAAGCAGGATGCACCATGTCTCCCCTGCACCAGCTCTGACCATGATGGCCACGCAGACAGTGCCTCCTCCTCCCTACCAGGACACCCCACAGGTGAGTGTCCTCCAGACCCCCAGGACCCCCAGCTCCTGCATTAATGCCTTGATTTCCTAAATAATGCCCATTGCAAAATATTTCACCCCAGAGCATTCATCTCAGAGACTGCCAGAATTAAAACTTCTTCAGTCAGTCTGCAAGATGGAAAGATTTGGGGTAAAACTTTGGGGTTTTCCCCTTTTTGTCTTATGTCTTAAGCTGTGCCTAGGGAAATTTAGGTTGGATGTTGGAAAAATGGTTTTTTACAGAAAGGGTGATAAAGTTCTGGAATGTTCTCCCCAGGGAGGTGGTGGAGTCCCCATCCCTGGGTGTGTTTAACAAAGCCTGGATGTGGCACTGGGTGCCAGGGTTTAGTTGAGGGGTTGGGGCTGGGTTGGACTCGATGATCTTGAAGGTCTCTTCCAACCTGGTCATTGTGTGAATTTTGTAAATTCTGTGATTTTGGGGTCTTTGGGTCTTCTTGGAAAGCTGACATGGTGGCATGATTGCAACCAGCAGGTTAATTAGCTGGGAAGATTTGGAACATTTGGCTAAACCAGGACAGGTCTAGTCATAGGAATGGCCTTTGATTTATTTCAATGGCATTTTTGAATAACCTGTGGCAGGGGAGAAAAGATTTCATCTCCAATGGTGCTCTAAGCAGTCAAGTAACTTTTTCAAGCATCGTTATGGAGTCAAGTTATTATAAGAGGAGGAGTTTGTCCAAGAGAAACTCTTCTGGAACATCCCAGTGGGCTGGATTGGGAGTTAAGGATGGATTCTGGGGATGGTCCTGCACCTTGAAGCCTAAAAAATGGATTTTGGAGATGGTCCTGCACCTTGAAGCCTAAAAAATGGATTTTGGGGATGGTCCTGCACCTTGAAGCCTAAATTTACCCCTAAAAAATTCAGGTTTTTTTAGGGGTAAATTAATATCACATTTCTGCTTTCCCAGCTACAATGACTGAACAGGGGTGATCTGTATTGTGCACTGAGCCAGCTCCACGTTCAAAGAAGTTTGTTTTTTTTTTTGTGTGTTTGTGTGAAAGATTTCAAGCTTTTCCTCATTTGCTGTGTTTCTCATCTGCAAAAGCAGAAAAATCTCCCCTCCCAACAAAAAAAAAAAAAAAAACCCCAAAAAATCCGACAAAAAAAAAAAAAAAACAAAACAAAAACCCCAAACAAAAAAAAAAAAAAAAAAAAAAAAAGAAAAAAAAAAAGAAAACGAAAATCCCACCAAAAACCTCACCCCCCAAGCTTATCCTCTGCAAGCTAAAGTAAATAAATTGACTTTTACACCCCCCCTTGAAGCCACCCGTGTCTCCTTTCTCCTCATTTCCTTTGGTGGGAAAAGGTCACTTCTCACAAACGACACCTCGGTGGGGTTTTATGGCTCCTCCAACTTCTGTGTCATCATTTACTCGCTTCGCTGCTCTGCCTTGAGTAGGGCTCTTTTTTTTTTTTTTTTTTTCCAAATTTTTTTTTTCCCTTTCTCGCTTACACAGCGGGGAGCCACGGCACCGTTTGAGTCCTAATGGGCAATTTAAGGGACTTTTAAATAGCCGACATTTTCCCTGGCATCCTTTGGAGACGTCCCCTCTCCCTTCTCCCTCCCTGTCCCTTCTCTGCCCCCTGTTTGAATACATTGAATTTTGGGGACCCTCAGGAGCTTTGCTGACCAAATCCTTCCTTTTTTTACCTTATCAAGGAGGTTGCTCAAGCGTTTAGTGGGTTTGGAAGGAAAAGCTGCAGCCAAGAATTGATTTTTTTTTTTTTTTTTGACTCGTCTGTGAATGCTGTGAACTTTTCACCTGAAAATTTGGGATTTCTAGGGATTGGAAAAGCAAATGACACAAATTTCTTCTCTCCAGAAGTGGGGAGAAATGGGGAGGACTGGATAAATGGAAAAATTATTGATTATCAGAGCTACAATGAGCTCCTCCTCATCAAGGGAAGCACTTTGGAGAGAAAAGTGCTAAAAAAAGGGATTTGGGGAGCTTTGCATTCATGTTTTACAGCAGAGGCTGTGCAAGCTGTCACCCTCAGTGTCAGAAACAGCAAAAACAAAGCAGAAATGATGGGAAAAGCTTCCTTTTGGAAGGAAAAAACGCTTCATTAATGCCTGGAATCTGTTAAAGGAGTGGAACATGGAGCATCTTTTACACCAAGCGTGGTCTCATTGAGTCCTCTACCTGCTGAAAATTAAAATCTGCATTAAAATCAGTTTTCTGTAATGAATGACAACCAAAAGCTGAGGAAGAGTTTTCAGCCATTTCATTGGCAAAAAGAGTTTTTTTAAAAAAATAGGTATTTTTAGCATCAAAAGTGGTAAAAGCAGCTTTGCCCTTCCAAAAAAAAAAAAGGTCACAAGAGGGACAAAAAAGGGAGGAAGGGGGATGTATTCATTTATTTATTCTAAAAATATATTTAAGAAAAAGTGTTGTTAAAAATTGGGTTAATTTTTCATAAATTTCAGCACAGAAAGTGATAAAAAGCATCTTCCCCCCAGGTGGTTACAACAGGGACAAAAATGAGCAATAAAGAAATAACTTAGCCTAGAAATATATTTTGAAAAAAATTTAAAAATTGGATGGAGAAGTTGATTTTTCATCATTTTCAACACAGAAAGTGATTAAAGTATTTTTCCTCCTCCCCTCCTCCCCATAAGAAGTGCTTTTCTGGTGTTTATAACAGGGACATATATATTTAAATTTATTTTATTTATTGATTTAAATTTTATATTTTCTCTATTTAAAATGTATTTTTAATGATATTTTGAACATAATTTAATTTTTTTTCAACATTTTAGCGTCTCTTTTTGTATTTTCTACATTTTAAAGCATTTTGGATTTTTAAAAAAATATTTTTTACATTTTTCTGCATTTTAAATTAATTTTTAACATATTTATAAAACATTTTTTGATTTTCACATCTCTGAACATATTTGTAACGTTTTAAAACTTTACTTTTCCAATATATTTGTAAACACATTTTGAACATATTTGAAACACATTTTAACAAATTTTTAACAGTTTACATAATTATTGTTGCCATTATAATTTTTTCACTTTTTTTTGCTGCTTTTCAAACGTAACTTTATGTGCTTTTTATTTCCCTTTTCCATTTACCTTTTTTCCCCCCTCCTCCAACTATTTTTGGCCATTTTCCATGGGAAAAAGAAAGCAAACCAAAACCCACCTGTGTTTTTTTATCAAAATTTACAACTTTTACACCCAAATATTTCCTCCTATTTCCCAGTTTTCCCTTACCAGGAACCTGCTGCCTTTTCCCTCCCCACCTGCTCCCCCAAATTCCATTTTTGGCTCCATTTTTTCCCCTCCTCCCTATTCAGCTGCAAATCCCCCCCATCTCAGCATCCTCTCCCCTCTTTTTCCATAGACATGGAATGATTTTTTACTTATTTTTTGTTCTTTTCTTTAGTCCAAGGTGAGGTAATGGCTTCAGAGCAGCCCCAAAGGAAGCTTTTTTTTTTTTTTTTGGGTAATAGCTCAATTAGTTGCAGACTTGGCTGGAAATATTCAACTTGGCAGGATGCAAAAAGGGCTTTGGAATCCTGGTAAATAAGTGTGATGATGGTGGGAGGGGAAAAAAGGGAAAAGGCTGGGGGGAAAAGCCATTTTTCCCTGCATAAATATAATTTTCCATGGAGATAATAGGGAGAAAAAAAGGGGAAAAGGAAAAAAAGATGAAGAGATATTCAGTGATGTGGCTGGATTATCCCAAAATCTGCTGCATTTTGGTTTTAAATAGAAAATGGGGGGAAAAAAGGAGAAATCCCAACTGCTGGGATCAGGAGGGGAAGTGAAGCCCAAATTTCACTCATTTCTTTAGCACCAGGGAGGGGAAGAGGGACAGAAATTGAACCTGTTGGGAGAGTTGGAAATTAAATAGAATTTGCAGGTGCTGGAGCCCAACTTTGGAGTTATGAACAATAAAGGAGATTGAAAAGAAAAAAAAATATGTGGAAAAAAAGCGACAGCAAAAGGTCAGGCAGGAGATATTAAATGCAAACATTTTAAAAGCAAAAGGTGTCATGATTTTGGTCCAGCTTGGGTTTATAAAGTTTTACATATTTTTGTATAAATATACAAAATTATTACATTTACACTAATTAATGACATGATAATTTATGTACATGAGCATTTTTATATATCAACAATCACAAATAAATTTAAAGGTATATTAGACAAATAAATAAAAAATAGATATAAGTCCATTTCTGTATAAACACAGAAATAAATTTATAAATGTATCGGACAAATAAATAATATATATTATTTATATCAAAACACAGACAGGAAGAAATAAATGTATTAGACAAATTAATTATATATATAATGTTTAGCAATTTTATATAATAAATAAATTCTATATAAAATATATATAACTTTTATATAAAGTTAAAATGAACTATAAATTAAAGTTAGGTATAATAAATTATATATATAACATTTAGCAAGAACCAGAGCTTCCTTTTGCTCCGTGCCTCAAGGGAGGACTGAACATTTACAGGTAAAAATAGGCAAATACTAATTTTTGCACAAATTTCAGCAGAGAGGCAGGCAAACCAACCACTTTGTAACAGTTTTTCCCTGGGATTTTAGGCTGAAACTTCTGCATTTGGGGTGCTGCTGATGCATTTGAGCCTCAGTTGCTTCAAATTCTCCCTGAAGTTTTTTTAAAGGAATTTTGTTACCATAACACAAAGGCCAGGTTGGACCTGTCTGAAGTCTGACAATGAGTAATTCAGATTTTTTTTCAAGTTTTAAGTGAAAACTGCCCCTAAATAGGTGTTGTCCTGTTCTAGAGGGTGACACTTTTGGGATGATGCTGGAAGGATGCTCAGGGATTCACAGGAGCACAGGCACAAGCACATCTCCCATCTTAAAGATTCATACTTACCTAAAACCATTGCTATTTTTTAATGTTTGTAGTCAGGGTGATTTATTTCACATTCCCATGATGGCAGCACTGGGGACAAAGTTGGGTGATTTGGGCATGGGCACCAAAAAAATTGGAGTTTTTTTGGCTGTCTTCTCACAGCCCAGAGGTGACTCATTGCTGAGCTTGGCGAGCTGGAAGAGGCTCACCTAATTTTGGGATAAAATTGAAAATGACTCTGTCTAGACAGTAATACCTGCTTTGAAAGAGCTCTTGGCAAACCACAGTGCTGGAGCTGTGATTTAATCTGGGACTTGTGTGAAATATCCATCCCTAAATTACCCCACACAATAAAGATAGTGGGAGTGTTTTCCTGTATTTCCCCCGGTGAAAAGTGGGAAAAGTGGGGGAAAATGTGTAAAAATCTAAACCTTCTCTTTCCAGGCACACAAAATGCCTGGGTATGTTTTACCTGCCCCACAAGAGCACTGCGTCCCAAATTCCAAAATCCCGCGCAGAACGCCCTGAAACCCGTCAGGAAAGCACAACAAAACCTGTTTTTTTTATTTTATTGTATTTTTTTTATTTCACATTCTTTTCCCCCTCTCCTTTACTCCCTGCCCTCCCCAGATGACAGCCACAGCCCAGCAAAGCCTGGAGCGCTGCATCCTGAACTCCCCAAACACGACACAAAACCCATCAGGAAAGCACAACAAACCCTGTTTTTATTTTATTTTCTTTTCCTTTCCTTCCTTTCCTTTCCTTTCCCTTTCCTTTCCTTTCCTTTCCTTTCCTTTCCTTTCCTTTCCTTTCCTTTCCTTTCCTTTCCTTTCCTTTCCTTTCCTTTCCTTTCCTTTCCTTTCCTTTCCTTTCCTTTCCTTTCCTTTCCTTTCCTTTCCTTTCCTTTCCTTTCCTTTCCTTTCCTTTCCTTTCCTTTCCTTTCCTTTCCTTTTCCTTTCCTTTCCTTTCCTTTCCTTTCCTTTCCTTTCCTTTCCTTTCCTTTCCTTTCCTTTCCTTTCCTTTCCTTTCCTTTCCTTTCCTTTCCTTTCCTTTCCTTTCCTTTCCTTTCCTTTCCTTTCCTTTCCTTTCCTTTCCTTTCCCTTTCCTTTCCTTTCCTTTCCTTTCCTTTCCTTTCCTTTCCTTTCCTTTCCTTTCCTTTCCTTTCCTTTCCTTTCCTTTCCTTTCCTTTCCTTTCCTTTCCTTTCCTTTCCTTTCCTTTCCTTTCCTTTCCCTTTCCTTTCCTTTCCTTTCCTTTCCTTTCCTTTCCTTTCCTTTCCTTTCCTTTCCTTTCCTTTCCTTTCCTTTCCTTTCCTTTCCTTTCCTTTCCTTTCCTTTCCTTTCCTTTCCTTTTTGTCACATTCTTTTCCCCCTCTCCTTTATCCCTGCCCTCCCCAGATGACAGCCACAGCCCAGCAAAGCCTGGAGCGCTGCATCCCGAACTCCCCAAATCCCGCGCAGAACGCCGCGAAACCCGTCAGGAAAGCACAACAAACCCTGTTTCCATTTGATTCTATTTTATTTCACATTGTTTTTCCCCTCTCTCCTTTATCCCCTGCCCTCCCCAGATGACAGCCACAGCCCAGCAGCCCACCAAAGCCCAGCCCGTGCACCTCACCACGCCGGCGGCGGCCGCCAACGCTCCGGTGCCGACCGCGGGCGGCGACCCCCAGGCACAGCTGGAGGCCGACAAGAGGGCTGTCTACAGGTGAGGCAAGATAATTGCATTCATTAATGCCTTTTAATTAATGGCTTCGTTGTTGTAATGCATCAATTATTGCATTATTGTGGGTTGTTGCGTCAGTTGGGCGATGCATTAATTAATGCATCGGTTGGTTGATGCATTCGTTATTATGATGCATTTTTAATCTGCTGTTCTTCTAATGCATTAATTAACACACGGGAAGGGGGGAATTAGCAATTAGCTCCTTTTTAGCAATAATAACCATTGATTGTAACGCATGGTGATGGAGCTCCTTTGGGGACGTTGTTCTGCAGCATCTCTGCCCCTTCAAATATTCTAAAAACTCCCCAAATTTCCCTTTTGGGGGCAAAGCCGTGGGATTTGGGGCTGAACAAGGAGTGAAGTCACACATTAACCTGAAATGTGCAGTTCCTGCATCTGCACAGGATGTGGGCAGTGATGTGCAAGGTATGGGTTGCTCCTCCAGTCCACTTTTAGTCAATTTGAGCATAATAATATAGAATATTTTAATATATGCAGTAATGTTATTGTATAACTACTATAAGTAATGTTTTAATTATGTAAATAGTATAATTATATAAGTAATATGTAATTATACAAGTGATATATGATAATTTACAAATCATAGAGCAATGATGCAAGAGTAACAATATTCTAATATAATTAGGATTAAAGTTTAAGGTTTAGGATTAACCTATCAATGACCAGGGCCGTGGGGGCTTGTGAACCAAAAAATTGCAGGTGAGACTTGAAGGAAATAAAATATTTGTCCTCCAAATATTCAAATATTACAAGGCTGAAAGGTCTGAAAATGTGGATGAAAGTATGGAATAAACTCACTCTTTCCCAGGAAAACACCAAGGATTGTTTGCTGCAGGTCTCCCAGTGATAGAAATAATTTCCTCAAAACAAAAGAAGCCATTTGAGGGCAAAAATACCTTTTTTTGTCCTTCCTTGAAGAGTTCTGCATCATTTATGGGATAAAGGGAAGAATACAAACCCCACCCCACCCTGGAGTTTTCACAGCCTTAATTGGAAGGTCAAAGACACGGAAAAAACACCTTGTGGGAGATATTCCCCCTAGAAAACTGGGGGAAAATTGTTGTCCAGTTCCATGTGTGCACTTATTGCCCAAACCTGGATGCTTAATTTTGGGTACTAACCTAAACAACCCCACAAATATATTTTTATATAAAACAAATATTTCCTACTGTATATTTATGCAACACATCATATATATGCATAAAATTAACCTTTTTTTGATGAATATCCCTCTATCCAGTGGTTCAAATGGATGGTGTGGGTGTTATTAGGTATCAAATGCACACAAAGATTTTTCTTAGCCCTCCTATGTCCATTTTCCTCCACCCAAAACAATGGATTTTTGTTAATTTTCAATAATTGCACCAAGGCAGAAGGCATTGGCTGTAAGCATCAGTCGATCAAGCTGGAGGGAAATTGCTGGGAAAATGTGATGGGAAATATAAAAACCCATGGACAAGTCACCCTGCTGGGTTTTATGCCCTAGCAGGAGGTTTATCACCCGTTAAAAAAATAGAAAAAAGAGAAAAAAATAAATTCTTCCCCACCCTTGTTGGTGTGGGAGCAGCTTGGCAGGGACTGGTCCAGCAGTGCCACTTCTCATCTGCAGTTTTCTCCCAGCTAAAGTGTTTTCTTGACTTTATGCAACAGTGGGGCTGGGACTTTCCAATGGATTTTGGACCAGCGAAGATGATGCTCCTGAAGGGAAATGATGCTCAAACCAGCTGAGCACCACAAATTGGATTTTTCCAAGTGGATTTCTTTGCATTAAGTTTGATGGGGAGCTTTTTGTGGGGTTATTTTTTGTTTGCTTTTTTTTTTGTTTTGTTTTGGGTTGTTTGAGGTTTTTTTAGGGGAAAAGGGGTGAAAAAAAATAAAATTCCTGTTGTGACGTGCCTGCTGTGCTGCTGGCTCGGCTGAAGGTGGGAAATTAGGCCATTAGAGGAATTCATTCCTCTTTATTAGCCCGTGTCGAATCCTTTTTATTAGTGGCTGCAAACGACCTCTCTCCTGCAGGAAAATGTCAGGGCTGGTTCAGCCCTTTCATTTGGAGGATTCCCTGGCAGAAAAAAACCCAACTAAACAAACTAGTTTGTTTTGTTTTTCAAAACTGAAATCAGCAAAAGCAGATTTTTCTACCCCAAAATTCTCCTTTGTGCCATAAGGGTGGTTTTCTACCTCTGTAACACCCAAACTGGGCAAAATCATCCCTGTGCACCCTGGATATCCATCTATTCCCCCCCCTGCAAATTTCATGGCAAAAAGGGGCTCCAGCTCTTAATTTTTATGCCACAACCTCCCCATACCGTGGTGGGCCGTCCTTTCCTTTGCATGGTGTGAGCATGGAAAGGCTGGAAATGGAGAAAATGGTGGTTTGGGTTGGTTTTTACCCATGAAAAATGAAACAAAACCAACAAATTCCACAATAATTCCACATGAAGCTCATGGCAAACTGCCAAATTCCAGCACTACTTGAGACTGCCCTCCTTGGTGCCCTCCTTTAACCCATGCCTAGGGGTCTTGGCCTCCTGATTTCTCCTTGTGTTTGATTTTTGGGTTTTTTAAAAGATAAATATTTTAAATTTTGAAATTTTTTTATTGTTTAATGTTATTTTATTTTGTTTGGTGTTTATTTTATTGTTTTGTTTAACTTTTTTTTTATTTCTCGATGGATTTGATCAGATTGGATTCCACTTTGGTTTTTTTTTTTAATTTTTATTTTATCTTAGGTTTTAAATTTTTTTATTCCATTTTATTTTCAGCTGAAAAGCAAACCATTCTCCCCTCAGCCATGTTCCTTTCCCTCCTACTCCCTCCTTTTGGCCAGCCCCAAACCCTTCCTGGGGGCCCAGAGCAGCACTGGTCCCATTGTCAATACTGAGGAGCACGGGGTGGTGCTGGCCTTAATGCAACCCCTCAAAGAAAAGGGGCTCAAATTGCTCAGGGGCTGCAACCCCCTTTTCCCCTCCCCACAGCCCCATCCTTGGGGTAATTCCACACCTCTGCTCCTAATTGTTGGAGCAGCTCTGGAAATGGCAGCAGGCACCTGCTGCGGTGCCACCGTTCATAAGTCCCAATAATTCAACTTTCCGCCTGGAATTTGCCTTTCATATCCCTTGGCTAAGCTCCAGCGGGGCGACTGAAATTATGAAATGATTTCCCCCCCTCGCCACTCTCTGCTCCAGCCTCGGTGAATCTTGCATTAAACCAGGATCAGGACAGATTAAACTATAATATGCTGTGGTATTAGCGGCTGCAAATGAAGACTTAGCCAAGGGGTTTAACCCCTTCGCCTGACTCCGACTCAAAGAGGCTGTCAGGAGGTGATTCATAATCATCTTTTGGGCCATCTTTTGGAGATAAAATGGTGGAGCCAATCCCATTGTGCTCGGATAACTGGAGTGCTGTGGGAGGCCATTCCTGCAGGAGCATTTTGCGTTTCTGCCTGGAAAGACTCCATAAAACATTTTTGATTTGAATTTGCACAGCTGGAGGGGCTCATTGAGGCTTGTCCTGAGCCATGGTCTTCACCCCTGTATTGTCCACGTGCTTTGGTGCTGTTTGTGTATTTGCATTTTATATTGCATCACCATTGGAGAGATTTGGGGTTCAAGAAGAACTATAAATCTTTGTTTTCAAGATCATCTCATGGTAAGAAAAAAGTGGTATTTGACCCATCTTTGTGGACTTGTCAGAGGTGCAAAGAGACCTCTTGGTGGAGGAGCAGCCCATAGCAAGGTTGGTCCGTAGGATGTTGTGGGCAAATAAAATTCCCCATCCATCATCTCCAAGCAAAAGAGACATTTTGAGGTGAAATATTACCATCCATGAGCAGGTGCTGATGTCCATCCTTGAAAGGAAAAGCCACTTGGACAGCAGATGGCTCCAGGACATCTTGGCTGTGTCCAAGACTTGGCCTTTTTGCCTATTTAAGAAATGCTAACTTTGTTGCAATGATGGAAAGCACCAAGACATCGGAACAAGCCTGATGGAGGAGATAGTGAATTTTACAAATTTTAAGCTTTTTTTTTTGTTGTTGTTGAAAGAGATCTAGATGGACCACTTCTAGTGTGACTTGGGAGTGAGGTTTGCACCATCAGGTTCTTACAGACTGGGAGGGAAAGGATGGATGGATGGATGGATGGATGGATGGATGGATGGATGGATGGATGGATGATGGATGGATGGATGGGATGGATGGATGGGATATGATGGATGGATGGATGGATGGATGGATGGATGGATAGATGGATGATGATGGATGGATGGATGGATGGATGGATGGATGGATGATGGATGGATGGATGGATGGATGGATGGATGGATGGATGGATGGGTGGGATGGATGGATGGATGGATGATGGATGGATGGATGGATGGATGGATGGATGGATGGATGGATGGATGGATGGATGGATGGATGGATGATGGATGGATGGATGGTTGGATGGATGGATGGAGGATGGATGGATGGATGGATGGATGGATGGATGGATGAGTAAAGATGGACATGAGACCCAAAACAGTGGGCCTTATGGGTGCTCTCCTTTGTCCTCTGCAGGCACCCTCTGTTCCCGCTGCTGACGCTGCTCTTTGAGAAGTGTGAGCAGGCCACGCAGGGCTCGGAGTGCATCACCTCGGCCAGCTTCGATGTCGACATCGAGAACTTTGTCCACCAGCAGGAGCAGGAGCACAAGCCCTTCTTCAGCGACGACCCCGAGCTGGACAACCTGGTATAGGCAGCTGGGGCTTGGCAGATGATTTCTGGGGGGTGTTGAAAAGGTAGGGGGTGAGGAACAAACGAAGATCTACCACCATGTCTCTGGGCTCTGTAGTGCTGGTCATCTTGGCAAGGTTTTCCACAGACCATTTGAGACCTTCTCCAGGACCTTCTCTGAGACATTTTCCAGAAGATCCCCTGTAAGAACAACCCCTCTGCCCCCTTTTGGCTCACTGTCCCACACAACATCCATGGGGTCAACGAGGTTCCTGAAAACAGCTGAGGTCACTGGCTGGTTTGTGCCCCAAAACTTGCAGTCTCTGTAGGAATTACTGCTCCTCAGTGCTACGTGCAGTAGTGTCAGCATGTTCATCTGCCACCATCTGGTTTGAAGTGTCATGGCCAGCTCGTGTCCTAGGAGCAGGGCAGAATGAAAACTTCATGGAAAAAGTTATGGAAAAGGTCATGGATCTCAACAGTTTGGAACACTTGGACTGGTTCTGGTGGATTCCCTGCTGCATCAACTCAAATTTCCTATTGCATCCATTGCTACTGGATGGTGCCTCAGAAGATTCTGCTTTGGATATCTCTTGTGTGCACCTCAGGAAATATCCCCAAATCCCAATAATTTTGTCCAGAAAAGCATCCAAATGTGGTCTCCATGGCAAACATGTGGGTAGACAAGTTCATGGCACCGTCCTGATGCTCCACAAGCAGATTTTCAAGGTCTGAGAGGGAATTCCGTGCACCTCTGGTGATGCAAACAGCAAAACAACTCCCCTGAGGGGTTGTGTGTCCCCTGGGACTTGTAGCAGAGGGATTTCCACCCCAAAAATAAGCAAAATCAGGCAATTTACAGGCTCCTTTTTCCAAGTATTGCAGATATCAAGGTGGTGATTTCGAATGATCACCTATCACAAAGGGAAGAACTAGCAAAACTCATCTAGGTGCAAGAACTACTGTTTTTTAAAAAAAAAGCAAGAGAGGATTTCAAGATGAAGTAAAACCCCACATGGGGGTTCAACTTCAACTTGTGGAGGAGAGTTTTTTAACATCCCTAAACCACGAGTCTGTGGAATGCCCTCCAAAAAATTTGCAGGCCAGGCAAAGCCCTCCTTTTGCATATTGCTAAACCCATAGTCAAATTCTTGACTACAAGTTTTGCAAGAACTTGTGGTCAAGAACGGAAATTGCTCTGCAACAAGCAATCAAAAAAAAAAAAAGCCACACAAAACCCCAATAACCCAACCAATGTTTGGGATTATTTCAGTTTTTGGACTGAACAAATGCTGAGGTGCACCAACAAACCCCCATTTCATTAAATTACATAAAAATGGACGTAATGGTCTAGCAGAAGAGAAATGGAGCCAGATGAAGAAAAAAAATTTAAATTTTTGGGAAAGGAAAACCTATTTCTGTAGATATAAAGATGAAACATCACCAGGAAATGGTCATTGCAGGAAATGTATCCACACTGGCTATTTTCAGGTTTTGTGTGGTTTCTAAAAAAAAAAAACCCACATCACACCAATCATGGTTTTTAGGCATATTCTGAAGCAACTCTTGCTGCTAAGGTGAGATTTGGCCATGGGCAGTTGGATTGATCCCACTGATCCCATGTATAACTTTACAGCACTCGATACATTCATATTCATATATTTCTATATCGGTTGCTGTGTCTTTGTAAATATCTGTATCTCTGTTTATCTGGGTTTGCCCTAGTTCTAGTACATAGCTGGGTGTATATTTTCTATCCAATGCCCAGAACTCCACCAAAAAAGGAGGAGCCATGCACCTCAGTGTGGGAGGAGCCGTGCACCTGCATCAGGACAGAGGTGATGGTTGATATGATGCTGGAGAAGCACATTCCTGTTGTTGGGAGGGAATTTTGGGTTAAAAAGACTTGCAGTGCTCAAAACTCAACATTTCTGCCTGCTCTTGAGCTGACACTTTTCCTCTATTCACATTATCCTTTTTTCTGTTGTTATTATTTTTTGGGTTTTGTTTTTCCTATTTTTTTAATGCCACCCATTTGCCAGAAACTGGTGATGGCACAGCAGGGCTGAAAAGGCCAGTGGCATTAGCTATCATTAGAATAAGAGTCATGTATTCCTTGCTGCCAAGATGCACATAATTAGAAATTAGAAAAAGGTCAGATCTCACCATTATCAACTCAATCAGCTGCCGAGTGCCACACAGTCAATTAATTCAGCATCTGTATTTTTTACAACCCCGCGCACGTACGCCGTCGGACTGTAACTCTTTATCCGGACAGATATACGACGCAGCGGAGCAGGGACATAAAATGAGACCCTAAGCAAATGAGCTGAGATAATTGAGAGATTTATTTTTTTACATATATGTGTCAGGTCTTCTTGCCTTTGCCCTTGAATATTGACTTTCATGGCCGGTGAGCCCTGGGAGGATGCGGAAATCCTGGGCACGACACCTCCACCTTGTGCTTTGCCTGTGTCAACTGCTGAGGAGGGAAGAAAAAAAAAAGGAAAAAAAAAAAGAAAAAGCAAAAAAGGAAGCTAAATAAAAGATTTTTCCAGCCTCAACCTATCATCCCTGTTGTTCACCAACCAAAAATTCACTTTCTCTGTCGTGGAGCTGCCACTGGAGTTTGGCCCTGGATTTTTCAGGATGTTTCCCAACCATGGCAACTTGCAGTTTGTAAAGATGACCACTAAAATTTGCAAGTTAAAAACACTCTTTGAAATGCAAAGACGCTTTGTTACATAAAACCGGATTTATTGCCCCGGAGTGAATAGCTGAAATTTTATATATTATGCAAGATTTCAAACAGCGGCTGTAAAACTTAAGGTTTCAGCTCGGCGAGAGGAATGTTTTATGTGTAAATTTTTGAAGGTTTATGGGGTACGTTTTAATGAGGCCCAGGCTTTGCACCAGCAACAGCTCACGGCTGAGTTGCAGCACCGTAATCTTGTTAGAAGAAGTGGCCTCCAGAGAATAACCAAACACTTTTCAACAACGAGGAGATTGGCTTGTACTCTTTTTTGGGGCATGGGGAGCAATTCCCATGAAGGCAATGGTGAATTTGGTGAATTTTTTCTTCTTGGATCTCATCTGATTGATGGGCAAGGAAAAGGATTGCAGATATGCAGAGGGATGGGCTCTGGGATGGGTTTTGGGTAAGAATATTCATTTCTTGTGTGTGTTGAGAAAGGAAATGAATTTCATTCTGCTGCAGGGGATCAGTTCTACGTTAGATTTTGGGGGAGAATATTGATTTTAGCTCTGTGCCCTTGTGCAGATGGTGAAGGCCATCCAGGTGCTGCGCATCCACCTCCTGGAGCTGGAGAAGGTCAATGAGTTGTGCAAGGACTTCTGCAACCGTTACATCACCTGCCTCAAAACCAAGATGCACAGTGACAACCTACTCAGGAACGACCTGGGGGGGCCCTACTCCCCCAACCCCTCCTCCATCAGCCTCCACCCACAGGTAATGCCTTAAAATTCCTCTCCAATAACCATTGTTGCACTTTGGCCAACAGGGAGTTGCCAACAAGGTTTCAGACTTGCTCTACAAGAGCTGTGGCCTCCTGAAAAGTCATCAGAGTCCCTCCCCAAGAATTAAAAAAATCCTGTGCCTTGCTCATGGAGTGCAATAAATGATGTTGTGGTGACTTTTTTCCCTTTATTTTGAAATTTTTAAGTCCTTTTTTGCATGTGTTGGCAGAGCTGCAACCTCAGTGTTTGTGGCTCTGCAAGAGACTCCTGAACTCCAATGTTGCAGCTATTAAATGTGAGGGCAAGGGAGCTGTGCAAGTGTGTGGGAATAGAAACAAGCAAGTTGCATTTTTTAATGAAAAAATGCTAGTTGATGGTAGGAAGAAGAGAAACATCAGGATTTTCTCTACTGTTTCTCTCTCACTTTTTGTTTTAAGGCAGCTCAAAGGATTTTTGGGTCTCAGGTAACCCTTTCTGGCTTCACTGCTCCTTTTTGTGTCTCAGCTGATCTTGTAGTTCTTCCCCAGCAAGATCAACATTCCCTTTGCTTCTTCTTTTGCATAATTTGGATTTTAGCTGGGAGAAGAAGACAATTGGTACCTCAAGGATAGTGGAAAAGTACAAGGAAATGCCTGAGAACTGCAGAAATATCACCTGAAGCAGCCAAAAGAAGTTGAACCTTGGTGGCTTTTGGGGCAAAATAAGAGACTGTAACTCAATATTCAGAAAAGAAGCTGTCCATGGGTTGGGGTTTTCTTGTGCATCTGCAGTGCAGGGAATAAATCTTGGCTGCTTGCATCCCAAAAATCTTGATGCTAGATTGTGTTTCCCTAGGGCATTTCCCTCTCTCAGGCGCTTGGTTTTGGGGGTAGAAAAATGGAATTTAAGGCTGCACAATCCCATCAGAAATAACTGCAGTGAACCCAAAATAACCTAGGCAGCTCCTGGAGCTCTCCCTAAAAAGGAGGCAGGTGGTGGGGCCTTCTCCAGGCTTTTGGGCCATATTTTTAAGGTGGTGGAAAGGAAAAAAATATCATTTTTAGCAGCTCAGCTCCAGGTGCGGCAGAATTTGAAGCTTCCAACACGATGAGGGAAAAGCCCCCCAGAAAAGTTCAGTTTCTTATTTAGGTTCCCTGAAAGCACCAAACCACTTAATCATTGATCTAAGAAACCCCATCCTCACTCTATATTCTAATAATCTCTAGAAATAGACTTATTATCCCTTGGCTGCTTTATGGAAGCATTCCTTATGATCAAAATTAGCAAGACACTTGCATAAAAGAGAACAATAATTGCTCAACGAGCATCTCGTTTGTAATTTATTAGTTTCTATTATTGTGCATTGCCATGGCAACAGCTCACATCCCGGGTGATGAGAGAGATGTTAGATATGAGCCGACAAAGCTCCTGGTCCCAGCAAATGGAGATGCACGTTTTTTATCAGTAATTTTCATGAAAATAATAAGTGAGGGAGTTAATGAGATGGAAAGCCGTCCTGTGGCTATTGTGAATTTTTTTCCCCCCCTCCTTCCTTTTTTTTTTTTTTTTTTTTAAGTGTTGATCTAATTAGAATGCATCGGTCAGGAAAAGTAATGAGGATTTAGTGTCTCACAAAGAGGTGGGGATCATATCAGAAAATTAGCACAAGTCTTTGGAAAATAATCAGGCCCATGGAGAGGTACCAAGAGCTTCTGATTCCTGGAAACCCAGAGCTGCTGCCATTTCCCTTCTGGGCCAGACTTGAAAGTTGAGGAATTCAAGTGAGGATTTGGAGGCAGTTGTGAAATAAATGGGAACACACCCAGGAAAGAGCCAACTGGAAGGGAAATGTTGGCTCAGCCCCTGAGGGATTTTCAGCAGGTGGAGCTGAAATATTCACAGTGATGTTCACAAAAGAGTCACCATCTCATCTGGTCATGGGATAAGGATGACAGACCAGTGACAACACAAAGGCAAATATTTTCCAACTACACCAAGCCAAGTGCTTGAGTGCTTAAACTCATTGAGTCTACTTGAGTTTGCATGGATAAAAAAGGGTGGAAATGCTCCATATCCATCAGTTGAGTTTTAGAGGCTGAGGATGCTCCAGAGAGCTGAAAAACCATGGGATTGGTGTTTAAAAAATAGCAAGTGGGATCATTTCTCTAATTTTCAGCCTGTTGGTTTCATGCTGAGGGGACATGCATAGGCCATTAATTCAGGATTTAAAAAAAATCTAAATAATGAAATATAATTAGTATCAATGAAGGAGGTGCCTCAGCAAATAGGTTTTCTTAGGGTTTGGAAAGAGCATCAATCATTTTGTGTTGAGATACACCAAGTTTGTAATGAAAGTGAAATTTTTCAGGTTTTGGTCAAGTTTTTTACCACAGGACATGTTAAAAAAATTACAGACACACAATAACAAGGTTATCAACCAAAACTGGGAAAAACAATATCTGGACCTGTCAAAATGTCATCCCAGGACAATCTGTTGGATTTCCCTGGTGTATCCAAAAAGGATGGTCCTTCTCTTGCTGCTATTTCTGCTTTCTAAGATGGAAAGTGCAAGAATTTTTGGAGATGCAAAATGCCTGAGATGATGGGAAGGTGAGAGAACACCCAGACAAGGTGTTTTGACTGTTGCTGAAATCTTCTCATGTCGCCAGGTCCAGAGATCATTCCTGGTTTTGGCCAAGTTTGGGTGACAATCTGGGGCTTTCCCATGTAATGAGTCTTCCCTGAACTTTCATTACCTTACAAAGATTTTTGTGTCCTCTTTCCTCCATTGCTTCCTCATTTTGTGCCTTGCTTTGTCTTGTGATTGTTTCCTCTTTGTCCTGCAAGTCCACCAAGCAATCAATTCCTCCTCTATTTTTGTTGGTTGCTTTTCACTTGGCTTCATCCTTCTACCTCAAGTCCTCATTGGGCCCTTTTTAGCCCCCTCCCTTTATTTAATGAGCATTTTTGAGCTGTTTCTGACCAGGTGGGAGAGGGCAGGTCCTTCTTTCATGGAGAGGGAGGAAACCAATTTAAATCAATGTTTAATTTCAACTTTCCTTTGACATCAAAGGGGTCCTCATTGTTCTCCACTTGCAAGAAAAAAACAGTTGCAAAACCAATCACATTGGGAAGCACAGCACTGCCAGGGGCATTTAAATGGAATCAAATTTTGGTTTTTTCAGCTCTTGTTTCAGATTGGCAGTGTTTGAATGGGCATTTCCAGGACAGCATTTCTTCTTCAGATTAGTTCTCCACAGAATCACAGGATGGTGTGGGTGGGAAGGGACCTTAAAGCCCATCTTGTTCCAACACCCTGCCAAGGGCAGGGACACCTTCCACCAGCCCAAGCTGCTGGTGGACAGTTGGTTTGGTGGGACTCAATGCAGTTCTTCTCTTTATAGATCTTAATTTATCCAAGTTTGCCCTGTGAGCAGCCCTGGATTTCTCTTTATTTCAAGCCAACTTTTTTCTCATCTTCCTGCGCCCATCCATTCACAAAGGAGCTTTATGAATTATCCTACATGGCTTTGAGTTTGGCCAGCTCTTTCTTGGCAAACCCATGGGTTTCCTTTTTTTTTTTTTTTTTCCTCCAGCTAATCCCAATTTCCCCCAGCACAAGTAATTTTCAGAGTTAGGATGAGAGATTTTAACACGTGGTGTGCCACCCAAAAATGAATGTCTGTGTCATAAAGCACAAGGGCAAGGACAGCAGCTCAAGTAGCACTGAATTTTAGCACTTTCTCACAATTTGGCACTTGGACATTTTCCTTATTGTAAGAAAGGTTTTTTTTTGTGTCACGTCCCAGATATTTTGCTTCATTGAAGTGACTTTTAATTGGGAGAAATCTTGTTTTGCTGTTGATCAGTGCTGAGATGTGGGTCTGCAGAGACACCTAGTGATGCATTTGTTTCCACACTCAGATTTCAAAATTGCCAAAAGCATTTCAACTTGAGGGTGCTGCAGCACCAGCACAGGGTGCCCAGAGCAGCTGTGGCTGCCCCTGGATCCCTGGAATGCCCAAGGCCAGGCTGGACAGAGCTTGGAGCAGCTGGGACAGGGGAAGGTGTTCCTGCAATGGCAGGGGGTGGAGCAAGATGAGCTTTAAGATGAGTTTTCCAACCCAAACCATTCTGTGATTCCATGAACTTCCTCGAGTCTCAAAATATAACATATATAAAATATTTTCCACTGCAGAACAGAACAACCTAACAGAATTTGGCTGACATTTGCAATCTGAGGCAATTGGTATGCAAAATATATTTTTAAAAATCTTCTTGGAGATATCTCTCTGTATTTATTTGAAGGTGGAGCCTCCACTTCCATTGGGTCACTTTGGTTTCACAGTTCTGTTGCAGAAAGGCCATTAATTCCTTTAATAGCTCTTTCTAATAATTACCAATATTCTGCCTTTTTGGGCACCAGTGAGATGGTGTTTTGGGAGAGTTTTCCTCTACACCACAAAAACAAGGGCCTTTTTTCATCACAAAATACTGTTGAAAATGGCTTTGACCACTGTATCTGGAAACAGCAGTTCCTTGTTGCTGTTTTCTGATATTCCAAATTGCTTCTTCCCAATGCAGTTCCAAAAATGGTGTTCTGGATGCCCTTCTTTAGGAAGAATCATGGAAAAACAAGGCAGGGGAGGAAAGGCAGAGGTCTTCAAGCTGCTCCAAACTTCTGGTTGCACCTGGCCATATCCAGCTGCTTTTTGGTGTTCTCCTGGGCCACATTTGATTTTTTATGAATATTTCCACCGTGTTTATCAGCTGGATCCTTTGCCAGGGCCAAATCCAAAAGTGTGCAGTAGGGACTGATTTTTGCTCTCTATAGCCTGAGAGATATTCATTTCTCAAACTGAAAACTACATCCCCCAGAAGACTGGAGGTGGAGAAGGAATACTAAAAAAAAGCACAAGGATTTGACAGTCATATTTGCATTTTTAAAATTAATTCAGCTGTGGAAAGGAATGTCTGGGAATTGAATGAAAAATTCACAGCAATTGCAGCAAATTTCCAGATAAGAAAAATAACAGAAGTAACTTGTGGCAGAGGCATTGGGTCCAACATTTTGGAACTGGCATCACAGGAGGGGAAAGTGCCACGAGGGGGTTTTAATAAGCAAAAGCATGACATTTATTGAGAATGATGGCACAGACAAAGTAATGGTGATTGGAGGGGGAAAAGTTACATGAATGTGATGGGGAGAAGGGGGAAAAAAGGAACAGATCTCAGCTTTCCCCCCACCCCAGCAATGGGAAATGCATTGAAGGGGACACAGAGCACCCCAACTCCCCAGGGGACAGCACAGCCAGGTCTTGATGTGACATTGGTGCATTCAGAGTCCATCTCTGGGGTTCCATCACCTGGAGAAAGGGAGATGCAGCTTTTCCCACCCTGATCACATTTTCTTGGTGGCTTTTCCAGTGTCATTGCACATCACTAATCCAGGGAAGTTCTCTTTTCTTAACCCAAATGATAGGATTCTTCAATAAATGCATCAAAACATCGGAAAAATGAATTAAAAGGTAAAAAAATCCCCTTTGTTGACATTATGTTCCACACTTGAGAACCAGCTGGACACCAGGGAAGTGGTGCAGAATGGGAAAGTCAGTAGAAAAGGGACAAAAAAAAAAAGTGCAGTCTTATTTCTATTCCAGTTGGGTGAATTAGAGAGATGTAGTTATCTTTGGTTTATTTTAAAATGATCATTTGATCAATATTACTTTTTATCAATATTACCAATATTATTTGCAAAATCCTGCCCATGTGGAAGCTTGGAGTGCATTGCCCTGTATTCCCCCTGCAGCCTCAATTGTGGGACTCCTCCCTTCCCAAAATGTTGCATTAAATACTCAAATAGTCATTTAAATATTAAAATAAATAATCAACTAATCATCCCATTTGGGTCTTTTGGTATTGCTCCAGAGATGGGCCTTAAAGTAAAATTACAGCTTTTGGCTCAAAAAATTGCCCATTTTTGCAAGAAATTAACTTAAAGTTTCAAGGAGTGATATCAATAGGGTTATATTATTATTAACTTTATTATTTTACTCTAAGGTAAACTGTGGTGCTCACCCTGAAGTTTAGCAAAGGTTGCATCATCCAGTCCCAGTCAAAGCACCAAAAAAAGAGAAATGTTTAGAAAGAAAAAGATTAAATAAATTCCTTTTGGTCCCTCGTGATCTGTTTTTTCCCTTTCATATTTTTTTATGGAAAAGAGTGCACAAAGAAAACTCACAAAGAAAAAGAGTAACTGCACAAAAGTTTGGTGAAGATACTAAATGGGGGCTTTGCAGAGCATAAACCCTTTTTTTTTCATATTTTTTTTTCCACTTGCAACAAACTGAAAAATCCCATTTCTGGCCATTTTTCCTGTTGAACCACCAAAATTAAAAAAAACCAATAAAATTAGGGGGGACAAAATTGAAACTTTCAGGCTGCAATTGACGTGTTTGGTGTTTTGCTTTGTGCAGGAGATGCTGCAGAAAACAATTTCCTGCCGTTTTTCCCGTTGAACCACCAAAATAAATTAAAAAAAAATTAGGGGGGGACAAAAACTGAAACTTTCATGCTGCAATTGACGTGTTTGGTGTTTTGTTTTGTGCAGGAGATGCTGCAGAGCTCTCCAGCAGCGCTGCCGCCGGCCTCCAACCCCCCTGCAGGCATCGTGGTGCCCGCGGCCACTCTGCCCCCTGGCAACCTGGCCATGGGCACTGGCAGCAGCTCGCCCGCCGTGCCAGGTAGGCAGAGCAGGGCAGGTGTGGGCAGGGGCACTCTGGGTGTTTGGTACCCCCACACGTGTTTTTTGCCATAGGTGGAGCCTTGTACCAGCCCGTGACGATGGTGACGTCGCAGGGCCAGGTGCTCGCCCAGGCCATCACCCCTGGTGCCCTGCAGATCCCCAATGCCCAGGTAAGGCCTTGCCAGCTCCAGTCTGGCACTGCAGCGGGCAGAACCCCCCCATTTCTCCATAAATTCAATCCTTGGAGTGTCTTAAATTTTTAATTAGCAAGAAACGTTGATTAAGCCCATCTGCCAGGCGCCTTTGGGGCGCTTAACAAATTATAGCAATGACCTAAGAAGTTATAACAGTGCTTATATTATTGTTATAAAATATTACAACTTATAATAATAATGTACATAATATTATTTAGTGCAATATATAACAATATATAAACAATATACTTATATATACACAACAATATCTGTTATTTGTAATGTGTGATAGAACATGGTATTTTATTTCTGTATTCTTTATTATATACTGTGCATTATGCATATTGCATATTCTATACTCTATATTAATAATTATATATAGGATAGGATATTAGATAGATGATAGATAGATAGATAGATAGATAGATAGATAGATAGATAGATAGATAGATAGATAGATAGATATTATGGCTGATATTGGTGATATTATTGCTGATATCTATCTATATATCTATATATCTGTATATCTATATAGATATATATCTATATAGATATATTGATATATAGATCTATAGATATACAGATATGTAGATATATAGATATATAGATATATAGATATATAGATATATAGATATACAGATATGTAGATATATAGATATATAGATAAATAGATAAATAGATAGATAAATAGATAAATAGATATTATTGCTGATATATTATAGATCTGGGACCACTGACATTGCCTATCCAGCACAGCAATCATGGCACTTGTGGGAAAGGCTCATTTTTAGGTCTTCCTTTCTGAATTTGGGGTTATTTTTTCAGCCATTTGCTCTGGTTTTATTCCTTTTTTTTTTTTCCTGACATTGCAATGACTTATGCAATCCCTGCATTCTTGCAGTGAGACAATGATTTGGAGCAGAGCTGGAATTATTAGCACAGCTTGTCCATGAGCTCTTCCCAACCCCAGGAATTTGGAAAAAAAAAACCCTTCAGTTTCTGTAACACTGCTTCCTGGGGGCAGAGCAGCAGAAATTCACCCCATTATTCCTGAAATGCCCCATTTTAATTGCAGGAGCCTCTTATCAAACAATCAATAAACAGCATTTTGAAAAGAGGTGGCACCTCCCTGGCAGGTTTTTTTTTTTTTTGCCTGTGCAATGCTTAAAAATTCTCTTTCTATAATATCTCTCCATTGCAGGTTTAAATCTTGCAGCAAAACCCTCTGTGGTGGGAAAAACATGTGCACAGGGAATATTGGGGCAGGGAGAGAGCCTGGACAAGCACCTTTGGATGCTCTTCCTGTGCCACTGGCATGATTTATTCAGCTGCAGCCCAGGGGAATCACAGGGACCTGCTGGCCTGATGTTTAATTCATCCAGGAGAAGTGTTTTGATGAAGACTTGGGGAAAAAAAAAATCCCTTTTTAACTCAAGCACTTAGATTTCAGTTTGGTTCCTGAATCCTCATTAAAACTCCTCTTGCAGCAAGATGCTTCTTTTTCATTTCTGGGGGGCAAAAAAGCAAATTTTGGCTCATTGGGCATGTCTCTCCTTGTGGTGGAAATCAGCTGGGTGAGGAACATGGGTTTGCAAGGGGTTGGTGAGTGGCAGGGTTTTTTTAAACTTTCATTTGAGAAAATAATATTTTTATGAGTTTTGGGGTATTTTTAATATATTTTTTTCAGGTAAAAGTGTTTGCCTCCTAAAGCACACATTGAAATTGGCCATGGTGTCATCACTACACTCCCCAACAGTGCCATTACCCCTTGCAAAGCATTGACAAAAAAAAATTGAGATAAAAAATACACATCCTGGGAGAAAATCTGCATTTATGCAGATTTGGTGGAGCAGAAAATGGGTTTTTGATGCTCCTGTGAGTGCCAGGTTTTTTTCACTCATCCCACTCCCATTTTGGGTTGGTTTTGCTCATTTTTTGGGTTGCCCATCACCATGTTCAAGCAATTCTCTCCCCATTCCTTTTGCCCTGACAGGTGAACCTGGATCTCACCTCCCTCCTTGATGGTGAGGACAAGAAGTCCAAGAACAAGCGGGGGGTCCTGCCCAAACACGCCACCAACATCATGCGCTCATGGCTCTTCCAGCATCTCATGGTGAGCACCTCAGCCACCAAAACACCCTGAAACATGGGGAAAAAAGGACAAAAAGTCCAGAAATTCTCAAATCCAGGCGGTGGTTTGTCTGAATTTGTGCTTGGAGGTGCAAAGTGGTTTGTATTTTGGGAGTAGTTTGGGAATTACCATTGTCACTGCAGGTGGGAAAAAAATATTCCCTTAATGCAAGAAGCACACAAATCTACAAGGGAACTCCTGGGACTTTTTGAAGATGGATAATTGAGCATTTTTTTGCAGTTAACAGCTCCAAAATATCCGTTTCTAGCAAGCTGGAAGGTGAGAGCTGCTCTCAGGTAGGGTTGCAGCACATCAGCTGCCAGTCAAAACACAGAATTGCAAAGTCACCCTGTTTTGGGGGATTGGAGATGGAAGATGGAGGCAGCTTAGATGCAAACTGGATATTTTTGTGCATGAAGAGTTCTCTCTCATCAGCAGGGCTGGGAGAAGGGCAAAAAGCCAAAAATCCCATATTTTTTTCCTGCATAATTCAGCCAAGAAATCACTTGGAAACTGAAACTGGTAGCAAAGGCTGGCTCTCCAGGAAGAGAGTGGTGGGAGATCCCCAAGGCATCAGTAATGCAGAAGGTAACAGCTCCAAGAGGCAACTTGTGGAAAAATCAGCCAGGACATGAAGCAGCAGCCGGTTGGGAACTTCCCAGCCTTTTTTTTTAAATGGAAAATTCTGGATTTATTGCAATGAGGACAAGGACGTTGCTGTGTTGTGCATCTCCCATATTTCTGGAGGGCACAACTGCAGATTTGCAGGCACAAAAAGGACTTTAAAGATCAGAAACGGCAGAGTAATTTTCTGCCAAGTGCTAGGAGAACCCCATAGTTTAAGATTCCAAAAGGGAATTGAATAACTGAAAAAAATTCTTCTGCTGGATGGTTGGATCTTTGCTCACAGCCCAGTCCTTGTGGTCAGAAAAAATTTGGGCTTCCCCATGAGACTTCTCCATCTGGTGTCAGAGATTATGTGGTTTTTAACTAAAAATTCTCATCATTTTACTGGAAGTTTTGGAGCACCAGCAGGAGGAAAGAATGCTGGAAATAATACACCCAAAAAGGGATATTTCTGCCCAAAAAATTGTGATTCTTTAACCACTGAGGCCCCAGCGGGAAGTGAATCTTCAGTGTGCGTTGACTTTGGGTTGTGTTGTCAACGAAATCCAATTTTGGGGCTAACAGCTGAAAAACAAGTAATGGTTATTGTCACTGTTTTGGGGCTCCAAAACATGGCATGTGGGGCTGCTTTGATGATAATTTAATTTCTGGGGCTGAAAAAGAGCATTTTAGCACAGCTGGAAGGAGGTTGCTCAAGCTTTCAGTGCTGCTGCTTCCCAGTGCAGATTTTCAGGGTGTTTCATTGATGTCTCTGACAATAAAGCAGCAAAAAGAGCAAAAAGCTGCTCTTGAAGCACAAATCTCATGTTTACCAACAACCATCACTGGAAAATTGCTAGAGTTAGAAAAAAACCCCAAGAACATTTTCCTTCAAGGAAAGCATTTGATGGAAAGCCTTGGAAAAGCCCTAAGTGCACCCAAGGAAACCTTGATGCTCTTGAATGCCACCCTTCAATCTTGCATTCAGCAAATGCAAGAAGCCACCAAATTTAGGGTGGGGAAAAAAAAAAGGCAGGTTTTCACAATTTTTCACTCAGGGATGATATCTTGCATGCAGGGATGCAATTTGCTACCCCATCTCCCTTTTTTTTTCCAGCACCCCTACCCCACAGAGGATGAGAAGAGGCAAATTGCTGCCCAAACCAACCTGACCCTCTTGCAAGTCAACAACTGGTGAGCAGATACTGGTGTCCCACTCAGTCATTTTGCTGGCTTTAGCACCTTTTT
The DNA here is from genome assembly GCA_019023105.1 of Diglossa brunneiventris. Classification (NCBI taxonomy): domain Eukaryota; kingdom Metazoa; phylum Chordata; class Aves; order Passeriformes; family Thraupidae; genus Diglossa; species Diglossa brunneiventris. The sequence continues at coordinate 7,169,384 of CM032376.1, forward strand.
CACCTGTTTTTTGTCCTGCTTTTTGTGGGGTAACTTGGGTGGTTAAGGTTGATTCTTGGGGTGTCCTGCACAGGGCCAGGAGTTGGACTCAATGATCCTGGTGAGTCCTTCCAACTCAGCCTATTCTGTGATTTTGTGACTCTGGGATTTCTGGGAGATGAGCTCAGTGGTGTTCAGTGTCAGCACTGGTTTGCAAGGTCTCAGTGCCCTCTCCTGGCAAATCCAATGTGCAGCATTCTCCCAGCTCAGCAGGAAAAATTAATGCAGAGCTATAATGTGGCTGTCTTGGTTTGGAAAGACAGGAGTGTCTGCTAAGAAGGCAGGAGCCTCCCCTGAAATGGAGAATGTAAACCCTCCCCACCCCTCTGAATTGCTATGAATTTTAAATTAAGGGGCTCTCAGGCAAAAATATGGGAGCAGGAAATAACAGTTCCTTAATAGGGAAGGAAAATAAAAGGATAAAATAAACAATGCAGTAAACCAAACCAACACTGACAGAGTCAGAGCACAGCCTGACACCCTGTGGGTCAGGGTGTTGGCAGCAGTCCCATTGGAATTGTGGCTCAGCCCTCCTGCAGTGTCAGGGGTGGTTCTGCTGGAGCAGGGATCCTGGAGAAAGGTGCAGTCTCTGCCTCTGAAGATCCAGTGGAAGAGGCAGCTGCTGTTCCTCTGGGAAATCCAGTGGAGAAGCCGTGCTGGTGTTCCAGAATCTCCAGATTATATCCAGGCAGGAATGCTTGGCTGGTGTTCCAGAATCTCCAGATTATATCCAGGTAGGAATGCTTGGCTGGTGTTCCAGAATCTCCAGATTATATCCAGGTAGGAATGCTTGGCTCCTCCCTCTGGGCTCACATCTCCCAGTGGGATGCTGCAGTTCTTATCAGCCATGCAGTGACATTCAATGGCTGTTATCAGCAGATGTTCCCCCCAGAGGGAGGAGTGGTTGTGGAAGAGATAAGGCAAACTGCCCACTTGACGAAAGACAACTGCCATCCAGATGGTAACAGAATACATCTTGCCTTGCAATCTGGGACAGTGGCACAGGCAAATAAACAAACCCCCGGCTTTTTGAACCATGAAGCTGCATTCTTAAATTATTATTATTATTATTATTATTATTATTATTATTATTATTATTATTATTATTATTATTATTATTATTATTATTATTATATTGCAACCCATTGATTTGCCATAGCATTGTTTTGACTCGGTGTTGGTGTAACAGCTCTCACTCACTGCAGTGCTCTCTCTTTGCCATGGGAAGGTTCATAAACGCCCGGCGGCGCATCCTGCAGCCCATGCTGGACGCCAGCAACCCAGACCCAGCCCCCAAAGCCAAGAAAATCAAATCCCAGCACCGGCCCACGCAGAGGTTCTGGCCCAACTCCATCGCCGCCGGCGTCCTGCAGCAGCAGGGGGGCAATGCAGGGACAAACCCTGATGGTAAGGACAAGCCCCAGTGCCCCTGCCCTTCTAGGCCATGCATTAATTATGGCCTTAATTGGTAATTTCTAGAAGCCTTTATTGAGCTGTGGGGAAAGACAAGAGGTTCTTGCAAGAAGGTCCTTCCCGTTGGCCACCAGGATGATGATCACCCACTGTGGGGCATGGCCTGGGTCATCTCCTGAGGAGCTGGGGAGGGAGGGATGGGAGACATAGAAAGATGGAGATGAGAAAACAGATTGAGACAAAATGGGAAGAGAGGAGATGAAGAGAAAATAGATTATGAAAATGAAGAGAAGAATAGAGAAGGTGATGAAGAGAGATGATGAACCAAGAACAGATGAGGACAGTCAGGAGAGAAGATGAAGAGAAAATAGATGATGAAAAGGAAGAGGAGAATAGAGAAGACGAAGATGATGAAGAGATGATGAACAAAGAACAGATGAGGAAAATGAAGAGAGACGATGAAGAGAAGGTGAAGAGAGCAGAAATGAACATATACCAGACAAGATGAAGAGAAGGAAAGGTAGGACTTGAGAGAAGATGAAGAGAAGATCTGCCCAACCAATCTGGGCATCTACTCGCTCAGAACTTAGGTTTCTTCTTATTTAATGATGCATTAGCTAAAAAAATTAAGGATTGGACCTTGGGGAGTGACTTGGGTAGGTGGGACACCCATGGGTGAAACTCTCCAAGCTTTTTACTTGAGTTATTCTTGGTTTATGCACTTCTTCTGTCCTTTCTGTGTTAGCTGGGGAGTTCTTATTTCTGTGCTTTTAATTCCAGGCTCGCTCAGCATGGACAACCTCCAGCCCCTCTCATCAGCCACTGCCACCATGGCCATGCAGCAGGCGATGCTGGCAGCCCACGACGACTCCCTGGATGGCACCGAGGAAGAGGAGGAGGATGAGGAGGATGAGGACGAGATGGAGGAGGAGGAGGAAGAGGAGGAAGAGCTGGAGGAAGAGCCTGGTGGCCTCCCAGCAGCACCTGGTGCTGACCTTGGTTTGGACCACAGTGACTCACTGGAATAGCTCCTCCTGCACCCTCCCAAATCATTGACAGCACCAGATACAAAATTCCCCCCGAAATGCAAAAAAAAAAAAATAAAGGCAAGAAGAAGAAATTAGGGAGAAAAAAGCAAACTGGCAGTGCTGGCAGAGGCCCTGGCTGCCCCAGGAGCACAGGGACCACCATGGCAGCGCACAGAAGTGGACACACGTTTACAAGGCACATATTGTGGCCAGATTAATCTTTTATTTCAGGTTTTGTTTTTCTTTTTCCCTTCATTTTTTGGTAAGCAAAAGCATTTTTAGGGAACGTTGTTTTCCCCACGTGACGCTCGGATGCTGGTGGGCAGTGGTGGGTGGGCCACTGCGACCATCCCTTGGATTTCTTGGTGCAAAGAAAAGCCAAACCAACCCCAGGACTTGATGCTTTTTGGATTTTTCCCCCAGAAAGGTCATTCACAGGCATAAATACTGGCATGGAGGGGGAAGAAAAATAATCAGAGAGTGCAAATTCTGCTATAGCCAAGGAGGGTTTGGTGCTCGACTCATGGGATTGCCCAAACCTCCCAACTTTGGCCCCGATGCTGAGGCTGCTTGGTGACTCTGGACACAGCTTTCTGGAAAAGGGAGGAAATTCCTCCAAATCCTTTAATTTATGTGCTAAAACCTCTGCTGAATCTGGAAAAAAATCCAACTTACCCCATTCTCGTCCTTAAGGGCTGAGATTGGAGGCAGAGTTGGGGCAAAGGCTGCCGGAAGTAAAACTTTTCCAAAGGCATTTTGGCACAGAGTTAGTTAAAAATGGGGAAAAAATTGGTTTAAAAAAACTCAAGATTTCACCCAAAATTGAATGGCGATGCACAAGACTCGCCTGGGTGGAAGGAAACGAAGTATTGTTGCTTAAAAGATGATTTCTCCCTGGTATTGTCCCTCCACATGGCAAAATGGTGGAGCTTTAGCCCTGTGGGGGAGGGCAACGGCCAAAAACCCTGTATTTGGGTTTTTTAATTTTAAATGCTAGCAAAAGGGTGGATTCGCCTTAAAATGTGGCATGGGAGGAAATGCAAAAGCAAACCAGGGCAAAAATAAAAGGAATTGTCTTTTGCAGGTTCCTGCTCTAAATGTGAGATTCTAGGAGAAGGATCATTTTCTTGGAGGCTTTTTGCCCATATTGTCCTTTTTTTTCCCTGGCTCTTGAAGAGTTGACAAAAGAACCTGAACAAGAGCTGGGATTAAAAAAAACAAGTGATGCAATGGGCAGAAATGCCTATTTTTGGATACTGATCTGGCGTGAATGTAATCTGTAATTTCATAAAGGATTCATTGTAATTTAGTATTAATTCCTGGCCATTTATTATAAAGTGCTACAAGATGAGGGGACGCACCTGTATTTTCTTGGCAGCTTCTTCCTTTCAGTGGAGAAGACCCAAAATGCAGGAATAACCCCCCAAAATGGGCAAAACTCCCCTCATAAAATGAACTGACCCCAAATAATGGATGGATGGACCCAAATTGGTAATTGAGTGATGTTGAGAAAATTAGATTTATACTTCCAAAACTGATGGTCCACCAAAAATGAAAATTTTCCCCCTCAAACAAGCTCCAATGGGATTTTGCCCACTAATGAATAATGCACACCCCAAAATGAACTGTTCTCTCCAAAAATGAGTGATTCTCCCCTAGAAGCTCCTCTAAAGTGTTCCAGGCAACCCCAAAATAAGTGATGGTCTCCAAAAATGAGGGATGCTCCTCAGAATCAAATGATGGCACAAAAGGGGCTAATTTCTCCCTGAAATAAGTGATTCTCCCCCAAAATGGTGCTCACCCCAAAAGGAGTTGTAGTCTCCAAAAATTCTCCCCCAAAATGAGTGACATGTCCCCAGATGATGCTGTCCCAAACTGGTCCTTCTGGAAATGAGTGACTTCCCCCAAAATGACTGAATTTATCCCAGAAAGGACAACACTCTCCAAAAATGAGCAACAACCCCCAAATTAGGCACTCTTCCCCAGAATGAGTGACAAACCCCAAAACTGAGCAATTCACCCCCAAATGGAAGTGATGGAAGCCTCCCTGTCCCTTAATGAGCCATTCCTTAATAATGGGTTGATTTTCTGGATGATGTTTGCACAATTTTTAGCAGAAGATGGGGCCACAGAAAAATGAAAAAATGTGAAAAATCCCCAAGAATGGAATTTAATCTGAATTTTGCCCCTCCAATGGTGGCAGCTGCACCCAGCAGCTCGTTAGCCAGAAGTTTGTGTTTTTTAGAGATTCCAGAATATTCATGAGCAAAGTCTATGTTGGGATTTTTTTTTTTTGCTTAAAAACATAATTTTCCTATCAAAAAGTTGCAAAGCACCGCCAGGAGCAAGGGGAGACACAGACACTGGACACCAGTTGCCTAATTAATGTAAGGAATTCTTTATTCCCAGCTGTGCAAAGGGGGAAGTGCAGGGTGGGGCAGCCACGGGGGGGTGACCCTTTTTCCTGGGGTTTGGCCCCGTTTTGGAGGCGCCGGGGTGGGAGTGTGGGGGCAGCACCGCGTCAGGTCGGGCAGAGCACTGCAGAGAGAGAGAGAGAGAGGGTGCAGTGAGGCAGGAGAGAGCTCAGGGATGCACAGGGATGCAGGAGGATGCACTGGAATGCAGGGGGATGCAGGAGGATGCACTGGAATGCAGGGGGATGCACAGGGATGCAGGAGGATGCACTGGAATGCAGGGGGATGCACAGGGATGCAGGAGGATGCACTGGAATGCAGGAGGATGCACAGGGATGCACAAGGATGCAGGATGAGGCATTGGAATAAAGGAGGATGCACAGGGATGCAGGAGGATACACAAGTGTGCATGGGGATGCAGGAGGATGCACAGGGACACACAGGGATGCAGGAGGATGCACTGGAATGCACAAGGATGCACAGGGATGCATTGGAATGAAGGAGGATGCATTGGGATGGAGGAGGATGCACAAGGATGCACAAGGATACACAAGGATGCATTGGAATGCAGGAGGATGCACAGGGATGCACAAGGATGCACAGGGATGCATTGGAATGCAGGAGGATGCACAGGGATGCAGGAGGATACACAAGTGTGCAGGGGGATGCAGGAGGATGCAGGAGGATGCACAGGGATGCATGAGCAAGCACAGGGATGCATAAGGATTCATGAGGATGCACTGGAATGCAGGAGGATGCACAAGGATGCAGGAGAATACAGAAGTGTGCATGGGGATACAGTGGAATGCAGGAGGATGCACAGGGATGCAGGAGAATGCACAGGGATGCACAGGGATGCAGAAGGATGCATTGGAATGCAGAAGGATGCACAGGGATGCACAAGGATGCAGGAGAATACAGAAGTGTGCATGGGGATACATTGGAATGCAGGAGGATGCACAGAGATGCAGAAGGATGCACAGGGATGCACAAGGATGCACTGGAATGCAGGAGGATGCACAGGGATACATGAGAAGATGCTATGATCCATAAGCAAGCACAGGGATGCACAAAGATGCAGGAGAATGCACAAGTGTGCATGGGGATGCACTGGAGAGCATGCAGATGCACAAGATGTGGAAGGATGCATTGGAATGCATGAAGGTGCACTGGAATGCAGGAGCATGCAGTGTGATCCAGGAGCATGCACAGGGATGCAGGAGGATGCACAAGTGTGCACGGGGATGCACAAGAATGCACAGTGCCATGCTGCACAAAGGTGCACAGTGACACACAGGGCTGCACGTGCATGGGCAGTGGTGCCCAAGGGTGCCAGGGGTTGCACAAAGACAGAGGAGTGAGCACAGGGACAGCCAGGAGGGCACAGGGACACACACAGGGACAGCCAGCAGGGCACAGGGACACACGAGTGTGCCCCACATGCACAAGGGTTCAGGAGCAGAAAGGCTGCACAAGTGTGAACAAGGCACTTGGGCACATGAGGATGCAGAAATGCTGCAGGAGGCTGCACACGGGATGCAGGAGAAACATGAAGGGGATGCACAAGGGATGCACACACAGAGCAGTGCACAGGAGGAAGATGAGGGACACACGAGGACTCAGGAGGATGCACAAGAGGAGTGTGTGAGATGCACAGGGATGCACAAGGATGCCCAGGAGATACAAGAAGATGGATGGGGATGCCCAAGGGAGGCAGAGGAGGGTGCCTGATGGGGTAGGGGGGGTGAGGGAGGGTGCACAGAGGGTGATGAGGCTGTGTGGATGAAGCAGATGGGCCCCAGGATGGGGCAGGAAGCTGCACAGGCACCTCCAGAGACAGACAGCTGTCTGAGGACAGGAGAGCTGTACAAAGAATGCCTGAGGGATGTGCAGGAGATGCACCCAGGATCCCTGAAGGATGTGTGGAGGATGCAGCAGAGATGCATGAGGGATGCAGGAAGAACGGCACAGGATTTATCTGGGATTCTCCAAGGATGCGTGGAAGATGCAAAAGGGACGAATGAGGCTGCAAGAGGGATGGGCAAGGGATGCACAAAGGATGCAGTGGGAGGCAGGAGGATGCAGAAGGGATCTGTGGTGGAGGCACAGAGCTGCAGAGGAGCTGAGTGAAGGATGCACGAGGGGCCTGGGGCAGGAGCAGGTACCTTTGAGGATGTAATCCGTGAGCAGAGTGGGCACCTTCTCATTCCCCTCCTTCATGGCAAACAGGACTGGGAGGGAGAACAAAGCTGTGAGCCTGGCCCTGCTGCCCCCCAAATGCCTCTTTATCCCCCAAACCAGCCCCACAGTTGCCATACAATTTCCCCATACGGTTTATGCAGCAGGCCTGGGAACACCCACACAGAAAGGCCCAAAAAGGACTTCCATCCCCAATTAGCCAATCTGTGCAGTGCAAAATGGCTGATTCACCCCAAACTAACCCTGGTACAGGGAGAATAAACTGTGGGGAGGTGTTGGCTGCCAACCAGCTGTGCTGTAGTGATGCAAACCAAGGGCTTTCCCCACCAGGTGGGTTTGTTGCAATGATGATGCAGCCTGGGTGGTAGCAGCTCAAACTGCCCAGGCTGCAATGCTGCAAAAAAACCTCCCCAACTGATTGTGCTGCAATGATAGCCCAAAGTGCAGCCACTGAAGCAAAGAAAAACGTGCCTTTGTGTCCCCAAAACATGTGATGGTGACCCAAACCAGCAGCTTGAATGAATACTCACTGTTGGTGAGCATCTGCAGGTCCTCAACAGAGGGTGGTGAGCCCTTCTTCTCATAGGGAATCACCGTGTTCAGGTACTGCAAAAACAAAAGCCACCCCCAAAAAACACCCCAATGGCACAAAGCTGCCTGGTTTCTGCATTGTCTTGAGACAAACTTGTGCAAAAATAGAGTATTTCTGCAAAATTCCTGCAATTGCATTTAATTTGCAGGTATTTTGGGGAGTGCTGAACTAACTGGGTGCTGCAAACTCCACCCAAATCCATCCCTCCTCAGGCAAGACTTTTTGGGATGAAAACAGGTAATTTTTTCAAGAGGGGTTACCAGGGTGTAGGGGATGGGGCAGTGTTGTAAAATGAAGAAAGATTTTAACAGGGGGTTGGGGGATGCAGGGGAATGGGAAGAGCAAGAAGGAGGAGTGAAAACGAATAGATTTGGGCAATTTTTGGTGGGGGGAAAGGGCACCTGCTTCTCGTTGGTGGTAGGGCCAAAGGTCTGGCGCAGGCCGGAGTGCAGGATGCTGGAGATGCCCTCCATGCTGAAGCGCTGGCGGGACAACCAGGTGTCACCATGTCACCTCCCAGCACAGTGACATCACCCGTGGCACCTCCCCTGCCACCAGCATCCCAACAACTCCCTGCCTCCCACATCCACACCCTGCCCAGAGCCCAGCACCCTGCTCCATACCCATCCCACATCCCTTTGTGTCCCTGCTCCAAGTGCCCCTGTCCCTGCATTCCCCCTGTCCTGTGTCCTTCCCATGCCCCTCTGCCCCATACTGTCGCTATTCCCATCCCATCCCATCATCCCATCCCATCCCATCCCATCCCATCCCATCCCATCCCATCCCATCCCATCCCATCCCATCCCATCCCATCCCATCCCATCCCATCCCATCCCATCCCATCCCATCCCATCATCCCATCCCATCCCATCCCATCCCATTATCCCATCCCCTTCCATCCCATCCAATTGTCCCATTCCATCCCATCTCATCCTGTCCCTCATCACCTCACCCTCATGTCCCTCTGCCCCAACCCGTCACTATTCCCATCCCATTATCCCATCCCCTCCCATCCTATCCCATCCCCTTCCATGCCATGCCATGCCATGCCATGCCATCGCCTTACTCCCACATCCCCCTGCCCCACCCTGTCACTATTCCCATCCCATTATCCCATCCCATCCCTCATCCCCTTGCCCCACCCTGTCCCCACATCCCCCCACGTCCCCCCTGGCCCCCGGGTCCCCCCCACTCCCGTCGGTGCCCACCCGGTGCCCACCTTTCTGGGCATGCTGCCGCCGCGTTCGGAGCGCGCCCCTTCCAGGCTCAGCCCCTTGTCCCTGCGGCGGCGCCGGGCGGCCTCTCGCTGCTCCCGCTGCTCGCCCTGCACGGCCAGCAGCGCCCCGATGAACGCCGTCTTCACCTCCTTCTCGAAGGCCAGCTCGTCCCGCCGCGCCAGCTGCGCCACCAGCTCCGCCGAGAGCGCCCGGCTCGCCGCCTCCGCCCGGCCCGCGGCCGCCAGCAGCTCCCGCGCCGACAGCCGCCCCAGCCCTGCCCGGTACAGACCCCTGGTGTCCCGGGACATCCCCAACAGCCGCCCCAGCCCTGCCCGGTACAGACCCCTGGTGTCCCGGGACATCCTGAACAGCCGCCCCAGCCCTGCCCGGCACAGACCCCTGGTGTCCCGGGACATCCCCAACAGCCGCCCCAGCCCTGCCCGGTACAGACCCCTGGTGTCCCGGGACACCCTGAATATCCACCCCAGCCCTGCCTGGCACAGACCTGCCCAGGGACATCCCCAACAGGGGCTGGAGGGGACTTAGAGCCCGTCCCGTTCCACCTTCCAGGGACACCTTCCACCATCCCAGGCTGCTCCAAGCCCTGCCCAGCCTGGCCTTGGGCACTGCCAGGGATCCAGGGGCAGCCACAGCTGCTCTGGGCACCCTGTGCCAGGGCCTCACTGCCCTCACAGGGAAGTTTCTTCCCAATATTCCATCCATCCCTACCCTCTGGCAGTGGGAGCCATTCCCTGTGTCCTGTCCCTCCATCCCTTGTCCCCAGTCCCTCTCCAGCTCCCCTGGAGCCCCTTTAGGCCCTGGAAGGGCTCTGAGCTCTCCGCAGAGCCACCTTCTCTCCACCTGTCCCAGCCTGTCACCCCAGCAGAGGTGCTGCAGCCTTTGGGGCATCTCCGTGGCCTCCTCTGGACTCACTGCAGGCAGTGCCATGCATGGGGAAAGGAGGAAATGCCTGGTGCAGTCAGGGACACCCCAGTGCAGTCAGTGAAACACACACTGCAGCCATTAAAATGCATCTCGTGCTGAGCGAGATGGGCTCTACATTTTCTGAGACAGCAAGAGATAAACCCAGAGTGCAATTACTGATATGCTCAGAGCCATAAACGATGTGCCCAGAGCAATTAAGGGACTTCTGGCACCATTGGTGACATGCAAAGTGCACTCAGTGATATTCACAGTGCAATTAGTGACAGACAGGCTGTGATTAGTGACATGTGTGGTGCAATTAGTGACGTGTGGTGCAATTGGTGACATGTATGGTGCAATTATTGACATGCATCGTGCAACTGGTGACATGTACGGTGTGATTATGGACATGCATGGTGCAATTAGTGACATGCACAGTGCAGTTAGTGACATGGTGTGATTGGTAACCGGCACAGTGAGACAAAGAGCAGAGCAATGAGTGAAGTGCCTGGGCTTGCTGGTGACACAGCCCTGGCCAGCAGTGACAAATCTCACGTGCGTGGAACGCCCCATGCAGGACACAAAGGCTCCTGGTGACCCCCACGTGCCTTTCCACACCAAAAGCCACATCCCTGTGCTCTTCACAGTTTTTGCCAAGAGCCCTTCTGGCCAAGTCCCAGAGCAAGCCAGCACTGAGGCCTGGAGAAACTCAGTTGTCCAATTTGGTTGGAATTGTCCCCAAAAAGTGACTGGCCTGGGCTTTGCTGGCCGTACCTTCGTGGGAGCAGTTGTTGTTGAAGGCAGGGGAGAAAGCATGCAGCTCCCGCAGCAGGATGGGCTCCGTGCCCCCACCACCACCTTTGCCTTCAGCATCAGCCTTGGTTTCTTCCTCCTCCTCCTCATCCTCCTCCTCCTCCTCTTCCTCTTCACCCTCGGGGTCAGCCTCGGGGTCAGGTGAACTCTGCATGAGCTCCTCCAGCTCCTCGATGACCTGTGGGCATCAGTGACCTCCCTGTGCACCTGCATCCTACTGCACCCTGCACCCCACACATCCTGCACCCTGCACCCCACACGTCCTGCACCCACACCCGCAACTGCTCCCTTCATCCTGCACCTGCATCCTCTGCCTCCATCCTCCATCTGCAGCCTGCTCCCTCCATCCCCCATCCTTATCAGCATTCTGCATCCTCCCTTTCCTCCTGCATCTGCATTCTGCTCCCTTCCACCTGCATCAGCAGCTGCATTCACACCCAGCTGTACCCTGGGTCTTGCATCTGCATCCCACACTCCCACCTCCATCCAAACCCCACATGCCATGGACAGCGAGGACCTGCACCCACATCTAAATCTGCATCCTGCACCTGGCTGCATCTGCTCTCTGCACCCACCTCCTCCTCCTCCTGCATCCTGCACCCTGCACCTGCACCTACATTCTCTATCCTGCATCCACTCCCTGCTGCTGCCTTCACATTCCCCATCCCACACCTGCACCCTGCATCCTGCACCCCACATCTGGCACCCCACATCTGCACCCTGCATCCTGCACCCCACATCTGCATCCTGCACCCCACATCTGCACCCTGCATCCTGCACCCCACATCTGCATCCTGCACCCCACATCTGCATCCTGCACCCCACATCTGCACCCTGCATCTGGAACCAGCATCCTACACCCCACATCTGCACCCTGCACCCTGCATCCTGCAGCCCACATCTGCATCCTGCATCCCACATCTGCACCCTGCATCCTGTACCCCACATCTGCATCCTGCCTCCACACCAGCACCTGCAGCTGCCTCCCACCTCTGCCCCCCCCAGTTTTATCCTTCTCCCCACGCCCCCCATTTTGTACAGCAGCACCCACAGCCCACCTTCCCACGTGCACCCAAATCCCCCACCACCCCACAGCCCACACTTCTGCCTACATGCACATTCCAGGTCCTGCATGCCCCAGCCCATAAATGTTGGGATTTGCCTTTTTCTTGTGCTTTCAGCTCGTGCTCATGGGCTGAGGTGGCCAAGGCTGGCTTTGGGAGGCCCTGCAGGGCTCCAGGTGCCCCTGGGTACCTGCTCAGCTGTCAGCAGCGGCTCCTCATTGATCCCAGAGTCCTGCTCACTCCTCTCAGTCAGCTCCTCCTCCTCTTCCTCCTCCTCCTCCTTCCCACCGAGCTGCAGGAGACACAGGCTGGGCAGCCTGGGTGGCACCACAGGCCCAGCCTGGCGTGGGCACGGCCCCAGCAGGGACAGAGCCACAGCCCCGGCTCAGGGGACATGGGGGTGGCATGGGGACATCAAATGGGACATGTTGGATTGAGGGCATTGCATGGAGATGCTGGATGGGGATGTTGGATGGGGCTTTGGGCAAGGACACTGGACAGCACTGGAGGGGGAGGTGTTGCAGGAGATGGATGGAGATGTTGGACAGGGAGTGCTGGATGGAGATTGTAGGATGGAGCCAGGGAGTAGGAAGAAGTCAGGGAGAAGTCCAGGTGTGTTGGATGGAGGTGCTGGATGGAGAGTGGGGTTGGACACACTCAGTAGAGACACAGGGGTGCTGGAGATGAGGGCTGGTGGGGCTGAATGGGAGAGGTCTGATGGAGACACAGGGTGGGGACACCAGCTGGGGACACGGGGGGGGTGTCACAGAGGGGAACACCACCAGGGAACGGATTGATGGAGATGTTGGGTGAGGAGGCATCTTCTTTTTTCCCACCTTTCACCATCTTTTTTCACCTTTTTAGCAGAAAACAACCCAAGGAAGTTATCTTCTCTTCCCCCTTCAGCAACACATCCAAATGGGTTCAATTCCATGGATATTGGGACATTTTTACAACCCCAAAAAGCAGCTATTGACAGCACAAACTCACTACAAATGAAAACCCATTTTCTACCCCAAAACCAGCCACCCCAATGTGGCATGGGGGCAAACTGGCACAGGTCAGGTGCTAAAACAACCCTTTGTGGGTGGTTCACAGTGCCATGATGGCTGCTGAGCCTCGGGGCTGACTGACAGCTGTCACTCACACCCAGGGGACCCTGTGGGGATGTCACAGCCCTACCTGGGGGTTGGTGCCATCGAGGGCCTCGGTCCCAGGGAGCTGCCACGGCCGGGGGGAGCCCCGGGGGGCAAAGCCATCAGTCAGAGCATCCCAGACCCTGCAGGGAGGTGGGTGGTCAGTGCTGATCCCAAAATGCTGCATCTCAGAGACACAGCCCAGGAATGGCACAGCGAGATGATGCAAACACCCCAAAATGCAGCCCAGAAACATCCCAAAATGCAGCCTAGAAAGATCCCAAAATGCAGCCCAGAAACATCCCAAAATGCAGCCCAGGAAAAGCCCAAAATGCAGCCCATAAACTTCCTAAAATGTATCCCAGAAACATCCTGAAATGTAGCCCAGAAACAACTCAAAATGCAGCCCAGAAAGATCCCAAAATGCAGCCCAGAAACATCCTAAAATGCAGCCCAGAAATTTCCCAAAATGGAGCCCAGGAACATCCCAAAATTACCTCCAAAAATCCCCAAACACCACTGAGATGCCTAAAACATCCCAAACACCCCAAATTATATCCTAGAAAACCCCAAATGCTGTCCTAGAAGACCCCAAAGCTTCTCAAAATACCATAATGAAATCCTGCCCTGAAAATACCCCAAAGTACCCAAAAATGCTGCCCCAGCACCTGATATGCCCCCTAAATGTCATTTTGAAATGTTGCTATCAAAACACTCCCAAAGGCCACAGCAATGTCCCAAAATGTCTCTAAATGTCCCCAAATGCCACTCAAAAATCACCATGATGCCCTGAAGTGGCACAAAACATTATCTCAAAGCAGCCCCAAAGCCCCAGGATTCTCTGAAAGGCCCCAAAACACCTCAAAATGCTGCCCTGGAACACTCCAAACTGTCCCCAAATGCTCTTCTGAAACACCCCCAAAAATGCCACCCTGTCATGTTCCAACCCCCTCACTGAAATACCCCAGAGATCCCAAAATGGCACTTTTCAACACCTACAAATACCCTAAAATGCTTCCCTGAAATAGTGACCAAAAGAGGAGAAAATAGAGAAGGAAAAGAGGGGAAAGAGGGGAAAAAAGGAAAGGGGGGAAAGAGGAGAAAAGAGAAAAAAATGGGGTAAAGAAGAAGATGGAAAAAAAAAGGCAAAAAAGGGGGAAAGAAGAAGTAGAGGAAGGAAAATCTGGGTAAAAGGGGAGAAATGGAAGAAAAATGAGAAGGAGGGAAAAGAAGAAAAATGGTGGGTAATGGAGAAAGAGGAACAAAAAGGAAGAAAAGGAAAGAGGAGATAATAGGGAATAGGAAAATGAGGAAAAGAGCCAAAAGAGGGAAAAAGGAAAAATCAGGAGAAAAGGGAAATGGGGAAAAGGAGAAAATGTAAGAAAAAAGGGAGAATGAGGGGGAAAATGGAGAAAAGGGCAGGGAAAGTAGAGAAAGGGAAGAAATGGAGGAGAAAGAAAATGGGAAAAAATAGCTGAAAAGTGGCAACATGAGAAAAAGGCCAAAAATGGGAGAAAAGGTCAAAAATGGGGGGAAAGGCACAGAAAGAGATTAGAAATTTTCTCCCCATCTCAGGCAAACCCCCCATTTTCCCACCAGAAATGGGGGGTTCAGTCCAATTGGTGCCACATCCTAATCCTGAAAGTCACCCCAAAGCCATTTGCCCTTTTCCAGCCCCCAAACTGCTCATTTTTGGGGATTTTTTATATTTCCCTTCTCACCAGGGCTGAATTCCCCTTGGAATTACAGATTTCACAAATTAACACACAAAAAAATGCAGATGTCAAATCTTAAATACTTATTTTTTTTTAAACAAAGCACAGCAAATTAGTAATTATTCCCCCAAATTTGATTTTTTTTTCTCTTTTTTTTTCTCCTCTGCTCTTAAAGAAGCAGCATCCCACAGAGGCAGGCCAAGAGCCAGCAGTGATTTCTGAGTTAATTATGGCAAGAAATGGTTAAAAACTCTGGAAATGCAGCGCCTGTGAGGCCATGGCCCCTCCTCCAGCCTGCACACAGGGCTCATTCAAAGAAGACTAAAAAAAAAAGCCCTGTTTTGCCCAAAGTGACCCAAAAAAGACACAATAAGTGGCACAAAGCGGCGACAGCGCGGCAGCCCCGGCGCGCAGCCAAGCTGCATTTTGCTCTCAAAACCCACGAATTCCACCAATTGCAAAAATCATTGCAGCCTCAGTGGGTTTGGGGGGAAAAAAACTCAAAGACAAACCAAGAGATTTGGGGCTTTTTGGGTTGAATGTAACCCCTTTGCTTGGTGAGAAGGAGGGTTAGTGATTTTGGAATAATCCCAATTAAACAGGCAAAAAATCCACTAGAAATGTGGTCGTGTGAATCATCAGGAGGAAAAAGGCCAAGGATTTGCAGGGAAAAATGGCATTTTGTAACAAAACAAGGTTTTTCATGAAACTGTAGAATTTAACACAAAAGGCACAATAATAATTGGGGAGCCCGGGGTGGATTTCACCCTAGGGAGTTTGGCCATCCCCTAGCATGGTACAGAGGGGGTCTACTCACACCTTACTCAAGGTTTATGCTCAGCCCCTGGGGCTTTCCTTGCACAGACAGAGCTGTGGCCCCCAGCAATGTGGCACGGGACACGCTGCTCTTCCTCCTCATAGGCTGCTACTCCAGGGACCTCACACAGCTACTCCAAGGATCCTACACAGCTACTCCAAGGTGCTGTATGATCACAGCACAGTCCAGGGGCTGATTTGCATGTGATGGGCTCATAGAAGAGCACAAGGAGGTCCAACAGGCTGTGGGAGGGGTGTTACTCATAAGATACTACACCACTACTCTGAAGTGCTACACAGCCATGCTGTGAGCTGGACTGCACGCTCTGTGTTTAATGACCATGACACAATGCATGCAGGCTCAAGGGTGGTCTACTCATAGGATACTACAGCTTACTACAGCTACTTATAGGATACTACACATCTACTCAAAAGATGCTACACAGCTATTCCACGCCGCTGCACCACTGTGCTGTGATGCAAGGGGCTGAGCTGCACGTGGGCTGTACCCTGCGAGGTGCCACGCAGACCCTTACTCACAGGATACTACAGGGAGTACGGCGCGGAGCACGGCCGTGCCGCAGTGCTGGGAGGGAGCCCGCCCTGTGGGGGGGTTCAGGGTGGGAAGAGGCCCCAGGAGCAGGCCCTTACTCACTCCTCATCCTGCAGGCGCTCCTCCTCCTCCTGCGCCTGCAGCCGGCCCCGCACGGGCGCCAGGCCCTCGGTGGCGGCGTCGTAGTTGCGGAAGCAGACGGTGAGCTTCTCGTCAAACTCCTGCACCAGGTCCTCCATGGACTTGAAGCTCATCATCTCGGCAGAGAAGCTCTCCAGCTCGGCCAGCGCGGGGTCCGCGGGGCGCGGCGGGGACCCCCCCTCGTCCCCGGGCCCCTCCTCGAACTCCTCCTCCAGGCTGACCAGCGGCGCCTCCATCCCTCAACGCACCGGCTGCTGCTGCTGCTGCTGCTGCCTTAGCTGCAGGGACAGGGCACCCGTCAGGCACCGGGCTACTAACAGCTTACAACACCCAGCAACCCGTCAGGCACCGGGCTACTAACAGCTTACAACACCCAGCAACCCATCAGGAACCAGGCTACTAACAGCTTACAACACCCAGCAACCCGTCAGGCACTGGGCTACTAACAGCTTACAACACCCAGCAACCCGTCAGGCACTGGGCTACTAACAGCTTACAACACCCAGCTGCCCATCAGGCACCGGGCTACTAACAGCTTACAACACCCAGCTGCCCATCAGGCACCGGGCTACTAACAGCTTACAACACCCAGCAACCCATCAGGCACTGGGCTACTAACAGCTTACAACACCCAGCAACCCATCAGGCACTGGGCTACTAACAGCTTACAACACCCAGCAACCCGTCAGGCACCAGGCTACTAACAGCTTACAACACCCAGCTGCCCATCAGGCACCGGGCTACTAACAGCTTACAACACCCAGCTGCCCATCAGGCACCAGGCTACTAACAGCTTACAACACCCAGTAACCTGTCAGGAACCAGGCTACTAACAGGTTACAACACCCAGCTGCCCATCAGGCACTGGGCTACTAACAGGTTACAACACCCAGCTGCCCATCAGGCACTGGGCTACTAACAGCTTACAACACCCAGCAACCCGTCAGGAACCAGGCTACTAACAGCTTACAACACCCATCTGCCCATTCCCTCAGGTTACAACACCCATCTGCCCATTCCCTCACCAGGCTACTAACAGGTTACAACACCCAGCTGCCCATTCCCTCAGGTTACAACCCCCAGCTCCTTGTTCCCTCACCAGGCTACTAACAGCTTACAACACCCACCTCCCCGTTCCCGTCACTGCTGCCGTGCTCACCCAAACCCTGCTGCCAGGGCTGTTACACAACCAACAGTATCTCTGTAGTATCCTGGTAGTATCCCAACAGGATGTGCTACTTTCAGAAGAAATGTTCTGACATTGTGGCACTATCCTCGTGGTAATTTATTAGTTGCAACAAAGTGCTGATAGTAGTCCAAGCAGGTTAGTGCTACCCTGATAGTTTGTAAAAACTCTCATGCCACCATCCATTTCCCTGAAGTGGGAGTATCCTAGTTGTATCCTTATACTATATTGTCAGATTATGGCCTTTTCTGACCCAGAGATGGGGCAACTGAGAGATGTTTTAAAAACTTTTATTCCATTTTCAGTC
Organism: Diglossa brunneiventris; assembly: GCA_019023105.1. Taxonomy (NCBI): domain Eukaryota; kingdom Metazoa; phylum Chordata; class Aves; order Passeriformes; family Thraupidae; genus Diglossa; species Diglossa brunneiventris. Next base: position 7,186,941 of record CM032376.1, read on the forward strand.
TCATGTGAAGGGTGAGACAATGAACATGTTGTAATTCACACCATCACAATCAGAAGCCAGCTAATTACAATAATTTCCTAATTACAAAACACTGTAAGTGTTTCTCGGCCTATCAGCTTTAGCCAGCTCTGTTACCCCATCTCTGAGGCACAAAAGGCCCAAATCTGACATTCTATCCCTGCTAAGCAAGTGGCCTGAGAGTACCAGCAATGTGCTGAGCACCCCAAAAATGTGAGCGCTGCCCTGATGGCATCCCAGAATTGTCTTACCATGACCTTTTCTAGTGCCCTTGTAGCATCTTGGAAGTATCCTACAGACAACTGCACTTTACTCCTGAGAGCATCCTACTGCAAACTGACCCATCCTGGAGCATCCTACTGCAAACTGACCCATACTGGAGCATCCTACTGCAAACTGACCCATCCTGGAGCATCCTACTGCAAACTGATCCATCCTGAGAATATCCTACTGCAAACTGACCCATCCTGAGAATATCCTACTGCAAACTGACCCATCCTGAGAGCATCCTACTGCAAACTGACCCATCCTGGAGCATCCTACTGCAAACTGACCCATCCTCAGAGCATCCTACTGCAAACTGACCCATCCTGGAGCATCCTACTGCAAACTGACCCATCCTGGAGCATCCTACTGCAAACTGACCCATCCTCAGAGCATCCTACTGCAAACTGACCCATCCTGGAGCATCCTACTGCAAACTGACCCATCCTGGAGCATCCTACTGCAAACTGACCCATCCTGAGAGCATCCTACTGCAAACTGACCCATCCTGGAGCATCCTACTGCAAACTGACCCATCCTGAGAATATCCTACTGCAAACTGACCCATCCTGGAGCATCCTACTGCAAACTGACCCATCCTGGAGCATCCTACTGCAAACTGACCCATCCTGGAGCATCCTACTGCAAACTGATCCATCCTGGAGCATCCTACTGCAAACTGAGCCTTGTCCTGGAGCATCCTACTGCAAACTGACCCATCCTCAGAGCATCCTACTGCAAACTGATCCATCCTGAGAGCATCCTACTGCAAACTGAGCCTTGTCCTGGAGCATCCTACTGCAAACTGACCCATCCTGAGAATATCCTACTGCAAACTGACCCATCCTGAGAACATCCTACTGCAAACTGACCCATCCTGAGAACATCCTACTGCAAACTGACCCATCTGAGTGCATCCTACTGCAAACTGAGCCCTGTCCTGAGAGCACCTCGGGAGCTCTGTGATAATATCCTGGTAATGTTGTATGCTAGCAATGACCCTGTAGTATCTTAGTAGTACCTCATTAGTAATACTAATTAGCATTAGCAATACATTTACAGTTAGCCAAGGGATATTTTGGGGTGTTATCCTGATAACATGCTGGCAACATCCTGGTAGTACCTTTGTGCTACACTGAGAGTATCCTAGTAGCAGCTCAGCATTGAGTAGCTCAGCACTGCCCTGATGTTGTACTAGCACAGGCAGAAATATCCTGATTCTGTCAGGAGCATCCCAAGAGCACCCTGGTGCCCTGATAGTATCACAGTAGTAGAGACAGAGTGTGCTGATAGGATCCTAGTAGTAGTGTAATGGGATCCAGCTCTTACCCTCAGTGTGTTGGTGGCACTTTGGTGTTACCCAGGTATTTTCCTACTGCCCTGTGTCTATGCTGAACGTATCTTGAGAGGAACCTTGTGTGAGCTACTCCAGTGGTACCTCCATATGAGTACCTCAGTATCTTAATAGTATCCTGATAGTATCTTAGTGGAGCTTTTACAGTATCCCAGTAGCATCCACAGAGTATCCTGAGAGTAGCTTAGTGCCACTCTGGAAGTGCCTTACTGCTGTCTGCAGAGCAGCCTGTCCACATCCTAGTAAACTCATGGCATCCCAGCAGCACCTGAGGCATCTCAGCTGAGTCCTGGACAGCATTTCACCACTCCCTCAGGAGATTACTGAGAATATCCCAGCAGCATCCTCGCAGCAGCCCCAGAGCAAGCAATCAGTAACTCAGTAGTAAGCCAGGAGCAGCCCAGTACAGGTGCAGCTCACTGCCCACCCTGGCCATGCTTCCCTGGGGAGGGGAGCACAAACATCACAGCTCTGGGGAAAAACTGCCCTGAAAGGGTTTTCAGTCACACCAGCCCATGCACGGGTGCCCCACTGGTGCCCTGTGCATGCACACCCTGCATGTGTGCACCTGCAGGGGAGCCCAGCCCTGCACACACCTGCAGCATACACAGACACACAGACAGACACACAGACACACAGACAGACACACAGACAGACACACAGACACACACACAGACACACACACAGACACACACACAGACACACAGACACACACACAGACACACAGGACAGGGCCCAGTGCTCCCTGTGAACATGCGTGCCATGCACAGAGAGATGCAAAGCACGCACACGGAGCAGTGCACGTGTGCACAGAGTGCCTGCAGACAGGTGCATGCACGCTGCAGCGGTGCACATGCGCTGGGCTGCACACACAGCCACCCCCACGTGCCCCAGTGCATGCATGCCCTGTCCCATGCACACCTTTGCACTCATGCATCCCCACATGTGCATGCACGCACATCTCTGCAAGCACACACCCCCAACAGTGTCTGTGTGTGCACACCCATGCATCCCCACGTGCAATGCTGTGCACACACACACACTGTGCACACCAGTGCATGCTTGCATCCCCTCGCATGCACTGTGCACCGCTCTGCACTTGTGCATTCTCACACATGCACCACGGACCCCACAGCAGCCAGCTCCAGGCCCCACACACACCCGCACCACGCTGCATGCACACTGCATGCACACCTGCACACACACCTGCACACACACCTGCACCACGCTGCATGCACACACACCTGCACACACACCTGCACACACGCCTGCACATCCACGTGCCTGCACGTGTGCCCCTGCAGCTGCACATGCACACCTTCACTTGCACACACACATCTGCGTGCACATGCATCTGTACAAACACATTTGCACACACACACATTGGCATGCACACGTATCTGCACAGACACACAGCCCTGCACCCACATCTGCACCCGCACACACATCTGGACATGCACACGCACACGCCTTGCACACACGCACATCCTCGCACACACATCTGCACGCGCACATCCTCGCACACTCGCTGAGCGCTGCGCGCTCACGCACACAAACACACGCACACAAACACACGCACACAAACACACGCACACGCACGCACACAAACACACGCACACAAACACACAAACACAACACACGCACACAAACACACGCACGCACACAAACACACGCACACGCACACACACAAACACACGCATCACAAACACACGCACACAAACACAAACACACGCACACAAACACACGCACACACACAAACACACAAACACACGCACACACACAAACACACCCACACAAACACACGCACACAAACACAAACACACGCACACAAACACACGCACACACACAAACACACGCAAACACACGCACCACACACAAACACACGCACACACACACACACACACACAACACACGCACACGCACACAAACACACGCACAACACGCACACAACACACGCACACAAACACACGCACACACACAAACACAACGCACACAACACAAACACACGCACACAAACACACGCACACAAACACAAACACGCGCACACAAACACAAACACACGCACACAAACACACGCACACACACAAACACACGCACACAAACACACGCACACGACACAAACACACGCACCCGGCCCCGCCCTCGCTGCGCTCGCCGCCCCTCCCTCCGCCGCCCCGCACGCGCCCCCGCCCGCGTCCCCAGGACCCCCCAGGCCGCCCCCGCAGTGTGCGAGCGCACCCCGCTCCCCGCACGGCCCCGCACGGCCCCGCACGGCCGCTGACGCGCGGCGCAGCCCCGGCCCCGCCGCCCCCCGGCCCTGCCCGCAGCGTCAGCCCGCGGTGCGCCCCCAACCCCCCGCGACACCCCCGCAACATCCGCACCCCCGTGCGACCCCCGCAAGGACAGCATCGCCCCCCATGCAAGGACAGCATCGCCCGCACCCTTCATCGCCCCGCCAGCCCCGCACCCACCGCCAGCCCCGCGCCCCTCGCCGCCCCCCGGGGCCCGCAGCCCTGCAGCCCCCACAGCCCCACACCCATTTGCAGCCCCCTCATCCCCGCACCCCCCTGCAGCCCCGCCAGCCCCGCACCCACCGGCAGCCCCGCCGCCCCTCGCCGCCCCTCGGTGTCCCCAGCCGTGCAGCCCCCCCGCCCCCCCCCCCCAGCCCCCCCCCAGCCCCCCCCCAGCCCCGCACCCACCTGCAGCCCCGCATCCTCCGCGCCGCGCCGGGGGGTGCTGCGCCCGCACTGCGCAGGCGCGGGGGAGGACCGGTGACGTCACCTCGAAGGGGGATGCGGATGGTGGTCAAGGGAGCCGTGACGTCATCGCTCATCCCGGGGGGCCTCCGTCCTTTTAGCGAGCCCCAAAAATCCCTTTGAACCCCCGCCCTGCCCATCCATCCATTTATACACGCGGGGCTGCGCGGGTCGGTAACACCGACGGAGAAAGGGAAAAAATCATTGAAACCATGGAAATGACAATGGGAATTTATAGATAGGAAATATAAAAAAAGATTACATAAAGGTCGTGTTATATATCCGAAGATCTTTTCTTTTCTAAAATAAAACAATTTAAAATTATAAAATAAAAATAAAGGGACTTAGAAAATAAAAAAGTATTTTTCCTCTCAAAAAATAAAATAGTAATTACAAGAAATAAGCAGCTTTTAAATAAATTTTATTTCAGCTTTAATTTTTAAAATTTATTTTCAATTTGAAAAAGTGCTTTAGATTAATGTTGTCATGTATGCTGTATGGGGTTTTGTTGTTTTTTTTTTGGGGGGGGGGTTATTTTGTTTTCTTTTTGTTTTTATTTTGTTTTGTTCTGTTTTTTAAGGTTTAGTTCACAGCCACGTGGAATATCTGACTTTAAGCACAGTTTCCCAGATCTCTGCTGCCTGCAGCTTCCTGCTCCCTCTCCATGCTGGCTTTCCATGCAGCAGGACAGGAGAAAGGTTTCTCCTCTGGCATGTGGCTTCAAGTTATTAATATTAAGGAAAAAAACCTGAAAAGAGTCTGTGGAATGGTTGTTGTTAAGTTTAATGAAATTTTGCCAAGCCCTGGCTGGAGCACCGCGTGCTTTGGCTCGGTGCCGAAGAAATCCTCGAATGCCAGAAAGGTTTGGGCTGGGAAGGACAAGGACCCTAAAGCTCATTTTGTTCTCAGGCTTGGACCAAGTTGCTCCAAGCCCCATCAAACCTGGCCCTGAACACTTCAAGGGATGGAGAAGCTTCTGTGGGATACAGGTGCCAGGCCTGCCCACCCTCACAGGGTGGAATTCTTCCCAAAATCCCATCCAGCCCTGCCCTCTGTCATTCCCTTGGTCCTGTCCCTCCAGGCCCTGTCCCAGGTCCCTTGGGTGGTGCATGTCATGTTAGCCAAAGAGGCAGGATCAGTCCTTCCCACACCTGAAATTACAAACTGACAAAACAATGACAATATCCTGCTCAGGGGACAAAATAATGACAATATCCTGCTCAGGGGACCAGATGAGGAAACACTTGGCCAAACAATGAACAAGACTGCCCAGCATTTACAGGAGTGAAATATTCACATTCCTGACTCAACATGGCAAGGACCAAGGCAGGAGGGTCCATTTTTAGGTACTGATGATTGGGAGGATGGAAAATGGTGCCAGCTGGTACAGAAGAAGGAAAACAGGGGAGAGGAGAGGAGAGGAGAGGAGAGGAGAGGAGAGGAGAGGAGAGGAGAGGAGAGGAGAGGAGAGGAGAGGAGAGGAGAGGAGAGAAGGAGAGGAGAGGAGAGGAGAGGGAGAGGAGAGGAGAGGAAGGAGAGGAGAGGAGAGGAGAGGAGAGAGGAAGGAGAGGAGGGAGAGGAGGAGGAGGAGAGGGAGGAGAGGAGAGGAGAGAGAGGAGAGGAGAGGAGAGGAGAGGAGAGGAGAGGAGGGAAGGGAAGGGAAGGGAAGGGAAGGGAAGGGAAGGGAAGGGAAGGGAAGGGAAGGGAAGGGAAGGAAGGGAAGGGAAGGAAGGGAAGGGAAGGGAGGGAAGGGAAGGGAAGGGAAGGGAAGGAAGGGAAAGGGAAGGAAGGGAAGGGAAGGGAAGGGGAAGGGAAGGGAAGGGAAGGGAAGGGAAGGGAAGGGAAGGGAAGGGAAGGGAAGGGACGATCCCCAGTGTGGAACTTACATCAGAAGAATAATAAAGCACCAGCTGTTTAACTTGCTGCTCTCTAGGACCAGCACCCCACCTGCAGGGGCACCCAGCACCACTCACACATGTTCTGGTTTTTTTTTTCACTTATATTCTCATGTTCTTCTCTTTATTGGTGGAAGTGGAATGGATAAAACTGAAGAGGATGTAGCTCATTTTGGAGTCTCCGCCCTGTATCACTGTCTCAAACTCAGCCAATGCTGCAGCTGGGGCTTTGGGAGGATTCTGCAACTCATCTTCCTGCCCAGCTCCTCCCCAGCAGCTGCCTCTCCACCTTGCCCACTGCCTGCCTGGGCACCAGGGAGCTCCTGGAGCTTGTCCCAGCCCTGGGGGAGCTCCCCCAGCTGCACCCCAGTGTCACAGCCACAGCTGGGGTGCACTGCCTGTGCCTCTGCCCCGCTCACTCTGCTCCAGTGTGGGAAATGGATTGGTAGAAAATTGCAGCTAAAGCTGATAGGCCAAGAAACACTCACAGTGTTTTGTAATTAGGAGATAGTTGCCTTCTGATAGTGATGGTGTGAATTATAACATCGATATTGTCTCACCCTTCTCATGAGACCGAAAATGGAATAAAAGTTTTTAAAACGCCTCCCAGTTGCCCCATCTCTGGGTCAGAAAAGGCCATAATCCGACACTCCTCCACAGCAGGAAGTGCACAAAGAATCAGCTCCAAATGGGATGGATACAGGGATGGATACAGCCCAGAGAAGGTGCCAAGGCCGCTGGATGGCCCCAGCCAGCTGGGAATGTGCCCAGCAGCAGCTCACTGAGCCCCTGGGGGGAATGCTGCCCCCAGACTCACCTGCTCCTGCAGCTGGCCAGGAATGCTCCTGCCCCTCGTGTCCCCCTGTGTCCTCCCTGTGTCCCCGCTGTGTCCCTGCTGTATATCCCTTCTGTGTCCCCCCCGTGTCCCCCCCATCTCCCCGCTGTGTCCCCGCCGTGTCCCCACTGTATCCCCGCTATATCCCCGCTGTGTCCTCCTTGTGTCCCCCTCCCGTGTCCCCGTGTCCCCCGTGTCCCTCCCCCGCGTCCCCCGCGTCCCTCCCCCGTGTCCACTATACCCGCTGTGTGTGTCCCCGCCGTGTCCCCCTCGTGTCCCTCTTGTGTCCCGCCCATGTCCCCGTTGTGTCCCCGCCGTGTCCCCTTCGTGCCCCCCCTGTGTCCCGCCCATGTCCCCGTTGTGTCCCCGCCGTGTCCCCCTCGTGCCCCCCCTGTGCCCCGCCCATGTTCCCGTTGTGTCCCCGCCCCCGGGGCTCTCCGGCCTCGTCCCCCCGAGCTCCGGGCCGTTCCCACGCTCGCGGCTGCCACCGAGCGGCCAAAGCGCGGAACTGCAGCTCGGTGCTCCCGCCGGCGGCACCGGCAGCAGCGGCCGAGCCCCGGCACCGGCCCGGCGGAGCGCCCAGGACACCCTGGCCGAGCCCCGGCACCGGCCCGGCGGAGCACCCAGGACACCCTGGCCGAGCCCCGGCACCGGCCCGGCGGAGCGCCCAGGACACCCTGGCCGAGCCCCGGGAGCTCCATGCGGCGGCGGCCCCGGCGGGTGCGGGTCCCGGTGAGAGGAGCGGCCCCTCGGCGGTGCGGGGTGTCCGCGGGGCCGCCCGGGGGTGCGGGGCGGCAGCCGCAGCCCACCGGCCCTGGCTCCGGGCACAAGCGGGGCTGGGGGAGGCGGACACTCCCCGGGGCTGGCGGCGAGCGCTTCTCCATCTCGCCAGAGCTCCCCTGGGCTGTCCTGGCCGCGCTCCGTGCCCGGGAGGCTTTGTCCGCCCCCCGGGTGTGCTCGGGGCACCGGGACCGCCGAGCGCCGGGAGAAGGGAGCGCCTGGACTCCTTACGGCTCCCGGGAGCACCGAAACCGAGAGCTGCCCGCGGGGCGCTGCTGCCTTTCCCCTCCCCTTTCCCCATCACTGCATTTTCTCTTTTCTCCCCTGTCTGTACCTGCTTTTTCCATTTCGCCCTGACCTTGTCCCCATCTTTTCGGTCCTCCCTCACTCTGCCCGTGGCTATTTCTCATTTGCCAGCTCTTTGTTTTTCTGTCCAGCTCTCAGATAACCATTTTTGCATTCTTCCCTGTAGCCCCGTGGTATTTCTGCTGTCCCTCTGTCTGGTATCTTGTCACTGTTGATCCAGGTGTTCCTTCTGGACCCTGCAGCATGCCACAAGGGTATTTCTTTCACCATCTTTATCCTGTATCCTGTCTCTCACTTTAAATTCCTCCTCCACTGCTCTACCACCTGTAGCCGTTGCCTGTGCAAAGAGAAGTCCCAGTGCTTCTCCTGGGCTTTCATATCGAAAAATAAACTTGAAAAATTGTGGAAATAAAAGGGAAAATCTTAGAAAGGGGGCAGAAAACTTAGAGACAAAGTGGAGAAATGTGGAAATGAAGGGGGAAGACTTGAAAGAGAAAAAATGGAAATAAAAGGAAACTTGGAGATAAAAGTGGGAGATGTTGGAAATAAAGTGGAGGACTTGGAAATAAAAAGGGGAAAGCTAAGAAAGTAGAACACTATAAAATAAGGGATAAAGCTGGGGAAGAAGGTGTAAAATTTGGAAATAAAGGGGGAAATGGGAATTAGAGGAGAAAAAAATGGAAAATGAAGGACAAAACTGGGAAGGAGGAGAAAACTGGAAAACAAACCTTATAGGGAAAATAAAGTAGAAAACCTTGGGAACAAAGTGGGAAAAACTTGGAAACAAAGAACACTGCCAGGAAAGCCAGCTCCTCACCTGAAGGGCTGCTGGATGGCACGAGGACCCCCCAACTTCCCAGCAGAAATGGGGACAGAAACTCTGGAGAAGGTTTTCCTCTCCTCAGGAACCAGGGTGATGATATCTTGCAAACATGAAACAAGTTTTGGATGTTTTTAAGCTCAAGGATGTGTTTAAACTCAAGCCTTAACACTAAATTGTCGCCCTGATTTTTTAAGTTTTTCTAATCCTTCTGATATTTACATTCTTGTATCGAACTTTCTCACACACTTTCTGTAAATAACTTATTGTTTTGCATTCTTTTCTGGAGGAGGAGAAGTTTGATGGACTATTGGTCTGTCCAGTGTCATTGGAGAGGTGTCACTGTCACCCTCCAATCCACTGTCACTTTTGGAAATCTATAAATGTTGGAGTCAGAAATTAAAAGCTCTCTTTTTTGCCTTGGAAAAGCCACATCTTTCTGTTTCATGTCCTAGAGTGACACTAAATAATCTCACTGTGGATTCTCATGGCACTTTCCATCAGGGGTTTTATTAAAAATAGGAGACAAAGGAGTCCAGTTTCCCCCATTTTGGCTGCAGGCCCCAGAAGCTTTCCCCGTGCCACAGCTCAATTCCCACAGCCTTGGGCGTGGGGATGCTGCTGTGCTGGGCTGCTGCTGCTGCAGGGAGCTGGTGGCCATAGGGTGACAGGGTGGCACAATGCGGGTGGCCAGGGGCTTTGTGGGCTGGTGGCCCTGGCCCCTGGCCACTCCCCAGGACACAGGAGGCTGGGCTGGGCAGCAGGGCCAGTGTGGTGGGGCCCGGCTGCTTCACCTGCAGGATGATCCTCTGTGGCACCTAGAGAGGAAAAATAGCACACAAAAAAAAGAAAATAAAAAACGCCCTAAGTCTGGTGTTTTTAAACCCACAAACTGCTTGAGGTTGGTGTGAATGCGTGAGGAGGAAGGGATTCTCCAGCCCTGCCACCAGAGGGCACGAGGAAGGACAAGAAGGGTCAGATTTGAGGATCTTCGAGGGTTTTCCAAACTTAAGGACTCCAGGAGCTGAAGAAGGTGCTGCAGAGCTGCCCCTCTCAGGGTCTGAACCCCAGAAATGCGGGGATGTGCCCCAAACCCACAAATCAGGGGTCTGTGGAGGGAGGTGAAGATTGAGCAAAATAAAAGTCAAGTATTGGGATCTTTGTCCCCGTTCTTCTTCCCCCCTCCTAGAAGAAAGAGCTAAAGAAACAGGACTAAAATAATAAGACTAAAAGAAATCAGAATAAAAGATATGAAATTAAAAGAATTAGCAAAATTAAAATCCAGAGAAATTTAAAAAAAAAAATGTAAATGGGACTAAACGAACTAAAAAAAACCCCTGTAAACCAGAACTTCAAACCACAGAAGTACAAAAGTGTCTTGGGAGAGGATGGAAGTGACCCTGGAGAGGGTGGAAGTGGCCTTGGAGAGGATGGAAGTGGCCTTGATGAGGGTGAAGTAGCCTTGAAGAGGGTGGAAGTGGTCTAGGAGGAGATGGAAGTGGATTTGGAGAATATGGAAGTGGCCTTGGACAGGATGGAAGTGGCTTTGGAGAGGATGGGAGTGGCCTCAGAAGGATGGAAGTGGCCCCGGAGGGGATGGAAGTGGCCCTGGAGAGGGTGAAGTGGCCTTGGAGAGGATGGAAGTGGCTTTGGAGAGGATGGAAGTGGCCCCAGAAGGATGGAAGTGGCCCCGGAGGGGATGGAAGTGGCCCCGGAGGGGATGGAAGTGGCCCTGGTGCGGGTCACACCGAGGGCTGCACTTGCCTGCTGCAGGAGCACGACCTGCGGCGCTGGCAGGGCAGTGGCCGTCACCTGCTGTCCCCGCGGCTGAGCGGGCGCCAGCCCCAGCTGCAGGCCGGGGAAGGGCCCGAGGTGCTGCACGAAGGGCTGCAGGAGCGGCTGCGGGCCCAGGGCCGCCTGGGCGCCGCTGGGGGCGATCTGCGGGGCGCTGACGGAAGGCACTGCGGGCTGGAAGCTGCCCGGGTCCCGCATGGCCTCGGCCTCCAGCAGCTGCTCGGTGATGCCCGCGGCCCACAGGCACTGCTGCAGCAGGTCCCGCGCCGCGCCCGCCGCCGCCCCGCCGCCCCGCGGGCAGCCCGGGCCCGGCCCCTCAGGCACCCGCGCCGCCCGCCCGGCCGGCTCCGAGCGCGGGGAGGGCTCCCGGACCTGGGAAACGGAGGGAAACAGCGAGGGGACTGAGGGGAAACATCGAGGGAAAGACAGCGAGGGGACTGAGGGGAAACATCGAGGGAAACACAGCGAGGGGACTGAGGGGAAACATCGAGGGAAAGACAGCGAGGGGACTGAGGGGAAACATCGAGGGAAACACAGCGAGGGGACTGAGGGGAAACATCGAGGGAAACACAGCGAGGGGACTGAGGGGAAACATTGCGGGAAACACAGCGAGGGGACTGAGGGGAAACATCGAGGGAAACACAGTGAAGGAAATGAAGGGAAACATTGAGGGTACCACAGTGAGGGGACTGAGGGGAAACATCGAGGGAAACACAGCGAGGGGACTGAGAGGAAACATTGAGGGAAACACAGCGAAGGAAATGAGGGGAAACATTGAGGGAAATTGAGGAAAAACACAGCGAGGGAGTTGAGGAAAAACATTGAGGAAATTGAGGGAAAACACAGCGAAGGAACTGAGGGGAAACACTGAGGGAAAACGCAGTGAGGGAACTGAGGAGAAATATCGAGGGAAACGCAGCGAGGGGACTGAGGAGAAAAACTGAGGAAATTGAGGAAAAACACACTGAGGGAGATGACGAGAAAAACTGAGGAAAAACACAGCAAGGGAATTGACGGGAAAATTGAGGAAATTGAGGAAAAACACAGCGAAGGAACTGAGGGGAAACATTGAGGGAAACACAGCAAGGGGACTGAGGAGAAACATTGAGGGAAACACAGGGAGGGAATAGAGGAGAAATATTGAAGAAAAACACAGCGAGGGAATTGAAGAAAAATACACAGAGGAAATTTGCGAGAAATGCTGAGGAAAAACACAGCAAGGAAACTGAGGAGAAACATTGAGGGAAAACACAGCAAGGGAATTGAGGGGAAAATTAAGGAAATTGAGGAAAAACACACTGAAGGAGAAGAGGAGAAAAACTGAGGAAAAAGACACCAAGGGAATTGAGGAGAAACATTGAAGAAAAACACCGAGGGAATTGAGGACATGAATTGAGGACAGAAATTGAGGAAAAACACACCAAGGGAATTGAGAAAAACTGAGGAAAAACACACCGAGGGAACTGGGGACAAAAATTGAGGAAATTGAGGACAAAAATTGAGGAAATTGAAGGAAAACACACTGACGGAATTGAGGACAAAACTTGAGGAAAAACACTGAGGGAATTGAGGACAAAATTTGGAAATTGAGGAAAAGCAAATCAAGGGAATTTCATTCCCTTTTCATGGGAAAAAACAGCAGCAGGAACTGAGACCTAAAAAAATCATGACCTTTTGGGAAGTTTGATGTAAAAACTCAGTTTTTCTTTAAAGAAATTTGCTTGTGTTACGGAAGTTGTGTGGGTTTGGGGAGGGAGCTGAGTTGTCACTCACCATTCTGGACCCAGGCAAAAAATCCATCAAGGCCTGAGGATCGCTGAAAAAACAGAAAAAGGTTAAAGGAGGCAGTGCCAGTATGTAATTTAAAAGTCAATGTCAATAAATGCTACAACTAATGATGGACACACATTTATGGTCCAAGAATTATGCTTTATGACCAATTTAAGTGATCAAGTGGGTTCTCAGAGGCCAGTTTTTGCCTCCTGTATCACTCACACCATTTTCTCCTTTCCCCCATAATGGTACAAATCAACAATTATCGACAGTTTTATGATCAGAACAAGAAATGAACCATTTGTCAAAATATTATTTGGGCAGCAAAGCGAGCCCCAAGTGCCATAGCTCTGGGTAAAATAACTGAAAAGCAGGGTTTATTCCCATTATTCTCTGTATTATTGGGGTGTTTCCAGACCTTTGGAGGATATTTTCCACCCATTTCAGGACTTTTCAGCCCTTTAGGAGGACACCTCAGGGGGGTTTTGGCTCTGGGAGACCCAGCCCAGCAGCAGAGAAGCCCTGATGGAGATCAGGGTGGTGGAATCCCCTTTTCCACCCCAAACATGTGGGACTTACTAAAATACGTCTGGCACGCCCCAGCTGTCGTTGGCACCTCTGTCAACTGCAAAGAGCAAAGAGAGAATGTTGTGTCAGGAGAGCAGGGGACCGTTGCGGTGATGATGATGATGGTGATGATGATGGTGACCAGACCAGCAGACACCTCAAGAGGAAGCTCCACTACTCCCAAGGGCATCAACCCACAACCAGGAACCTGGAGAAGTTCCAGGGTGATTACTCATCTGTCCACAGCTGGATTTCACTCAGTTCTCCCAGCAGGAACTCACATTTCACGTTGAAACCCAAAGCAGCAGATTTTTGGCTCATTTTCAGCTTGCCAAGGGCACTGGTGCCTTGCTGGCTGTGCCTGGTGTGGGATGGTCCTGGAGATCCTAAACACTGGGAGCACCTGGAGCCGGATGCTGGCAAAAACTCACCTTTAACATCACTAATTTATGCACCTCTATCCCTAAAATTCAACTGTGGTAAAATGGATTTGGAAGGATTTGAGGATTTTCTGATGATAACCTGGAATCAGCACCAGGCCACCTCCTCCTAAACCCTTTTTGATGAGCAGATCTGAGAAACTCAGGTTTTGGGGTTTTCCCTCTTTTCCTCAGATCTGAGCTGGATTTGGAGGTGCAGCAATATGAAACTGCTAATAAAAATCACAGAAAACAAGACAGCAAACACCCATTACAACAATAAACTCTACAGATAAGTATATCTTCTGCTATCATCCCCCAAAATGATATTTATGAATTGTCATTCCCCAGTGGGGGGTATGTGCATTAAGGTGTTTTGCAGCTACCTTGATCTCTGTGAGAGGAGTTGAGTGAATTAAAGCTAGTGATCCCACATGAGGGTGGCAGCCTCTGACCTCAGGGCTGCTCCATGGGGGCTCAGAAATCACATTGGGCAGCATGAGGGTGAAATACCCTTAAATTAGACCCAAAATGTTCCATATTATTTTCACTGATTCCAAAGCAGCACAGTTCTCACGAATTAAGGTGCAGGAGTAAACACCAGGGCCTGAAAATAACCTTGAAAATAAGCCCTTGCAGGGGTCAGAGTTCTCCCTGTAAATATAAATACCTGGTATTCCTTAAATCAAAGTGCTTACTTTGATCTGGGGGGTTCAGGGAAAAAAGGAAACTCCATGGGCGGCACCTGGCCATGGCTGAGGGCAAAATTCCCTCGCTGGCTACGTGGTCATTTCCAAGGGCCACCTGGTTATGTCATAGGGCTGCATGAGCAGGTCTGAGGGCCACGTTCTGTGGTTGGCAACCATCCCAGGACTGAGGTCAACGTTCCCTTGTGGCCACTCAGTCACGTTTGGGGACCAGGTTCCGTTGCCATGGGCGAGGAGCAGCAGTGATGCCGTGTGCCCCAGCTGTGAGCAGGGGAATTGCCAATAAAACAGCTGAGTCAATCAGAAGTGGAAGAATAAAAGATTTGATGTGTTTTCCATGTTGTCAAGGCAGAGCAAAACAGTCTCCTTTTAGCCTGGAGAAAAGGAGACTCAGGGCTGCCCTCATCACTCTCTACAGCTCCTGAAAGGTGCCTGTGCTCAGCTGGGGCTGGGCTCTTTCTCCAGCAGCACTGACACAACCAGAGCACACAGCCTTGAGCTGCACCAAGGGAAATACAGGTTGGATAGCAGGAAGAAGTTTTTCACAGAAAGAGTGATGAAGTTCTGGAATGGCTGCCCAGGGAGGTGGTGGAGTCCCCATCCCTGGGTGTGTTTAACAAAGCCTGGATGTGGCACTGGGTGCCAGGGTTTAATTGAGGTGTTGGGGCTGGGTTGGACTCGATGATCTTGAAGGTCTCTTCCAACCTGGTCATTCTGTGATTCTGTGGAAACCAAAAGACAACAACAACACCCCATGGAGTGATGAAATGTTGCCTCAAATGACTTTCTCACGCCCTTCTAACCCAAAGAATATTTTGGATCAGGTTGAGAGGAATGACAGATTTCTCTTTACAAGCAAGCTGTGGGTCTGCTGGTGGATAAAACCAGCGCTGGGAGATAAAAGAAGCAATGGGAAGGATTCCACTGATTGATGAACAGAAAAAGATCTCCAGGGACAAAGATCTCCCTCCACACCCTGCCTGGGGCTGCTCCAGCTCCGTGCTGTTCCTCGACCTTCCTTCCCAGCCCTTGGCCTCCCTGCCTGCTCTCAGCCCCTTTGGGCAGGGTGTAGGTCCCTCCCTGAGCTCTGTTAAAGCCCTTGGGGTGGTGGGGGTGGAACTGGGGATTTTTTATAGAAGCTTGTGGCTGTAAACTTTGGAGTGAAATAAAGGCAGAACCCATCCTTTAATTTAGAGCTCTGCCAGCCCCCTTCAGCTTTGCCCTCTGTGGGCATCTCAGGGGCCAGAAGTGGGATGGGACATGGGTAGGAGAAGAAAGGCTGGGGAAGAAAAATGAACAATTTAACCCCCTTTTGCTCATCAGCCCATCTCAATCCCACTGCCATCTGCTCCTGGAGAGGTCATTCCCTCCATTGTCCTTGCCCAGCTGATGGCAGCCTGGCAGCTGGCACTGTGGGCATTCATCTCTGCTGCCAGAGCTCACACTCAGCACAAGCTACCAACACTAGAGATATCAAGAAATCCAGCACAAATTCTTCCTTGCTGAGTTCATTGACTTTTTTTGAAGCATTTATTTTTACAGAATTGAGGCCACACTGAGGTGATGCCCACAAGGATGCATTTCCTTGTGAACCAAGTGTCACAGACCCCTCCAGAACAGCCCTCTCTGCTCCACAGAAGTTATTTATGGTGTTGTCACAGAAATGGACATGGAAGAGCAGCCAATGGCACTGAGAGGGACAGACAAGCACAGTCTGGCTTGGGATCAGGGGCTGAGCTCACAAACAGACAGCTCTGCTCTGTGCAAACACCAGAGCTCAAGCATGGCATGTCCCTGATCCATGGCACGTGGATGGCTCTTGCGTTTTCAGCAGCAGCAGGAATGGATGGCTTCTAGAGAACCAAAATCTCTCCATTCACCATCACCAAAATCTCTCCATTCCCCATCATTTCATCACAAGAAGGTCCCAGTGTGCTGTGGTGAGGGTGAGAGTGCTCATCCTTCCTCCTCTGTGATGCTGTGGGTGTTGCTTTTCTTTTAACCTGGAAATGCAACTCAGGATCATTTTAGTGAGGAGGTAATATAAAAGTGGATCTTTATTTGAAGGCCTTCAGGGGCAGTCATGGAAAGATGTCCACAAAAGCCCACCCCCATGGGGGTGAGGACATTTTTAAAGGTTTTAGGAAATTAGCATAATTGGTAAAAAGCACCAATTAGGAGGACAAGTGGTGATGCAGTTCCCCCACAGGTCAAGATCTTTCTTTGGAGTCTCCCCCTTGCACTGTCCATGAAATGATCTCAAAGATTTGTTCTCAACTTTGGTAGCCTGGAAGAACCAAGAGAGCACAGGGGCCTTGTACCCCTGGGGTTTGGAGCTCTGGAATTTGTCTTTGTGCCTAGGGAAAGGCCATGGAAAAGTACTGGGAAAACTGGCTAGGTGACTGAGCTCCAAATATGCGAAGATTACAGAGAACATAGAAAAGAAAAAAAGGCAAAACCTAAAATGGCATCATGGGTGCCTGTGTTACACTGGGAAGCACAGCAGCCCCATCAGTCCAGCTCTGTGGCTCCACTTCAACAGCTTTTAGGGAAAGCTGATGTATTTCCATCTCCCAGCTGGGAGCCTTGAGACACAGAGCTGCAGGTTTTAATGCTCTGCAGCACAGCTGTGTCATGGTTTAGGGTTCTCCAATTTAGTATTTCTGCCAAAACCACGTGCCGCTTCCCTTCCTCCTCCATCTCCAGCTGGAGGCACAAAAGGCAAAGATCATGGGTTGAGAAAAGAACAATTTACTGGAAATAGCAATGAGATAAGAAAACTAACAGTAACAGCAACACTATTAATAGCAAAAGGTATGAGAAAAGAAAGATTTGCATGGAAAGCCTGTCACAATAATCAATACCAGCTACCCCAACACTTTTTCCTGACCAGAAGGAACCCCTTGTCCCTGGAAGAGATTCCCTTCATCCCTGCCCCAGCAATGATGTTCAGCACCCCCAGGTCCACCCTCCTTGGCCGCTTTCCAAGCACTCTGCCCCAGCCTGGAGTGCTCTGTGGGGTGACTGAAGTTAGGACCTGGCACTGGGTCTTGTTGAACCTCTTACTGCTGGTCTTGTTCCATTGATCCAGCCTGCCCAGAGCCCTCTGCAGAGCCTTCCTACCCTCCAGCAGATCGACACACCAAATTGGTGTGGTCTGTGAATGTACTGAGGCTACACTTGATCACTCATCCAAATCATCAGTAAAGATCATTACCAGGAACTGGGCCCAGCACTAATCCCTGGGGGACACTCCTAGTGACCAGATGCCAGCTGGATGCATCACCATTCACCAGCACTCTCTGGGCCCTGCCTGGCCATTACCCAGGGAAAAGTGCAATAAATAACCTCTGGGTTAACAAATCCAGATAACCTCTGCGTACAACAAAAATTATCCCCTCTCCTGTCCAGAAGCAGGACAGGCTGTCACAGCTGCAGCCAGTGAGGGCCAACCCACCAGCGTGAGGCAAACCAAGACTTCTGGAACAGGATGGATCCCACCTTCCTGATGCCCAGCACCACCCCAGGAGATGCAGGGCAGCCACAGCTACCACAGGAGTGTAGCCAGGACCCACCAGGGCAGCGTGGAGGGGCCAGGACTCAGCCCTGCAGCCATATCTGGGTGTGTCCATCCAGGGTTGAGGACAGCAGGGACACACCTGCCAATGACCCACAGTCCAGGGGGGCTGGAGCGTTGAGAGCTGGCAGACACAAGGTTTAAGACCCAAGTCCTCCTTTGGAGGGCCCAAAGCCATCTTTTACTGCTCGAAACTTTCATTCAAAGGTCAATCACAGCCCTTAGCAGGCTTTGACTGCTCTGGCTGCTGCAGGTCCTGGCAGCCGCAGGAGCTCTGCTGGCCCATGATCAACCCTTCAGCATCAGCACCTGGGTGCTCCAGTGACTTCCAGCTGCCAGGATGAGGTGGCCACAGGGCCAACAATGTGTGCTGCCCTGTGTCACAAAAGTGGCAGAGATGTGGAACCTGTCACTGGTGATTGTGAGCTCACCTGTCCAATGCTTGGTATCCTGCAGAGTGGGCCAGCAAGAGCCCTTTTGCTCTGGGCTGGCCATTGGGATAACTTGGCTCTTTCCCCTGTTATTTGTATGTCTGCCTTTCCCCAAGTATTCGTTGACTTTGGCAGCAGCCACAAGCACCAACAAAACGCTTCTGACAGCTGAAGGTGCTTTTTGGGTAACATTTGGGGTTTTAAAAGTCAGTTTATTGAGCTATAAATATTTCCTTTCCCAACAGGTGATCTTTCTGGAGGAAGTCCTGATATCCTTTGTCATCCATAGTTTTTCACTCTGTACCTGAGAGAAGCAATGGCTACAACAGGGAATGACTTCTTTGAGTAACATTTTCACCAGCTGGTTTGGACTTCCTGAATGCCCACGGATCACGGACATGGCCACTGCTGCATCCCTAAGTGTTGATGTGCTGACAGCCTGGAGTGAATTCTGGGGCATTCCCTGAGAGCAGGTGTTGCTTGTTTTCATCACATTACAACCAGAAAAAGTGACAATCTGATAATTGGAGGCCCTAGAGGGATAGGAAGGCAGCCTGAGGCCCAGAAATCAGTGAGGATTTGTTGGATTTTTGGCAGATTAGGCAGGGGAAAAGCCTGTTTTCCAGAAGTGTTTCCCTATCAGTGGACGTCAGTAGGGTGTTAGGCTTCCCCGGATGTTTTTGGGTTGGGGGTTAGAGCTGTCGTCCTTGGTGTCATAGAGTGAACTCAGCATTTAAATATTCACATACAGAATCACTGAGTCAATTAGGTTGGAAAAGACCTCTAGGGTCATTGAATCCAACCTTTGACCAAACACCACCATGTCAACCAGACCATGGCACTAAGCTCCATGTCAGTCTTTTCTTAAATACCTCAGGGATGGTGACTCCCTCACCTCCCTGGGCAGCCCATTCCAATATCTAATCACTCTTTCTGTGAAGAAATTCCTCCTGGTGTCCAAGCTGAACCTCCCCTGGGAGAGCTCATACTCTGTATCCTCTTGTCCTGTTGGTTGTTGCCTGGAAAAGAGACCAAGGTGGCTACAACCTCCTTTCAGGTAGTCACAGAAAGTCATAAAGTCACTCCTGAGCCTCCTTTTCTTCAGGAGAAAATGTCCCAGTTCCCTTAGCTGTTGCTCATAGGATTTACCCTCTAGACCCTTCCCCAGCTTCATTGCCCTTACCTGGACATGCTCCAGCACATCAATGTCTTTCCTGAGCTGAGGAACCCTGAGCTGGACACAGCACTCGAGGTGTGGCCTCAGCAGTGCTGAGTACAGAGGAACAATCACTTCCTTACTCCTGCTGGCCACACCATTCCTGATGCCAGCCAGGATGCCTTGGGCCTTGTTGGCCACCTGGGCACACTGCTGGCTCATGTCCAGCCACTGCTGACCAGCACCCCCAGGTCCTTCTCTCCTGGGCCATTTCCAAGCACTCTGCCCCAGCCTGGAGTGCTCTGTGGGGTGACTGAAGTGTAGAACCTGGCACTGGGTCTTGTTGAACCTCGTACTGCTGGTCTTGTTCCATTGATCCAGCCTGCCCAGAGCCCTCTGCAGAGCCTTCCCACCCTCCAGCAGATCGACACACCAAATTGGTGTGGTCTGTGAATGTACTGAGGCTACACTTGATCACTCATCCAAATCATCAGTAAAGATCATTATCAGGAACTGGGCCCAGCACTAATCCCTGGGGGACACTCCTAGAGACCAGTGGATGTAGCACCATTCACCAGCACTCTCTGGGCCCTGCCTGGCCATTACCCAGGGAAAAGTGCACCTCTCCCCCACTGTCCCTCACTGTCCCCCATTTTCCCCTGCTGCCCCTGACCCCAGCTCACTGTCCCCCTCACCTATTGTCTGATCTCTTTCCAAATGTTGTTTGCCCACAGTCACTGGCAAGGGAATGACTCCACCACAAAAGACCCTTTTTCCCTCCCCGGAGAAGATTTCCATGAACTGGCGGCAAAAACGGAGACCTGGAGCAGGACTTTACAACCTTGGTAGTACTTGCTACCTCAACGTCATCCTGCAGTGCCTGACATACACTCCCCCTCTGGCTAATTACCTGCTCTCTCGTCGGCACAGCCGGTTCTGTGAGTACTTTCAGAAATATCTCCTTTTAAACCTCTCGGGCTCACCCCAGTGATTCCCAGAAGCTGCAGGGGGGTTTAGGAGAACAGCAGCCCTTCTTTGTTAGCCCCAGGAACTGATGTTCCTCTAACACCCAAACTAAAAGCCACTTTAAACGTCCTGTCAAGGTGCATTCATCTTCACCTCTTCCTAGCCCTGGGTCTCTGTCCCTTGGAGTTGAACCCTCTTGGCTTATTGCACAGAAAACTTGTGCCAGTTTAGCCTCTCTATGAAGAACATTTTTTATGCACTAAAATGTCCCAGGTTTGTCAGGACATTGGCACCTTGGGAGAAGAGGAGTAGAGAGTCTTTACAACTTCAAGATCTCCATTAGGCTTTCCATCAGGGGATTGTTTTGATAAGCTGAGAAGCTTCTCTCCTCCATCAGGTAGTCAGCAGGGTTTCTGCATGATGTGCATCATGGAAGATCATGTTCGGAAGGTCCTGTATTCCTCAGCCACTGCCATCCGGCCGAGGGCTGTCATCAGGGACCTCAAATGTAAGCATTTTCAGGTGCTTCAACGGGTTTTCTTTCCTTCTGTGAAGGGAGAACTACTAACTTCTTTCTTAGTCATAGGAGAATTTAAGCCTGACATCCCAGGAGACGCCTACGAGTTCTTACGCTGTACTCTCAATGCCATGCACAGAGCTTGTCTGAGTGGAAGCAGCGAGTAAGCACAGGAAAATTCCCTTTTTAATGTTCCTGAATCTGTTGGACTCCTTGAAGTGCTCTCATCAAGGAAAACCTACACCCAGGGCTTTCAATGCTAAACTCTTGGAGGAGGTAACTCTCTGCCTTGCCATTTATTTCCAGCTTGGACAACTCTTCCCAAGAAACTTCCATCATCCATGAAATATTTGGGGGCTTTCTGAGATCCAGAGGTATGCTTCCACAGCTACTGCCCTTCTTGGCATTTTCTGTGCCCTTATGTGCCTGTGACATGCAGCTGGTCCTGTGAGGACTGGCCTAGGAGTACCTGTGAGCATAAACTGACATCAATTAACTTCCCTCAGCATTTTGATTTTCCTTCCAGTCACATGCCTGTGCTGCAAAACAGTTTTTGATTTCTTCAAGGTCTTCCTGGATGTCCTTCTGAAAATCAAGGTAAGAGGTTTGCCACTGTGCTTCAAGAGGTCCCAAGGCCCCTTTCCAGAACCAAAGCATTTGTCTTAAAAACCTCTTTTGTGAGCACAAGGGATCTTGGTGGTGTGTGGGAAGTGGAATGGACAGTGTCCCCCTGCAGAGGCTGTGGCACTGGTCTCTCTGTGGTGCTGGGTTTCAGTAGCATTATCCCCTCTGCACCCTTGGTGTACCCTCCTCCCTCTTCCCTTTGCTCTCCCTCAACACCGGCTGACAAAGGATATCAGGACCTCCTCCAGAAAGATCACCTGTTGGGAAAGGAAATATTTGTAGCTCAATAAAATGATTTTTAAAACCTCAAATGTTACCCAAAAAAGCACCTTCAGCTGTCAGAAGTGTTTTGTTGGTGCTTGTGGCTGCTGCCAAAGACAAAGAATACTTGGGAAAAGAGGCAGGCATACAAGGAGCAGGCTGATGTGTTGGATCAGTTTTCACTTCTGATGCCCCTGCACACGATCAGTAGCTGAACTGAGCAGTGGCACAGAGAGGGAGCTCTAGGTGGCCCCAGGAACCCCTGAAACACAGGGAAATGTTGAGTATCACACCCTCTTTCTGTCTCCTTACAAACACTGCCTGCAGGGTCATGGTGGCTCTCCTCAGCATCAGCTGCCTGGGCCTTCCTGTCAGCTCTGGGGAAATGTTTGGGTGAGGGCATTTCCCACAGCTCAGCAGCTCCTTTCTCACTCCTCCAGGGAGCTTCATCCCTCACCACAGCTCTGGAGGACTTCGTGAAACCCAGGGAGGTGGATGGGAAAAAGTACTTCAAATGTAGCAAGTAAGATGATTTCTTACAATACATTAACATCAGATTCTGCAGGAGGGGCTGTGTGAAATTAAGCAGAATCAGTTTCTCAGGTTTAATGTAGAATAATGGGATGCAGCTTTTTTTTTTTTTATTATGGCCTCACACCCTGGAATAGCCTTAAAGTTAGTGCCAAGGTGTGAGAAAGGAAAGGTTGTCTGGCACTCTTGAGGTAAGGCTGGCTTAATTTCAGCACTCAGCTCTGTGCTTGGGTTCAAGGTGCAAGAAGAAGGTTGCAGCCTCCAAGGTGGTCACAGTCCATCATGCACCCAGGGTCCTCACGGTGTGTCTGGGAAGGGCTGATCATCGGAGCAGCAGGAAGCTCAGCCAGGTCTGCATCCAACCAGATATTCCTCTTTGGAGAGAAGATTCCCCAAGGCTCTGTCACAAGCTGCTCATGTTGGGCTTTTCGTGTTCCCTCCCAGGGAGAGGAGGCTTCCCGTGGGAAGCCCAGCCTGGACTCTGCTCTGGCAGAGAACAGTTTCCTCCCACCCAACCATTACATGTCAAAGGCTGTTTCATGTGGTAGCTCAGGAACATTCCTGAGCCATCTTGGTTTCTCCGTAGGTTGTGGAGTATCCTGAGTACTTGGATCTTCGGCCATACACATCTGACCCAGCTGGAGAGCCCGTCCTCTACTCCTTATATGCTGTTGTGGTGCACACTGGTCACACCTGTCTGGGTGGACACTTCTTCTGCTACACAAAGGTGAAGAGTGACTTCCCTCCTGACAGGGAAGAACACGTGCTGGAAAGTCAAACTATCCTGGCAGTGTTACTGGCAGCCAAGGCTTTGGGGGAGCTCCTGCTTTGGGGCTGGATTGGACTTGTTTTGGTGTGCTCTTGGTGTGGCAGTTTTCTGTGCAGGAACACTGCCCTTCCCCTGCAGAGATGGATGCCTTCCTTTGCAGGCCAGCAATGGGCAGTGGTACAAGATGAACGATGTGTCTGTGGATAGCTGTGCCATCCACACAGTTCTGGGCCAGCAAGCCTATTTGCTCTTCTATGCCAGGTAATAGCAGGTGACCTGTTCACTATTTGTTTCCTTCTCCTGGCTTTGCTGTTTGTGTCTCATCCTCCTGAGTGTTTCTGCCATAGGAGACAATTCCTCCCTGCATCCTTCAGTGCTGTCAGTTCTGAACTATCCCACACCAGTTCTTCTCTTCCCATGCTGGGCTTTAGGCTGCTGTCCTGTGTAAGCTGCTCCTTGTCTGCTCTCTGAAGCTGGCAGATGTAGAGAAAAGACTTAAAGGGCCTCCAGGAAAGATGGGAGGGCTCTTCATCAGGGACTGTTTGACAGGACAAGGGGTAACAATTTCAAAGTGAAAGAGGAAAGATTTAGATTAGATACAAGGAAGAAATTCTTCCCTGGGAGGGTAGGGAGGCCATGGCTCAGGTTGCCTACAGCAGCTGTAGCTGCCCCTGGATCCCTGGAAGTGTCCAAGGTGAGGTTGGATGGGGCTTGGAGCAACCTGGGACAGTGGAAGGTGTCCCTGTGCATGGCAGGGGGGTTGGAATGGGATGAGCTTTAAGGTCCTCTGCAAGCCAACCCTGTGATTCCATGATTCTGTGAAATGGAGCCTGTAGGGTCTGTAAAGACAAGGACTTCCTAGGATAGGGACAGACCTTAAGAAGGCCCCAGCTGTCTGAATTTCCCATTGGTGACCTTGGTTCTCTGTCATAGAAACCACTCCAAAAAAAAGACTAAATCCCAGATAAGTCTGGAAGAAATGCCCTAAACAGAGATCCCTCTTTTGTTCTTCAGGTGCTCCCATTCACAAATGGAGGAAATGGCATCTTCTTCTTCACCATTCCCTTCCGTCCTCAGTCAGGGGGAGACCAGCAGCCAGGCAGGTTCTGCAGGATCACAGGCTGTGCCTTGTAAGATCAGGGTGACAAACTGCCCGAGGAGCAGTGCCAGCAGCAGATCCCCACAGTGCGGCAACGACCGCCGCAAAAGTTTCATGAGCACCACCAACCACAACAACTCAGCAGTGAGGAGGAGGAAGAGAACGAGTCCTCCAGATCATGACAACACTGACAAGGATGCCACAGCTCCAGGGCCCTCCAAGAGGAGCTTCCAGCCTTCTCCAGAACACAGGGCTACTGGGGAACAACCCCTGCCAAGAGAGAGACGGCAGAGCAGAACCTCACAGCAGGGCTATGAGTTCAGCAGACGGTTTGTGAAGCTCAGGGAGTACCACCAGTCAGAAAGTAAAAGGAGGAAACACTCATTTGGAACCTGCAAGCATAAGAGCCAAAGCTAAAATTAAAACCCCTTCTTGGCCTTTCATGGATATTTTACAGGGCGTTTCCTTTCTTTAGGTTTTGGGGCAATTGGTGGAAACACACAGTGAGGGATGTGGGTGTGATGGGATTTTGAAAGCTGTGGGCTTGCACGTGCCCACCTGGCAATTTCATTTTTTTTAAATATGGAGCTCAAGTCACTCAAAGGCACATGGGCTGCATGAGCCAACAGTGACCAGGACTGAAAAGGGCTGGACAGCTGGGCCCCAAGCAGCACCAAGTCTAGCATGGAGCCAGGAACAAGCAGTGTCTCCCAGGAATCAGCACTGGGACCTCTCCTGTTTAACATTTTCCTTAACTAATGGTCTGGAAGCTGGGGCAGAGGGCACCCTCAGCAAGTTGGAGATAACACCAAAATGGTGGTGCTTAGGCCAGGTGCTGTGTGCACCTTTACATTTGTGCTCTCGCACTGAATCCAGCTCCAGAATTTTAATCTGGAAACAAAAGAGGGGGAAACAATTGCTGGGTTTCACATTGACTTAGAAGGATAGCAACAAACCAAGGCTATGAGCTTCCCTTTCAAACTCAATGTTCTTCTATCACGTTCTTTCAACCTTGCAGAGCTGCTGAAGCTAAACTAACTATATCAAATACAAATATTGATCACAAAGGGCTCCAGCTCAGCAGGCTGTTGCTGTCTCCACATTTAATTTGCATCCTGGGAGAAGCAACACACCTTCTGGAGTTTGGCACTTCCCTGTTCAGCTGTGGGTCCATTCTTCCACTCTTGCAGAGCCCAGCTGCAAAACTTAGTATGTCCAGCACCTACTCCCACACCAGAGATCCTAGAACAAAAAGTAAGTGCTGGCCTTCACTTTCCCCTTGCATCTTCTAAAGTGCAGCACACACAGCTGTATGTGCTCGCCTCAATGGACCCTCAGGCACTTTCACAGGGTCCAGTTCCAAAGCTAAGGACATTCAGGAGCTGAAAACATTCAGCACAGAAAAGGTTCTGGAAGAAAGAGGCAGTGCTGGAATTCACTTTTCTTTCGCAGCCAATAAACTGCACAAAGATGAGAGAATTCATCTTCCTTCCCGGGAATGTGCAGCATCACATTCTGTGAGTCTCCAAGAGCCAGGACCCACAGGGAACCCCGACATGACCCTCCCTGTTCCCACACTGACACTGCCAGGGTACAAAACCTCTTTTGGCTTTCACCTGGCAAAGGTCAGCGCTCATAAAACCACCACACAATGGCGCTGTGGACTTGCAAAAGAAGCCAATGGTCCTTGCCTGTCTCTAAACGACCAAAGGGCAGATCCGTGCTGAAAACATCACTGCTCTCAGATAAATTCTGTCAGGACAAAAAGATTTCGCGGACTTTCCCCTTCCAAGTGCAAAATCTTATTTGCACCACACTCAAACAGCAACAGGAAATCCTTTGTGCTAATAACTTTTGTCACTATCAAGGAGTTCAGCTACAAACCCAAAAACATCCAGGGAAAGCAGAGCTCACAAAAGTGCCAGCTGAGAAAACTCTTGCTGGCCATAACCTGAACTGCACCACAAACTCTCTGGTATCTGCACCTTCCCTCTCAGCTCTGGGCACCATCATAATCCTTGAGCTTGGCAGAGTCAGGGACCAAACTGAGTATCACCAGGGACTGCCCACATGCTAAAGGACAAAATTCTCACCAGCTTGGCTTTTGCATTCCCCTGGAACAGTTCAACAGCTCTAACAGACAGAAATGTATACTAGAAAAAGCAATGAAATTCACCAGGACCACCCAATGTGTGCATCCAAGACTGGTTTCTTTGCCAAAGAGAGGAATTATGACCCCATCTCAAAAGAGATGGGATCCTCCAAACCAGCAAGCATCCAGGGATTGATCCCATATAAAGGTGCCAGTGCCCTGTTACTGGGTGTTACCTGCCCTGGGCACTGTACCAGCTGGACACCAAGACTGAGCTGCTTACCTTGCTGAAAATAAAGGTACTGCCAGGAATTTCAGATCACCACCTCCAAAAGGTTGAAAAGATTTGCCAAAATGAACCTTTCGTGACACCACCTTCAAAATATGGATACCAACCCCATAACTGTACAAGCTGGGGGAATGCTCCCACACCAAATATGCCAGGACAGAAAGTTGCTGCTGCCCTCAAGCTCCACTAGGCAGCTTCTTATCTACACCTCAAACACTGGGGCTATGTGTTTTCCTTCCCTTGGAAAAGCATTGCCACCCTGTGGTGGTGTTCACAGGGGTCCCAGGACAAGGGAAGAGACAAGAATCTTGGCTCCCATGTTTCAGAAGGCCGATTTATTATTTTATGATATATATTATATTAAAAGAAAAAGATATATTAAAACTATACTAAAAGAATAGAAGAAAGGGTTTCATCAGAAGGCTGGCAAGCAATAGAAAGGAATGGAAATGATAATAAAATCTTGTGACTGACCAGAGAGTCCGAGACAGCTGGACTGTGATTGGTCATTAATTAAAAACAACCACATGAGACCAATCACAGATGCACCTGTTGCATTCCACAGCAGCAGATAATCAATGGTTAAATTTCATCTCTGAGGCCTCTCAGCTTCTCAGGAGAAAAAATCCTAGCAAAGGGATTGTTCATAAAATGTGTCTGTGACAGTTATACAAGGCAACGCCAGGCAAGAACACAGAGGGGTGGGACAGGCAAGGCAGGGAAAAGGAGAGGAAGGGAAGGCCTGGGGAGAAAGAATCGAGCAGGTCAAGGCAGGGGATGGGTGTGAGAGGCAGTGCAAGGCAAGGGAGGGGCAGGAAGGGCAGGGGAGGGACACAGATGTGTCTGGAAGGCAATGCAAGGCTGGGCTGGCAGGGCAGGGCAGGGCAGAGGAACAGGCAAGGCAAGGCAAGGGTTCAGGTTTGGGATTAGGAGGTTATGGTTAGGGCAAGGTAAGGGTTATATTTAGAGTTAGGCTTTGGGTGTTAGGGTTAGGGTTAAACTTAGGGTTAGGAGTAAGGGTTAATTAGAATTAGGGTTCGAGGTAGGGTTTTGTAAGGGTTAGGTTAAGGTTCAGGTTTAGTAAACCTTAAGTAAATCTAAACCTTAATGTTTAGATTTTGGCTGTGGTGGTAGGGATGATGTTAGGGTTAGGGCTGCTGGCTGTTAATGGTGCTTAGGGGTAGGGTTTATATCTGGGGTTTATTGTTTTAGGTTAGGGCTTGTGGCCTTTAGAAGTACCTAGTGTTAGTGTTAGTATTTAGGCTTTTTGGTTAAATCAGCGTTTAGGGTTAGGTTACCTTCAGGGTTAGAGCTTGGTTATAGTTAGCATTAGAATTTGTGCTGGGGTTGACCTAATGTTTAGGGTTAGGATTAGTTTTAGGGATAGGGTTATGCTTATGTTTAGGAAGCCACGAGTTTGGAATTATTGGCTCCCCAATATCCTGGAGTGTCCTGCCCAGAGCTGAACAAGGACTGTAGCAAGTTCCACACAAGAGACTGAGATTGGCTGAAGTTCCATCTCACATCACACCCAGAAATATCAGAATATTCTCTGTGCTCAGCATCAGGCCAGGCAGTGGTCAATGCATCACCAAACACCCAGAGACACCTCTAACCTGTTTATTGTCTCTTCCTCCTCAAATTCAAGAGGTTCCAGATTCTTCCCAAAGCTTCCCACGAGATCCTCTTGCTGCTCACAGGCATAGGTGCTGCTGAGGATTGTTCAGCAGACACATTTTGAACAGGAGCCATCCAGGAGAGGTTATTTCCTGAATGGAAATGAAACTCCCTTATACAGGCTGGATTAGGGAGTCAGTGGCCAAGCTGTTCCCTTCAGACCTTATTTTCTTTGGGCCTTAAGCACACCCCACATGAGACATCTGGCAGAGTTTGCAGGATACAGTTTGCTTTGGCACTGGCCAGATTTTGGAGCTCACAGTGTTTAAAAAGGGTTTTATGAACTGAAGATCTCACTCTCTTCTGTAATGCTTCAAATTAAGGTTTCCACATATGCCTTTAATAGAGATTCATTAAGACACTTATTGTATGTTAAATAAACATCACTCAGTGAAATAGAATTCCCTCACTGAGGATTAACAAACACACAGTTCAGTCAGGGTCCTGCAGCAGTTAAACCTCAAATACAACTTCAGTGTCACTACCAGTCTTTTAATTAAAATAATACTTGCTCTATTAATGCTAATTAAAAGATGAATGCCTTCCCACTCCTGTGGCATTGGTCACCCCGAGGCCCAGAGCACCAATTCCCTCCCCATCTCCAGGGGCCCAGGTCAGTTCATGGGACAACCAGAGCCCACTGCTCCAGAAAAGCTCCCAGCCAGGTGTTGGAGAAGTGGATTTCAGGAGATTGAAGGGGTGTGTGCAAACCTGATGTGTTCCTGGAAAATGCTGGGCAGGTTAGTTAATCCTGGTTTTCCCAGGCAAGCAGGGCAGAGCTGCAGGTCCTGGGCACTTCCCAGCACAGAGCCAACAAAAGAGGAAGGGATTGCTGCCCTAACACAACACCTCCTTCCCCTCCCATCCTGCCAAGAACACCTCACCAGGACCCTGCTGGGAGGCTGGGGAAGCCCAGTACTCTGCTGGGAGCCACTCCAGCCATGCAGGAGCCAGAAGGGAATGGAGCAGCCTGGATCCCTGCCTGCACGACCTCACAGGCTGATCTGTTTCCTCAGGAGCACCTCAAACACACAGGCCCAGCTCCAGACACAGCTGCCCAGCCCCAGAGCCCAGGCCCTCGTGTGTTGGGAAGGATGAAAGTTTGACAAGGAAGTCTCACAGATATGTTGGCTTGGCAGAAACATTTTAAATGTAGAATCTGAAGAAGGAACAGAGATGGAAGCAAGTTTTGATATAGAAGAAAAGAATTGCTGAGCCAGTCTTACTGGATAACCAAGGAGGCAAAGGGTGTGTTAGTTAGAAGGGGTTTTTATTGCTCAGAACAAAGGATAAACCCACCCCAAACAAGAAGATGTTTTTACCAAAGCAGAAAGATAGCACAGGCAAACAAGGAAGCAAAGTTGCAAGTAGAAAAAAGGTCTCAGAATTTTCCACTGCAAGAAAACTGAAAAACAACTTCTAGCTTCAACTGTAATGTACTGACTTTTAGTGATTGGAGAACAGTAACATGAATATGGTAATTACAGTAGTTATGATAGGCTATAGATAAAAGTTCAGGTATAGATTGGTTCTACTGTATGAAGATGCTCAGTAAAGAAAAGTAAATAATGCATTGTAACCAAAAGAAAATTATATAATGCATTGTAACCAAAACCAAAGGGTCTCCAGGCCTGCCTGCAGCTGGAGCTGACAGCTGTAGGCACAGCTCTGTCACCCACCACCCTGGACTGCTGTGACATCTTGGATGGAATAAACTGCATTTTGGATACAATAAACTGCATTTTGTATACAATAAACTGCATTTTGGATACAATAAGCAGCATTTTGGAGAGCCCCTGGAGTCCCACATCCCTCATTTCGGCTCTTACACTCGTGCAGCACTCAGGACCAGATTCCTGTGCCTGGCTGTTCAGGCTGACCTTGCAGCAGGAGATGGAGCAGATGTTCCAGCCCAGGCTCCGCGGGGCCTCAGCAGCCTGAGCCAGAGCTGTGTTGTAACACTTGGCTGTCCATGCACAGAGATTCCCCTGCCCCTCATTCTTGGGGTTTTGGTAGTGATTATTACTATAAAAGTTGAATAGAAAGAAAGCAACAGTGGATTCTTTGCACCCTCATAATTCTAATTGGATTTATCTTCCTTAAATGGTGAATATAATTGACCTCATTCCAAAAGAGCCCTGGAGGAGCAAGTTCTCCTTCCCCATGGGACAGTCACCTTCCCTGCAGCTCAGGGGCTCAGCCTGCTAACGTGGCTCCCAGTTGTCAGTCTGTAAAATAACCCATCACCCAGCCCTACTGCACATTTAGATATTGATCAATTGTTAAAGCATCTCTGAAATGTGCTCTGTAAAAAGGGAAATGACCTTATCCTTCCTTTGAGACTCTTCACCTTCCTCCTCCAAGAATTCCTGCAGCATGACTGCTGCATTCCCTGCATCCCCTTGCTGCGTGGGACTCTTGCATGAGCTCTTTTTCAGAGCTCAGTTTCCTCTCCAAGGCAATGCCGACCAGAGGCAGCACAAAAAAAACCCTAAAGAGACTCTGTGTTAACCTGCTCCCCTCTCACTCAGACTTCCTCTTCTGGCAAAGGAGAAAAGGCACTAAAAGGAGGGAAAAGATTCAGTCCAAAAGGTTTGTGGAGACTGACCTCCATGACTTGCCATGCCAGTTTGATATTGGAAAACAAGACTGAGGGAAAAGATAGAGCTGGGCTGAGCCCTGGGAGATTTTCTATGGGAGTATAGTGTCCTGGTGAAGAGAGAACCCACCCAGACACCCCCCAGCACTGCAAACTCAGCGCTGCAGCCCTAAATAAGCCCACAGAAACCTTCATTTCAATCACTCCTTTCCTGTTCTGAAGGATCAGTAAGGAGACAGGAGCACCAAGGGCTCCCAAGATGCCCAAGCACACAAATGTCACCCAGTGTGACAGAGCAGCACATCTGAAATGGAAGGTGCTGGGATCAGAGTGTGATCTCAACAGGAGGGAAATGCTGAATCCTGCTCCAAGCCCAAGGCTCCAGAGAAGACATCTGGCAAGATCAGGAAAGGGAGGCAGGTAACCATGACAACCACTCATTTCTTAGAATCAGACAAAAATGACTCCTGGAGCCACAGGCCCCATGGCCACACCTCTGCTTCCACCTGGCTGGGAGGACAGAAGGACCCTGGGAATGTACCACAGGCTCCCCCTAATTCAGAGATCCCCATTTCACTCCTCTGCTCAGCACAGGCAGGGGAATCCTGCCCAATTTCCTACTCCTAGGGCCCAATATTCCCTGTTTCACCACTGAGAGAGAGGCCAGGCAGGCACCTCCAAGCACTTTGCTTCCAAAAATCTGAGAAAAACAAATGGAAAAGCTGTATGAAAATTACCATGGGGGCTAAGAAACAGGCAAAGCTGAACGAAATCCACCATTTCATGGCAGAGCTTCATCTTTCTAGAACAGCAGAACAATTCTAAAATGTGCAAGTGCACTATCATTGTTATTCACTGTACACATCAGGTGGGAAGCTTTCATCTCCACTGGGCACCCACATCACTGATTTTATGAGCTGTGCACACACATAAAGCCAGGAATAAAATTTAAATGGTTCAGAGCTTAACATGTTAATGCTTCAGGCAAAAGGCACTGAGCTGAGCAGCCCCCTCACCCTCCCAGCCCAGCTCCCTGGATCTGAACAGAATCCCAGAATATTCTGGGTTGGAAGGGACCCACACACCAGTTCTGCCTCCCACTGTTGGAACCCAGGAAATTCCTCGAGACCCTGCCCAGGGGGCTCAGAGGCCTTGGCACAGAGCCCCAGACCCCTGTGGCTTTGATTTAGCCCTTGGAGAAAAACAATTACCAACCTTATATGAAGAATTACAAGCCATGAAAATTTAAGTAGAATGATACTGAATTTATCACGGGGTGAAAAGTAGATTTTTGGGGTTTTTAGAATGGGGGTTCAGGGGGCAAGATGGAGGAATTTGGGCGTGTCCAGCCTTTCTCCTTCTTCTTCTTGGCCTCCATCTTCTGCTGTGATGGTGGCACTTTTAGATTGGTTTAGAGTAGAAGCTCACTGTCTAACACAGGTGATAGGTATTGGGAAGTTATTGTAAATATTGTACATGTAGTTTTTAGTGTAAAAAGGTAACACCACCCTGGGGCAGGCAGAGTGACTCTGTCTGTCCTGCTGAGCGGACCTCGGCTGGACAGGAGAAAGAATTTTATAGATAAGAAACAATGAACAACCTTGAGACTGAAAAATGAAGAGCTCTGACTCCTTCTTTGACCACCAGGCTGGGAAAAGAGACTTTCTAACACATCTGGGGGTCACTGTGAGCAGCAGAGATCCCGAGATCCCACCTTTCACTGCCTTCCTCTGCATTTTCCCAGCACTTTGAGGACCTTCTGGTCGTGTTGTCCTCTTAAAGTGCCCATCCAGGCACAGAACAGAGCTGCTCCCATAAAAGTTTTAGTTCTTCAAGACAGACATTTGTGATTGTTTTATGCCCCTGCTGTGGGTGAGAAAAAGGCTTCTAGATCCCTGGCCAGCCAAGGATGGGATCTAGCAGCCAGGTGTGCTGAAATTGGAAACTGAGGAGGAGGAGGGTGAGACCCTGCATTACTTTTGCAAGTTTCTTAGAGCTTGCTATCACTGTTTTTTGGTTTTTTTTCTGGATAACCTTTGCTGTCTCAATGAGTTTTTAAAAAAAGCTGAAACACCTTGCCTGCTCTCCCAGCAGCATTGCCAAGCTCTCCACTCCCCGGAGAGAGATCAGACAGAAATACAATCACTGCAGTTCTACCCCCACCCCAGCTCACACAGCATTTCTGCTCAAGCATTATGTAGTAGACTCTCTGGACATGGGCAGAGCCCCATGGAGAATGGAACAAAAGGAACGATGAGACAGCAGTGTTACTTCCTGACTCCTTGACCACCACCCTAAGGCCTATCCCTGTATCCCTATAGGCTATGTTACTCTAAGCCTTACCATTGGTCAAACTTGGATCCCTTCCAGCCCTATAAAAGAGGGATATTTTAGCCCATTTGGGAGAAGAAGAGCTGACCCGGGACCCTTTCACACCTCTCCTGAATAAAGCCATCTCTGCGGAAACCCGGCCTCTCCTTCTCCTCTCTCCGTCTGCTGCAGCCTCGGCCCGGGCAACTTACCCAGCGAGCAGAGCTGAAATCACAGAAGAGCTTGTGATCACTTTCTCTATCAGCTTGCTAAGGGAGTTCAGCCTGCGGCCTCGGCCTGAGCTACGCCTGGCACCTCGGGCTCCCTGTGCCCCTGGGGACTGGGCTCCCAATATTAATAAGGCCATACCAGAGGCTTTATTAATATCACCTTGCTTTTCCAGCATGCTGCATCCTCACAGCTGCCCAGCTCAGCCTCCTGAATCTCCTGAGAAGGATTTTTGGTCAGGCTCTCCAGCATGCATCTCTTGCAAAACCACATTTTCCAGTATAAGAACCTTTCCTTTTCCTTTGCATTCCCCAGTAAGATCCTTGTCTTTCCCTTCACATTTTCTAGTATAAAATCTTTCCAGTATCTTTGCCTTTTCCATCACATTGCCCAGTATAAGATCTTTACCTTTTCCATCACTTTTCCAGTATAAGATCCTTGCCTTTTCCATTACATTCCCCAGTAAGATCCTTGCCTTTTCCTTTGCATTTTCCAGTATAAGATCTTTGCCTTTTCCTTTGCATTTTCCAGTATAAGTTCCTTACCTTTTCCATCACTTTTCCAGTATAAGATCTTTACTTTTTCAAGTAATCACTTGAAAAGTGATCAAGTAATCAAGTGATCACTTTTCAAGTATAAGACCTTTGCCTGTTCCATCAAATTCCCCAGTATAAAATCTCTGCTTTTCCCATCACATTTTCCAGTATAACATCTTTGCCTTTTCCATCAAATTCCCCAGTATAAGATCCTTGCCTTTCCCCTCAACCTTTCACCTTCCCAGGAAGGGCTGGAGAAGCTCCTGGAGCAGAGGGCAGGGTTAGCCAGCTCTCCTCCCCCAGGGGCAGGATTAAAGCTCAGCCACTTTCTTGTGTTTTTTGTGGCTTTTTGTGGTTTTTTGTGGGTTTTTTTGTGGGTTTTTTTTTGTGTTTATCTTAACTGGAAGATTTGGATTGAGCTGGCCCCAACCCAAGCCTGACCTTAAGCAAACCCACCCCAATCAACATCCACCCCACAGAGCTGCTCCATGCCAATAAAACAACCCCATGGAGCCAAACTGGGAGCCACAAAACCTGCACACATGGACCTGCATTTTCCTAGCTAAGGATTTTATTTTAATTTTTTGGCTTAATTATCATTCATTTAGGTTTCATTATCCTTGAGCACCTGCTTTTCTGGCCTGAGTTCAGCTCAAGGCACTCTGTGCACTCCACCCAGCCCAGAGAGGAGCTCTGTGCTGCAACGAGAGCCAGGAGTGTTTCAGATGTCAGTGTCTCCAGCTGCTGTGTTGATTTTGAGAGAGCAAATGTGCCCAGTGAAGCAGAGAGGTTGACATAACTCTGTCACTGCTCAGTGCCACACAAAGCACTGAGGTTCAAGGAGGGAGCACACAGAAACCCTGGTTGGAAATGTACTGAATTCAACACAAAAAGAGGAAGGAGAATGGAAACAAAAAGCACAGGATTTCAAAGCTGACATCAAATGAGCCCTGCAGAATGAGCTTTTAATTAAACAATATTAGAGGTCCCTTTTCCAGGAAAAAAAAAAAAAGGAAAAAGAAAAAAAAAAAAGGAAGGGCTTAAAGCTGTTATTTTCTTTAATAGATTTTAAAGTGGTTCTTCTCAGGAGATGGAAGTTGCAGAAGGAAGAGTTTTGATTTGAGGAGTACAGGTACCACCCTGCCTTTGGCAAGAGCAGCTACAAAGAGAGGAAAAAGTTGTTTCTGGCTGGGACATAATTGGGTGATCCTGTTCAACCCCTTTCTTTCACACTAAGTATGGAACACTCAAAACCAGAGACTGGGAGGGCTCAGGGCAGTGTTTTGGACAGGTTTGCTTTAACCACAGCACAGGGGGCTCGTGGGGGCCTCTGTCTGGAGGGAGATGCACACATGTGGATTGGGAAATGAAGAGGGAGAAGATATGGCAGGGAAAAGGGGAAAAGCAAATTTGGTCTACAGCTGCTTTCTATTTTGAGCCAAAATTTCAAAACACAGTATTTGGTTGCAAGGTTCTCTTCCTTGCCTTCCAAAATGCTTCTTACCCAGGTGCTCTGCAGCAAGGGGGAGAGGTGCTATGAGAACACAGGGTCTTAATATTGCCAGGGAGCTTTCCAGTTGTTAAAAATGCAGAAAATAAAATTTTAATGGATCCTCCCATAAAAAAGAAAAAAAAAAAAAGGAAAAAAGAAAACCAAAACAACAAACAAATGAACAAAAAAAAAAAAAAAAAAACAAAAACAAAGGGGGAAAAATTAAGGAAAAAACCCCAAAACGCTGTTGGAGTAAGTAATGAAATGAATTCCCCTAATTACCACAAGATGCTCCCCAAGTCTGACAGTATCTCTTGGAGCAGATGTGTTCAAATAATATTTCCTCATCCTCCAGCCTGCATGGGCAGATTCCAGCACCAGGCACTAATGTTAAAAAGGGCCTAATGAGTATTGACATTTAAGAGCCTGCCTTGGCTTTTGGTGTCTGCATTTTTCCCATCTTCCACGCCAAGTTACAAAAGTTTTGCTGGTATTATTCACATCAGAAAGTGCTTGATTGAAATAAAACCCAAACCACTAAAATCTGGATTCATGAAGCAGTTGCTAGAAAGGAAGGAGTGGAGCCCTTGCAGATTTTCTGCAGACAGAGGGAGTGCAAAGGGGCAGGCCTGAGCTTTGTCCAGCAGTGACAGCAAACGCTGCCTGCCCTGCTCAGAAGCCCCTGCAGATGTTCTTTAGGATGAAGGATTATACACACTCACACACAGATCCCAAGCAGGTTTTTCTCATGGCTTTCCCTTGTGGTGTGCTGGTCCCAGCCTGCTGCGGGGCCATGGAGCTTCTTGGAGTGATGTCTTCACTAAACAACAGGCAAGCTGGCAGCTGCAAAAATGCAGAAGAGAAAATTAGGCCAATTTTTTCTCCACAGTCCTTCCCTTGCTGCTTGGGAATGGACTGTCCAAAGAGCTCAGAGATTTTGAAGCAGACCCAAGAACAAATGTTCTGAATTCTGCCATCTGTTGCCTCCCCTCTATCACTGGTGTTCCATAGCTGCTCTACAAATGTTTAAGTGGAGAGCATTGTGACAGTTTGTAAAGAACATCTTCACAGTCCCTTTTCCATTTCCCTCTCCCTTTTCCCTGCTCCCATGTCCAGAGCAACCTCCTCTCCTCTCCTCTCCTCTCCTCTCCTCTCCTCTCCTCTCCTCTCCTCTCCTCTCCTCTCCTCTCCTCTCCTCTCCTCTCCTCTCCTCTCCTCTCCTCTCCTCTCCTCTCCTCTCCTCTCCTCTCCTCTCCTCTCCTCTCCTCTCCTCTCCTCTCCTCTCCTCTCCTCTCCTCTCCTCTCCTCTCCTCTCCTCTCCTCTCCTCTCCTCTCCTCTCCTCTCCTCTCCTCTCCTCTCCTCTCCTCTCCTCTCCTCTCCTCTCCTCTCCTCTCCTCTCCTCTCCTCTCCTCTCCTCTCCTCTCCTCTCCTCTCCTTTCATTATTTTCACCACACAAAAGCAGACTGGGATGAGGAGCTCTGGGGACATCCTTGCCCTGTGGTACCACCTGGCCCTTACCAAGCACTGCCCTGGGTGTCCCTCTCAGCCATGTGTGAGGACAGAGATGGGAGAGCTGCTTGGAAGAGCTGGAAATTAAGAAATGTTCCTTGAAACTGTGCCAGTGAATCCCCCCAAGGGTGAGGGATGGGTTCTGACAGCAGGTACCCCCTGGGCTTGTCCTGAGCCTGCTTTCAGAATCCAGGCTCCTGTCCTCCTCAGGGCCCCTCTCTCTCCCCCCACTCTCCATCCTCATTTCTGAACGAGCTCCAGGGTTGATTTCCTGCATGTTTGAATAGGACCAGCTTGACACAGCCTGCCTTAGGATGAAATCACCAACTTGGCTTGCCTTCTGTCTGAAAAACAAATCCTTCTGCAGGGCTTTCATCTAGAAAAAGGAGAAGGATTCTGAAATGCAGGCAGGCCTCTGCCAAGTTCCTGTGAACTGCTGCCTGAGTAAAGCTTATGTTTTCTGTGTACTTATCTTTATTAAAGGTAACCTACCTGAGATTTACCCTAAAAACCATCAATGGATTTCTTCCTGTTCCCTCCCTTAGTGGCTCAGAATAAGGAAGCAGAACAGAGGGAGGTGAGGTATGGGTGTGCAGGAACTCGCTGTTTCCACAGAGGGATGGGGAATCTCAGCCCCTGTGGGAGCAAAGGCCAGGGCAAACAGAGAAAGAGAAACTGTGACACCAACCTCAGAGTGAGAGGGCTTTCTTCTATGTCCCAGTCTTCCCAGGTATTGAGGTTGTTACAGGAATATCATTTTCATACCTGAGCTTTGGCTTTCCTATCACTCTGCAGGAAATGAAGATGGTGGTGATGGTGGTGATGGTGATGGTGATGGTGATGGTGATGGTGATGGTGATAACTCTGGGGGAACTGAGAGCTCTGCAGGCATTTTTTATGTGCAAGCAGCACCATGCAAGGGCAAAGAGGTCTGACCAGGGCCTGCTGCACACTGCTCCTGCACTGCTTTTGGGACAGAGGTCCTTCTGTGACAGTCCTCAGATCTGCCAAGCAATGGATGGGCTGTTCCAGCTGCAGATGGTTGGCCGTATTTGCATCCTACATGGGTAAGATGCCAAAAGGATAAGGTACCAGCTGCATTTGAAACCTCAGAATTATCCCAAGGCCTGTTTCTGCTGTTGTCCAGTCCCCCTAATTTCCTCTCCCAGAAGAGAAAATGAAAGAGGAGGGGAGATGAGCAGAGGAGTGGAGAAGGTGGGAAGGTGTTTGCTGGGCACAGACAAGGCTGGGTTACATATCCACTGTGCACTGACTCCTGCCAACCCTTCTCCTTGCTGGAAAGCTGGGATCTGGAAGCCTCCATCTGGTTATCACTGGTACTGGAGAAGGTGAAGGCAGGGGTGAGGACTGGGCATGCAGAGGAGTGGAGATGAACAGAGGAGTGGAGATGAGTGGCACAGCAAAGTCCTGAAGGTGAGGGGCAGTGGGAGTCTGGGCTTGTCACAGACATCTTTTATGGAAAATCCTTTCCTTAGGATTTTTCTCCTGAGAAGCTGAGAGGCCTCAGGAACAAAATGCAAACAATGATTATCTGCTGCTGTGGGATGCAACAGGTGGGTCTGTGATTGGTCTCATGTGGTTGTTTCTAATTAATGGCCAATCACAGTCAGCTGGCTTGGACTCTCTGTCTGAGCCACAAACCTTTGCTATCATTCTTTCTTTTTCTATTCTTAGCCAGCCTTCTGATGAAATCCTTTCTTCTATTCTTTTAGTATAGTTTTAATATAATATAATATAATATATATCATAAAATAATAAATCAGCCTTCTGAAACATGGAGTCAGATCCTCGTCTCTTCCCTCATCCTCAGACCCCTGTGAACACGGTCACATGGGCTCAGTGCTGAGTTTGGTACAGGGGGTTCCAGCCCAATCCTCCTCAGTTCAGGCCATGCTGAGCCACAAACCAAGGTCCTGCAGCCCTGCCCTTGCTGGGGGAAGGTGTTAGCTGGGCACAGACAAGGCTGGGTTATATATTCACTCTGCTAACACTTCTCCTTGCTGAAGGCTGGATCTGGAAGGCTCCATCTGGTTATCATTGGTACCAGAGCAGCATGTGGCCAGGACACGTGTAACTCACATTTTCCTCTGGACCACACTCAGCCTGCACTCACTTATTGTGGGGGAGGGACTGGAAAAACCATTGACTCACTGGCAGGAACAAAACATTCAAAATCCTGAAATTATTCTTTTTAACAAAGCTTTTCTGCTGGTGCAGAGGAAAGGGAACAAGTGTTGACTAGGAAAGTTTGGGGGCTGCATGGAGTTTTCCTTCTGTGAGAAGTGGGAGGGATACACTGAAGGGACATTTCTTCCTGGCACTGCTTCCATCAGTGTCAGGTTTGTACTCTGGCCTTGCTCTGTCTGTACCTGGTTGAACCCATACAGGAAAACTGAGAGCCACTCTGCCTCTGTTCCTCAAATCCTGTCTGCTTTAGAAATGTCTCCATCAGAAATGGAACCCGGGGTGGACCCTGCAGCTCAAACCCACCTGTCAGCTTGGGCACAGTAACTCAGACCAAAAAGCACCCTGCAAATGGCAGAAATGCACTGAGCTGGGAGAGGAGGGGATCCAAGGTCTAACCTGGAATTCAGGTCCAACACAGCTCTGCTAAACCCTCCCTGGCATCACTGCAGGTGCTGCTGTGCAGCTCTGTGCCTCAGCTGTCCTACACTAATGGGTCACAGCCTGCAGTGCATCCGGCAATCTGAAAGCTGATCTACAGAGAAAGAAGAAAATAAATCTGTAGAAAAACCACATAAAGAAAGACATAAAATGCCTGTGGACAAAAAGGCCTCAAATGTGGGGCAACCTCCCCTCTGCCCTGTGCCCAGGGAATCCAACAGCTGCACTTGTGTCGGGTTCAGTGAGGCTGAAATGCCTTCAGCTACTGACACAGCTCCTGCAGATCTGAGGAGGCTCTGCTGGGCCTAAGATCTGAGCCAAGCTTAAGCCTGGATTCTGCTGCATCCAGCTCCGTTTGCCACAATGGGCTCTGCCAAGCTCTTCTGAGCCCGGGAATGATGTCCAGTTGTACTTCTCAGCCCTGCTCTTCCTCCCTCAGCCTGCTGCTGGAAAACACAGGATAATGGAGATTAGCCAGAGCTCAAAGGCCTTTCAAGTATTTTCCACAGAGCACGAAAGCTCTGTCTCTGCTCCTTGCTGGCGTCACACAGAGACATTTCTCCCCCACCCCACAGACTCTCCCAGACATCTGAGAACAGCGAGTGTCTCACAGAACTGAGGAGGGCTCCTGTCCTGAAACCTAACAAACAATGAGATGGCTGAACATCTGCAGGGAACAGATGCTTCTCATATCCCTGGATGGTGCAATTCAGCGTGGACTCGATGGCACCCAGGGCTGTCTGCCCCTGGAGAGGGGGAATCTGGGCTCCTTGGCACAGCAGAGCTGTGAGTCAGAGCTGCTGGTGCAGCTGGTGCCTCAGTGCACAGAACTGAGAGCCCCAAGCAGCTGAGGGTCCCAAAGCACAGAGCCAAACAGGGAGGTGCTGGGAGCAGGGCATGGGGGAGATGAGCAGCAAAGTCCTGGAGGTGAGAGAAGCAGTGGGAGTCTGGGCTCAGTGCTGAGTTTGGTACAGGGGGTTCCAGCCCAGTCCTCCTCAGCTCAGGAGATGCTGAGGCACAAACCAAGGTCCTGCAGCCCTGCCCTTGCTGTGGGAAGGTGTTAGCTGGGCACAGACAAGGCTGGGTTATGTATTCACTCTGCACTGACTCCTGCTAACCCTTCTCCCTGCTGGAGAGCTGGGATCTGGAAGGCTCCATCCTGCTGTCGCTGGTACTGGAGGAGGCTGAAGGCACTGCTGAGGACAGAGCACTCAGGCACTGCACAACCACAGAGCTCAGCCCAAGTGCCCCAGGGCTCCCCTCAGAAAACCTTGTCCCAGCCCACAGCAGGGTGTGCAGCAGAACCGACCTGCTGGTTCAGCCTGGGGAGTTTCCAGCCAGGAAATCCTGACACCTTCTGCAGGTGAGTAACAGGGACTGACCCCACAACCATCAGCTGAAAGAACAACCCCTTTTAGCAGCCACGGCTGAGGCAGAAGCCTCTTGTGTCCTGCAGCAGACCAGGGATGGACAGGAACAGAAGACACCTGTGCTTCAGCCTCAGTCTGGGCGTGCCTTGACCAGGGATCCTGTTTCTCTGCTGAGCACCCCGGGAAGCAGAGCAGGTGCTGAGCAGGTGCCTTTGTTCTGGCAGTCTGAGGCTGCCAAGCTGAGCTCTGTGGGAAGGACACTTTGAAGACAGATCCTGTGCTATTTTCACAGCCCAGCCTTTCATGGTCTGACTCTTGGAGATGGATGAGTGAGATCATACCTACCAGGTGAGAAAGGGAAGAGCTGTGCTGACAAGTCCCACCTTTAGCACCAGGAAAGGGAGATGAGGATGTTGCAAAGTGCCACAGCTTTAGTCTGTGCTCAGCTAAGCTGAGCCCTCCAACTCCAAACCCATGAAAGTTTACAGATGAAATCCACAAGGCATTAATCTAGTTCTGTCCTTTCCAACAACCAATGAGCTGCCAAGCAGCAGCCTTGGGTGTTACACAGAAATAATCCCAGCCTGAGCTTCTCATGGCATCATAAATTGCCTGTGTCGTCAGGATGAAATTCTTTCATTTGCAGTTAATTATTTCCAAGCCTTTGCAGCCTGAGCAGAACTGGTGAAAGGTGCTGAGCTGACAGCCCTGAAGAAGGGAGGGATGGGCAGAAGGGAGGCAGCAGCAGGAGCCTCAACCTGCTGTGCCAGGGACCTGCAAGGCTTGGGCTGCTCTTCCTTCCTGCTGCTCACACTGAGCATGGTCCTGGAAAACCACAGCCCCAGCCTGATGGAGCTGCTCCCAGGCCAAACCCAACATGATTTCAGCCTGTGTCTGGCAGCCTGGGAGGGTGAGGCAGCCTCCTCCAGCCCCGCTGCTGACGTTTATCATGGCCAGGTGCAAATCTTCTTGCACTGGCCCAGAGCCATGAGACCAGCATGTTTTTCAGAGTTTCACCCTCCTACCAGACAGTGTTTTTCAATATTTTGCATTAAATCTTCTGCTGTATTTGATTAGCCGGCAGCAGCTGTTTTCCACTCTCACAACAAATCATAAATCTATAAGCTTATGTGTGAGAGACTGTCTGTGCCTGGGAACGCTGGTGTCTGCACAGCTGTGTGTGAGCCTGCACCTGAGCACAGCAAAGGCACAGACAGCAGAGGCAGGAACCCCGGCACAATCCAGTCTGGAGCTCTCTTGGAGGCCAGCTGATTACACAAAGTGGCTTCTCTGCGTGTGTGAATGAATGTAAGAATTCCTGCGTGGATACAAAGGAATTTGTGTGATCCTTAGATGAGTTCCTCACCATCCCGCACTGAAGGCATCAGAATAATGCTAATAAACACTTGATTACGCTGAAGACATCAGAATAATGCTAATAAACACTGATTGCACCAGTGTGAGCTCAGATATCTGCACCTTTCTATGAAGGGAGGGGAGTTTTAGCACAGGTACAACAAACGAACCTGGAGATGTCAGTGTAAGGATTTGTTACACTTTTTACAGAGGTTAAAAAGTGTAACAAAGCCTTAACACACCCATCCCAGTCCACAAAAACGTGTAACAAATCCCTAACACAACCATCCCAGTCCACAAAAACGTGTAACAAATCCCCATCCCAGTCCAAGCACCAATGTGGGCTCAGATACGTGCACCTCTCTATGAAGGGAGGTGGGTTTTAGGACAAACAGGTACAACACATGAGCCTGGAGATGTCAGAACACAGGTAAAAATGTAACACATCCCTAACACACCCCTCCCAGTCCACAAAAACGTGTAACAAATCCCCATCCCAGTCCAAGCACCAGTGTGGGCTCAGATATGTGCACCTTTCTATAAAGGGAGGGGAGTTTTAGCTCAAACAGGTACAACACACGAGCCTGGAGATGTCAGAACACAGGTAAAAAAGTGTCAAAAATCCTTAACACACCCATCCCAGCCCACAAAAACACAGGTCCACGTGCAGTCTGGTTTGGGATTGTGCCTGCTCAGTCAGGAGCTGCTTGCTGTGAAGCCAAGATCTCCTGTCCCATGGCCAACTCAGATAAGGAGAGCAAATGGCTGCAAGAGAAGGGAGGGAAGCTGCTACACATATTTTAAAAAAAGGTGTTATTCAAAGACTATAAAAGGCAAAAGTTTGGATGAAGGAGAAGACAGAGGGTTGCCAAGTCATTGCAATAAAAAAAAAAAAAAAAGGAGCAGGCTGTTGCCAGGTCTTGGCACGTGCTTTTCCTTGTGTAAATCAGTCACTCCAGACCTGTGGTAGTTCTTGCTGACAATCTGTCAAGCTCCTTGGCTGGGAGAACAGGGCATGTGCTTTACATGCACTTACAGAATAGTAAACTGTTATTAAAAGGGGGAAAAAACCCCAGGCTGATTTACTTGCGGTTTTGCCTGCTCGGCTGTATTATCACAGAACGAAT
Source organism: Diglossa brunneiventris (assembly GCA_019023105.1). NCBI lineage: Eukaryota > Metazoa > Chordata > Aves > Passeriformes > Thraupidae > Diglossa > Diglossa brunneiventris. The sequence continues at coordinate 7,230,393 of CM032376.1, forward strand.
CCACTCCTGCCTGGAGCTGTGTGGATCCATGGAAAACTACAGGCCAACCTCCCGTGGAAGCACTTGACCCCTTAAGGGGAAGGGCACAAACAAAACATCTCCAAGAACAGAGAGCATCAGACGAAGAAAGAGGCTGTGAGAAATGCTGCTCACTTTCAAAAAAATCTAAAAGGTTTATTAAAATCTTATCAAAAATACAGCAGAAGACTGAACAGAGAAAATATTACGGCACTGGGAGCAAGGATTTATTTTTTCCCACCATGTGCTCACCCAGATAATGGAGGTTTGGCCTTTTAACCCTTTAGCTCCTCCCAAACTTCTGTCCATCCACTCCTTCTTGTCTGTCCAGGGATGGAGATCACTTCCTTACACCTTGATTGGAGGCCAGGTGCTGCCATGGTAAAAATCCCACCCTCCCAAATGTCCCAAACCCTGGTAACAACACAAGGGGGTAAAACATGACTATAAACCTATAAAACTTCTCTTAACATATATAGATAATATTTGCCTTTTAATAGTGAGAGTCAGCCACAGCATTCGTCTATCACAAGGCCAAGGCCACAGCAAATCTTACATTTTCCTCCAAATGTAACTACAACAAATAAGCAGTAAAGAGAGTAAATAAGGAGTAAATGAGCTCTCTTTCAGAGAGCCCCGAGCCCCTCGGGATGAGGCACCTGAGAACATCCCAGCCTGGTGGGGAATGGGGAGAGCAGCTCTGGGCAGGCTGGGATCAGCCCGGGGTTAAACCCGGCCGGGTGAGCCGGGCTCAGAGCACAGAAACCCCTGAAATCTGCTGGCAGCCGAGTCCTGAGCTGCCCGGGGCCGGGCAGGAGCAGCAGCAGCAGGAGGAGGAGGAGAAGGATGAGGAGGAGGATGAGGAGAAGGATGAGGAGGAGGAGGAGGAGGAGGAGCATGGGCTGCAGCCAGCAGAAGACAGGAAGGATGGATGTTCTGCTTCGGGGAGGAAAAGGAGAATTAAAAGCAGAAACTCCAGCAAAGGATTTAGAGGGATGTCACCCGAAGAGAATCAATAGGTAATTGTCTGAGGAAAGGCTGAGCAGGCCGGTTCTGTCTGTGCGGGCCCTGCAGGCCGGGACAGCCCCAGGAACCGGCCCTGCCCTGGCCCGGGGCTGCCCCGGGCACCATCGGGGGGACCCTGCCCTCCAACACCCGCAGGGTCGTGCAGAGATGGAATTGTCCCCTGGCAGGGTGGGCAGGCCCTGGCACAGGGTGCCCAGAGCAGCTGTGGCTGCCCCTGGATCCCTGGCAGTGCCCAAGGCCAGGCTGGACAGGGCTGGGAGCAGCCTGGGACAGTGGAAGGTGTCCCTGCCATGGCAGGGGTGGCACTGGATGGGCTTTTAGGTCCCTTTCACCCCAACCAGTCTGGGATTCTCTCTGTGTCACACAGATTGGTCCCAACCATCAGCCCTCCCCAGACAGGCTCTGCTACCCCAGAGCACACTGACTCATTTGGACAGCACTGCAGCATTCCTGGGCTCAGCTCACACAATGGAATTTTATTTTTTTTTTAAACATCCTTGTCAGGACATTCAAACCTACCAGAATTAAAAGTGAAACCCAACACAGATATGAAATTTTATGGTGCTGTTTGTAGCAATATTCCAAAAGTAGCTTTGGCTGGAAAACAGAGAGCTGGATTGTGCTGATCCAGGGTCCACGAGACACACAGAACATCAGTATTGGAAGAGATGGAGTTTTTTTGTATGTCTTCTGCTGTATTCCTGTGTTTGTAACCCCACAGCTCTGCTGTAACGTGTTCTGAGCACTCCCAAGGGCCTGTTCCTCCTCAACAGCACATTTTTGCCACTCTGAGTTTTACTGCTTATTCGTTGTAGTTATATTTGGAGGAAAATGTAAGACAAAAGCTATTTTAAAAAATAACTGTCTGCTAACAAAACCAAACACAGCAACTGCAACAGCCTCAATCTCAAATCAAGGCTTCTTTAGCCTGCAAGCAGACAAAATTCCAGTAATAATCCTACCACTAATTCACAAGGAGTACAAGTTCATCAGGACACAGACCAGGGATATGATGGCAAAAAAAAAAAAAGGAGAAAATGAGATGTTTGTGTGTATTTGCAAAGCGAGGCTGTGGCCAAATTGAGCACTCAGGGTTTCCAAATCCCAGCCCTGGCCCCAGCAGACAGAGTGGCTGCCTCAGGCTCCAGCACAGATCAGAGCAGGGGATGCTCTGCCATGGCCTGTGCTGCTGAGGGCTCAGGGTGGGTCCTGGGCAGAAGGTCAGTGTGAGAAACAACTGCTCACTTTGAAAATTTAAAGAGGTTTATTAAACCTTAACAAAAATATGACAAAGGACTACACAAGAAAGAAGCTGCAGCACTGGGAACTGCCCCTCGTGCACACCACATGGCTGGTTCCTCTTCAAGGTGGATGCTCAGGCTTTTGTACCCCTGGGGTTGCATCACCAGCCCTGGCCCCTCCCAAAGTCTGTCAGGCAGCTCGTCTTTGCCATTTATCAGTGCAAACTGCTTTCTTGTGACTGCATTGGAGCTCAGGTGTTGCCATGCCCACCCCCTGAGCACCCCCAAGCTTTTCCATTCCCACCTGCCCCAGGTAAGGGACACCTGTGCAGCTCCTTTGTACCTGTCCTGGACAGCCCAGGCTGTCTGATGGCAACAATACAGGGGGAAAGGGAACTGTGGGGAGAACAGAGGGCATCTAAACTACAGTAACATAACTGTACATCACTGAAGCTTTTCTTAATATTCACACAGTACTTATCTTTTAATTGTGAGAGCCAATCAGCTCATTATCCATCTAGAACAGTTAGGTTTGTGCAAGGCTCATCTGGTGGAGCAGGGCACTGATCCAAACCCTCCATTCTGGGTTCTGAACCTCACTGATGACTTCAGCACCCAACTGCCCTGAGAGCTGTGGGGCAGCTCTGCTGCCAGGACATTCACGGGTCTGGGGCAGCCCCAGCCCTGAGTGGGCAGCTGGAGCAGCACCCAGCACCTGGATGTGCCCACAGAAGCACCCAACACCTCAAACTGTTCACAGCAACTCCCAGCACCTGGATGGGCTCACAGCAGCACCCAGGACTGGGTTTCACATTCTCTGAACCTCAGAGAATGAAAACACAATTCCTATCACTTGCTGTGCCTGTGTTTTGCCAAAGCAGAATGCAACGTGGAGATTGTTTACCCACAGTGATGGGGTTTGGTTTCCTTGGCCTGACAGGGCCAGGTGTGTGTGTGTGTTGGGACTGTTGGGTGACAGTCACAGATTCAGTGCAGCTGTGTGCAGAGTGAGTGCTTGGCAGATTCAGTTTTAGATGTACAGAATAATATAGTATAATAAAGTAATTAATTAGCCTTCTGAGATCAGGAGAATCATCCTCATCATTCTCTCCCCTCATCGGGGCCATCAGAGCATTGCAATACACAAACAAACCCAATAAACAGCTCAGCCCTTCATAGTGATCTCAGGGAGTTCATTTGGTCTTCTTTAAAAGGTGTGGCTGTGAATGAGTCATGAGGCACAGGGGATTAAAGGAAGGGGGAGTAAGAGGTTAATTGGATTCTGTTTGGAGAGGGATTTAGGTTGGCTGAGTTTTTTCAGTCAGCAGCACACAGTGGAACATGTCGCTTGTAATTGAGCTAATGAAACACCTCTGGAGATAAAAATCCACCAGCTAAATTCAGACTTGGCTGCAGAGACTTGGGGTTCATTCACCACAGGGTTATGCAGAGATGGAACTGCTTTGTTTGAGCATGGGGAGGTAAGAGCAGGGCTGGGTTTGCTTTGCAAAATCTGCTTTTTGTCCCTGAGGGCTGCTGGACCTTGGGGTGATTAAGCAGCCTGTTGTGTTGTGGACACTCTTCCCGGCCAGGAACCCACTCTGCCAATGTGCTAATGCAATTTTCTGAGTCCAGCCTCTCTCCTGCCCTAGTGCTATTCTATTTGTTTTCTATAAATAGGCATTTTTCTCCATGGTTATTGCTGGGAACTACACATGGCTGAGCTGAAAGGGGGCTGCCAATACCTGCCCTTTTCCATGAACCTTTTGGTGACTCTCTGTACAGTCCTTTTGGTTTTCTCAAGGGTAATTAAGGGTTTGTTTTTCAGTCCTCAAAACCGTGACAAAAGCACCTCTGTCCCAAAGCCAAACTACCAAACATGACTTGAATGCAAGAAGGGCAGAGTTGCCTTCCTGAGCCTGCCCAAAGGCCAAGCCAGAGTCCTCTTTGTGAGAGATTTTAATGATCTGAAATTACCTTGTCTCCCAAGTCAAGAAGAAAACCTTTCAGAGGTTGTACCTTTCAGAACATATCATATTAAAAAAAATAAAAGAGAGACATTTTCCTGCTCAAAATCAATTTTGTACAAAACCACCACCTCCATCTTTTCAGAATGAACCTGAATGAAAGTCACTTTCTAAATTAAAAAAGTTGCAGTGAAAATTAGTTTCCAATTTTGCATATTCTTGCTTTGGGGATAATTACAATAATCCAGTAATTTCTTTTCCAAGACACTTTCAGAAAACTAAAACTCCACTTCCTTCCCTCTGTCTCCCTTCAGGAATTTAAAGCTTGATTTAATGAGCAAAGTGATTGTGCTTGACACCCCTGATAAAAGAAACCAAAACCAACACAGTAATGAATTTTATGCAGTTGTATAAAAATATCAGGAGGACCTCAGTTCCTCCTCCTGTGTGCCAATTTCAGAACACAGGCAACCCTGGAATGATGTGGCTGCACTCTGTCAGAGAAAACCAGAACAGCACAAAGCAAGAAGAGGAGGAACCCCAGATTTAAACCCATGGCCCTGCACAGATCTAGAGGGCAAGGACAGGAGGAATCTGGGTTTATATCCCAGTGACACTTGTTCAGCAGGAATTGCCTCTTCCTCCTGGGTTTCTCCTGCTGTGGTTTGATTCTTCCCTCTTCCTGCAGAGGTTTCATTCCTCCCTCTCTGGCTTTAGGCAAGAAGAACAGCAGCTGCCTGAGCTACCAGCAGTGCCTGGAAAATGGAATGTCTCAAGTTAATTAAGGGATCAGAACATCCAAGGTGCTGCAGGAGAGGAAAATGTGCCCTGGTCAGTGGTGCTGCAGCCTTTGTCTCTCCCAACATCCACCTCAGAGCTCTGTGCTGCCAGCACACAAAGAGAGACTTCCTCAGAACAGGGTCCTGCAAAGCCCCTCTGGGATGGGAATTCAGGCTGCAGGCTCTCTGCCACCATCTCAGCAACAAAGACAAAACCCCTCCGTGCCCAGTTACACTCCGCAGCTGATTCAGGGAATTTGCATAAACAGCAGCTGATGGGAAAAGGCCCCGTTGCCACCTGAGCTCAGCTCTCCAGGGAAAGGGATCCCATTCCCTCCCCCAAAGCTCCCACAGTGCTGAGGCAAAGGGGGCAAAACCAGTGGCCAAAAGCTCCTTAAGACATGGCAGACAGGGACAAGGGTCATCTCCATGGAATGGTTTATTGCAGCAAGGCTCCCCAGCCTCCCTTGATGAGAGCCACACTTCAAAGGCAATCTGGCCTGGATTATAAACTCAAATATCTGAGGAGCCAAGAGCTTGCAGTTTCCCATTAAGTGGTATTAATTGCCCTGGTTATCGTGTTCTGCAGTTTGACCTAACCTACTGATTCCCCTTCCTCTCCTGCTGCAGAGCATCCATCACTTTTTAAAGGGTTCCATAAAGCTCCAGGGAAGGCTCTGGTTTGTGTTAGCCTGATTGCTCTGGACTGTGACAAAGCGCCCATCACAGCTGCCCAGCCACACCATAGATCAAGCTGCTCTAACCTTGCCATGTCCCAGAGGAGAAGGGCAGGAAAATCATCAGATTTAACCTCCAGGGCTTTATTTCTGGCTGGAGGATGTCAAAGGCCATGCAAGCTTTCACTTTTTCCTTGTTCCCTTAGAACCCACAGCAACAGACAGGAGGAGGAAAGCAGGAAAGGCAAGAGAGAATATTGGTTTCTCTGGGTCTGGATTGAAGGCACTTGAGACAGTAGTGCATGTTCACACTCAGGTGTTTATTATTTCTTATCAGTAAAACAGTCTCACAACCATGAGTTCGGCAGCCTATCATTAGAAGGCACAAAATGGCCAACAATCTCATGGTACAAGGTCTTTTAAGACTAATCTATCCAATTAAGAATTGACACCTAGATTAGTTTCCCTTTGAACCCAATAACTGATCCCAAAGAGCCCCCAATGTGGAATTTCTGCCCAATTACAAAATGCCACCCAAACCCATGAAGAAGAAGGAAGAAGGTGAAGAAGAAGGAAGAAGAAGGTAAAGAAGAACAACCAGCTTCCACCCTAAAACCTCCATCTTGCTTCATATTTATTTCTATATTCTAAAATCCCAAACTCTAGGTTTTCCACTCTGTGATATTACACACTTCTAACCAACTCCACACCCGTAATCCCAGTGCTATCAATCAATTTTGGAAGCCTTCTCCACAGCCTCAGGTCAAATGCAGTATTCTCTTGTGGGTCTGTGCCTTTCAGCACAGAAAGTCTAAAATTCTCAGGGGTTCCAACAGGAGAACAATAGAAACTGGACTTTTGATGCCACTGAGCAGCCAAGGCCACATGCAATGCTCAGTTCCTGGCCCACGCAGAAACACAGGTGTGAACAAGTGGCCTTTGGGAGCTCAGCAGCCAAGGCTTTCCTGGAGATCAGCTTTTCTCCTGAGCCAGGAGGCTGCTGGGGATGAAGCCACATGTCCCACACCTACTTGTGGCAGGGCTGGTGGGGAATCAGCACAAAAGCTCCTGACATGTGTGGATGGATAGTCGGTGTTTTCCATCCTGCAGTGTTTTCCATCCTTACTGAACCTGTTCTGTGCAGGGCAGTGAATTCCCAGGGTCACTCACACAGCACATGGCAGTGGATCTGCAGCAAACCCATCTCCTGTAGGGTCCTCCAAAATCTGCTCCTCCTCTCCCTCTGGAAGCAAAAAGCTTAGGACTCTTCTGCTTCCTGCTGCTTGGGGTGAAAAAGGTGAGGAGGAACAAAGAAACAACAGGTTTAATTCCTATTCCCTGTGTTTCCTTTGGTGCTTTATTCCCTGAATCAACTGGAAAAAATCATAGAATCACAGAGTGTTTGGGTTGGAAGAGACCTTTGAGATCATCTGATTCCAACACCCTGCCCTGGGCAGGAAACCTTGCCCTGGACCAGTTCTGGAGAAACAGAAAATCCACATTGTTTCTTCAGTAAGAGACCCACCCTGGCATGGTTTGATACACCTGCCTCTGAATGGCAAATGAATTCCAGGGCTTTGGCTCACGTCTGCTGTCCTGGCACAACTGCTGTCTGTAGGGCAGTTGTCTTCTGTTCAGTGGGCAGTTTTCCTTATCTCTTCCACAGCTGGGGAGACACCTGCTGATAAGGGGCCATTGAATGTCACTGCATGGCTGATAAGAACTGCAGCATCCCACTGGGAGATGTGAGCCCAGAGGGAGGAGCCAAGCATTCCTACCTGGATATAATCTGGGGATTCTGGAACACCAGCCAAGCATTCCTACCCGGATATAATCTGGAGGTTCTGGAACACCAGCACGGCTTCTCCACTCGATTTCCCAGAGGAACAGCAGCTGCCTCTTCCCCTGGATCTTCAGAGGCAGAGACTGCACCTTTCTCCAGGATCCCTGCTCCAGCAGAACCACCCCTGACACTGCAGGAGGGCTGAGCCACAAATCCAGTGGGACTGCTGCCAACACCCTGACCCACGGGGTGTCAGGCTGTGTTCTGACTCTGTCAGTGTTTTAGTTCACTGCATTGTTTATCTTTTTATTTTCTTCCCTATTAAAGAACTGTTATTCCCTGCTCCCATATTTATAGCAATTCAGAAAAGGGGGGAGGGGGTTTACATTTTCTATTTCAGGGGAGGCTCCTGCCTTCCTCAGCAGACACCTGGCTTTTGAAACCAAGACATCTGCACAAACCATTGCTGTATGAGCAGTAACTGCACCCTGCCTCACCAGAGACATCGCAGGGAATGAGCCAGGAACAGCTCCTGTCAATGCAGGCCGGGCTCTGACTCAGGATTTTCCAGTTAGACTCAGGATTTTCCCAGATTTTCTTTCCATGAATCAAAGCCCTCTCAAACAGTATTCACCCACAGGATTCATTCCTGCCTGGGATGCCAGATGCTGCCTCCAGCTCCACTCCAAGATGCAGATGGAGAGTGGAGGGGATGATGTGGGTGCACACGTGAGCGTGGGCTTCTCCTCCGCTGCTGTGAATCAGCCACAATCACAACAGCCAGTGATGCTCTGCTAAATGCTTTTAAAAAAGGACACTTAAAGGAATGTGAGCAAAATTAAAATACTGAACTAGTCAGATTAAAAAACCACAAGCTGTAAACCTTAGAAGAGAAACACAATTTTGCCTCTAACACAAAGAGAATTTTTAAGAGCAATTCACTCTGTCTGTTCTTCAAGGAGCTTTTCCAGCCTGGGCTTATGCTCACTTTTTCAAAAGAGGCTGACCTGGGCATTTTTTAATTTCTTTCAAGCACAACAATCCAACCCAAAGCCATTTCTTTTTGTCTGGCTCTGTATTAATTTCAATTCCATCAACGAGGCAGTTGCATAACTGTTGTTTGTAATTGCTGTCACGTCAACCCTGAAACTGATCACTGCAACACTGAAGTTATATAAAAGGTTTTGTTAGGATTTTTGTTATTTTTCTTGTTTAAATTGTGGGAAGATGAAGTCCTACCCTGGAGAGATGTTTTGGTTTTCTAAGCTCTGTTGTCTATTAGTCTTGTGCTTTGGTGTCTTTTCTCTCCAGTTTTGTTTTACACAGTGCAAGGGTCTGTTTATGCACAGAAACTCTGCAAAAAGTTCTGTGCACCCCACTAATACACAGGCTATAAAATAAACTCTGCTGAGTCAGAGAAGCTACTGGCAAAAGCAAAGTTCACAAAATGGGTTTGCTCTTAAGGAGCAATTTAAATTTCTGGCAAGGCAGACTATTTAAATGCTCCAGTGGCTGGAATTGTAATTTACCTTGTTCTTCCAGAACCAGTGGGCTGTTTCCATGCAATGATGGAGTATCAAACCCCATGGGATCCTTTCTCCTTGTGTGTCTCTTCACCCAAACACACAGAATTGCTCCTGGAATTGAGAGTCAGCTCCTCCAAACTCCTCTTGGTGCCCTTGCTCCTCCTGAGCACTCCTGATCATCCCCTTTGACCCAGGGGTGTGCTCGTCTGGCAGGAAGGCTTCTCCTGCCCCCAGAGAATTTAAATGATCCATTTTACCACTCATTTTCTATCCTGCTGGAGGCACAAATGCCAGGGCCACACTCACAGATCTCTTGGGCCCAAGGTAGTCTGAAAGGCATTCTGCACTGCAGACAGAAATGCTTCAAGCCAATAAATAATGAAGGACTTTATTTTGACATCAATGAATTGTACCCAATAATTACTCCAATTATGTTCCTTCATACTTAGAAGCAATCTGTTTGTAGATGACATTGTTTTTTTTCTTTAAAATAGTCTAGACAATGTCAGATTCTACAGAGAGAAAAAATGAAAAATATACTGAAGTACCAATATAATGAAGTATCAATGCTCACTGCCTCCTCAAAAAAAAAAGAAAAGACAAAGAAAACCCTTCAAGACCAGAAAATATATCTGCTCCTTACTGTATCTTGTCTGTAAGTCCTGCATCCCTGGGGAGGAGAAGCTTGTTCAGAGATGGGCATGGGGTGGAAGGAAACCACATCTCTCATTTCCACTCCAAAATCAAAAGAAGCTTGTAAAGGCTAAACCAGAGCAAAGCAAGGTTTGTGCTGGAAGTCTGGGCTTGTAACCTATTTATTTCATCATTTCCCAGGAGACAGCAGCACCAGCTGCTCCTGAGGGGAAGCAGCAAGGAAGGAGTTGGTCAATTGATGTCTTCACATGGTCATTGTTCAAAATTCCTTCTGGATTGTGTGTGCACCTTCAGGGACACAGGCAGCACTCTGTGAGAAAAAACTGTCACCTTTTAAGTGCTGGGAGCTTGGCAAACCACAGATTTGAGGCACTTAGAGAGGCATGGGGAGACTGGGAATGCAGTTTAGCCAGATGCAGTGCATGCATTCCTAAAGACACTCCCACAGGAATCCAGTGGTGTTTGAAATGAGAGGGGTGTGTGTCAAAGCCAGGGCCACTCAACACACAGTTACATTTAATGAATTCATTTCATAATTTGGAGAGAAGAGATCAAACTTCAACAGGGAGGTAAAGGTTCAAGTGAGATACACAAATAGATGCCCTGTGAGTTGCTCCCTTATCTTCACCTGAGACCTTGTGACTGAGACAAAGGCAGCTCATGCTCAAAGGCAATTAACTCAAGCCCTTGGAGTGGTTTTCAAACACACAGATCTCGCTCTGGGTGTTTGTGGCCTATTTCTCAAGGAAATCAGGGCTCCTGGCAGTGAATCTGCTATTCCAGCATGTTTATGTGCTCTGAAAAGCTGCCAACAGACCCCAAACGCCACCAGGACTGCACCCCAACCTCTGGGCTGTAAGAAAGGCTCTGCCATGGACACACCTCCCCTGCTCTGCATGCTCAGGGTCTCACAGAAACCGCGGCTCTCACAGGGGTGATGTTACCTCACTACTCTGGAGATGCAGCTTGTGGAAAGCTAAGAAGAAATAAGAAAATGCATCCCAGAATTCAAAACCCTCTGATAATGTACTGAAAGAAATTGATGTTTTAGGTTTAATCCCAAGTGTCGTTTAAGGCAAGTTTTTTCTATTTTAGTTACCTCTCTTGCTCTGTTTGGAATCCAAGCACATTAGCAACATAAATTGTTTTAAGATGTCCTGTATTTTCACATCTCTCTTGTGAAGAACACCAGCATTTCAAAGAACTGAACACTTCCAACAAGTTAGAGAGGAGAAATAAAAAGGTGTTTGCATTTAAACTGTATTCATGCATAACCCAAGCCAGGTTTCTTTCAGCAGCTTCATTTTCCTGGGGATATCACTGGGTAGGAATGGAGCAGTCAGCCTGGGAGAACTCTTGTCCCTGCTCTGCCACATTCTCAGTAGCTGAGTTTGTTCTTAGCTCAGACACTCTCCTCTAAGCAAAAGAAATAATCCTTCATTACTGTCAGGAATAAAATGCTGAATGCTCCAAGGAAACCACACAAAAAGCTTCAATAGTGTGCACTTGCTTTGTTAATGGTGCCTAAAGATGTTTCACACAAAACATGTGGTGGTGCTTTGGAAAATCCTGCTCCAGTCACCAGCCCAGGCCTCACCATCCCCCCAGGTGTGCCTGCCCAGCTCTGGGGTGAATTTACAGCTCCACCATCCACCCCTGTTGGGGCCTCTAGCTTGTCAGAGTGACCCTGAGATGTGTCAGAAAGTCTCTGTTCCCAGCTGGTGCTCGAAGAAGGAGTCAGAGCTCTTAATTTCTCATACTCAAGGTTGTTTATTGTTCCTTATCTATAAAATTCTTTCTCCTGTCCAGCCGAGGTCCACTCAGCAGGACAGACAGATGCACTCTGCCTGCCCTTGGGGTGGTGTTATCTTTTTATACTAAAAACTAAATGTACAATATTTACAATCACTTCCCAATACCTATCACCTGTGTTAGACAGTGAGCTTCTACTCTAAACCAATCTAAAAGTGCCACCATCACAGCAGAAGATGGAGGCCAAGAAGAAGAAGGAGAAAGGCTGGACATGCACAGATCCCTCCATCTTGCCTCCTGAACCCCCATTCTAAAAAACCCCAAAATCTACTTTTTCACCCCATGACAAATTCACTGTCATTCTACTTAGCTGTTGTGACCTGCAGATCTTCATCTAAGGTTGGTAACTTGCTCCACGGGTCATAATCAAACCCACAGGGGCATTCTGGGTTCTGTGCCAGGGTCTCTGAGCCCCCTGGCAGGGTCTGGGCTGCTCAGGACAGCCAGAGGGATGTGCTGGGTCCTGACATCCAGGGGTGCCTGCCCAGCTCTGGGTGCTGTGTGTGCCTTTGCAGTCAGCCACAATTTACTGCAGACTCCAAATGGGACCTGGATTCAAAGAACCAAAATTTCTGCTTTCATGGGAGACCCAAGCCTCTGTGAGTCACACTGCATCCTGTCCAGGGCCCTCACCAGATGAGCTCCCTCTTCCAATTGTGCTCTTGGTTCAGACACCTGCACCTATTCACATTCCTCAGTGAAAGGGGAACTTGGGATTTAGAAATTCTCAACCCCTATCCACGTTCATCGTGGCTCCAGCTGCTCTGCACGAGGGAGAGCTTTTCCATTTCTTGTCTCACTCCTGTGTCAGATACTGAGCACAGTTTGGCAGCTGGTGTATAAATCACCCCAGCCTGCTTGTATTGAGCTGGTGTAGGGCAGAGTTAGCTCTTCAGCCAAGCACTTCCCAACCTGCCATTTTCCCAAGTTATGTGTGGATCCGGGATTGCAGCTCACTCACACAGGTGGGGCTGTAGGAGGAAAGTGATTTTAATTGCAAGGGTTGTAGAAACAGCAGAGATGGATTTTAAGTCCCACACTCTGGGCTGTTTCAGGACTCCTCTGAAGCTCACAGCTGCCACTACAGTGACTGCCTACTGTACTTTTAAACACCTTCTGCTCTGGCTAATTTGATGAGGCTCCCCCTTGGCTTTCCATCAACATCACCCCCAAGGAAAGTTGGCCCCAGCACTTCTGCAGAATGAGGTCTAAAGAGAACATGAACAGAAGGCAATCTAGTATACAAAGGAAAATGAAACAAAAATGTGTACTGTATTCTTAATACTCTTTACTCATGTAACTTCTCCAACCATCTATTAGTGTTAATTGTGTTTTAAACTACCTTTGTCCCAGTGACAGCTTCAGCACCAGCAAGTTCTCCTCATATCAGCTCTTTTGGGACTGGTTATAAGCAAAGCTGTAAGAGAATGTAGCTCAAGGGACAGAGTTGCACCTTCTCATTGAAGGTCCAGGTTACTCAGTTGTACTGCAAGGCAAACACTGCCAGAGTTAAATAACCACACAAAGCAAAGATATACTCCATAAAACATTAATATTTTAATGAAAAATCTTAGCTTCATATTTCTATCCAAAGACACTCAAAACTAGTTTTTCTCCCCCCTTAATTTTGACCTATAATGGGACCAGTTTGGAGATTTTTTTTTTGTATTTTGGAACTTTTTTTTTAAAGATTAAACAACCAGGCTAGCAAAAAGGTACCCAATACATACTTTTCTTATATCAAACAAGCTAGTATTTCAATACAATGTAACTATACAGAATATATACATTACACATATGATCACAAAGCAAACACTACAGGCTCAGAACAGATTTGAAAAAACATGATATTCACATTGATTACAATAACTCTAAAAATGATTGTAACGTTGAAACGGCACTTAGTTTACAAAAAAAGTCACAAAAATATATATAGCCACCAAGAACTATGGTTCCTGAAAAATACTAATAGCCAGATAGTATTATATAAAATGTGAAGTGTATTTAAACATCGTATACATTAAAAAACAAAACCAAAACCCAAAACCAATTCTGTTAGGTCAATAAACATGCCAAGTAATCTAGCTGTGGCCAGCATCAACAAGAGAAGCTGTACTGTGGATGAGATGATGACTGGATATACGGCTGGTGACTGGAGACTGGCACAGTTAAGGGGGTTTCACTGTTACTAAAATGCACAAAGAAGCCCAACAATAATTTAATTCACATTTTTTTTTTCCTCCAGCTTCCACTTTTCCCTCTTTGGGGTTTCACCATGGGGCAGCACCTCGAGTGAAGGCACTGCAGAACAGAGCAAGGAAGCTGTCCAAGGACTCGGTGTAGCCAGGGTTACAGGTCAGAATATCAAAAGCATGCATCAGCTAAATGAATGGTGAAACAAAACACTCTTCTGGGGACTTCAACAACCCTCAGGAAGACTGCAGGTACAGTTGCCACACAGGCTGGCAGCACCAGATTCCACTTTTTTTTTTAGTGCAACCAGATTTGTAGCTGAGAGCTGTGGCACACGGAGTTACTGTGCTAGCACACGGAGTGAACGAAAATCCAGAGCAGTAAGTACTGTTGCACTAAAAAAATTCACATTTGTTTCTTTATGGTACATGTCCTCAAATACTTGGAACCCACTCTATTTACCAGGTACCTCTGATGTGGTGAGATACTGTCTTGAACCCTCTTACCTGCCATCATCACGATGCTATGGGATTTATTATGTCTACAGTTGGAGATGAGAACCCTCCAAAACAGGATTTCACCTTGTGAGCAAAACTGGAACGTGAGCGGCCTGAATGAAAATCAGCTATTTTCCATATTCTGATGGTGTGGAAGTTGCAATGGATGCAGGAGCAGCAGGTGCTCCTCCATCTGAATTCTCTCATCCCGGCAGGGTGCACAAAGCTCCTGCTGGATTTGCATATAAAATGCTTCCTGGTTTGTCTCTGAGAGAGACCAGCACTCACCTCAGCCCTCCCAACCCGGGGCTGCAGGGTGGAACCAGCGACCAAGAAGTGCCTGAAGCCCTCATATAAAACCTTAAACCATAGCTTAAAAACAATAAAACTCCATCCCACAGGGGACATATAGGGATCATAGTCTTATAAAATATATTTGACTGCACTGGCAGCTATTACTTTTTTAAAAAGTTTAAATTCACATCTTTTAGACTCAGAATCCATGTGAACCCAGAACCATTTTCAATACCCGAGTCTACTGATCTCTCAGTATGAGAGACTTGGCCGTGGTCTCTGCGAGCCTGACAACTGAACTCCAGCTGTGGGAACACCACTTGGGCTCACTCTGCTTGCAGCAGGAGGGCTGAACCACATCAACCCTGACCCTTGTCTAGCAGACATAGAAATGCATACTAAATAATGGATTTTTTTGAGAGGGAGGGAAAAAAGCTAAGAAGAAATAAGAAAATGCATCCCAGAATTCAAAACCCTCTGATAATGTACTGAAAGAAATTGATGTTTTAGGTTTAATCCCAAGTGTAGTTTAAGGCAAGTTTTTTCTATTTTATCTCTCTTGCTCTGTTTGGAATCCAAGCACATGAGCAACGTAAATTGATTTAAGATGTCCTGTGTTTCTATATCTCTCTTGTGAAGAACACCAGCATTTCAAAGAACTGGACACTTCCAACAAGTTAGAGAGGAGAAATAAAAAGGTGTTTGCATTTAAACCGTATTCATTTCTATGGAGAAAAGAGATATTAACAAGAAACAATTACAGACAGGAAAATTAACAAGTAAACCCAACCCTAAACCAACCAAACAAAATCCTCCAAGAACTTTATTCTTCCTCCAGTTGAACCAGATTGAAAAGTGAGAACTAAATGAAGATGTTACCCAGAGATTAGGAGGCTGAAAAGATAATGTGCAACACACAGTGCAATGAATAATGAACCCCAGGCCTTGCCTTGTACCTCGGTGTTAATGATCCTTATTTCTTTTCAAGGAAGAACAGATCAGAGCTATAAAGTCTTTGTAACTTTCCCCTTTCTCTTTGGTATTCTGAAAGCAATTTGCCTTCTGACTCAAAATTTTAAGTCTTAAAAATCCAATATCCAGGTATGTCTGTGGTGTATTTGTACCTTCTCACCAATGGACTCTTTAGTAAAATACTTCAGGGATGAAAATGATCAAATTTTAATGATCAGATTATATCCTCCACCTCATACCTGACTACCTTTGATTATTACATCTCTGCAGTCAGGAAATGTGGTTTGGGTGAAGCACTGTTCAGAACATGACTCACAAAGGACTCTCATTTACCTGTGGAACATGTCAGGAAAAAGAGAAAACGCTGGATTTGAGCTCAGTGTTGTAGCCCTCTAGGTCAGAATAAAGCTCAGCAAAAGGCATTGTCTTGTCTCACTGGCTTCTCAGAGAAATCACAAGTGGAAGGGAAATGGTCTCTAAATTCAGCTCATCAGCAGGCACTGGGCTATTGCACAGTACAGCAGCCCAGAAAAAGCATTTCTCCTTCAAGCCCTTTTAAGAAGCCTCACAAAGGTAGATATAATCAAGACTGAATTGCAGCACAGAAGTTCTTTGCAGCATGTTTCTAAAACACCCTTTGGATCTGGTGGAGAAACCTCATTCCAGCAACCTGGAAAGTACTTAAATCCCAACTGTTTTCGCTCTATTTAACTAAAATATGTGGGTTTAACCTAAAAGAGAAAAATTGTTGAAGTCACTGAAACCCTTTAAACACTTTCCAAAGGTCAATAAACTTTCTTCCTTACAAAAGCTGGCTATTAATAGAAAGAACTCAGTCTCAGAGAGTATCAGAGCTGCCTAGGCTGACTGAATACAAATTGATGTGCAATATAATACGACTTTTGTGTCTTCTGTTTCTTCAGGAGCAACCTTTCTCTATTGGTTTCATTTCCTCCTCATGTTTGCATAAAACAAATTCGGAAAATAACAGAAAATAACAATTTACAAAAAACAAGACTGACAACTAAGGGAGTATATCATGCCTTTGGAATACTGAGATCAAGCAATACCTACTCACTCAGCACATCATCTGTAGGCCGTGGGCATTTGGCATCAAACACTGAGTTAACTTCAGAAGCTGTAAGAAAAATCACAAATCTCCTAATGTACTTCCTAATTTAGGTTTCAAAGTAGTACTTGAGCCCAAACAGCCTTGACCAAACAAGACTCACTGCTCTGAAAATCCCACACCCTCCATTTGTAGCTTTTTCTAAATATGGAAAAATGAAATTGCAAATATTTCAGTTTATTGCTTGCTTGAGCTGTGTGTGTAGCTGGAGTAATGGCCTTTAATAAACCGAGTTGGCAAGGATTTAAAGTGTTTTGAAACAGGAACAATTCATCATTGCTCTATAGGCTTTTTGTAAACAACCCCCTGTTGGTTAGAAAGTTGTCCTTAGAGAGAATAAATTGCTTGTTTTATCAGAAACAGGCTAGTAAAAATCTCTGAAACTATACATACATATGTATAAACAAAAAAAAAAAAAAGTGCAATAATGCACAGAAGAGCTTATTTTTTCCAATCTGTAAACTCCCTCTAGCTAAATCTCAGATTAGTAAAAACACAGTGTGTATGTGAGGGGGCAATGATCAGAACTGCAAATAATCTGGCCATGGTTTAAGAATTTCAGTTTGGGAAAATCTTCATTTTCCTTTGTGGTTCCCCATCTACAGACAGGTACAGTCAGGAGATATTTGTCAGGTTTGCATGGCTGAACACTTCTCCATCATTCCCAATTCCTGGTGTACCTTTAGACTTTCCATGCCTAGCCTCAGCTGGGCTGATCTGTTTAGGCTATTTGATCAAGCAGTTTCTAAAAGGACTGGAATAGAAGAAGTAGGAATACCTGGCATTCATCTGGGCTGGACAGGGATGGTGTGTTTTGAAGAAGTGTGTGACTGTTCCTTTCAAAACCACTCACCATTTCCAAGCACAGGGCACAGTAAGGGCTTTGAAAAACAGCAGGCACATATAGGAAGTGTCACTTCTTGATGCAGAAGATTAAAGCATCCACTCAAAACTAGTCAAAACTGTTCAATCATGGTTTCCAATGCATCCTTTTGTTTATCATTTGAAAAAGGTTTCCTCTGATTTCTTTCCCTTAACCAGAGGGCCTGCAGAAGCAAGAGAAACTTAATGAGCTGCTCTAACTGTGGAAGAAGGAATAGTTAAAGTGATCTGAATCAGTTGTTCTTCTTTAGAAGTATATCACAGCTTCCATGATGTTCTGACAAGATCTTTTTTGTGCAATCAGTCTTAAATATTTTCACAGAAGTGATCATTCAGTCATGAAAAATAATGTAACATCTGTCGCAGTTTTCAGTTTAAAGCGTAGCTTACAAAGTAAAAAGGGGAAAATCTCCCCCCTTTTCGTTTAAAAAAATTAAATTAAAATGTACAGGACCAAACACAGGCACTTTCCAAAGAACAAAAATGAAACCAAACCATGAATTATTCGATCGTAATAGATGACAGCTCCGGTTTGGGAGGGTCACCCGCGGCTGCCTCAGCAGTGGTGTTAGTCTTTGGCTGCTCTGGCACATCTTCTTCCTTCTCTGCCAACCCACCCAGAGACCCCAAGGGGAAAGTGCTTTCACAATTCTGAGTAGACGACACCTGTGAAATGACAGGCATTTGGACAGAAGAGTTGCTTTCAAAGCCATGCTCCCCTAGCTCATACTGCCCGAGGGTCTCCTCTTGTTCCTGGTTTAAGTAGTCCGGTACTAGGAAGTCACTGGAAGAGGGGTAAAGGACAGAAGAGAAATGTCATTTCTCACACCATGGTATCAGCTCCATCACACAAGCTAAACACTGCATTGACAGAGAACAAAGGTATTCATTTCACATTGGCCAAGATCATGGCACTGACATACTCCACTAAGCACCAAAACCTGGTTCTCATTTCCACACACACAGAATTTATTCAGTGGCATCTATTTCACATCCGTATTTCCTACACAGCAACTTCTTATTATTAGATTGTATCACCTTGATGAGAATGAAAGTTAATGTCTGGAACACACTTGGCACTGAAAACCTCATTGAAAAAAAGGGAGCACTCAGGCTTTAAAAATAGAAACAAAAATGAGTTCAGCACTGGCAAAATGTGGCCCTTTCCATGTCTGAGGTACAGCATCCCCCAGAGCAGCAGCAGGACTTCCCTCTGAGTGGGCAGGCTGGAAGCAGGAGCACAGGTGAGGCAGCTGAAGGCAGAGGGAGCTGCCAGCTGCACTGGGGGTGTGATCCTGACACGTATCATGCTCCTGAGAAAAGTATGGAATTGCATTTCCTTCCCCTTTTAATCCTTCCTGGACAACTCTTGTGCTATGCACTCTCAACAGCTGAGGGCTGAGTGGATCCAAAGAAAACCTACCAACACTCCAGTTGTACTTTCAGAGCATGAGGACATGATGGAAATAAATTTCTTTGCAAGTTTTCAGCACCAGACATGAAGTTTGTACTTGAGACAAGTATATACACGTATCACACATATGCATGTTTGTATGCTTTGGTTCACCTGGCAATGCCTCAGGTAAAAGAAATCCTTAAATGACAGAAGCATTCACTGCTCCAACCCAAACTCACAGCCAGCTCTGCTGAAACCTCATGTTTGTCAAATCAGACTGAAGGAAGGGCTACAGGCAACTAAAATCACACCCTTTAATATGACTTTAATTTGTGGACAACAATGCAGTGCTTACAACCAGGGCATCACCCTGCAGAGTGTTTGCTCCAGTTTTGGCACAAGAGCCAAGAACAAGAACTGTGTAAGCCCACAGATATGAAGCACTTGTACTTTTAAACAATATTCTGCTGAAAGAACAGCAACTGGCTTTCCTTCTTTGTTTTTCAATCTTTTTCGTCCTACGTCACTTCTGAGTTAATCAAATAGAACAAAATACTCAAATGTTTTTTATGGGAAGAAGAATAATGTCTGGAAATCAGGAGGGGTGGGATTGTGATGCTGTAACATTCAGAACATTGCATTTTTTGCATTGCTGAAGGCAGATGACTTGCACACACCAAGCTGCACTCTCTCTAAGATTTAAGAGCTGGAAGATCTTCCTGTCTTCAATTTCTCTCATCCAAATTTTGTATTTTCTATCTCAAATTCCAACAATTACATTTATATCAATGAGAGAACACAGTGCTCGTCTGATACCTCAGAACTCTTTTAATAGTCTTTAGCAGTGCATTTTTGAGATATGCCAAGTCTTTTGTGCCCTGATAAAAAATGTCCAAGTGGCCCTTACTATTTCCAAACCTATTAGTCTAATCATTTAGTAATGTTATCTAAAAAATGAGAAAGGAGAAGGTCTGCAGTCATGCATCTTTCCACAGTGTTAAGCAAGCAGAATGAAGTTGGAAGTCTGTGCCCTATGAAAGTGAGCAGGCTACATACAAGATTTTGAAAAGCAAATCAATATAAAATCACAGATACTGTAGGACAGAGCACTATGGCTTCACACCATTGGCCTGGCCATAGGTACTACTGAAAAGAGAAATTAAATAACCCAGAACCAGCCTCTGCATATCACTGGATTCTTCAGTAGCCTCCTATATAGCTCCCATGCTGTAAGACAGATCAGATACAACAGAGAGTGGAGCAGGAATCAATCTGACTGGAATTAGCTGGCAACCTGATGAGAGGCACAGCAGGCTGCCCTGAAAGCAGGAAATGATGATCTAAGGAAAAAAAAGAAGGAAAAAAAAAAGAAAAAAAGAAAAAAGCAAGTTTCCCTGTTAGGTTTTTGCTGTGCACCTCACCTGCTCTGGAAGTAGTTTGCTAGCTCTGACGCTTCATGGTTCAAGCTCCTCAGGTGAACGATTAAATTTCCAGAGTTGGTGAACATGGCGCCGCATGTTTTGCACTCGTAAATCCGAGGCTTGCGGATAATGTGCCGGGAAACCCGCATGTGGTGTTTATATTCCCCGAAGGAAGTGAAAGTGGCACTACATATCTGGCACCGGAAACAGCGTTTACCTTCGTGCTTCAGGCGATGCATCTTGAGCGAGTAAGCTCGGGTGAACTTTTTCCCACAGCGGTCACACTGAAAGGGTTTAATGCCTGTGGGAGAGAGCACAAACACGTTCACCTGTGGAACACAGGGCATAACCCTCCCCACAGACAGCAGCTCTAGGTGCTCACAGCAAAGCCCTGCCTGAGGAAGAGATTCTCTGTTAACAATTAGAGCAGATCTGCACTCCCTCAGGACAACCTCCAGGAAATCTCATGTGTAAGAGCCGAAATGAGGGATGTGGGACTCCAGGGGCTCTCCAAAATGCATTTATTGCATCCAAAATGCCGTTTATTGTATACAAAATCCAGTTTATTACATCCAGGACATTACAGTGGTCCAGGGTTGTGAGTGACAGAGCCTGTACCTACAGCTGTCAGCTCCAGCTGCAGGCAGGCCTGGAGACCCACATCCCTCATTCAGGCTCTTACTAATGGCACCCCACGCTGGGCACCACTGTAAGAGCGGAAATGAGGGATGTGGGACTCCAGGGGCTCTCCAAAATGCAGTTTATTGCATCCAAAATGCAGTTTATTGTATCCAAAATGCAGTTTATTCCATTCAAGGTATCACAGCAGTCCAGGGTGGTGGGTGACAGAGCTGTGCCCACAGCTGTCAGCTCCAGCTGCAGGCAGGCCTGGAGACCCTTTGGTTTTGGTTACATTGCATTATTTACTTTTCTTTGCTGAGAATCTTAATACAGTAGAACCAATCTATACCTGAACTTTTATCTATAGCCTATCATAACTACTGTAATTACCATATTCATGTTACTGTTCTCCAATCACTAAAAGTTAGTGCATTACAGTTGAAGCTAGAAGTTGTTTTTCAGTTTTCTTGCAGTGGAAAATTCTGAGACCTTTTTTCTACTTGCAACTTTGCTGCCTTGTTTGCCTGTGCTCTCTTTCTGCTTGGTAAAAACATCTTCTTGTTTGGGGTGGGTTTATCCTTTGTTCTAAGCCATAAAAACCCCTTCTAACTAACACACCCTTTGCCTCCTTGGTTATCCAGTAAGACTGGCTCAGCAATTCTTTTCTTTTATATCAAAATTGCTTCTATCTCTATTCCTTCATCAGACTCTACATTTAAAAATCTTTCTGCTAAGCACACATATCTGTGAGACTTTCTTGTCAAACTTTCATCCTTCCCAACGCTCATGGCTGTGACCTGTCCCGAGGCTCCTTCCCCACAGTTTAAACGAGCTCAAGCCCCAAAGGATTAAAGATCCCCAGGTGTGGGAATTTATAAAATCAGAGGGTTTTGGGAAAGCTGCAAAAGGCAGGCTTCAGAGACAGCAGAACTGAGATTAGAGCTGATAGCATCTTCCCATTGTCATAACCATGTAATGAGACTGATGCTAAAAAATAAACCAGCTCAAAGCACGTTCCTCACCAGTCCTGTCCCGTTTGTGATTTTTACAGAGCCCCCAGCCAGCAACACCCAGGCACAGCCAACAAGGAGCTGATGCTGCAGCCATCTCCTGTGCCTTTGAACTCCTTTGATCTCGGCAGATTCTTGTGCCAGACTGGTTCCCAACAATGCAATTATCAGCCTACCCTTAATTGCAATGTTTTTTTCTGGCTGCCTTTGGCCTCAGAGAAGTGTTCTGGCAAGGGGACTGTGCACAGGGACGCCCCTGTAATGCAGCAGGAATGGTGATAAAAGGGGCAGTAGGAGCCTTTATATTGCGTGGGAACCTTGCTGCACAAGAATTTTCGGCAACTTTGCATGACAGACAGCTCTCTAAGACAGTTGAGCTTCGTGCCTCTCACTTTTTTCTTGTATTAATTTAGAATTTTTTTCTTGTATTAATTCTAGAAATTCAGTTCCTAGCTCATTTTTCATTTCTTACCCTAAAACATGCGAGCTCTGCAACATGTTGGAGTGGCTGAGTGTGTAATCACACAAACAGAACTATTACAAGATAAAAGTCTGAGTCACCAAAACCTTAAGATTTAATAAAAAGTGTGAACTGCAGAAAGTGGGAAAATCCAAACATGAGGTTAAGAATCTGGAATATGGAGCTCTATTCATAATAGGGCTGTCAAGGAATAAAAAAGATTTTCTCAAAAGGCTGAATGTGCATCAGCCCAGGCTCTTAATTCCCCCAGTCTTTCACTCTGCTTTCCTTACTTTCAAAGCAGGAGGTGAACTTTTAATTGAGGGCTTTTAGACAGAGAAAGCTGTAGTTAAGGTTACACTGAAATGGCCTGTTAAGCATGTGAAAACAAGTTAATAAACTGGAATATGGTCTGGTGGAGCTCAAACTTTTCATGCTTTCCTAGTGTCCAAGGGCACCTATTTCCTCTGGTAGTTTGAGAGAAATCTCTTCAGCCATTTTACTCATGTGAAAACACTTTCAACATTTACAAGCTTTGAGAGTTCTTTTGCATGTTAATTATTCTAAACCAGCTATTCAAAGCTCTCCCAGCTTTACCCAGGGGTTGTCAGTTGACAGGTGGACCAGAGATGCTTTGCTGTCAGATTTTAACAACAGACTTGGGATCATTTTGCACCTGATATGTCCACAGAATTCGCTTTTTCAAGTATTAAACACATATCTGGCTATTTTGCTTAAAAGGATTTGACAAATAATTGTTGACAGGGAAAAAATTACACCTTGTCAGTTGTGGCTGCCCTGTCCCAGAATGGTTCAGCCTCTGTGTGCAGGTAAGAGTCAGACTCAAACCAGGAGATGCTAAACCACGAAACTTAGTGCCCAAGTGCAATAACCCTTCAATATTCCCTTTATTCCCTCAAATGTCAATGTTGTTGCCACATAATGCTGACAAGTCTTGAAAACACCAATAGCAAAGACATTGGGGAGTTCATGCTTGGTTAGGAATCAAAATGAATTTTGGGACCAAGGCCCAGAGGAGGCCTTCCCACAAACCTTTGGCTGCCTGTGTTACCTGCAAGAGCTAAATTGATAATCAAACCAATTCAGTTGTCCTGCAATCCTTCCAAAAAGTCTGAGATCCAAAGGCATACAATCTCCTAAAATGCAAGGACACAGATAGATAATATTTCCTTATGGCTGCAAGTCTCCTCTGAAACACAGCAGAGAACTGCAATATGGCAGAGGGAGAATTTCAATCTACTTCTTTAGTGCAATAAAAGGGCCAAGTATACTTTATTTCATCTCAGATCTTTTTCAGGAAAATTACTTATCCTGATGAGTTGCAGGCAATCAGGTTTTTTTCAGTCCACACAAATGCTGATTATCCACGAGCACAACTACCAGTCAGACTCCAGGGATCAAAACAAGCATTCAACGACAAAACCTCTACCCAATCTTTCTGAAATCAACTCTCAAGCACTTGGCAGGTGAGTGAAAAAGCTGCATTATTACAAGGCTGTGAGTCAGGAATTGGGGGAGCAGGGCTGATTCTCACCTGAGTGGATGAGCATGTGTTGTTTCAGGTTCTGGATGCGGGTGAAGCGCACCCCGCACGTGGGACACTGGAAGGGTCTGTCGGGACCGTTGGGGCTGGGCCTCTCTGTGCTGCTGGTGGAAGGAGCAATGTAGAGTTGGTAGGGATACTGAACGTTCTCCAGACTACAAAGAAAAAAGGCACTCATTTACAAAACAAGCCAAGAAGCCTCCTCTGCAAAAATCTGAACCTTGAAGGCCTTTGTGTGAGAAGGAAGAGACTGGCACGCCACATTTCTGCTGAAATCTCATTTATTCTGGAAATCTCTGGGTCTGTAGCAATGTGTCTGATCTGCACCTGAAATCTTACAGTCACTGACTCTGCACTTCTGAGCACACCCAGGGAATAAGCTCAGAATTCTGTTTCTCTGGGCCTGAGCACAACTGCAAACTGAACTGAATGTTATTTTCCAGGCGTGGGCATTTTCTCCAGCACATCGATGACTTCAATCACTAAACAGTCCCTGAGGAAGAGTTTATAGAGCTGAGCAAATGAAAAGCAAAGGAGTATTTTGCAGCTTCAGTGATATTTACAAATGAAATTAAAGCCAATTAATTTTTCATCTCAATCCAAGCTCCATCAACAAATACTAGTATCTACAATTGCGTATTTCTAAGTTTAAAATATTAATCTAATGAAGCAATACTTGCTCCTTGTCTGATTCAAACAGCTCCAGTGCTGTGTTTAAAGAACAGCACATGAACTGCAATGAGGAACAATTTAACTTTCAAAGTAATTTATTTAAAACTGACTAATTGCTCCTCCATAGCCTCCAGCTGCAAACTGTTTAAGGGAACTATAGTGCTCTAATCCAAGTCCTCTGGCAAGGAACTTGCTAAAGGGCACAGTGAAATAGGAACAAATCTGCTGGTACAAACAGGGTTTGTACTTACCTGGGGGTTCCCTTCCCTGAGCACTAAGGTCTGTATTTTTGGTGAAATTGCCATTTCAGCTGCTCCCAGCCTGCTGAAAGATCAGCCATCACTGGCAGCAGGGAACTGCTCTGAGCCTGATTGTTCATTCCATGGCCAGCACATTGCAACTTCAGCTTTACTAAACTGAAATGTCTGAAATGTCCGGAGAAAAGATGCAATGGTGTCTTCTCACAGAAAGTTTCCCTAACTGAGGAAATCCTTCTGCTGCTCTGCCTCCCCCTCAAGCCCAGAGGGCTGGCATCAGGGTAATGCTGGATTTGGGCATTTCTAACACTCACACAAATGAAACATGCACTTTGCACAAATACATTTTACTAGGCATCATACAAAAATTCACAAAGCAGTTCAGCACAGGAGGGGAAGAACCAGGATCATCTCTTTAAAATCAACACTTAAACTGTCTTTACTCTGGAAAAGGCACTACAACTGTGAGGACAGGGGGTATCTGAATTCTGAGCACAGAATTCTCAGCAGCCAAAGTTCCAGTTGTAAAATTTATCTGGAGAGAGAGCACCAGGTATCTCTTGATACATCCAAGATTAAAGGGTTTCCTGTAGAGTTTAGTATCACTCAGTCTGTAAAACCCTAAGGATTTCTGACCTCACATGGCACTGGAGGAAGATTTGCACTAAAGAAGACATTTTCTTGTCCTTGACTTTTTATACACAGTAGGGTCCCAGAGCTGTGGAAAACAGAGATGTGACAGACTTGTTGATCTGTGATAAAGGGAATGTTTGCAAGAGCAAAGTCACTAGCTCCTATCCTGGGCCTGGCAGAATGGAGTTCTTTGCCATTTTGGGGTCTAAAAAACATCAACTGAAGCTTTTTGAAATAAGTGAGAGCATTTTAAACATAGGTTCTGATTTTTCTAACTAAATTCCTGACCAACCCTGGCACTCCACTTCCTTTTTTATACATGTAGTGTGCTCAAACAAGAATAACATTTGGGTTTTGTGACAACAAAGAATTTCATCTTCTGACAAGTTCCTTAGGTGCTGCCTCCCTCACTGCTGTGTTAGGGGACTGTGAGGAGGCACAGGCACGTTGTGCTGCTGGAGCTTTCTCAGGAGACACCCAAAGTAGGGCAGCAGAGCTCTCCTTTTGTTTCCAGCTCAGGAGCCAGAGCTCTCCTTTTGTTTCCAGCTCTCTTGGGCTCACTCACCCTCCAAGCCTGTGCTGGTGCCACCTCCTGCACTGGAGAAGTGCTATGGGCACAGCTCCATAGAAGAAATTGAAAATAAAGCCTGTTTTTTTAATTCATCCATCTTTCATGGTGAGGAGGGCTGATTAAAGCAGATCCAGTGGGAATCAGAGGCTCCCCAGCTATCAGTGCCTGGCTTGTCTTTTCCCATGCTCACACTGCCAGCAGGGTGAAATACCTATTTGGTGACATAACTTAGCACCATGAAGAGATTATATTTGAAACATTATTAGATTTTCTCTCCCCTGCTTCCTTTTCTCACACATTTACCTAATTTTTCACGACTTGCAATTTGTGATCAATATGGCATTTAACAGGTGAGATTTGCCTGACATCTCCAAGAACTTCTGTACATAGAGACAGAGGTTTCAAATGTTGTCACTGAAGTATCCTACTTGCACTTTTTCTTCTTTTCACCCTGAGATTATTTACATATTTAACTATGCAGAACTAAACTCTGACAAACATGAATGCCAAAATGCCAGTGAACCTGGAAATGCTCATTATTTGTAAAAAACTATTGTTTTAGAGATGTGGAGGTTCTCATTCTATTGGATCAGAGAGACCTTTTATAACTTTTATAAATGAGCAACTCCTTTTAAAGTGCAGCCACAAACTGATACAGAGACCAACTGTTAAAGCAGGCAAGATTAGAAAGTGTGTAACAATCCAAATGTGAAATACCAGAGAAGGAATAGATCAGACTTCACTGGAACAGTAATTTTAATACTTAACAGACTCCTGTGTGCCTATTAAGCTGACAACAATTACATGTGACCTACTGTTTATGAAACACTGATTATCCAGGAGGCCAAATTAATGATGTTAATTATTTAAGACAGAAACTCAAGAGATAAGACATCTTAGTTTTTGAAATGTTTATGATTCTTCCACAGTGACATGGATGAAATATTGAGAGACCTTTAGAGGGACTGGTCTTTTGCTTTGTTATAGAAATAGAAATGTAATATATTGCATTTATACCTATTGTAAATGCTTATTACCATATACATTTTTCAATATTAATTGCACTGGGCACACACAACTGATTTTGACATTTTGAGAATTTCTAGTGATAAAGAAATGTACAAATGGAGTTAAAGGTGTATGAAACATTCAAACAGTTTGGGAAGGAAATTTTCTCCATCTGTACAATGTATTGATTGGCTTTTTTCTGATTCAGCTCGAGAAACATGTTTTACTTTATTCAGAATTCTTATGCCCCCAAAACTGTGTGCCCAAATTGCTGCACAGTGGACAACAATCCATATTTATTGGCTGCTGTGTCCATCCCATGCTTGAAATGGGAATTTAAGTCATGCTTGAAGGGCTGTCCCAGTGTATTTGAAAGCACTGACAAGACAAATACAAACCCCTGAAAGGAAACTGCTCAGGTCTTGGAAGCACCATTTTAAACATTTAACTAGTTCTTGGAATCAGAACATTCTTGACACTTTCATTTGAATTTATAAAATAAATCACTTGGTAGTTCTGCAGTCTAAAATCCCCATGACTCTCAGTTCACTTGTAGCTATTGAAACAAGGCGCAAATTCGAGTTCAATTTCCTGATACTTCTGTCACTTTGAGACTAATTATTTTCAAACTGGGGCATAAACTAAGGTAAATATTCTTTCCTTCTCTGCATATAGGAGATCTTTTAGTGGGAATTTTCAGTGTGTTTAAAGAATTTTTTATCTTTTGAATTTTCTACACAGTTTGTGCTGGAGCTCTGCAGTTTTATAGGAAATTTCTGAAATAATCCACTGCTGAAAATATGTATGCCACTTGACTTCAGAATTACAGGTTTCAAAGCCTGGATTAGTTCAAGTGCAACATGTGCTCCTACTATTAATTCAACCCTTAAGTGCTGGGTGTTATTTTTATACTCAGGTTTGTTAGCAGATAGATAAAATCTTCCATGTCATCCAAAAAGTCTTATCTAAGCAGTTATTTTCCCTTTTTAAGGGAAGTGGGACAGATTTTAGATGGAAATGACAGGAATGATTTTATGAGCTATGAAAATGCAGCTTTTGGTTATTATCCCTATAGGGAGCTTCTCTTGACACAATTTCTGCAACAACTTCCAAAGGTTCACACTTCTTCCTTAGAACCACTTGTCTTACAAACCCCTGCAAAAACCAGTTTGGAAAAATGTGCTGACAGAGGGGAGAGCTCAGAACTGGAAGTCAGAGGAGCTGAGAGCAACCCTGTGTGCCATGGTGGGTACCTCACTTGGCTCTAACAGAACCATGATGTCTCTTTGACCAAACAGACCCAGTTTAGTTTGGTTTTCTCTGCCAACCTTCCCTTATAAGGGATTCCCTTAATAAATCACTCAGCTCAGCACAGCAAAAGCCTGCTAAATATTTACAGCAAGTGCCACACAGCATCTTGGTAAGAACTACAGGCAGAAAGTTTGGGGGAAGAGATTTAAGGCTGCTCTGCCTCGCCTGTGGCTTGCAGTATTGAGGTCTGTTGAAATCAGGGCTAGGCCTTGTTTTCAGTTGTTTCACACAGAGGTTTAATTAAAATTTATTAATACAGAGCAATGATGAAGAAACACAAGAACAGGACTATCTTTCTTCACCAGTGCTGCCTGGAAATAAATAGGAAACAAAAAGCAACGAGTAAGCAGATTGTGACTTTCATCACCTACATTCCTCTAAAGAATCTGCCCCTCCAGGCACTGATTGTACTTTGATCAACACACAGAACTTGATGTAGGAACAACTAAACATTGTGGGATTAAGGCTGGGGAGGTTAATTACAGCACACACTTGGTGCAGAACACTTTGCACACCAGGTTGGTACATACCGATCATCATCGTCTGCGTGAGCGTTAGTGCCAGAGCTGCTCTGGAGTGTGGGCAGTCCCTCTGTAACCCCCTCATCTATTGATCCTGGGCAAAGAAAAAAGGGCAATTTAATGCAAATAACTGTTCAAAAAGGGTTGGGGGGCAGGTAAATACACATCAAGCTTGCTTTCTCATATCTCTGATAGACACTGATACCTGGGTGATAATAAAAGTGCCTTGGGAAAGTCATTTAGAACAGCCAGAAGCAACTTGTTCCAAATCAGTTTCTCTCTGCACAGATTACCCAGTAAATTGACAATTCAATAAGGGCACATATTTGGTACACCTAGAAAATGGAAATGTTAAATACAGCCAGTTTTCAAAACACATCCAGTACTAGCACTGAAAAGCAGAAATGTTACATTCACCTAAAGGGACTATTTTGTCAATTTTTCAAGACTTCCTGAGCAATGAGGAGTTCAAACCTGCCACACTAAATGGCTTTTGTGGTCCAAATCTCTCATAAATATATTAACTGATAATGTCTTCATTTATTGATAAGCAGCTGAGACAGGAAGAGCCCTCTGGGAAATCAGAAATACAACACAAAAGAGACCAAACACCTGCTAGTTAGAGAAATGTACAAACAAAACCACTCCAGAGCTCTGCTCAGTTCACCAGCACTGGGGCAAATGTAGCTCAAGGGGCTTGGGGAACAGAATGCAAGGAAATGCAGCACTAAAACAAACCCACACCTTCATTAACTGATGGGGCTGCTGCTCATCTCTCATCAGCTCCAGAGTTTGGTTAAGCAGCCCCTGGATGTCCCCACTCAATCCATGGGACACGAGGTGGGGAAGGAGATTTCTCTCCTACATCTCCACCTCGAGGACAAGCAAAGTGCAGGACAGTGCTATGAGCTGCTCCTGCTGCTGGGGTGACATAATTCTGCTTTCCAAGAGAGGGCTACAGGAGCAACCTGCATTTGGGGACCCTAAAGGTCACCAGAAAATCAAGTAGAATTAGATGTACACTGGCAAATGTCAGAGAAATGCAGCACTAAAACAAACCCACACCTTCATTCAGTGATGGGGCTGCTGCTCCTCTCTCATCAGCTCCAGAGTCTGGTCAAGCAGCCCCTGGATGTCCCCACTCAATCCATGGGACATGAGGTGGGGAAGGAGATTTCTCTCCTACATCTCCACCTGAGGACAAGCAAAGTGCAGGACAGTGCTATGAGCTGCTCTTGCTGCTGGGGTGACATAATTTTGCTTTCTAAGAGAGGAGCAACCTACATTTGGGGGCCCTAAAGGTCACCAGAAAATCAAGTAGAATTAGGTGTACACTGGCAAGTGTCAGAGAAAATGGAAAAGCAAAGAGAAGGAACAAAGATGGGAAAGGTGAAGCAGAAAATGTGCATATTCTGTCAAAAAGAATGAGAGATCTTTCCTGAAGTGAGAGAGTCTTGTCTTAATGTGATGCCATGTTATGGGGCCAGTGACAAGAGGAAAATTGCATCTCTGGCAGCTTCACAATTAGTAAAATAAAAATTTTTGATTTTGTTAAGAGGTGACAAACTACACTTGGGAAATTCATCAGCTAAGCAATCTATAAAGTACAAAAGTTAATCCCATTTTGATTTATCTTTCTTTCTCATGAAATACTTAAGTGACAGTCCACTGAAAAATAAGCCCAACTGCTCTTAGGTTTAATTTCATGCCTTCACCTCTCAAATGCCAAAAGTGCTAATGAGTTATGAGAGTATCTTCTCAGACACAGCTGTTTTGTAACCAGAATGATTTATTTACCAAGTCCCTGCTCCACGTCTCCTCCTGTATTATAAAGTGCTTCCAAATATAATAAATTGCAAATGAACAATTCTTAAATTTCCCAAAGAGTGAATAAGAGCTTTTTGCAACATCAGAGAGAGGCAAGACTGCTTTTGTAAATGCACTATAAAACACTGAGATAAATATATGCAATTATATGAGGAAAATATGTTCAGGGGAGAAAAAGCTGCACTTTAACATATCTTAGTGCCTCCATTTACTATTCTTATATTACTGCATAAAGTAATGCATTTTTGGGAGGTAAGAAGTGCTTTCTAGCTACAAAGTGTGCTGTATCATAACTGGGCTAAAAAGCAAGAACACTGTTTCCCTTTATAGCAAAACATGAATAAAAACCATTCTGAGGATGGTTATTATGCCAAAACCACTAAATATTAATTCAAACATATTCAAAGACAAAGAGCAGATTTGTACTTGAAAGATTTTGCCCTGGCACATTTTTCTTCTCTCTGCAGCTGTTTTAAGGCAGGACATGCTGTACTAACAGCAATGACAGATATTTAAGTTTAAAAATTATAATCACCAAAGCCTGGTATTTTCTACCCCATGCACACAAAACTACTCATGTGGGGCCTGGAGTTTACACCCAGTTTGTTCTTTAAGCTGCCTTGGTGTGATATTCATATATATATTTATGATATATATCACTTGATATGCTATTTTTAACATTCCCTAATCATTACTGCTTCTTGTTCTATTTGTCTGTGATGATATAATTACTTTGATGAAATAATTTGCATCTTTTATCACATGGTCCTGGCAAAGTCTTTCAGTTCTGACTGCAATGAGTTAAAACTGAATCAAACAAAACCTGCTTTTGAACAAGGACCACTTTTCCTGGTGACTCCCCAGCAAACAAATAGTTTCTTTTAGTTTTTAATTTGTGCAATATTTTGGCAAACTACATTTAAAGATTTAGAGTTAAACTAGAAGACATGAAGTCTGCTCCTCAGCAAAGGTAAACATCCTTGTCTCCAATAAAGAAAACATTTTCATTTGGAAAAAACATTACAATCTAAAATATCAACATGTGAGCTATACAAACTGGAGAACAATCCAACAGCACAGGATGGCATAGATGGGAAATATTTTCATTTCTTTTTAGTGAATAGTTTGGCATTGAATGTGTGTTGCAGTTCTGGAGGGTCAGCCTGATCTCACTTTCTCCAGGGATGTTGCAGTGTTGCACTGACCAAAGCAAACAAATAATGCAGACTACAAGGCTACAAATCTTTACTGTGTTGTAGTTTATTTAATCCCTTAATGGGGGCAGCCTTTCACATACACATGATTTGAACGAAGCACAGCAGTGCATTTGCCATTCTTACAGCCTTCAAACAGAACAGGAGTTATTAAAAATCTTTCAGTAAACAAACTCTGCTGAGCACAGCTCAAGCCACTTGAGAGTAAAAGAGCTGACTTGGGCAAAATTTTGATAATTAAATTAGAAATATTGCAAAAGCTCTATCTTCTGATTTACTAAAAGCCATTCAATGCATTCTGTGCAGAGGAAAAAAGGGATTGTTCCAGTAACCTTTAAGTATTAGCTCTTAATAAAGAACAGCCTGCTATAAGATCCAAAAACTGGTTTCAAATTGTCATTCATGGAAAAAAGATTTCTCTCAGCAACCAGCAGCATTTGAAGAAGCAACTTGAGAATCAAATCCCACAGAAATGGAAAGATTCTCAATATTATGACTGTGTGGTTTTATTTTTGTCTGGGGCATTAAGATGACAGTGTTTCACCACTTATTTTGCAAATCCTCTTACAAAGGCTCTCTGTCACGATTATATGAGATTTGATGTCTGATGCAAAGCACTATTCTAACCCTTTGTGGCTGCAGGCAGAGGCTTCTCAAATCTGACGCTGCAGCTCAGCTGAGATCGTGCCTTTTGACACTAATGAAAGCAGAATTAAGTTTCCCCAGCCAGGCAACTAGAGGTAAAAAGGAGTTATCAACCTCTTGCTGAATAAAGATGGTTACCACAGGCTCACCATTCTCAGCTGCCTTCTGCAAAGTTATTTAAAGAACTCCAAGTTTATGTGCAATATTTCAAAAACCAGGGGGAAAAAAGGGAGTTTCACTAAAGTAAAGCATGAAAGTAAAACATGAAAACCCACGAGGCAGATTTTGTCCAATGAAATCCCCAGTGCTCAGGTGCCAGGTGGGATATGTAACTGCAGAAATGGCCATACCTATAGATGAAGACTAAGGGCTGCCTTCTGCAAAGTTATTTAAAGAACTCCAAGTTTATGTGCAATATTTCAAAAACCAGGGGGAAAAAAGGGAGTTTCACCAAAGTAAAGCATGAACACCCACGAGGCAGATTTCCTCCAATGAAATCCCAGTGCTCAGGTGCCAGGTGGGATATGTAACTGCAGAAATGGCCATACCTATAGATGAAGACTGAGGGCTGATCAGGAGATCCTCCTGCACTTGCTCGCTCCCTGGGACCGTCTGCTGGTCGCTCAGGGAGCTCTGGGATGCGCTCACAGGCTGTGACACCTCCTCGTGAACCTCCTCGTCACTGAGCCTTTCCACCTTGACTCGCACGTCCTCCTCGATCACCAGGGGAGAGCTGCCCTTGGTGCTCTCACAAGTCACATAATCTGCCATCCTCCTGCTGGACTCGGAGGGCCCAGGCATTTCCAAAGTCCTAGAGTTCTCTGCCTGCTTCACCTTTTCTGACTGAAGTCTTCGATCAATTCCAAAAGGAAAAGTCCAGGGAAAGGCTAAGGACGAGTCCACAGGCTGATTTCTGGACTCTGGGTAGGAAGTGGAAGGATTGAGCACTTGGGGGGAGCTGGTTTGTGTGTTACACTTGAGGGGGCTCTCAGGAGACATGACGATGTAGCTTTTGCGCTTCCTCCGGGACTCCCGGCAAACGGGGATGGTTCTTTCCACCACGCTGCACTCGGAGGAGACCGGAGACAGGCTGCCGTCCCGGGAGGTGAAATTGCAGTTTGCACCGCTCTCCTGTCCTGCATCCAGCACCTTCTCCTGCTGGCTGTTGGGCGTATTCCATAAAATGCTGGATTTCATGAATTCCGAGCAGGTGCTGGCCACGCTGAACATCTGCATGTAGCTGGCGGCGGCCAGCACGTCGATGATGTTCTCGGTGTTGATGGACAGCGTGGCCGTGTACGCGTACTCCAGCAGGGGGATGAAGCCCGTCACCGTCACGTGGTGCAGGTCCAACACGCTCTTGCTCTCGTCCTCTGCTTGGCCGACGAGTTTGGAGCGGAAGAAGTCGCTGCAGGCTGCCAGAACCACTTTGTGTGCCCTGAAGATCTTGTCCTGGACGCGGATGGTGATGTCGCAGAAGTGGCCGTCGTTCCGGAGCATGTTCAGCTTCCCCAGCATCTCCTGACTGTGAGCAGGGGAGTTATGAGTGAATGTTTTAACACCCATTTTTAGATGGCTCTCTTAGCGTTCTTCCCACATATGACAGATCAAAGGAATCCTGAAATAAAGAGGAAAACTGTCATTTCCATCTCTGAAAGCAAAAACCAAGTGCATTCGTGATTGTAAGACTCTGTACGAAGAAAATTCATCTGAATCCTCTCAGGCCAGGTTCCTCTAGGATCCAGACTGTGCAAGGGACTAACTCTACAGAAATGCAATTACTTCTAATTTTCATAATCACAGATTAAATTATTTGCAATCTATCCCTACCATCTTCCATACATCTATGTATCTATATCTCCCTATACCTAGAGGGGTATTTCTCCCTCTCTCTCTCCACATTCCTGCCATGTCCACTCAAACCCAAATTCCCAACACAGTCCAAAAAATGTTTGTAATACTAAAAGCAAAGCATTTTAAAAACTATGTAGAAAAGCTGTATTTTTGTTTTCTGGGCCCAGAAAACCATTCTTCATAGTTGTTTAAACTGACAGACTATTGAAGGTTTCTTTTAAACAGAAAAGTCAGGCTGAGTCAACAACAAGGGTGCAGGAGTAAGCAAATCTCCCAGGGAAGGTATTTAATACCAGAAAAGCTTTAGAGAAACTACAGCATGAATTTTCAGAGGCCAGAGTTCAAACCAGTAAACATAAAACAACAGTTGCCAATAGGTCTGATTTCCTGCTGTAGTGCAGGTATTGATTACCTAAAGCTGCTTTTAATAGTTTTAAACTAGGATCAGAAGTTATTGAAATTCCTTCACAAACATAATGCAATATAAACCTCAAAGGAAAGTTTAATTTAAAATCAAATAGACATAAATTGATATTATGTATGTGATAAATAAAACAAGGAGGGCAACTTCTTTCTCTTGGAAAACACAAACCTGCCTTCTTGGGGACCAGTTCTCTCCACGTGGGAGCAAATGCATGTGTTTTGTGCAAGGTCTTGATGAGAATGCTTGATCCCTGGACTTCCCCAAAAATTTCAGAAACATTTCACTGTGAAGGGAACATAAACCACAGTGTTTCACCTGCCTAAGGCTCTTCCAAGCCTCCATGGAAGCTCTCTGTGTTGCACATGCCTCATACAATTAACACGACACAGAATTATCTCACTGGTTAAACATCAACAGCATTATTGTGTTTGATTCATTCCTGGAGTCAGCCAGCTTCTGCACATCATCCTTCTTTCCCTTCCACATTAAAAAAAAAAAAAAAACCATTCCATGCTTGCAAATGGCTCACGTGGAGCTTCACAGAGCAACTGCAAGTGTGGAACAACTTACCCCAAATGTGACACATGGAAACAGCAGCTGTCACAGCCCACCTGGTTCTACAGACATTGACATTTGGCTGCTTCTTGTTCCTGGGTTTTCACTTCTGACACTCAAACCCTTGCAGACAGAGGAACCTTAACTGTTCAAGAGAACAGATTAACTAACACCTGATATTATATATAAAGTCTGGTGGAAACTCTAAGGGCCATTTGGGTTTAAAATGAAATTTCACACTGGTGCAGAGGAAGCAGTTAAGCACAAGCAAAACATTCCCTTCACTGAAAGAAAACAGATCGACCTCAAGAGGCATCTGAATATCCAGACTCTTTGTTCTCCAGCATGAATCAAATGAAAAACATATTTCATTGATCTCAGACCAACACACTACAGCAAGATCTTGTAATAGCATATTCAAAAATGGCCTTTGGATCCCCTTCCTTCTGAAATCCTGGTTGCTGCAGCTGTTCCTTGGCACATCAGAAGTTCACAAGTACTTCTGTTCAGCAGAAGTACAAGAACAACACATTCACAAGGACTAGCCATGGACTAATTTGGTATTTAGAAATAGTACCAACACATCGTTATAAAAAAGGAGAAAGATCTCAGAGCAACCCTCCCAGTTCCTGCAGGCCCAAAAGACAAGGCCATTTTCCTCTCTGTTCTTCTGAGCAGGGAATGCTCAGCCCTCCAGGCCCAAAGTCAGAGCTTGATTCTGCTGCCCTGCTCTAAACCATTCCTTGTCCTGCTGCCCCTCCCCTCTTCTGGCTTCCTTTCCCCTTCTCCTTTCATCTTTTGCTTCCTTGACCTTGATCTGGTTACAGAATTTAAAATAAAATAGCGGAAGTCAGTGATGTGCAATAAATTGATTTAAATTTATTACAGGAGCAGTGTTCCTGCCACGAATGTGGGATATTGCTCTGTTAAATCACTTCTGTAAAATGACTTTCACCCTCACTGCACTGACACCTCCATTCAAACAAGTGGCTCCCACCCAGGCGTCAGTGTGAACAAGGAGCATGCACAAATGCTATTTTCAGAAAAATCCAAAGGGCCAGGTTGAGGAGGGGGGGAAAATATCAGTTCCTTACAGTTAATGATGGAGTAAAAACATCAAATATTTTTAGAAGGTAATTTAAACAGTATGAAAGCATTTTCCACATGAAAAGATGAGTGTGCTAAAGCACGGCCAGGTTATCCAGTGCTTCAACCTCTTTCCAATCTTTCAGTGGCACAAGGCACTTTTATAGCTGCACTCAATTCACAGTGACCTGAGAGGGTAAAGGGCTGCAACATTACAGCTTCAGACCAAGTCCATCATCTGTGTATTATCACCAT
The DNA here is from genome assembly GCA_019023105.1 of Diglossa brunneiventris. Taxonomy (NCBI): domain Eukaryota; kingdom Metazoa; phylum Chordata; class Aves; order Passeriformes; family Thraupidae; genus Diglossa; species Diglossa brunneiventris. The sequence continues at coordinate 7,267,148 of CM032376.1, forward strand.
TTCAAAATAGCACTTTGGCAGGTCGTATTTCCCACTCTGAGTTCCTGACAGCAGCTCTTGGATGCCACATGCAAGAACTAAACACACCCACGCCCTTGGGAGTGCTGGGGTGGGGACAGCAAGGTGTGCACCTCAGCTAAGTGGTAAGTGGGCTGGAGCTGGAAAAGCTGTTAATTTTGGAGCCACAGACCTCTAGGCAGGGACCAGGGATGGTATCACAGAGAGTGGGGCTCCTCCTCCCATTCCCCAGGCACACACTCACACCCTGGCCCACAACACATTTCAAACCTCCAGAAAAACACAGTGAAATTCAAGGCACTTTCACAGGTTTTAAAAATATTCCCAGTGGGACACTTCAGTCCATATTTAACTTTGACACAGACATTTACAGTTGGAGAGAATGGTTTTTCCAGCATGCATTCCTGCCCTGGAAGCATGTGAGGAATCACCATCACAGCATTCATCCCTGAACAAGGTGAGAATTCAAATGTGAGCACTTGAGGGCTTCCAGAGCAAGGACAATTTTGTCCACTGTTAGCCAAAAGCAGTCTGAAGGGAAGTGCTACTGTACCAAATGTTTTGTACAATTCAGTTGAAAATTAGTTGGGTTTTTTTCTTTAACACCTAGGGGCACAAATGAAGACCTGACCTTTAAGTAGTTTGGAGTAACTCAGCTCATTCTCACTGTCTCAAGGCTACTGAAATGCAAGATTTAGCAACAGCTACCACAGCACATACACTGCTCTGGGATTCAACAGGTGTCAAGTTTCCGAGCTTAGAAACAGCAAAGATGAAACTGTACACTGTTAGTGTAATGTTATAATGTAATGAAACTGTGAATGGAAAAGCAACTATATTGGAATTCAAAAATATTGCTTATGCGACCTATTTACTTCCATGTACACAAAATTTAGCTCCTTATTCACCTGCTGCCTAATGTGATTGGGTTTGAAACATGGTATCTTCAATAGTATTTTAGAAGAGTCAGTGAATCAAACTCAGGGAGCTGTTTGCATTCAGTTTCTCACTTAGTCAGATCATTTCAAAACAGAAGTCATTTTTAGCACCACAAAACCACCACCCTACCTTTAACCTCCCTATCCTGATCCGTGGCAATTCACAGCATGAAAATACCAAAAAAGTGTTCAGCTTTTCTGAACACTGAAACCAACAGACTTTATATCTCTTGATAGCCACAGAAGTCCTCAAAACGATTAGGAAATTCCCACCCTGGTGCTCACCAAGCCCTCAGATACATTTATCAAACTGTGATGTGAGCCCATGGTGTAAATCAGATCATTGGTTGGTTTTTATGTTATTATTTATTTTTAATGCTGATCACTCCTTGGGCACTGGTTAGAGCAGCATTCCACCAGCAGCAGCAGTCCAGACACAGACAAATCTTCCACGGGGATAAACATGTGACCTGGAGCATTTTATCTCTGTCATCTCACTGCAGTACACAGGTACCAGCACCCCTCACTCCCTCAAATTAACTGGTTAGTATAATTAAGTATAATTAAGTTCATAATTGAGTCAGAACAACTGCTGCAATCAGAATGAACTACGAGTCTGCTATTTCTATTTCTATCTGAACACACATCTGTTTCCCCAACAGCAGCTGGCCTAATAAAAGGTACTATCACCATTATAAATCTTGTCCTGGTTCACTTCACAAAACTGCAGGCCAGAGCTACCACACCATCCTAGTTTCAAATCAATCAACAGCACTTTCTAAACTTTATTTTAAATCATGTTTTAACTCAGGTTAGTGAACCTAGTTTGACCTCAAGCCAGCACTGCCAAACCTGACAGAATTCATGTAAAAGAGGCAAACAGAGGTTTCTGTGCTCAAAATGACATCAGTGTGGAGCATTCACTTTGGAGCTCTGGAATCCTGGGAATGCAAACCTGTAACCTTTGGCTGCAGAGGATGAGTGGACCAGGGAAATGACCCATTCTGGGAAGTATGCTGGGCCTGAGAAGTTCAATTTCCTCCAGGACAGCAGATTCCAAACTGTGAGTGCACAAAGGAGCCAGTGTTCAGGAGCTGCTGCATAAACCCCGTTGTGTTCAACCTGAGAGAGATGCCAAGCTCCAGCCTGAACTGGGGTGAGGTGATGCCACAGCCTGCAAACAACTGGGAGCACTGGGTGCTGGGCCTGGCTCAGTCCTTGCTCTCTCAGACTCTGACTGTCCAAACCATTTCACTGAAATATCCCAGGACACTGACACGGCCCCTGTGTCCTTCTCCTCCCAGCTTCTCAGAAGAGGACAATGTTCAGGCACTTTCTGTTTTAAAGAGTTTGGAGGTGTTTTGTTCTTGGCCAGGGCTTGAGCTGTACATTGAACACTCACCTCCCTGGGAGGATCTCTGTCTGCCCACCAAGAGTGGCTGATGACAGGTAAGGAACTCAGAGAACTCCACTTGGGAGCTGGAATGGAAGAGCAATTTCACCTAACAAATGAAAGCTGAAATACTACCACCCACCTATTTACTGTGAGCAGCTAATACTCCCCTTCACAGCAGAAGGCATATCAAGAGTGTGTTGTGCTTTCCCAATGTACTCCAAAAATACTGCACCTCACAAGACTACACATTTTGTAAAGATTGGGGGTTTGGCACACCACTGTTGACAAGTTCATGTGCCAGAGCTCTTGAGGCCACTGACTTCATGACCATTAGTGCTGCTCACAGAGAGCATTTGTTGGGTGCTCTGTACTCAGCCCCCAGCCTCTTCCTTTGTTCCACACTTAATTTTTCTTTTTTTTTTTTTTTTTTTTTGTACTTTCCAAGGATGCTACAGTGGCAAATTGGTTCATAAGCAGCCCCCTTTTCCTCTGGAAAACTCCTTGCAAAGAGGCTTTCCAAATTCTAGAATTTAGATCTTCCTAAATTTTAGGTATAAGCCAGCAGAAGCTGCTGCTGAAGGGTGGCAGGCAGTAATCCAGAACCAGCTCCATGGAGAGAAACTAAAACACTATCAGGAAGCAGCCATGGTTCAAACTGATCCAGGTCAATGTAAATAACCTACACAATTATCAGAGGCTCTGAATGTTTATCACTCCCAGAAACTGACAATAAGCTACTCTCATTCCCCAATTTTAAATGGATTTGTAAACATTTAGGTAAGTTTCTCCTGAGTGCTTTAAGAGCTGAGGTTTACAAAGTCAACACAGCAAGGCTGCAACTCTTCACGAAAAATTGCTGAGAAGATTTGAACATCTGGAAATCCTGAGCTGTGACAGGGCCCACCATCATTTCTGGTAGCAACCAAGGTAAACCTTTTCAGGGCAGGAAAGAGGTAAAGGCAAAAACACACAATATTTCTTTAAGTCCTCCAACAGACCAGGAACAGTGTTTATCTGCACAGGACAAGGTGAAAAGCATCCAACAGCTCCTCTTCCAAAATAATTACTCGGGAAAAAGGCAGGCCCAGAGCGTCCATGAAATACATGTTTCGTATTCCTAACAGATCTCTGCAGCTTCCCCCAAATTAAACCCTGCAATAACAGAAAACAAAAGCTTTGACTGTACCATGGCACAAGGAGAAAGCAGATGTGTGCAGCTATGGCAAAGCCCCAGCTCACAGCTCCAGCTCTGACTCACACTGTCACTGCTATCAAAAACATTAATCTTTCATGGGGATAGGAAAAAACTGACTCAGATCATGGAAAAATGCATTTGCATGATGCAAATCTAGTAGGTGCATTTTAATTCTCAGGGCTGGTGAAGGCATTGAGACAAGTAGTGGGGTGCCAAACCCATCAATTTGCTCTACAAAATGGTTTTATTGTAAAGTGGAGATGGGATGTCAGCTGCAACAGAACACTTCTGAAAGGATAAAATTAGAAAACATTTACATACACATTTTAAGGGAACAGTACCAACAGACTTTCCCCAAGCAGAGGAGCACAGATTATCTTAGGCTGGTTTGCCTGAGTGGAACTTTAGCTGGGTTTTGGATCCAGGAGCTGACACCCCTCCTCTTGGAGGTGCCAAGGCTCCCTGCCACTTATCAGCCCTGCAATTTATCACTCAAAACCAGCCTCTGCTTTTGGCAACAATGCCTTCATCACTGTTAGCTTTTGAAAAAAAGTGATCTAATTAACTTCTGCATGTATATTCCCATAAAAGAGAGAGCAAAAAAACCTCCTACTTTGGCATTCTGTTTTAATTCTTACCAGCAGCAAGGGGTGAGGCATGGTCACACACTGCACCATCCTTTTAATCCACTCCTACACCTTCCTGGCACTTGATTTTAACTTCCCTTGCCAAAAGATGGACAACCAACACCTTACTTGTGTAAGGTGTACTTCCTGTTCCTCTATGTGGACTTCCTGTTCCTCTATGATTTTGCAGATTTTTTTTATTTTTACACCATGGATATTAAGCACAATGGCTGCTGTTAAAGCAATATGGACCAAGAACAAATCAGAAATATTTACTTAATTCCAAATATCTCAGTTGTCCTCATTCAAAACTATAAAACTCCAAGAAAAGGTTTACAGTTTCCAAAGTGAGATGACCAAAGTCTTCCTCATGTCACCAGACTGCCTGAGCATGTGAAAGTCAAAAAAAAAACCCCAAAACATCTACTGTGATGAAAAGAGGTATATATGTGTCTACTACTTTTATTTTAGAATATTAAAACCAACACAAACATATCACAGAGCTGTTGCTCCTGTACTGTGAGGTCACAACAAAGAAAAAGCTGAAAACCATTAGTTAAAGCATCATAATTTTTCAGAAGTTGCTGTTTCTACATTTAAGGTGAAGCATAAGGTGTCTTAGGGATTTCTGATTGTTTTCCTGACCAGTCATTTGTATGGGAATTAAGAAGTTGGATGTAAAAATTCAGCAGTTGTGCTCTGACAGTGTGAGAGGAGATATTAAAGAGAGCCTGTGTGGGCTGACAGGAGCAGAATTACAGCCCAGCACATGGCTCAGGATGGGGATGTGTGCATCCAAACCAAGCCAAACCTGCTGGTCAAAGGGATCCACAAACCTGCAGACACTTCCCAGTGATGGAACAGAACAAGAATAGAACTTACCTATCTGGGCTGATGCAGCTTCCAGAGTGTTTCTGCAGAGTGTATCTGTTTGAAACCCCCAAGCATGTCCTGGAACTCAGAGTGGAGCTCTCCCATCTGGCAGAATTAAGCACTCATCTGCCTGACTATAATAATTACAGAGTCCAAGGCCACATTCATTAACTTCACCAGCAGCCACATACTTGCAGCAGATTCTCATGCAGCTCTGGCTTGTCATTTCCTCATGAAAGTGACACTTCCAGATTTATTCTTGTCCCTTATAAACCCTTATGTATGGCCTACAGCAAGGGGCCTGCAAGATTTTCTCCTGTCTGATCTCAAATTGGCAGGAGAGTTCAATTCTACTTCAATTCTCTCTTTTTAATTTTTATGGCAGGAATTGCACATCAGTTATGTCACAGGCAAATGAGAGCTGTGGTCTCTGCAGCTGATGGACTCACAGCTGCCATGAAGCAGGTCCTGAGTGCAAACCAATACACAGATAAATGGGGACATTATGAACTGTCACAGAAATGTCACAGGGCTGGAAGTTAAGTTGCCCACAGTGAAGTTTCAACTCCTAAATGCTCCTGTTGGCTTCAGGGCAATGGAAATTTATCTGCACAGCTCTGAAAATGGCCATGGCTGAGCACAGACCCTCCTGACTGATGGCAAAAGCTGGGAGCTGGCAACAGTTTGTAATGCAAACGCTTGGGAATCCCTGAGAGCCAACCTGGAGCTCTGAAAGCAGGCACTCAGTGTGCTGGATTAATGCAGCAAGATTAAAGCATAGCTACAACTCCTGGCACAGATAAAACCTGCAGATTAAATGTCATGTTGTAGGTGTGTAAAACATGCTGCCACTCCTTTCAATAGAAGCCAGTCTAAAAGTGTTTCCATCAGCCAGTGCTGTGATTAAATAGTGATACTTTAATTCCCAGGGAAAAGGTGTCAGTGTAGCAGGATAAGAGGCAGGACTGTTCAAAGACTGTCTCATTTTGTGGTGCACACCTGCAAATAAACTTGGCACCATTAGCACTATGGTAATTTCATCTCTCAAATATTTAGTGTACAAGGTCTGATTATTAAAAAATATAGAGATGTTTTCATCTCTCAAAGATACATGATTGCAGGTGTTTGTATACAAGTGCACAAATCCAGCCAAATGAAAACAAACTGAAGAAAAAAAGAATGAAGAATAAGCAAACAAACAGAAATTGGGATACCACCTGTGTTTACTGAAGTTAAAGTGTCTCAAGCTGAATTGAAACTGTATTTTTCAGAGAAAGAGGAAACACCAGCTATGATGAGAACTTCATTAAATGTTTGACTAACATGACAAACAGAGCTGTTAGTGCAAACACACAGATGAACAGACAAACTGAAGGTAGAGAGCCAGCTGAGAGAAATTAATGTACTTGGATAACAGATTGAAGAATTCACCTATGGAGTGCCATAAGAACTCATTGCAGCAAAGATCTCCAAGACACTGGCTCAGAAAATGCCAATCAAAAGGTTATGGTGTAACATCAGCATAACACACAAAACCAAATGACTGAGAACTGGAGTCTCACAGGAACAGAATGAAATTCATGGGAAATCCAACAGAATCAATTTAATATTTGGCATGATACATTAGGGAGCTGTGAACTGGGAGCTAATGAGTTAAAAGTGACTTTGGAGTAAGATCTCCATACTGCTACATTAAATTAACAGCTAAGTAAAAGGCACACAGAACAGCACCCTGCTGCAATGCCTGATTTCTTGCCAGGTATTTGTCAGTATCTATTTTAACCTTCTGAAAGAGTCTCAAGAAGGGGCTTTTGGTGTATTTTTCTTCTCTGCAGCTGTCCCTTAACGTGTGTGCAAAGTAAACTGTGCTTAGATCTTCTCAGAGCATCTTCCTTCACCAGGACACTGGGGCAGGCAGAACTGACAGGGAACACACTGAGGGCACTGAGCAGCACAACAGCTCTTAATCTCAGCATCTAATTAAAAGCAGAGATTACAATAATCAGGGCAGGACAGTAGTGCCTGCTGCTGGAAGCTGATCTGACACCACAGACTGCTTTTCTGCAACAGTATGATGTTTCCTGAGATCATTTCCAGATAGAGAAAGAAGATCTATGGCCTTTTTAAGACTCTCTGCCTTTCTACATAACTGTTGCTGGCTCCAACAAAACCCACATTTCACGCAACAGTGATACATTGAAATAAGATTTATCTGGGGAGAACTGTCTTGTTTTCCTCAGCCATGACAGCTTTTAGAGTTTTGGTGTGCTGATTTGAAGTCATCACTTCTGGAGAACAGAATGTTACTATTCACTACTTCAAAGGACCCAGATTTAACTTGTTGCTTTTTTGAAGCTGCAGTGTAGTGCAGAAAGTTTATGTGCCTAATATAGCTTTCACATGGTTGAATAAGCAAACCAGATAAATGCCACCTTCCCCAGCCTCTGGTGCTTTCAACTCTGCATTGTAGGAATCTCACGTTAGCATTCCTTACAGCACATAAAAGCAATTTTCTGACAGCACTTAAAACTGAGGCTTGTTTAACAATATGGGCAGGAACTGTGAAAAGGTCTTGTTCCAAACTGAATTACCTTCATTCTCATAATAAAAACTAATGTGTGAACTTCACTAGACAGAGTGTTTTGGAGTATCTCACAGCATATTTACTACCCTATATTTTTGGTTTTCACCAATTCCCCAAAAAAACACATGATCAAACTACTAAATGTGCTATCAACATATGAAACAAACCTCCACTTTTTTGTTTTTTGGGGTTTTTTTGGTAGAATAAAAGCAACAAGTGAATTGAGTCCTCATCATATCCTTATGCAGGGAAGTGCCTCAGAATGAAATCAGCTTACAGTGAATGGGCTGATGTGTTACAGCCCTAAGGCACACATTCAAATTTAACCACGCTTTCCATGGCACTGTTCATGCATAATTTTTATGGGATCTCAGTAACTTTTTTATCCTTTTGCTCCATGCAAATTCAGGTTAAGTTTTTCCCAAATTTCTTCATGTAGAGAAGCTGTTAGATGACCATTTCCCACTCTGTGCAATAAAAAGCAAGGCTGCAGTTTTACAGTCCTTGGTTTTTAAAAACAGTACAAAAACCCCCAACCGAATATCAAATTTTTGTAAGTGCAAATTGCCAAAAAATGTCCATATATTACTTTCATTTGCACGTGGCAGCAACTGCAGCAACCTGCTAATTTAAACTAATTCCAGAAAGCTATTTTTTCTTGTTTTACCATGGCTACCCACAGCATTTGAGCCTTCACTTTCAGAAGCTCTGCAAGCATATCAACAAGAAGTCAGAAAAAACATACATGAAGACTCCTCAAGCCAGCCTCCCAAATTAGTCCCAAAACCAAGAATCTCCCAGCCCTTTCTGGGGATGGCATGTGGAAGAAATATCAGAAAAAATGGCGCAGCAAAGCAGAATGGCTCAAGATTGTTTTGGTAGCACTACTCCTCTGGATCCCTGAAAGAGTCAAAAAGACAAAAATAACAAAACTCTCCCATGTGTTGGTCCCCACACATTATTTTTTTCCTTTCCTCCAAGGCAAAATGGGGATGCATTAGAGAAAAGCAGCCAAAGTGCAGAGTGCCTCCTCTCCACTATCCCCCAAATCATGCCTCCCACTCACTGTGCTCCCTCCTGTCCCTGGAAACCACTCCCTTGTCTCCTCATTTGACAGAAATAAGAGACTGGAAGGCACAGCACAAACAGTAGGTTTGTCACAACCAAATTTGGCTAAGTGCTAGTTTTTACTAGTTGAGCACAAAGCTTACCTGTCAACCGGCTGGTTGTTTGAAGTATTCAGGTTTATTACACAAAATGACAGCTTTTCTCTCTCACTTTTATTCCAGGAATCATTACACCCTAATGAAATCCACATTAACTATAATAAATGATTTTTTTCTGAAAGGCAATGCATATCTGAACTCTCCCTGAAGCACAGGAACCCCATAAACACCCCCAGTGCTGGAAGCAACACTGAAGAAAAAGCTCAGTAAAGAGCAGAAGGGAGAGATCAAGGCAAAGTCTCAGATGCTGTGTGATCCAAGGAGGAGAACAGGCACTGCTGACCCAGCCAGCATGGCCTGCTGCCAGCAGCAGGGTGTCACAGACACATCAACAACAGCCACCTTCCAACGGAAGCAGCTAGAAAAGAATCCTCAGCAAGTTCAAGCAAGGCAGGAATGTGGCTGTGTCATCACCCTTTCAGCACTACGTGTACCTTTATTTTCCTAATGACTCATTTATGCAGATAAATGCCTAAAAGGAGTTCTTCTTGGCTCCAAAACCTAAAAGTGCTTGTATTTCTCCACAAATCACCTTATCAGGTGAGCAGCAACTCCACAGGCTGGAGCTGTCTGCCCATGTATGGCCAAAGCTGGCCTGGCAGAACCATATCCGTGGTTTGTGCTGGGCATAAGGAGAGTTTTGTGGTTTTTTTTAAATCTCCAGCATCTTTACTAACATTTTACAGAAACTTCTCACGGGAGGCATTTCAAAACAGGGGTATTTATCCACTTAGAAAAACCAAAACAAGACACTGAAAGAAAACTGCAGGAACTGTCAGAGCACAGAGCTTCAACACTGTCAATACCTGTCCCTAATAAGGGAGCAATGTGTCCCTTAACCCACCAGTTATCCCCAAACCCATGAGAAATCTCTGGGACTCTTAGATCTCCATAGGACATGGCATCTTCATGCTTCCAGTGCCTTCCAACTTAACTCTGGCAAGTATCCACCACAACTGCAGTTTTTTCCATACTGCTCTCTTGGTAATATCCAAATACAAAATGCCTTATCAACGGCCATCTGTACTGTATTTATAAACTAAGATCTTCTTCAGTATCTCTATTTCCACTACAATATCTCTCACTATGATTACTGTGTTCATTTGGAATATAAAACAGTACACATAGTAAATGTTTATAATATTATCACAGAGGAGCTACAAAGTATCCTTTTATTAGAAAGCACATCTCTCTTTATTCAGTCTTCTTGAGTAAAGCAAGCAAACAAAATGTTGTGGCCAAATCACCTCAAAAAAACAGCAGAGCTCAAAGAAAAAAAAAACCTCAAGTGATGAAGAGCTGCCTCTGTACTAAACAGACTGGGACAATGCAGCTTGGAAAAGGAAAAGAACCCAAAGAGAGAAAGCTGAGAACACTGAGACCTGTAAAAGTACAAATGAGGTGCTGATGCAAAAAAGATTACAAAAAGTACGAGGGATTCAATGAGATTACAGTTTAAAAAGAAGCAAAAAACCCTCAGAAGGCAGGTATTATTTTTGTACAAGTTGAGGGTATTCACAGGGTATTCTGTGGAAGCTCCAGGTACAAACCCTTGGCAATGTTTAGGCAATTCCCTCAGGGACAGGTCCAACAGGCAGTGCCAGCTCAGACCCCTGGCTCAGGCCACCTCAAACCACGAGCTGGGGCTGGTGCCTGAGCTGCCTGGGGCTGCTGCTCCACTCTCCCCTCATGATTTTCTCCTGGCCACTGTCACAGACCACATGCTGAGCCCAACACACTTTCTGCAGCACTTATTATCCCATTGTTCACATCCTCTGCTAAATGTGCTCATGTGAAATAATGATTTCCCCAGCTCTGAAGTGGAAGGCATTAAGAACACGCTATTTACAAATAATGCACAGTTTAAGTCACTTCCTTCGCTTGATTAAATGGAATGGAAGAACTGAATGAAATGCTGAGCGTTTACATTTCCTGTCACCCCATTTTATCAGGTTTGCAGCTCATTTCCTACCACCACCATTTCATTTCAGCACCTTGCACAAAGCAGTCCTAGACACCTGCTTTCATCCAGTGAAACCATTAGAAGAATCAATTTGCTCTGCAAGGCAAGGCGAGTGCTGGACTCCTATGTTTACTTAGCAATAAGCACACAACTCTTTAATTAGATCTGGATGCTGAAAACTGCATCTTTGAGGCAACACCACGGCCAGAGAATGAAGCACTTCCATTTGTTACATAAATCAATGTTTTCAGGAGGTTTTTTTCTGCTTGTAACTGCTGACTTCCATATGGAAACAGTGTCACAGGTAGAGGCAGATCTCCCACCAGTTTGGCTCCTGCACCCTCACACAAAACACTTCTTGGAAGAAACAAGCAATTAAGTTGCTGCCCCTTCTCAGCCACACGCGATTCCAAGATTGATGTCGTATTTCAAGCGACAGACTGTGAACACGCTCTGCAACCGTGGCATTTAATTTAGAAGTCAGCACTTGACACATTGAAGTATTTGGAATTCCTGAAGTCTGGCTGTCTGCACAGTTGCATAATTTGAGCAGGGATAACCTACTTATAACAGGGAGAGGGAGAAGAATGTCAACAGACAATCCCTTCTACGTCAGGGGACATCTCCTTCCTCGTCACATGCCAACAAAAGCACCACTGCTTTATCACAGGTTGATTTTTTTTTTCTTTAAACTAGTGGATTACAACCCCTAAAAGGAGTGAAGCTACATATATCACCAGATGTTCTCCTAGGAATACACTCAGATGTTCTCAGAGCTCACTGAAAAACAAGTTCAGCACATAGAATGGGTGAGGCCAGTGAAACACTGATGTGAAACGCCCCACACAAGTGTGAAGGACCCAAGACTCGCTGCTGGCCACACAAACCCCTCACCAGGCACAAGCACCACACATCCGTCCACAGAAAGGCCATAAAGATACAAAATCTCCTTCCAGCAAGTGCTGGGATACAACCAAACCCAACATCTGGGTGGTTGTTCAGCCCCAGACAGGGGAAGCTGTTTTGCTGTAGATCCTCTTGGCAAACAGCTGAGCAGACCCTGGGAGCAGCACAACTCTCCACCAACACTGCAATGAAAGCACCCCTTTGGAAAGTGCCAGAGTTTATGATTAACCTCCTGTTGCAACAAACATGGCAAGGATTCAGTTTCACCCTCTGACTACTCCTCTTAGGTACTGCAGAAGGAATATGCAAGGACAGTGTCTCCCCTCCAAACCTCACAGTCAGAGAGGCAGGAATTCTCTCACCCTGGAAACAAAACCAGGGCAAAACCTCCCAAGCATGATCCTCCCTCAGCATCCATGCATCATCCACCTGGGGAGACTGAAGTGGGGCTGGAAATTCCCTTCCCATGGAAAGAGACTGCTTGGAGTGTCAGCACCAATTAAAGCTTTGGATTAAAACCAGCTGTTTCAATAGAAGTAGTCCCAAGGGAGAGGCACTGAGAGCATTGTAACTGGTTCCTGGAGTGAACAGCTGGACATCAATGGAGGCATTTACACTGGGAGAGCTGTGTCTGAGCTCCCAGGTCTAGCTCCACCTCCTTGAACAGCTGCACTTAAACCCAGGCAAGGTCTCCAGGCTCGTCACACCTCGGATCTGCACCACGTGCAGACATCAAGCTGCAGCAGGAGACCCGAGGGCAGAAGAAAAGCACATTGCACTCCCAATTCCCTGAGAGACTCCTGGGTGCTGGTCTGTGACAGGACTCATTCCCACTCACAGCACCCTGCAGGGTCCACAGAGCAGTGCCACATGTGACAAACAACCACCACCTCATCTATGGAAACGTCCAGCTCAGAGCCAGGGATCAGCTCAACTGGGTGACCTCTACCTCAGTAGGAGTTGCCATGTGGATACACCGCAAGAATAAATCAAATAAAAATTTTAAAAAGAGAAAGGAAAAGCTTCCTATCAGGCAGAAGCACAGAAAGAAACCAGGGGGAAATGTGTGATTAGGAAAACTGAGAAACTCCCCCTGGGGGTATGGCAAACCCAGAGTATCAGATGGGGACAACAATGATTCTAGAAACATCACAAAATGGTTTGGGTTGGAAGGGACCTTAGAGATCACATCCAACTCCCCTGCCACGGGCAGGGACACCTTCCACTGTCCCAGGCTGCTCCAAGCCCTGCCCAACCTGGCCCGGAATGGTCCCAGGGATGGAGCAACCACAGCTGCTCTGGGCACCCTGTGCCAGGGCTCCCACCCTCACAGGGAACAATTCCCTCTCAATATCCCATCCAGCCCTGCCCTCTGTCATTTGAAGCCATTCCCCCTTGTCCAGTCACTCCATGGCCTTGTCAAAAGTCACTCTCCTGCTTTGCATGGAAACTCTTCAGGCACTGGAAGGGCCTGGAGTGGACAATTTATGCACATGAGCAGAGACAGAGAAAGTGATGGTATTCTAGAGTGATGGGATGTGCTGATACCTAGGAAGTACACAGACTGATTGATTTTACTCTGCTGGACTGCTCAGCAAAGGAAATCCCAAAGTCAAAGCAAAAACCAGGCCTAAGCTGAGTCTCCCAGTGCAGGATCAGCAGGGCCCAGGAAGGAAAAGGGAGAAGTTGCAGCCATGGAAGATGTAACAGACAGCCAAGAAGAGAGCAGAGATGGAAACAGGGCTGGCCTCTCTGGCACGTGCAGGAGGTGATGGGAGCAAGCACAGGAACAGCTGGCACTGGGCATCTGTGGGAACATCCAAGATGTGAAAGGACTCAGGGTGGAAATCTCCACATGCATGAGGAATGGCTGCCTGCAGCAAGGCTGCACCTGCCCTGCAGCAAGGCCTGCACCTGCCCCGGGGGTGCACACACAGCCAGGACAGGATGCAGGCCCTTGGCAGGAAATCAGTGGTGAGTGTGGAGGAGGGGACACACAGCCCTCAGCAGTGGGCACAACAGGCTCCACAGCATGAGATGGGCTGGAGGACTCATCCCTCAGGCTTTGGAGGAGGATGTGTCTTTGTGGGTGGGGAAAACCTCAGCAGCTTCTGCAGCCAGGCAGGAACCCCTAAGGTGTGGGATTTAACAGGCTGTGCTTGACCCCGTGGAAACAGGTACAGCAGAGTTTGGGAGGCACCAGTACCCTGGGTGTGTTAAAGGAGACAACAGGCTTTTGGCAAGCAAGAAACAAATGACACCCTCCCAGAATCTGCTGATTGTGTTTATATAGGAAAATGACTCTGGAGAGATGGAAGGAGAGCAGAAAAACACGAAGCAGTTCCTGGCAGATGAGCACTGTGACACCCTCACGGTGCGTGGACACAGAGGCAGAGCAGCAGACCCTGGCAGATGGACACTGAGGAATGTGCAGAAGGGGCTCTTATAGGGAAAAAACAAACAACAACAAAGGGACAGCAGCTCTGCCTCACGGCTAGTGGGAATGCCTCTATTTCCTCCCATAAGCCGGCACTGGAGGCAGCAGGTATCCCGATGGGATGCAGGAAACAACACAAGTTCCCCCCCACAGCCCTCGGAACTCCAGGTTCGCGTGTGCACCCGCAGGCTCCGGCAGCCGCTGCGGCTCCCCGGGGCCGGGGACACCCCCGGAGGGGAGAGCTCGGCACAGGGACACCCCGGACACCGGGACACGAGGCACGGGACACCCCCAAACAACGGAACGCGGGGCAGGGGCATCCCAGGGGGAGGTGGCACCCCCAAGCACAGGCACAAGAGACAGGGGACATCCCCGGAGAAAGGTGACACCGTCAAACACCGGCACAGGAGACACCCCCGGCCGGGAACCCTCGGTGAGGCGCGGGGCTGACACGGCCCCGCGGGAGGGGGACACAGCGGCTGTGCACCGCGCAATGGGATCCCCCGGGGGGCAGAGCGCAGCCCCGGGGCACGCACGGCAAACACGGGGGAAGGGACGGGCCGGGAAGGGCCGGGACGGGTCTGAAAGGGAGGGAGAGGGGCCGGAGCCGGATCCCTCCCGCCCCCCGCCCCCAAGGGGCACCAGCGGCCGCCGCGCCACCGACCGGCCCCCTCCCGCTCCAGGCCCGGCCGCGCTCCCCGGTTACCTGCGGGCGGTCGGTGAGGCCGAGCCGCTATCTGGGGGCCATGACGGCGGGGCCGGGAGGCGGCGGGACGAGCGGGATGACCGGGACGAGCGGGATGTTGTCGGGGGGGGGCGGAGGCCGCCGCCTCCCCCTCAGGCGGCGCGCGGGAAACCCGGGGGAGGGGGGGGCGGGGGGGGGAGAGCGGGGGGCGCGCGACCCCCCCGCGCGAGGGGGCGTGAGGGGCGCGCGCGCTGCGCGTGCACGCGGGGGAAGGGGGGGGCGCGGGGGGGAGGGGGCAGCGCGCGCGCCTCCGTCCGAGCTCCCGCGCGCGCCGCCCGGGCACTTTGTTTGTGTCCCACAATGCACCGCGAGCGGCGGCGGGGGCGGGGCCCCCGCGCCTGCGCACTGAGAGCCCGGCGGCGGCAACGGAGCCGGCACCCCGCGGGCAGAGAGAACGGGGAACGGGAACGGGGAGAGAGAGAGAAACGGGAACGGGAACCGGGGAACCCAGTCGGGACAGAGAGAGAAACCGGAATGGGAAACGGGAAGCGGGGAAAGGGAAACGAGGAACGGAGAAATCCAGCGGAGAGAGAGAAACGGGAACGGGAAACAGCGGGGAATGGGGAACGGGAAACGGGAAATCCAGCGGGGAGAGAGAGAGAAACGGGAACGGGAAACGGGAAACCCCAGCGGACAGAGAGAGAGAAGGGGAACGGGAAATGGGAAACGGGAAACGAGAAACTCCAGCGGGGAACGGGGAACCGGGAACCCCCACGGGGAGAGAGAGCACCAGGAGCGGGGAACCTGGGGAACCCCAGAGCAGGGAAACGGGATCCTGCTGTGTGCCAGCGGGGGGAAACGGGGCCCTGGTGAGCACCAGAGCAGGGAAATGGGGTCTTTCTGCATCCAGCGGGGTCCTGCTGCACCCATGGCGGGGGAACAGGGTCCTAGTGAGCCCCAACGGGGTCCTGCTGCACCCAGTGGGAGGAAACGGGGTTCTGCTGCACTGCAACGGGGACAAACAGGGCCCTGGTGAACCCCAGCAGGGACAAATGGAGTCCTGCTGTATCCCAACAGGAGGAAACGGGGTCCTGGTGAACCCCATTGGGGTCCTGCTGTATGCCAGCAGGGGGAAACACGGTTCTGGTGCGCTGCAATGGGGAGAAACAGGACCCTAGTGAACCCCAGTGGGGGAAAACAGGGTCCTGCTGCACCCAGCACAGGGAAATGGGGTTCTAGTGAACCCCAGTGGGGACAAACAGGGTTCTAGTAAACCCCAGTGGGGACAAACAGGGTTCTACTGAGCCCCAACAGGGAGAAACGGGGTCCTAGTGAACCCCAGTGGGGTCCTGCTGTATCACAGCAGGGAGAAACAGGGTTCTGCTGCACCACATCAGGGAGAAACAGGGTTCTAGTGAACCCCAACAGGGGGAAACGGGGTTCTAGTGACCCCCTGCGGGCTCATACTGCACCCAGCCGGGTCCTGCTGCGCCCCCATGGAGGGTAGTGGGGTTCTGGTGTCCCCCAGCACAGGGACAATGGGGCCCCAATGCCCCCCGATGGGGTAATGGGGTGTGAGTTCCACTCGGCAGAGGCTGAACGGGGCCTGGAGCACCCCAGCAGAGAGGGGATGGAGTGCTGCTGTGCCAGGAACTGAGCAGAGAATGGGGCTCCAGGGACCCACCTTGTGCCATTGGGGCACTGGGAACGAGGGACACCGGGAATGAGGGGCATGGGGAGAACAAGGGACGTGGGGGGAGCGGGGGGCACCGGGGGAATGAGGGGCACTGGGGAAAGAGGGGCACCAGAGGAGCAAGGGGCACCAGGGACTGAGGGACACTGGGTCATGCAGCCAGCAGGGACTGGGGAGTGTATCCCCCTGGCTGCACATCCCACTGTTGCAGATACACATTATAATATTGGCTTTTCACAAATATTAAAATGGATTCTATATGTGTAATGTTAAAGTAACTTTGTTATAAAGATACAGTTTTTATTTCTGTTGTTAATTAAGCTTAGGGAAATAGCTGATATCAGTGTGCTTGTGTTAAAATGCCTGCTTGGGTGGGATAACACCCAATGAACATAAGATAAAGACACCTACTACAGATCTGCCAACTATCAGCACTCACCATCTGAAAAAAGTGTGGACCAAGACCCAAAAACTAGAAGTAATTAAAAAAAGACTAAAACCACAACTAAAGAATGCTCATGCTCTAAAAAAGCGACCCCAAGGAGGAGCCATGCTAAACAGTTCTTAGAATATGTAAACTAGTTTGAGAAAAAGGTTTACTATGCATAAGGGTCTATGAATATGTAACAGGCTGATATAAAGAAAAAAAATATTTAAAGAGTATCCCTGAAGTGATAGTGCAGTGTTAGCTGAGTGCCAAGATGCACCCGGCCTTAATAACCTTTACACTATAGTCCTTGCCTCCTGATATCCTTTATTAAACCTTTTACATTTTCACAAGAGAGTAAATGTGTTTTTCACACCATCCCCCGAGCCCGGGCTGCCCCGGGGCACCGGGAGGATCCGGCCCTGCATCCCCCGGGGTGTGGGAGCGTCGGGGGTAGGGTGGAGGGAGACCAGAGATCTCTGCAGCCAGGTCAGGAACTTGGGGTTCATTGCAAAGGGCCTGGGTGCAGGGCCCTGCTGGGAGCTGCCAGCCACAGCTCAGAGCAGGCCTGAGAGAAGAGAGGGGGAGAGAGGATGAGAGGGTAAGACAGAAAAAAAGGTAAGAGCATAAAAGGGTAAGAGAGCGAAGTTCCCGTTACAATGCCATAAATCTTCTTCTGTGCTGAATATTCTGATTCTCACTAACCAATCTAGTCCAAGACACAAATCCTACAGCATTTACATACAGCCTATAAGAATCATTACATTACCATCCTGTGTTACATTTTAAACCCTAAAAACTCCTCTTTGGGCCCCTTCTGCCAAGCTGTAGGGTCTGCACTGACCCTTGGAGCTGTCTGCAAGCAGAGGGTGTTGTTCCATCAAAAGGGGATTACCTTCAGCCAGCCACACCATTGTTTTCCAGTTGTTCAGTAACTGAGGAATCTCAAAGCTTGCTTTCATTCCAATCTCACTGATAGTTTCTATATTCTCAAAATCTTTTGCCGGACAATCATATTGATAAAACTTTCCTGTTGCATCTTCCCCAACACCGGGGCACTGGGATGCCCTGGGCACAGGGATGCTCTGCTCCTGCATCCTCCAGCCTTCAGCCACAGGATGTCAGGGCATTCTGCTCTCCCCAAACGTGGGGTACCCCAGCTCCCAAAGCCTCACAAACCACCCACAAGTTTGCAACCAATCAATTTTAATGAGTCTCTAATTAATCCACCCATAATTTGGTCCAGATCTACAGTAATTCAGGTAAACACAGCTTTGAAACAGGATGAACGCAACCCTTTCCTCTGGGGATTGTTTTATGGCATGGTTTTTTGTTGGTTTGGGTTTGTTTTTGGTGATGAGTTCTTGGTAAATTGAAGCAGGAAACAGATTGAAGGGCCAGGGTCCAAAAGTGTTAATCAGCAGTAAAAAATTTAAAACCTGTCCCTGGAAAAGCCATGCTGCTCCATCAGCAAAGAGAAAAGGGGCCAAACTTCCCTTGTGCTGTTGTGAAAACTCAGGGATCCTTTTAGATGCTTCCTTACACAGCTGGGGGGAGAACCAGAGCCGAGATTTGGATTCTGCTTAATTCTCATTTCTCTTCCCCTTACATTGGTTGTGTGTTCCCAGGGATCTCTCTTACAATCCTGACACCTGCAGCCTCCCCTTGCAATCTACTCCTGTGTAAAGCAGGAGTAAAATAGCGCCAATTTCAGCTCATTACCTGTCTGCAGGTGCTGTTTCACTTAGATGAGACATAACTTTCAAGGAAATCTGCTCATGGCTACCCATGGTAACTCCTGAATCACAGAGGGTTATGGAAAAAACCTCAGGCTGCCATCCCTTAGCTTCAAAAAGCTTTGAAAAGTCTCTATCAGGGGCTTTTTGATAGTGAAATTGTAGAATGAGTGATTTTAGTCATCTGAGAGCCAGTGCTGTTTCCTGCAGATGCAGAATCTGATGTGCCTTTCCTTGCTGACTTCACTAGGTGTGTTGTTGCAACTTTAAAATTGCCTTAAAATGCTGATTTGCAACAATTTCATGAATAAAGAGTCAGGTGAGCCCAGCAGAGCCTCTCAGTGCTGTGGGTTGTCACATGTGCTTTATCCAGCTTGAAACTTGCTCTGAACAGGTGATGGGCTTTGCACAGGAGGGAAAATGGGTCTAAACTGCACAAATTTGTGGCAGGAAGACAGTAAAATTAAAATAAAATTAAGTAAAATTAAGTAAAAGTAAAATTAAGCATGGTCTGTGTCCTCACTGTCAAAACCAACAGTCTTTAAACCTGCTCTATGTGACCTGGAAATAAGCCATAAAATTCTAAAATAAAGAACTGCCTTGACTTTCTTTTGAAAGAATTAATTCACTAATTAACTAGTCATTCCTGTGTGCAGGAAGCTAAGAACAGACACTAATAGCATTCAACTGGTAATTTTTATTCATGAAACCTCTCCTACATGTTGCACATCAAGCTGGGGATCTGTGGATCCTACTGGAAAATAAAAACCAAATAGTTTTTTCTGAGACAGTACCAGGTTCCAGAACACCATGTTTATAAAAGACTCTCTATGCCATCTTAAAACCTGGTAAAAGTGATATAGGTAGGAAGAGAACTGTTTCAGTCCTTTTACTGATAGCTTTTATAAAAGCACTATGAAATTTGGGGATTTCAGTCTCAGGTGCTGTGTATGCAGGATGATCTGACTTGATTGAAAAAGAGCCCTGCACACATCATCGCTGTGCAGGGACACACCAGCCTGCCTCAGCCCTCAGCTTCTTCCCCCTTATTAACAACATTTTATCAGCCCTGGATACCTGCATAGGTTCTCCAGTGATTCCCAGAGCCAGGGAGAAGAAAAACCAGAGGAGGAGCTGTGTTCATCACACCTGCTCAGGTTTCCTCAGTGACTGGGTTGTCCTTTATTACTCTGCTTTCTCGGGGCTCTCTGTGGTCCTGGCTGACCCTGAGATGTGTCAGAGTCTCTTTTCCCCGCCCGGCAAGCGAAGAAGGAGTCAGAATTCCTCTGTTGTGGTTTTCAAGGTTGTTTATTTTCTGTTATCTATAACATTCTTTCCCTGGCCTGCTGAGGTCTGTTCAGCAGGTCAGTCTGAGGCACACTGGTGTTATCTTTTAATACTAAAAACTACATGTACTTTATTTACAATAATTTCCCAATACCTATCACCTACGTTAGACAGTGAGCTTCTACTCTAAACCAATCTAAAAGTGCCAACATCACCCAGAAGATGGAGGCTAAGAAGAAGAAAGAAGAAGGACAAGGCATGCCCAATTCCTCCATCTTGGGACCCCAAGCCCCCATTCTAAAAACCCCAAAATTCTACTTTTCACCCTGTGACAAGCTAACTATCATTCTACTTAAACTTTCATGGATTGCAGATCCTCATAGAAGGTTGGTAATTTTTTAAATGGGTTGAAATCAAAGGCACAGGGGTCTTGGGCTCTGTGCCAAGGTCTCTGAGCCCCCTGGCCGGGGCTGGAGCCATCCAGGGCAGCCAGAGGGATGTCCTGGGTTCCAACACTGCTTTTTCCACTGAGTTGCAGTTTCCCAGTGAGAGGCTGAGAAATGCCAAATCCCGATTCCTGGTATTTGCCCAGTGATGGGATTTTCTCTTGCAAGCATTTTACAATATTCTGGGATTGATTTGTAGACGTAGATGGAGAAACAGCAACATAAACCCTGAGTGGTTCAGTGGTAAAACTGCTCTGTGCATCTTCTGCTCTCTTATAGGGAAATAGAGGGATCTCAGGAGTTCCTGGGCTGAACCTCCTGGAATTTGATGGGTATAAAACAGCTTTCAATGAGATTCCTGTCTGCAGCATGAGGGGAGTGCCTGGAGGTTGTGCCATGCCCTTAAAGCCTCCTCTGTCCGTCTAAACAGAAATTCTGTTTTCCCATACATTCAGAAAACACCCAGGTGTGTCTCCCATCCATCCCTGGGATCTGCCGCTTTCTTTAATCCTTGAATCTCTCCCTCACTTACCTAATTCAAGCCCCCAGAAGGTGCCATTTCTGTCTGGAAGCTGCTTCACCCTCATTTTGCAGCCTGTGGGATGTGTTTTCCTGTGCTTCAGCAGCTCTTGGAGCAGACACTGCACTGCCAGCAGCCTGCTCCTGGCAGGATTCCTCATGAACAGCCACAGCAAGTGACACCTTCCCTGCACAGCCTTGCTCTCCCCTCCCTGACCCAGCAGCTCCTGAGGAAAACAGTTTTGCTCCCACACTCAGGGACTTGTTGCCTACTCCTGAATTTACCATGGGGGTGCAGGAGCTGTTTCCTCTCCACCCTCCTGCCTGTTGTGGTCTCCAGGGCTCAGTTAATCTGCTTTAACTCCATCCTGCTGACTTCTCTCATTGGAAATTCCTGATTTTCTCCTGACATGGGGAGGATTTGGGGTCTATGTCCTCCCTAGACCTGGAATTGCTTTTCCTTTTCCTCAGCGAGGGTGGTGCTGAGGGTTAAAGCATCCTAGCTGGCAGGAGAGGAAGTTGAAGCAGGAATTTAGGAGGGAAACCTTTCTAAAAAGCTCTGAATTGCAACAGCCCCTCAGAAATGCCATTGCCAAGGAACCAGAGAGTTGCTTGGGCACCTGAGGAGTTTGGGCACCTGAGGATGGATTTATCAGGTATCTGTGTGGGGAAAGAGGGATCTAACAGAGCAGAGGGGTTGTAAGACCAAGACGGATGAGCTGAGCAGGGGATAAGGACAGAAAAGGGATGTTATGGTTCTAGGACAGGCAGGAAGGATGATTCCATCAGGAATAAGGATGGATTTGTGGCTGAAGCAGCAGGTGCTGGTGTGACCTTGCTGGGACACCGTGGTCCCTTCTGTCCAGGGATAATAAATTCAGCCCAGAGCTGAGGAGGGTGTTTTATGAGGTGAGCCTTGCAGAGTTTAGCAAAGTAAGGCTGGAAGAGGTCAGACTGCTGTCCACAGACATGGGGAGGGAGGGATGGACCCAGGAGAGAGGAAAATCATTGAAAGAACAGTTAGCACAAGGATAAGGGGGAGCAACTGTCCAGCAATGGCTGGGGCTGGAGATCAGGAGAGCCCAGTCCTTGGAGGGAGAAGCCCTTGGGATCAAGGAGCAAAACACCATTTCAACACAGGGCTGGTAATGTTCATGCCTGAGGGAAGCCTGTGGCATCCTACAGCCTCTGGAAGTGCCTTTCAAGAGGAAATATGCCCATAAAACATAATTACCCTGATGGAGGAGCAGCATTATGGGCAGCAGAGGCTGGAGAGGTTCGGCCAAGGGTTGACCCCAAAGATTTCTCCTGGTGGGACTGCAGAGATCCATCTGTGCCTGCTGGTCCCCATTGTATCTATAGTACCATGGTGGACACACTGTAAGAAATGTTCCCTAAGCTTTATTTCTTACCCCACAGTCTCTTTCTTACTCATTATTTTTTTTTAAGTTAAATTATGATGGTTACACCGATATCCTTAATTAAGGACATTTCCCCTACCTGGTAATATCCCAAAGCCTTGTGGCATTGTTTGAAATGATTCAACTCAAACCCAGCAATGGCAACAAAACAAGGAAGTTAAAAGGTGGGGAAAAGCCAGGGCAGGCTGTCACCTTAATGAGCTGCAAGGCAGGGCCTGTCCCTGTGCCAGGGAAGTCACCTGGAATGAAAGTCACACCTGGCTGTAAACAGGGTGGCAGCAGGGGCAGTGCCCATTAAGGTGGGGACACGTCCTGTGCTGGCTTAACCTGTGCTGGGTGAACACAGGCAGCCTCTGCAGCATTTTCTGGCTGCATCAGTGCAGGGAAATCCCCAGTATATGGACAAAATAATGTATTGTGGAATGTTAGAATAATACAATTTTAAATGTATGTGTGTATATATATATATATGTAAAATTTTGTATATATATTGTATATTTTAATAAAGTATAATTAAATATATTATATAATGTATATATATATATATATATTATATAATGTATATTATAATAATGTACAGTGTATATGTATTGTATATTATAATAATGGTATAATGTAATGGTTATAATAGAAATAATAGTATCGGTGAATATTATATTATATTATATTATATTATATTATATTATATTATATTATATTATATTAATGTTCTATACTATATTAATGTTTTATACTATATTAATATACAATAATACTATACTATAATATACTATACTGTAATATAATATAATTTAATATAATGAAAATAAAGCAGACATCAGGGTGGGCTTTCACCCAGGACAGTTGTCAGGTATCCAAGATTCCCCTGCAATGAGCCCAGGCTTATTCCAACGAGGTGGCTCCAAAATTCCCATTGGCATAAACCAAATGTAGCCCTCCAGTGTTTCAGAGGATTACACATCCAGAGAGCAGCCAATTCCACTGCCTGTGGTTATCCCACAGTTAAATGAAGGAGTCAGAATCCCCTCTGGTTATGTCCTGTTGAAGCTGTCTGTCCTACTAAAGAGCAGCATTATCCATGTATCTGCACAGATTTATATTCTGTATCTATGTATAGATATACTATGTCTGTATTATGCCTATATTGTGTGTATACAATATATATTATATATATATATATATATATATATATATATATATATATATAATATATACACATCATGTCTATGAATATAAATTATCTAGAATATTATTTAGTTATCTATTATATATTGTAATAGGTATAAAATGTAATGATAGTATATATGTATATATTATGTATGTATATGTATATACTGTGTATATATATGTATATATTGTGTATAGATATGTATATATTATATATATTATATATAATGTATAATGTAACATATATGATATATACGTAAAATATAATAAATATAATGGATTAATAGGATTCTATATAGAATACAGAGATAGAATATATTAATAGATATAATAGGATTCTATGTAGATATATAACATGTATATATCTAATAGATGATGCATATACAGATATATAATACAGTTAGAGTTCTGTGATACTATGTGTCTAATATGAATATTATGCATATATATTATGTATATATACATAAAATACACAATATATTATAATCTTCTATAATGGTTTATATATAGTATGTATTATATATGGTTCATATGATATGGCTCTATATTATCATGGTAATATATAGTATATTATCTATAATATATGATATACTATAATATAGTATATTATCTATAATATGTATAGTATATATATATATTATACTATACTATACTATAATATAACATAATATACTATAATATAACATAATATACTATAATATAACATAATATACTATAACATAATATAATATAATATAATATATATATAATATAATATAATATAATATAATATAATATAATATAATAATATAATAATATAATATAATATAATATAATATATATATATATATAATATAATATAATATAATATAATATAATATAATATAATATAATATAATATCTATAATAATATAAGTGCATAATATATAGAGAAAGATATACTGTATATGTAAAGAAAAGAGGTAGGTGCTCATAAGGCATCTGTAAAACAGAATTGCTTCCAAATTTCTGCAGAATAATTCTGGCTCCATGGGTTTTGTCTATTCTCTCATGCAATATTTTGGTGCAGCATCTTAAAACTGAATGAACCATTTATTATCAATAAGATACAGAAAGGAGAGATTTAAAATCTCTCTGGGATGGAGATAATAATAGTCCTGAGAAAAGTGTAAATAAAGACAAATGCAAAGAGATGAAAGGCAGGAAGTCCTTTATTGAGGGGTAAAGGCAGAGCCACAAACAGATTGCTTTCAAAATTAAAAACAAATACAAACAATAGGCTAAAAATCAGAAAATTGTATTTTCCCTCCTCTCCTTAAGATGAATTCCAAAGCTTAATTTTGGTTGGGTTTGTTATGCTTACACAGCTTGGTTGGTACACCAGGGAGGAGGGAAACACCAGTCAGATACCAGAGTGGATAAACAATGAGCAAAGACATCCCTTCTCTGAGCTCCTGGCAGCTTCCAGAGAGGGGATGTGGGAGCAGCATGTTAAAACACAGTCTTTTAAATCTCTTTTTTTCCTTCTTTTTTTTTTCTTCTCCTTTCCAGACAGCTACTGTACAAAACCAAACAGAAATTTGTAATAAATACCTAACACAAGAGGCTCAGTACATTGCTACAATCCTTCACTGAAGGGAAACATATATATATACATATATATATATATAGCCTAATATTTAAAACCTCTTTGACTTAAATCAGAGTAAAGGCTACTTGTTTTTACAGAAACCTGGGGCAGGAATTCCACTTAGCATCACCCACACCTCAACAGAACATCACTGCCTCTGATCCCCCTTCCTGGAGGATCCCCACCTTCCTCCTCGCTGGAAAAGCAGCAGGATTTGCCCTAAACAAGGAGTTTTTACATTGAGAAAGCTCCAGCCAAGCAGCCACACAGTGATTATAAAACCCTGGAAAAGCCCCTTGGCATGCACACATTATCCTGGGTGATAAATACAGACATTTTCCTTGGCACTGCCTCAGACTGATGTTCCTGACCCATCCTAAATGCTGGTGCTGACACTGGAGAGGAAACACATGCTGGCTTTGAGTTTAAAACCCTTGCAGACTCAGAGGGGAAAAAAGAAAATAACCCTGCAAGGCTACATGACTTCAGCATCCAGCTATTTGTTAGAACTTAAATTCCTGGAGATTAATTAGCAGATGTAGAACATTGCCCAAAGGTAGGTCTGTACCACAGCACAAACAGCTCTGCATCCAAACTCTGCAGCTGGCCTTCAGGTTTGTTTTCCTTTCCAAAAAAAACCAAAGGAACCAAGCACTCAATACCCTCAATCCTGGACTGTAGCTCCCATGGTTTTGATGGAAATCATGTATGGGAGATAAAACAGGAATATTTCATGTTTTCAGGTGAATATTGAGGTTTCTGTCTTCAAAGGAGCAGCTCATCCCACCATCCCATTCCAAACCTATCTGGACAGCCAGGAAAGGGTCACACATGATCTTGGCTTGCTCAGGCAAAAGGGACAAGGAAAAGGATTTGCTCCATAAATGTGAATGGGGAATCTGAAACATCAAAAATTCCAGCCCTCCTCCCCTTCCTATGAGAAAAAGGCAGATCCCACTGGAAATTCAGTATTTGCTGCCAAAAAGGAAGCCAAGGCAGGGTATGAGAGGAGCCTGGAGATACTGAATTGCTCATCCAGCAATAGCAAAATCTTTCCAAGTTCCATCCCTGCTCCCCAGGCACAGGCTGCTGCCAGCACATGGCCAGTGATTGCTTTGGAAAGGGCAAAGTTCAGGGTCTGAACAGCCATCTGTGCTGGGGCCAGGCAGCAGCTGGGCTGGGGAGAGGGCTGGGGCTGCTTCCCACTGGGAAAGAGCAGCTCCAGCCTTGCCAGGTTTGGTTCTGCACTGAGAACTGCTCAAGCAAGGCTGGAGCTGGCAGCAGATCTGAGCATTCTCAGATATCCCAGGAAAGCAGAGGTGAAGAGCAGCACTGGTCACCTCTGGCACCATCTACAGATCCTGGGCTCATCCCTGCTGCAAACCAGGCTAGTGAATTATCTCCGAAATTACAGCAGAGCTGAAAAAATGAGCCCACAGGGGACTGAAGGACAAGGATGGGAAAGGAAATGCTGGCACACCAGAGTGCCTGCTCCAGAGGGCATCACAATAGGCATTTCACAGTCACAGCACTGCTGAATTAAGAATTAATTGGTCCTAACAGTGGCCCTGTAAGACAGATCAGGTGTAATTAAGCCCAGGTTTTATAGCTAGGGAAACAGAGGTGTGGGGTAATAGCTCTAGGAATAACCACAGATGCTGGGGATGTTTGGAGACAGAGGTTTGTCACCTTGTAGATTTTAAATCCAACAGAAACCACCTCTCACCTGTCCTCCTGCCTGATTCATGCTAGGATCTGGCTCTCAGCTTATTCCTTCTCCCATTCACACAAGCAATTTATCTCCCAAGTGAAACCCACAGCTGATAAAACACTCCTCATGCTCAAGGACACCCACACTGCTGCAGGGAGGGGATGGCAACCCATTCCATCCCTTTTGTGAAGAGATCCCAGTTTTATCAGCAAAGACATCCACCCTGGACCTCCCTGACCTGCAGCTGGGATGGGGTGACAGCAAAACCAGGCTCCCCCTTTTCTCCAGTGCCAAACCCCAGCAAACCTTACAAAAGCAATCTGCAACCACATCCAGCTCTTTAGAAACACCCTACAGATCTGCTTATTTTTCCCTTTAAGTTGCAACGTGCCTGCGAGCAGCCAGCCAGAAAGAAAAGGAAGAAATAAAGGAAAAAAAGTGATTCCCCCATTTTGCTGCCGTTATCCTCCCCTCTGAGGTAGACATCGATGTGGTGGGGATGAAGCACTGGAGAGCAAGCTCACAGCACCCTGGCTGTCCTGCCCCAGTGTGGAGGAGCCCATGGCACCTTTGCTGTCCTACCCCAGTGTGATGGAGCCTGTGGCACCCTGGCTGTCCTGCCCCAGTGCTGTGTTAGCCCACAGCACCCAGGCTGTCCTGCCCCGGTGTGGAGGAGCCCTGGCACCCAGGCTGTCCTGCCCCAGTGTGGAGGAGCCTGTGGCACTCTGGCTGTCCTGCCCCAGTGTGGAGGAGCCCTGGCACCCAGGCTGTCCTGCCCCAGTGCTGTGTTAGCCCACAGCACCCAGGCTGTCCTGCCCCGGTGTGGAGGAGCCCTGGCACCCAGGCTGTCCTGCCCCAGTGCTGTGTGGCACCCAGGCTGTCCTGCCCCAGTGTGGAGGAGCCTGTGGCACTCTGGCTGTCCTGCCCCAGTGTGGAGGAGCCCTGGCACCCAGGCTGTCCTGCCCCAGTGCTGTGGGGCACCCTGGGCTCCTGCAGCCAGCCGTGGCTCAGCACTGCCGCAGCAGGCAGGCGGTGGTGGCCGGGGGCGGCCCCGGTGAGCTGCATTTCTCAGGGGCGGTGATTTTCCCGGCGTAGTCAATGCAGGAGGCGCTGCGCGTCCGCACGCCCTCGCCGCACGTCTGGGAGCAGGGGGACCAGGGACCCAGGCGCCACAGAGGGCAGGGCACGTCTCCACAGGGCTTGATGTCCTCAGGCTTGAGGGATCTGTTGCAGGCAGAGGAGGTTTGACCCTCCACATCCCGGCAGTCCACCGTCCGCCGCTGCCAGCCGGAGCCACACGTCTTGGAGCACTCGGACCAGTCCCCCAGCACCCACTGGGAGGTCAGCATCGGTCGGATGACATTGACTGACTTCTTCTCTTTGCCCTTCTGCTTACTGAAAGGGACGTCCTTGGGGATGAAGAAGGTGTACTTGACTTTAGGTGGGAAGACCTCGCTGGCAATGGTCAGCAGCTGCACGGTCAGGGGCTCTGGGAGCTGTCGGAAGCTCTGCAGCCTCTCCAGAGTGGTCATGGAGCCGCTGTACTTCAGGATGGTGCCCTTAATGAGGATGTCCTGCTCCATGGCTGAGATGGCAAAGTCTCCATTGAGCAGGTACTTGCCCTCCAGGGTCTTCAGGGCCAGGTAATTCCCGTCATGCCGGAGCCCTCGGTGGCTGCGCTGTTTGATGTCGATGTTGGTGGCTCCGGCAGGGATGGTGACAATGTCATTGTAGCCGTACCTGCACGGGGCAAAGGGACACGGTTATTCTGCAAGATTTACTGAAAACACACTCATGTAAGGAACAGCACTCAGGTGTAGGAGCGTCGTGGGGT
Source organism: Diglossa brunneiventris (assembly GCA_019023105.1). Taxonomy (NCBI): domain Eukaryota; kingdom Metazoa; phylum Chordata; class Aves; order Passeriformes; family Thraupidae; genus Diglossa; species Diglossa brunneiventris. The sequence continues at coordinate 7,295,845 of CM032376.1, forward strand.
AGGATGGTCGGGACGGATGGAGACCAGAGATCTCTGAAGCCAGGTCGTGGAACTCGGGGTTTATTGCAAAGGGCCTGGGTGCAGGGCTCTGCTGGGAGCTGCCAGCCACAGCTCAGAGCAGGCCTGAGAGAAGAGAGGGGTACAGAGGATGAAAGGGTAAGAGAGTAAGGCAGTAAAAAGGTAAGAGAATAAAAAGGGTAAGAGAGCGAGGTTTTTCCGTTCCAATACAATAAATCTTCTGTGCTGAATATTCTGATTCTCACTAACCAATCTAGTACAAGATACAAATCCTACAGCATTTACATACAGCCTATAAGAATCATTACATTACCATCCTGTGTTACATTTTAAACCCTAAAAACTCCTCTTTGGGCCCCTTCTGCTGAGCTGTAGGCTCTGCTCTGACCCTTGGAGCTGTCTGCAAGCAGAGGGTGTTGTTCCATCAAAAGGGGATCACCTTCAGCCAGCCACACCATTGTTTTCCAGTTGTTCAGTAACTGAGGTATCTCAAAGCTTGCTTTCATTTCAATCTCGCTTATCTCAAAATCTTTTGCCAGACAATCATATTTGTAAGGCTTTCCTGTTTCATCTTCCCCAACACTCAGGATCCTGGCTCTGAAGCCATACCTGTGTAACCCCGAGCCCTCAAGAGTTAGAAATATTGCAGATGTTCTAGATGTGAGCTCAGCTGGAAGGTTTCTCTGAATTATGTATGAAAATGAGTGATGCCATCAAATGGACAGCCCTGTGATTACCAGCCTAGCTGGGAAATTCTCCTTGCTCCCTATATTTGGAAATGGTGAAGTGTTTGGGACTGAAAGCCTGTCACTAGTGATGCTGAAGGGTGACATCACCTATTGACAGAGATAATACAGATGTAGGTACAGACACAGATATAGAACAACACAATAGGAGGGAGTCTCTGCACTCTCAGTTCACTTTTTGAAGAGTTTTGCAGCCACCACTACAGTGCAGAAGTAATCCCATTGAAGGATACAGAGAACAGTCCCATGCCAGGGAAACATTTTCCTGCAGAGCCAGCCAAAGCCCATCCCTGGAGCACCATGGCTCCCAGGACAGCACATGGAAGGTTTCATTGAGCCCTCAGCACCGTGACTCACACTGTGGGGCCAGCACAGGATCATTTTCTACGGAGCCCCATGGTGGATGCTGCGGTCAGTAATTAGGTTCAGAGTATTTTGGAAAAAAGCCTTTGAGTCAAACTCTGCTCTCCGTCACCCTGGCCTCCCTCACCCTGATCTTAATGGGATCTCTTCTTGGCTGTAGCTCCTGTGCTAATCTCCATTTAGTCAACCACAAACAACTCATAGGAGAGTAGAAGCCCCGTTTCAGCTGTTCCCTGGAAGGAAACCATTTAGGAAATCTAATTTGACTGTGTGAGTCACCTCGCTGCATGGAACTGGACGGTTGGGCTTTTGTTACAGAATTCCCAAATCTGTTGTGTGAGGAAAGTGACTGCCCCAGTGTCCTTGTCCCAGGATTCAAATTCACCCCAAGCCCAGAGAAAGGTTATTGAACATTTATATCACCATCAGCCCCTGAATATGTGTCCAACTCAGTGCACTGGTGTGAAATGTGTTTTGTAAACTCGTTGGGGCAGCAGACTTATTTGCAGTGGTGTACTGAGCCCATCACATCCGTTATTATTTTAGGAAATAAACTCTACTTGTCTTGAATAATTCTGCCCCAAAATAAACTGAGCTTAAGTCCCGGAGTCTGGGGAGGAGCCCAGGCTCTTGCAATGCCAGCCAGCTGAGGATGCTGGCTTGGATCCTAATATATTCCTAGCCTCTAAGTTTACTGATAGAAAAAGGGGAATGAGAGAGAATGCTGGTGTTTCTCCCACAGCCCATCCCTGCAGAACCTTCTCCCTGGTGCCTCACCTGGATCTGTTGAGCGAGCCGGATATCTTCCTGCACGTGGAGCCATTGCCACCGCACACCCCACACTTGTCCAGCTTCTTGGAGGAGCCAATGACGTGGTCACAGCCAGCCTTGATGCACTGCCCGTGAACACAGATGGAGAGGGTCTCTGGGCCACACAGCGTCCCATCGATCACCTGGAAAACGGGATGCACAGGAGGAACTAGGGCATGAGGTCTGACATGGGGAACAGGAGCGATTCCCATCTCCAGGAATCTATCTTTGGAGATTCCCATCTCCAGCAATCTCACTCTGGAGATTACCATCACCAGGAGTCTTACTTTGGAGACTCCCATCTCCAGGAATCTATCTTTGCTGATTCCCATCTCAAGGAATCTTCGGAGAGTCTCATCTCAAGGAATCTTTGGTGATTCCCATCACCAGGAATCTATCTTTGGAGACTCCCATCTCCAGGAATCTTACTATGGAGATTCCCATCTAAAGGGATCTTGGGTGATTCTCATCACCAGGAATCTTACTTTGGTGATTCCATCACCAGGAATCTATCTCTGGAGATTCCCATCACAAGGAGTCTTACTTTGGAGATTCCCATCACAAGGAATCTTACTTTGGAGATTCCCATCGCCAGGAATCTTACTTTGGCCTCAAAGACTTTGAATTCGCTCCTCCCTCGGGCTCGGCAGAAGAGTTTGCATCTGTCTCGGGGGGACACTCCGGCGTACTTAGGAACCCACTCCAAGTGATTCCCTTCCAGGTCAGTGAAGTTGTAGCTGTTGTACTTCTCACACTGCTGCTCCCGAAAGCTTTTCCCTGAAAGGAAAGGTGAAACATGGCCCAAAATCCATGGGAAGCTGGCAGGAGCTGCTGTCCTGCCATCACGGAGATGTGGGAGTGAGCTAAGGATAGTGAGAGCACGCAGTGAGGGTGTAAGCAGAGGAGGAATGTCATGAAGGAGGAAAGCAGAGGAGAAATGTAATGAAGGAGGAATGTCATGAAGGAGGGATCCCACACTCCTTCCATCATTCACAGAAGGTCACAGCCCCCAGCAAGAAGCTCTTGCTCCCCCAGATATGAATATCCAAGGGAGAGCAGAGCAATCCCTGTAAGGCATTCTGGAGCAGCAGGGGTGGGAGCTGAGCAGGCATTTGGGCACGGCCATCCTTACCATCGGGCGGGCACTCCTGGGTGTGGCAGGACTGGTACTTGGCTCTCTGGCCCTGGCAGTAGCTGCCGCCGTGCCGGGGCCGGGGGCTGTCGCAGTGGCGGTGGGAGAACTGGATCCCTCCCCCGCAGCTCCGCGAGCACGCGCCCCACGCGCTCCAGGGGCCCCAGCCTCCGTCCAGCGCCGCCTGCAAGAGGCACCAGTGCTGTGGTGAGATGCCACGGTTTGCCTCAGATACCTCGGGTTTCTCCCTGAAGATTCCCTGCCAGGTGTGTCAGTCACCTCTCCTTTCCCCCACCCTGACCCCTCCCAGCACTGTCTGTCAGTCCTGGCATTCCAGAAGGACCTCGAGTGACTGGCAGATCCAAAGGATGCCCTCTACCCCCGGGGGGCATTGGGCCATCCAGGTGTCCTTTGTCCCTTTGTCCCTCCCCTCCTGTACCTGCTTGGTGGCTCCCTGCCCCTTCCCTGCCCCTCTCCCCGGGGTTCAAAGGAGCAGCAACCACGGGGTCAGGGAGTTCTGTTGGAGCTGGTGCTGCATTCAGAGGCCTGTGGGCCAGAATAAAGCTCTGGATCCAAACCCTCCATCAGAACTGACTCCTTTCCTTCACCATCGCCTTAAAGCTTCTCCAGCAGAGGGAAACCTGAGGAGCAGCCCCTGTTATGGGGGGAAGCTCCATCCCAGCACCACCAGAGCTCCTGCAGGCCTGGACTTGTCCCCACGTGCCAACTGCAGCACCCAGCCAGCCCAAAGTGTCTGTGGGGTGAAACACCACACACCCAGCCAGCCAAAAGTGTCTGTGGGGTGAAACACCACAGTGCTGCCTTTTGGTCAAGCAGCAAGAGCCAGAAAAGCCCAGGCACATCCTGTCTGGCTGTACTGGTATTATTCCAATACAGAAGAAGCTGCTGAACCCAGCCCTGAGTCTGTCCATGCCCAGCTGCTCCCTCCCAGGGCGAGCTCAGGGCTGGAACAATGCAAAATCTCCCCCCAGCCCCAATCCAGAAAAGCGCTTTGGCACGTACATCACACAAAGTCAGTACTGACTTCCACTGGGCTGTTCACATGCTTCAAGTTAAGCTGGGCTTTGAGTACTGAGCTGACTGACTCTGAAACTGCTGCTAATTTCCCCAGCAGGGCAAAAAGTCATGATTTAATTGCAGATCTGCACTGCTTGTTTTGGTTCAGACCAGCCCACGGCTCAGTAGCAGACTTTTGTCTATGAACTGGACTCGCCAGTAATAAATATTAATGAAGGAGAGACATCCAGAAATAAACCAGCCCAATCCAAAGCCAGTCAAAGAGACAGCAGGGGTGGGGTCAGAGATTTGGAAATCCCAAAGGGTCAAGCCCCAGCCCAGCTGTATGGAGTTTGTGGAGGGGGATACAGGGGTGGCTCCTGTGAGCAGCTGCCAGAAGCTCCTGCTGTGTCCAGAGCCAATGCCAGCTCCAGGATGGACCCACCACTGGCCAAGGCTGAGCCCAGCAGATGTGGTGTTGACCTTGGGGATAATGTATTTAAGAAGAAGAAAAAAAAGTTATTAGGTAAATGTAATTAGGCAGAGAAAAGAGGAGTGGGAATGTAAGAGGAACAGCTCTGCTGACACCCAGGGCAGTGCAGGAGGAAAGGCAAGGATTCCTCCAGGTACTGGAGCTGAGATTTCCCCAAGATTGTGTGGGGAAGACCATGGTGAGGCAGCTTTGCCCCTGCAGCCCGTGGAGGGCATGGGGGTGCAGAGATCCACCTGCAGCCCATGGAGGAACCCAGGCCAGAGCAGGGGGGTGCCTGAAAGAGGCTGTGACCCTGTGGGAAACCTGAGCTGGTGCAGGATCCTGGCAGGACCTGTGGAGAGAGGAACCCATGCTGGAAGGACGTGGGAGCCTGTGGAAAACCCACAGTGGAGCAGGAAGGACTGCTCCTTCCGTGTCCTGAAGGACTGACCCTGTGGAAGAGTGACCCATGTTGCAGCAGTTTGTGGAGAACGTGCCCATGGGAAGGACTCATGGAGAAATTAATGGAGAATTGTCTCCCATGGGAGAGACCCCACGCTGGAGCAGGGGAAGGACTCTGACTTCTCTCCCTGAGCAGCAGCAAGAACAACCCATGATGAGCTGACCACAACCCCCCTTCCTTGCTCCCTGCACCACTGAAGAGAGAAGGGAGAACTGGGATTTAAGGGAGAAAAGTCTAAAGGTCTTATTTTACTTCTCATTGTGATCATTTTGCTACTAATAAATTCAATTAAGATCTCTAACTTGAGCCTGTTTTGCCTGTGATGGTGACTGGTGAGTAATTTCTCACGGTCTTTATCTCAACTGATGAACCTTCCCTGCCCAGCTGTGGAGAGGAGTGAGAGGGAGGATTTGGTGGGTGCCTGGAGTGCACCTGGACACCACCATTCCCTGGTGTCCCCTTACCTGGGGTTTCAGGGCATCCTGCTGCACACAGCGCCCATCCCAGCACAGCCCCTCGCCTTTGCAGGGGGTTCCATCAGCCCACGGCAAGCTGCCATTCTTGGTGTGGCAGAGGGGCTCCCCACTGCCCGTCCTGCACCACAGCTGGGCACAAATGTCCTCCTCCGTGGTGTTGGGGCAGTGCTGGAAGTCCTTGCCAAAGATCTGCTGGCATTGCTGGTCCAGGCTGTACAGGGCTCTCTGGCCAGGCAGCTCGGCAGGCAGGGACACGGGCTCGGCTGGGGCATCCAGCAGGCAGTCACCTGGGCAAGGCTCAGAGTTAGGCTGGAGATGGAGCTCCCAGGGCTTGGTGCCACTGACTGCACCAAGCAGGGCACCCCACACCTCGGTCCATGGCCTGGTTTGAGTCCCCCTTCACCCCACACCCCCCCAGGCATGGCAAAGAGCCTGAGCTAAGAAAAGGCTGTTTGGAGAGATGCTGTAACTGACTGGTGTCACAGTCATATTTTCTGGAAAAATCCCTTCGCCCAGGGTTCTTCTCCTGGGAAGCTGAGAAGCCTCAGAGAAAAAGGAAAACAATAATTATCTCATTTGCTTCTCTTGTGTTTTGCTGCTTTGGAATGTGGTTGGAGATTGTTTATCCACAGGCGATTGTTTCATTAGTTTCTGCTGTGAATGTTTTCACTCTTTGGCTAATTACAACCAAGCTGTGTTGGGACTCTGGAAAGAGTCACAAGTTTTCATTATTATCTTTTAGCCTTCTGTAAGTATCCTTTCTGTATTTAGTATAGTGTAGAAGTATAGTATAGTGCCAGAAGCTACCCCTGTATAGTGTAGAAGTTCTTTAATATTTATTCTTTACTATAATATAGTATCATAAAATAATAAATTAGCTTTCTAAGAACATGGAGTCAGATTCATCATTCCTTCCTTCATCTGGGAACCCCACAAATACAACAGACTGGAGCCTTACCATGCCCTCCATCCAGGAACTCAGTGAGGTACATGGCACTGCACGGGGACCAGGGCTGGCTCTTGTTCAGGTGGATGAAGAGCGGGGCCATCACGTGGTGCTCGCCCAGGGGCCCGAAGAGCCGCTCGCAGTTCTTGGAGTCGTCGTGGGGCATGCTGAGCACGTGGCCTGGGGAGCAGAGGGCACGGCACAGCTGAGCTCCCCAGCCCCTGCTCCCCAGCAGATGGTGTGGGGGACCATCTGTAAGTATCAAGCAGCTCCTGTGTCTGCCAAAGCTATTTGCTTCCGTAAATCAGAAGGAATAAAAACCTGCTTGGTCTATCTCAGTGGTACAGGTGTGCAGGGCAAAGCAGACCAAATTTTTAGAAACTCAGGATGGTTTGGGATGGAAGGAATTAAGGCTCATCTCATTCCATCCCATCATTTACAGGGACACCTTCCACTAGACCAGGTTGCTCCATGCGTCGTCCAACCCGACCCTGAATGTTCCCAGGGATGGGGCAGCCACAGCTCCTCTAGGCAAAAACTAGTGCAGGAATGGCAAAGAAGGCAGAGACACGCTTGATTCTATGCCTGAGCTCATCACAACAGGTAATCATACAATCACTGGGGTTGGAAAAGACCTCCAGGATCCTCAAGTCCAACCTGTGACTGATCCCTACCTTGTCACCCAGCTCAGAGCACTGAGCGCCAGCTCCAGGCATTTCTTGAACAACTCCAGGGATGGGGACTCCACCACCTCCCTGGGCAGCCCCTTGCAATGCTCAACAACCCTTCCAGTGAAGAAATGCTTCCTGAACTGGTGCATGCACCAATTTACACCAATTTTGGCACTTCTTAGTGTTTCTGCTGGTGCAACCCGCCTTTGTCAGTGCCAGAAGCTCCCCAAGGCTTGGTGGGTGATCCCCAGCCAGGAGATGCTGGTGCTGGGCTGTGCCACGACCCCTCCCAGCAGCAGGACAGGAAGAAGCAGACCTCCCTTGGGAAGGGACCCAGTGTTACCCAGTTCATGAGCCAGGGTGTAGGCTGCCTGCAGGCCCTCGTCCTCGATCACGGAGCAGCTCTTGTTGCGGTCACACATGGTGCCGATGTCCGCCACGCCCAGCGTGTCACAGCTTTGGTGGCCACAGAAATCCTGTTAGTGCCAGGCAGGGGGAGAGGTCAGCAGGGGGAGGGAACCCCATGTTCAACATCTCTATCCTTTCCTTAGGATTTTTCCTCCTGAGAAGCTGAGAGGCCTCAGGAACAAAATGTAAGCAACGGTTATCTGCTGCTGTGGAATGCAACAGGTGCATCTGTGATTGGTCTCATGTGGTTGTTTCTAATTAATGGCCAATCACAGTCAGCTGGCTAAGACTCTGTCTGAGACACAAGCCTTTGTCATCATTCCTTCTTTTTCTTTTCTTAGCCAGCCTTCTGATGAAATCCTTTCTTCTATTCTTTTAGTATAGTTTTAATATAATATATATCATAAATAATAAATCAAGCCTTCTGAAACATGGAGTCACATCCTCGTCTCTTCCCTCATCCTCGGACCCCTGTGAACACTGTCACAGGTCTGTGATGTGATATGGAACACAGGACAGACCTCAGCTGCTCATCAGCCAAACAACCTGATTTATTGTTTGGGCTTGCTCTCATAGGCAATTCAAAGCCCCTGGCTCTAAACAGCCTTTGGTCTAATCTCTACACCTCCTAGACTCTGAACCAGTCAAATGCTTGTATTTAAGGAGAGTTGTTATTGATTGAGACCTCTGTCAGTCAGCCCAGAGGCTGGTTTATGGCACTGGGCTGGATTCCTTATCCACAGCTGAATTAATGTTCAGTGCAAGTCAGCACGTACTGCAACAAGTCTGCACCACAAGTGACACCCCCTAAACTGCTCTGCTGCATTCTTTGCACTGTGGGGCACCCACATCCACAATCAACCCCCTTCTCCCCCTCCAGGGATGCCTTGAGCCCTCTCCCTTCTGCAGCACCCTGGGCTGCTGACCTGTCTGGTGAGGAGGATGGCAGTGTCGTAGTGCTCCGGGTGCCGGTCGCTCGGGGGGTTGAACCTTTGCTGCCAGCTGCAGAAGTTGCGCAGGGTGAGCCCACCATTGTCAGACACCTCGGGCCCTGCTGCTGCCTCCTCCACCACCAGCACCTTCACCACCACCAGGCTGATGGAGTTCCTCAGGCTGGGATGCTTGTAGATGCGAGCTGCCATGGACATCAGGGTCAGGATGTGGTTCTGTGGGGGAAGAGATGGGCAGGCAGAGTAAAAACTCTGCTACAGGGCAACTGTTTTTGTTTGAAAAGAAAGAATCAACCTAATTTATGAAGGGGCTGATGGACTCAGTGCTGCCTTTCCTGTACGTGATGCTTTACACCTTGTGTTGGTGGACAAGCCCTGCATCCCCTCCTCCTAACGATGCATCTCCTCTCCCATGAACCCTTTGCACCTAAATCCCTCTGGAAGAAATTCCTTAGGGAAAACCTCAGCATTCTGGAGAGTTCTCTGCATATTCCCAAAGCATTAACCCTGCCCTCACTGCCTCAAGGCAGGAACCAACTCACACACACCTTGCTGGAGCAAAACCACCCAGTAAAACTTCTGCCTGTGCTGCTCACAGGGTTTGAACCCAGCAACAAACTGGGACTAAAACACTTTGACAGCCAAGACTTTGCCCAGCAGCATCTCCTGCCTGGTGATGACCAGGGATTACTTAATATGTCAAAAGCGCCAGCGATGTTTAGGCTGATGTAAACATCTTATCAGAGCATCAAAATTCCTCCTCTGCTTGGCACCACTCACAGCCCCGAGTCAGGAGTAAAAAATGCAGCTATTACACAACATGGTATTGGGAAAGAGAAAGTGGCTTCTCTCCTCCCCAGACAAATTACACCCTGCAGTCTCAATTCAGAGCCTAATTAAAGTGGAAGGACTCGGTGGGAGCCCTCTCTGATAGCCAAGTTTCACCCAAAATACATTTCCTCAGCAAAGCTGACTCTGTGTGCTCATCCATCACAGTATTGCCAGGACAATGCCATTTTCTCAGACACAAAAATGCTGTTTTCTTAGCAAATGAGGGAGCTATTGAGTGAGATACAGCATATTTGCTGCACCAATAGCCACTTGCCCAGGGCACTTGTGGCTATTTTAAATTATTCTGCCACATTTTACCCCACCACTGGCAGCTCCACGTAAACAGATGTTCTGTTTCAACAAGACATATCCCAAGTCCTCCCCAGCTCATTATCCAAGGGCAGGCCCCAGCAAGGCTGCTGGGAACAGGGAATAGACTGGTTTATTTAGACTGGCCAGATCTCCACGCCATGACTCACATCCATGCAACTCATGTCACAGAGAAGTCACTGCAGAGGCAAGAAATTGAGGAGAGATCCCCACAAGGGGCTGCTCCACGAAACTTGGGGGAATTGTTCACCCTGTGGGGAAAGTCCATTGGCAACTTTGCTAAAGATATCACAAAGCCTTCTTAATATTAGGCCCCAGAAGATATAGAAGGATGCTCTGTGCTGGAGCTGCTCATCCTGGGATCATCCCTCATTTCCAAGGGAATAAATCTGTGTTCTTTTCTAACCCATTAGAGGTTTCTGTCCATAGCAGTAGATCTGACCTGGGAGATCTCAGTTCATACCACAAATCCCCAGGACTCCAGCCCTCACATCCTCAGGGCTACATCCAGCCAAAAACCTCTTTCAGCAGTAGGAACAGAGGGACTTGGAAAACATCTGTCCACCTTCCCTGTGTCTGGAAAGGGAAGATGGAAAGCAAACCCAACAAGCAGCTATTTAGTGAAGATTAAAAGGTCGAATCCACTTGTTCCACCATCTGGTGTCTATTTATACCCATCCCTGGCCCATGCACGAATGGGTTGGGTTTCAGATGGACCCTGACTGCTCTGGGGAAAGCAGAATCCACCTGCACTGCCTTGGCTTAGCCAAGGGCTTGAAGCCATGGCCAAAAGCAAATTATGGATGCTCAGGGCTCAGGAGAGGCCAGCTGAGTGCTTTTGGCCAAGAACAGGCCGGGGAAGGGCTGAATCCTGCTGGTCCCATCCTCCCTCTGCCTTTGCAAACCAGCTCTGGCTCGACCATCCACCCAGGAGGGAACGCTGCCTTCTCCAGGGTTTCCTTCCCAGCACCCAGGCTGAGGATGTGGGGATTGGGATCAGGTGCAGAGCAGTGTTTTGGGCTGGGTTCGAGGAGCCCAGGGCTGCAAACACACTGGGCAGTGTTTTTGGGCTGGGTTTGAGGAGCCCAGGGCTGCAAACACATTGGGCAGTGTTTTTGGGCTGGGTTTGAGGAGTCCAGGGCTGCAAACACACTGGGCAGTGTTTTTGGGCTGGGTTTGAGGAGCCCAGGGCTGCAAACACACTGGGCAGTGTTTTGGGCTGGGTTTGAGGAGCCCAGGGCTGCAAACACACTGGGCAGTGTTTTTGGGCTGGGTTTGAGGAGCCCAGGGCTGCAAACACACTGGGCAGTGTTTTGGGGGCTGGGTTTGAGGAGCCCAGGGCTGCAAACACACTGGTTTGTGCCTTCTTGCCAGGCACTGCAGCCCTGCAGGCACAAGGAGCTTCCCTGCCATTTCCAGTCAGCATCCTGGGAGATCTGGCAGCATGTCTGGTAAACACAGCTGGGAAATCAGCCTCTTACTGCTCCGGGGGAGAGGACACCAGTGTGAAGCAGAGAGGGCTGTGGAGCATCCCTTCACTGCCCCTGAAGGCACTGTGGAGGGTGATATCCAACAAACCTCCCACCCCTTTTCCTCCCAGCTGCAATCCTGGGCTCCCTCTGCTCTCAACATCAAATTCCCCCTAAAAATGAGGAGGGATGACTTTTGTGTGCCACACAGCAGCTCTGAGATCCTCCTGCCACAGCATCACAGTGTCTGGGAGAGCACTGCCCTGAGCCAGGCACTGCCCTCCAGCAGCAAACTGCACAGGCAGAGGGACAGGAAAAAAACTACAAATCAGAGCAAGGGGACCTGAAGTGGTTGATTTACCCCCATTGAAGGACTGAGTTCTCTGATGCTGGCTCTTGCAAAGTCTCTGTCTGCACTGCCTTTCATGGGAACCACTCAGAAGCTGAAGCCTGACATTTATTTTTAATTATTATTATTATTTTGATGGGTGAAACTGCTCTTACACAGACACTATTATTGTGGTATGCACAGAACAATTTAATACTGCTGGAGCCACCCAGGACAGAGGGACAGCAGGGAGCACCCACAGAACAGCCCAGCACAACCTGGCTCCCCTCAAGGTGTGGGGATCAGTGTTCAGCCCATCCTGGGGCTGTAGGGCTGCTTGTTGGTTGGATTTGGTTGGATTTTTTTGCTGTTTTCTCCCTAAAAAGCAGCACTTCTGCAGAAGAAGGAAAAGCTGAGATTCTGGAGCACGGGCAGACGGAAGGCAGCAAACCCAGGGTTAGATGGCACGGCTGCCCAGCTTTTAAAAATCTGCTGGTAAAAACATCTCGGGTTGTCCTTTCCCCCAGGGCTCCACGTGGGAGCTCCCTGCCTGGCTGGGGTGCCCAGGGGCTGCTGGCTGCCCTGCCAGCCTCCTGTAGGCCAAGAATTCCCTTGCAAAAAGGGAATTTCCCCCCAAGGGAAATGGGGGCAAGCCAGGGGAGAGGGGCACACCTTGCCAGCCTGCTGCTGTGCCTGGCTGTCCTCCTGCCTGCCCAGCTCTCTGCCCATCCCTGCTCTGTTTGCCACATGATTTCCCCCCACCTTCTCTTCTCCTCTTTGCTGGATATTTGGGGCTGAAGCACAAAAGCAGCAATTACCCCTGTTCAAGGCAGGGGAAACTGAGGCACATCCAGACTGTCCCCACCTCTGCAGAGGCAGGGATGGAGTAAAACCCCATCCTGAGAGCATCCCAGAGCAGGAGTGCTCCACTTTGGGAGCCAGCATGGAGCTGCTTCAGTGGGAGCCAGCACATTTCATTGTGCAGCCCTGAAATGCAGCAGCTGTTGAATATCCTGGTGTGAGGCGAGTGCCCCAGCCAGAGGAAATTTAGGGGGGCTGCCTGCTCCTCCAGCCCCTGCCCCACAGAGGATGCAGGCTCTGGGTCACCCTCAGAGGACAAATCCCAGGAGAAAAGCTGCAGGGTGGCAGCATCATGCTGCATTCCCTTTAATCCCATTCCAGTTGCCTTTGGGATGGGCTTAGGAGGAGCTGACTTCTTTTCTCAAGGGATTAAGTGAATTTACCCACTCACACTGCAAAATACCCTAAAGCAAGGCTAAGAGCCAGACACGAGGGGACCTGGGGCTCCAGGGTGGCTTTGGATTTACCTCTGGTCCATGAGGGAATGGGAGAGCCCTGGTTTTGCATTTACTTCCAGTCCATGAGGGAATGGGACAGCCCTGGCTGTGGATTTACCCCCAGTCCATGTGGGTGTGGGGAGCTGGCAGCAGGACCCTGACAATGCTCTGTGCCCTGCACTCCTGTCTGGTCTTAAAGGGAAGGGTTTGTAACAGCACTCCTAAAACCTCATCAATCTGCCTGGAAAAACCACACAAGTCAGCAAGGAATCCCAGCTCTTCCAGACTGATCTGATTCTGCTGTGGTCCTGGGAGTCAGGAAGGGCAGATTCCTCACTCAGAGAGGAGGAGGGAAAGGGGATCACAGCCATTGTGCTTGCAGAGGAAAGCTTGGAAATGTGTCTCATCTGCACCCAAGAGACTGGATAAATCCCACCACAGGAATCCCCTTTGGCTGCCAACTGGCTGGGGAGGCTGCAGCTGGGTTTTGGAGCTGCCTGGTGCTTTAGGTGTCCTGGCAAACGTTCCCCAGCCATGCAGAGCAGCCTCACAAGTGCAGCCCAGCTGCAGGTGCTCAGCCCTCCTGCACACAGGCAGGGTTAGCCCTGTCCCCTGCCTCAGTTTCCCTGCTCAAAGCCCCCCTTCACTCTGTGAGTGATGCTCACAGTCCCTTTGTTTTCAAGCACTTGGGATCCTCTGCAAGAAAAATGCAAAAGTGTCCAGCCTGGACATCCCTACATCAGAGGGCTCTTCCCAGTCCCTGCAGGTTGAACCCTGCCACATCCTCCATGATTTACTGCTGCTGATGCCCCCCAAATACCCCACCCATCAAGTCCAAACAATGATTAAACCCCCAAATTTCAGGTCTAGTTCTACTCTCACTTCACCATTCCCTCCTGGTTTACATAAAAGTACTGATGAAGGTAGAATAAGCTCTTATTGTCTAAATTAGGTTAACAGCTGAGTTATAAAGCTGAAATTGATGGGAAATAAATCATGAACAGCATTTTCCCACCACAAGCATGGCACTGATTATAACTCTCAACGCCTGAGTGCATCTTGGGGTGACTCTTCTGCTCAAGCTGCTACAACTTATGCAAGAAAATAACTGGGAATACAAACAATGCTGGCGACCTTTAATAAATATTTGGTAATTAAAGTGTAGTTACGGGAAGAAAAGTCATGATATAAATATGGTTTGTTCTGACTCAACAATTCTACTCCTTGGGCATCTCTCCTAGATCTCACCAGCACTTGCCACTGCTTTTTTCACCCCACAAGAAAGGTATTTAGGCAGAAGCAAGATTGCTCTGCTGCTCCCTGCATTCTTGTTCCAGAGAACAAAAGACACAGAAACACAGCAGGTGGCTTTTTGGTTGATGTTTTTTTAGCTGCTACACCAGAGCTGGTGGAAGTTTTCTCCCAAATATTTCAATATGCTACTACTCTATTCATCCAAAACAAGATCTTTGAAGGTTTCCTTCCCCTCCCTGAGAGCTGATGTGAAGATATTGCTCTAGGGGCTGAGGAAATGATGGTGAAATGGGAGCCAAGCAGGCAGCATCACCCAGCCCAGGGCTGGGGCAGCCAAACCAGGGCAGGGTGCCCGAGTTCCAGCCCCTTGGTCATGTGTAGGTGCCATTTCCTCTCCTGCTGCCTGCACAGATTTACCCAAAGGGCTGCTGCTTTCTCCCCAGCTCAAACTGGGCATCATCAGGATCTCCCCCAGTCCAAATAAATCACTTTATTTCTAGCAATGTAGACACCCTTGGGTGTTGCTTTCAAGCCATCAGGTGCCCACCTGGGTGCAGAAGGTTCACTGTATTATTTTTTCTGCCCTCTTGGGGTAACCAGAGACCTACTTCACACTGTGTGGAGAGTAATTCCCACCACCATTTATATGTCTGTTGCTTAAAAATTCAGCTTACTCCACTTCAAACTCTTTTCTGAGCCCTGTGAGTACTCAGGGTACCTCCAAGTGCATCACCCCTCACTCACTCACTGCTACCTGATCCTGCCAGCCTGGCTGGGTGGCAAAACCAAGCAAGGGGCAAAACCAGAGTGATGCTGAGCAGCTGAAATCAGCTGAAGCCCCAAGGTTTAGCATTTGCCAAGGTCCAGCCTGGCCTGAGCAGGGCTGGAGTTAAAACACTGCTTTGTTAGGAGCAGAGAAGCCCCTAGGGGAAGGATAAAGCCGGTAGAAGTGGCAAACCAGAGTGGCAAAACTGCAAAGTGCAGCCTCTGGTTTCAGCTTCCCAAGTGCTCCCTGCTGAGCTCCAGCTTCAAGGACTCTTCTCCCAGCCCAAACAACCCGAGGAGAAACAACCTCAATGCACAATTATCCCTTGCAAAGACCTCAGAGCATTTCCGATGGTGCAAACCTGAATTTGGAGCCGAACCACCCATCCCTGCAGGGCAGGGGTGGGGAGCTGCCTTTGAAAAATGACCCAGTGCTGATGAAAGAGGCAGCCCTGAATGGATGAACATGGACAGCCCTGGAGATGGTGTGGAGGGCTGGGGCACCTCGGTCTCTGCTCCTGGGGTCTCCCCAAAAGCCTGGTCGGGGCAGGCTCTCTGCAAAGAGTGTTCAGGGAGGGTGAGAGTCGCTGGTGGCTGAGGGAAAGGGCTGTTCATCCATCTGCTCAGCGCTAACAGGTGGCTCGGGAGCGGGATTGTGGATTACTCAGCCCCTGCTGCATTTACTACTGGCCCCGGCTCCACTCGGAAGGGAATTAAGGCAATTGCTCCGCAGCCCGGCTCTTCCCTCGTAGCACAAGGGCACTGACCCGCCCTGTCCCGCACCTCTGGGGCTGCAGGGACATCGCAGTGCCCGTGTGTGCAGAGCCAGGCTCCTGGGGCTGGGAAAGGCTCCCAAACACTGAGTGAGCCCCAGTGATCAGCACCGCAGCTCTGCCCCGGGGACTGGCAGCCCCACACGGCCAGGGAAGGTGGGACCGATGTCCCTCGCTCACCCGAAGCTGTCCCCGGGGTCCCGGGGCTGGGGGGCCCGGCAGCGGGCAGGACAGGAGGGGACGGAGAGGCAGAAGGGCTGGAGGAGAGGCAGCGGGGATGGGGACAGGACAGAGAGGGATGAAGGGATGCGTGTGTAGAGAGGACGGAAGGATGAAGGCTACAGACAGGCAGTGGCAGCGCAGGAGCGGAGCTGGGAGGAGGCGGAGAGGCAGCCGGGACGGGAGGATGGAGGGACAGGAGCGTCAGAAGCACGGACAGACGGCTGCGGGCAGGGGGACGGCGGGCACCCAGCCCTTACCTCCACGTCCTCGCCGTAGAAGCGCACCATGGACGCGTCAGCCACCAGCAGCGTCTCCACATAGCGGGCCTGCGACACGAAGCGCGGCGCCCTGCGGCGCGGCCCGGGCTCGGGCCCGGGGCTGGCGGGACGCGCTCCCGGCGGGGCCGCGCGGCGCCTCAGGCGGTGCAGGCGGCCCCAGGGCGGCCCGGGCGCGGCCGGCCCCAGCGGCTGCAGCTCGTAGGCCGCCCCGTCCAGCAGGAACGCGGCTCGCAGCCCGCCGCCGCCGCAGCTGCTGAGCACGGCGGGCGCGTCGGGGCTGCCCTCGACGGCGCCCGCGTAGAAGCAGCCGCGGCGCGGCGGCGTTGGCGGCGTTGGCGGGCGGCGGCCGCCCAGGCGCTGGAGGCGGAGGCGGGGGGCCAGGAACGTGGTGTCGGGGCGGAGGCGCAGGACCACGGCGCGGCCGAAGGCGGCCAGGCGCAGGGCCAGCTGCCCCGGGGGCGCGGGCAGGCGGGCGGGCAGCACGGGCTGTGTGTCCCGCGGGGGCGGCGGCGGCAGCGCCCAGGCGTGGCACAGCAGCAGCAGGTGGAGCGGGGCCCGGCCGGCCAGCAGCGCCCGCCGCCCCATCCCGGCACGGCACGGCCCCGCACCCCCGGGCTCTTCCTCCGCGCCGGCCGCCGAGCCCGCTGTATTTATACTTTCTCCCCCCGGCTTTGACATAAGAGGTTTATTTTTGATCTCTCGCTGTTCTCCCCACTCCCCTCCCCTGCCAGCCGGAGCCTGGGGGAGGAGGAGAAGTGAAAGAGAGAGAGAGAGGGGAAAAAAAAAAAAAAAAAGCGACCGAAAAAAAAATAGGAAAAAAAAAAATATCCCCCCAAACCAGGGAAAGAAAAAAAAAAAAAAAAAAAAAAGAAGAAGGAGACCGAGAAGCAGAGAAGGAAAAAAAAAGGGGAAAAAACTAAAAAAAAAAAAAAAAAAAAAAACCCCAACCCACTTTTGGATACGATTTGAGGCCAATCAGGCGCCGGCAGCCCCGCCTGCCTGCAAGTGTCAACTCCAGCCTGTTGCTCTCCCAGTATTAACCCCTTCTTCAGCCCCAGCGCTGCCCGCACGGGTCTGATCCTTCCCAGGCTCTGGGGGTCCAGCCCCCGGGGAAGGCGCTGGCACACTTCCCCCTCCACCAGCACGGAAGGGTTTACTCCCGAGGGCTGATTCTCAGCATCCCCTCCCAGCTGGAAAGCGCCGGCCCATGCCAGCTGGAGAGCATCTCGTTTCAGAAGGTGCCTCGGGAGGTTCCCATGTCCTTCCCTTAGCCAGGGACAGAGAGGGCTTTGGGCCCCAGGGAAAACTCCAACAGGACACACGTACAAGGAGTTTCCATGCTCTGAACCAACAGCTGGATCCACATGGGGTTTCCTCCAGCTGGAATAAGACAACCGGCTAAATCAGACTTGTGGAAAATACCTATGAGAATAATACAATGCAGCCAGCTCCTCCTGTTGCTCTTTGTTTGTTTCACTCTGTGTGTGTTGTATGACTTCATTTACAAACCCTTCATTCACCCCATTTCAGACTGAGTTGGAATTCCCAACTGAATTCCCTTGCAGCGGGGAAAAACCCTGCAGCAGTATGAAAGTACCAGGCTGTAAATCCAGGTAGCTGCTGTGTGCTCAGCGTGGCAAGCACCGGGAGATGGGCAGAAACATTCTGTCCCTGGCTGGGAACCCACTCAGAAACAGGGAACAACTGGCTGTCACGGAGGAAGGGAAATCACTACGTATATATTACTCCTTCTTTCCTCTTAAGCCCTCCTTCTCCGTTAGTTCATGAAATTCCTGGCCTCTGGAGCGCCCTTTGTGCGGCACTGGAACATCCTGGGATGTCCTTGCAGCAGTTTGGGGGTGGTGGATCCATCCTGTGCTCCTTCAGCCTTGCTGGGTGTGCCAGCCCAAGGATCAGCTCCTCCACATTTGGTTTTTTCCCCCCTCTGCCTCATCTGGAAAAGAATCAAAAGAGCCAAGCAGCGTTTGGCACCTCAGGATTCCTGGGAAACCAGAGTCTGGCCAGTGCTGAGTAATGAGGAGTGGGGTTAAAGGCTGCTCTCCCTTTACTCCAGGATGTATTTACACTCCCCTCTCTGTTATTATCTCCTCTTAAAAGCCACATCCCTACCTATAGTAAACACAGAGCCCTGGCTAAAACAGCAGCTGCCCTGGGGCCACGGCTCTGCTCACTCCTTTTTAAAGTGTGGGGTTTGTGGGCCTAGCAGAGGGCGAAATAATAATTAAAACCAATTTTGGATGCTTGTGGTGGATAGTGACACAGGTGTGGAAGGGGATACTTAAAAATGCAGATGTTGGGTGGCCTGAAAACTGCAGGAAGGGAGGAAAGCAAGCCCAGGTCCAGTGGGGTTTGGTCTGGGATGTGTCTCCATACCTAATGGGGTCCTTCAAAACCCAGAGCCTTGGCTGGTCTCAGCAGCCCCCTCCTCTCCAGGCAGGGAGCTCAGCCTGCAGCTGGAGCTGCTTCTTTCCACGGACTCGGGTGGGTTTTCCTCCCTCTCCAGCTTCACCGAGCTGGGCACAGTTTGTGTTTTAACACCAGCAGGAAAGTGCAGAGCCAGGACCAGAAGCCAAAAGTGAGCCCCGACTCTGCCTCCTCCAACCCCAAACCCCACGGAAGGTGCCAACACCTCCAGGGCTCTCCCTTCCCGCGGGAGAGGAGGCTCTGCCCGTGCTCTGAACTGGGACAGGTAAGGCTGCAGGCAGCAGGATGTCATTTATTGCCGGCTTTCCGCTCCCGGAGCTGCATCTTTGATCTGGGAGGACACGCTTGCATCTTAGCTCCGAGGCACCGCTGCTTTTCATTAGCGGCTCGCCCTGCAAACAGTAGCTGGAATTTCTTGTAGCCTCGCCGGGCTCGTTACGAACCAGCCCAAAAAAGAAAGAGCTCGGAAAGAGCAAAACCTCACCTGGTTGCCCCTCAGCATCTCTTCCTAGCAAAGCCTCAGGAGCCTCAAGACTTTTTTGGGGTTCCTGCTTCTTAACCCCTCACCAAAGCTCGCCCTCCGCTCGAGTTTCCAGGGGCTGCCCGGGCATGTGAGAGCCATTAACTGCTCAGCCTCTGGGCTTTGGAGACCCTTTTGATCAAACAGCCTGGAAACCTCTGCCCCGCTCCCCCCGAGTGTCCCCAGCCCTGCAGGGTCCCTCCTGTCCCTTCCCGGGGCTGCTCCTGCCCGGCACGCAGCTCCCGGATTTTGGGAGGCATTTCTGGCTCCCAGGATGAGACCCACGCCGTGTTTGCTGTTCCCGCTCTGCAGCAGCAAAATTGCCGCTGTCAGGAAAATTAATTTACAAACACCACAGGTTTATGCCCAAAAAGAGGACAGAGGAGTCTTTTTACTTTATTCCAGTAAAGGGGAAGGCCATGGGGCATTTCCCTGGGGTCTCTCCAGTTTTTGGAGGATGCAGCCTCCTTCTAATCCCAATTTCCCAGCCACATTTCCCTTCTCTCTTTCCCCATTTCTGAGGTATTTGAGAGGTTCAGACTTCCCAAAACACCTGATACCAAAGATTTCCCTCTAATGTATAACCCTCCATTTTAATTTTTAATTCTTACAGAATTTAGTTTTTTTCCCCCCCTCATTGTTTCTTTCATCTTTCAATGTCTAATTTCATTTATCAGCAAACCTAAAGTTTACTTGTAAAGGCAAATATCTTTTTCCATTCATCAATCAGTGGAATCCTTCCCATTGTTTCTTTTATCTCCTCCAACCCCAAATTCCAATGACCCTACCTAGACCCAGCTGAGTTTTTTCCTCCAAGAAAATTTTATTTACATTTATTTCCTGGAAAGCTGACTAACAATGCACTCTGATTCATCCTCAGTCCCTGGAGAGGATCTTCCTTCCTGCCCAGGTGATGGAGAGTTGGGAGAGCACAGCCTGAACTTTTGGGTGAGAAACCTCTGATATACCAAGATTTCAGCCAAAATCGACTGCTTGAGTGGCAGTTTCCCCTGCCTGAACCACCTTTCTGCTCTATCTTTGGCCTAAAATTCTCAGATGCTATATTTAAAGCCATTTCTTTGGTGAACAGGAGTATCCAAGTGCTGGTTTTATCTACCAGCAGACCCACAGCTTGTTTGTAAAGATAAATCCACAATTCCTCTCGGCTTTTGGGGGAGTTTGTGATGCTTTGCTGTCCCCTCCTTGCTTTGCAAACGAGTTCACATCCAAATTTGCAGCTCCAGGCTGAGTTTTAGTTATTCCTTTTTGCCCTCAGCGCAGAGAAAAGACTTAGGATAATTATTTGAGCTGCTAATGAAGCAGCTCCAATGCCCAAAATTGAGACCACTAGATGTCAGTGCTGCCCTACGCTGCGGGGGGAAACCCTAAATCCGGCGACCCTAAATCCATCCCTGGGAATTTGCTGGGGTAAGTGGGAGTGAAGGGGTCCTGCAGCTCAAACCCCACCCCACAGCAAAAGGAACATTTCCAATAGTTTTCATTTAAAATAATCAGGTGGGTGGAAATGTCTACCAGAAAAGCAGCTGGGCTTTAAATCAGAGTCCTGGCCAGTGCCCTGCCAAGTTCCCTTCAGTGAAACCATCCTGACTGTGGAGGCTGGCGAGGCGACTCAGGTAATTGTTGTTCCTGTGAGGAAAGGGGAGATTTGGGCTTGATTTGGAGCCAGGGAGTGAATGAAGAAGCGAAATGTGCCGCTATGAATCTGTAGGAGCTGCCTTGCCCTCCCTTCCCACCACGGCCACAGCCACGAGAGGGCCCTCCTGCCTCAAAAGTGGTGGTGATTTAGGATTTGGTGCCTCAAAACTCTGTATACCCATTAAAAAAAGGGTTTTCCTTCTCCTTGGAGCTGTATTTGAATGCAGCAGCTCATCCCTGGAGATGATTTATCATCTAATGGTTTGTTAGGGTTGGCTGCTGTGAGAGTGATGCTGGGCGAATGCTAACTCTCCTGGATCCCCTAAATGTGGGAAAAGAAGATTTTTAGGAGTCAGGAAAGGGCAGGGACATCCAGGATGGGTCTTGGTTCATCAGCTGATGCTGCTGCCTCTGAGATTTGGTGGCTTTGATGCTGGGCACATCAAAAGCCATGGCTCTGATTTGATACAATTTGGACGAATTTAATTTCTAATTTCTAATCCATCTTTAGATTTTTTCCCCATATAATTTTCTCTGTTTTCCAGATTTTTTCTCTATTTTTATTTGCACTTTGATTTGCAATGCCATCATCCATTGCCTTCATTCCGTTTCATACCTGGATTTCCAGAGCAAGGATGTGGCACTAGAGGTCAGCCTTGCCCCAGGGAGGGTTTGGAGCTCCAGTTGTGTCCAGGTAAGGGAACGGGTTTATGGCTTTCCAAAATCAAGGGCTAAATCAAAATCAAGGGCTGTTTCCAGCATTGCAGCCTCCTCCCTGGGGAGCTGCTTCTCTATTTTCTGTCTGGGTCTTGGGGCTTCCAAGGCGTCCTGAGAGCAGAACATCAGTGAGAAGATCAGTGAGAAAATCCTTTTGGGATTGGAGCTGCTTCATTAGCAGCTCAAATAGTTGTCCCAAGGGTTTGCTCTGTCCTGGGGGTAAAAAGGAATAATTAAAACTCAGCCTGGAGCTGCAAATTTGGATGTGGACAAAAGCAAGGAGGTGACAGCAAAGCATCCCAGTCTGGTCCTTCCTGAGACTCCAAAGTTGTGTCTGCTTTGGGGTTAAAACCCTCTAAAACCCTCCAAGCCTGCTGTAGGGCTGCTTTTCCTATGGAGCAGCCCATAAATTCTGTAAATAAATATGACATGTTAGAATGAAAATACTTTTTTCTACAAATAATAATAATATTAATAAATATAATATCCCCTCCTCTCTATTCCTGTCTCACATTGTTTGTGGGTTGATGAAGACGGCTGAACTTTGTAATGGTTTTGCTGAGTGAGAGCTGCCATGTGGAATCTCTGTTCCCCAAGGTTTATTCCAGGTGTGGATAATTTTTGTGACCCCCTCAGGCTTACCCAGCCCTGCAGCCTCACCTGGACAGCTCAGAGCCTTTGTGCACCTCTGGTGTTCCTGACAGCAGCATCCCAGAGAGGGAATCCAAATGTCCGAAAAGGAGACAGAGGAGTCCTTTTTGACTTCAATCAAATAAAGGGAGAGGCTGTGGGGCATTCCCTGGGGTTTCTCAAATTTTTGGAGGACGCAGCCTTCTCCATCCCATCCTGGGAACTGGATGGAGCTGCCCAGGTGGGAACAGCATCCCAGAGAGGGAATCCATGAATGGATGGAGCTGCCCAGGTGGGAACAGCATCCCAGAGAGGGAATCCGTGAATGGATGGAGCTGCCCAGGTGGGAACAGCATCCCAGAGAGGGAATCCGTGAATGGATGGAGCTGCCCAGGTGGGAACAGCATCCCAGAGAGGGAATCCATGGATGGATGGAGCTGCCCAGGTGGGAACAGCATCCCAGAGAGGGAATCCACCCAGGATGGAGCTGCCCAGGTGGGAACAGTGCAGTGCTGAGTGCTGGGCCACCAATCTCTGCAGGTGAGCAGGAACTCCTGATGCTGGGCTTGGGATGGGTGGCACTGGCATCTGCCTCTTCTGAATTCCCATGTTCTGTTTGAAAACACTGTGGAAAAACCTGTGTCTCTCTTCCTCAAACAGAAGAAAGCCTTAAATGCTAAGAGGAGTGGGGAGAAGGGGGGTTTTAGATTCTTTCAGAGGGAATGGAAAGCCTTAAATACTGAGGGGAGTGAGGAGAAGGGGGATTTTAGATGCTTTCAGAGAGAATAGACTATCAGCATCCCCAGGACCTGCAGTACCAGCTGGAAATTGCCTAAAATCAGGAATTACATTGGTTTTATTCCAACACATTCAATGTACCATGGTGTCCCCATTGGGAACCCTCCCAGATTGCAGAGGTGACATTTTGTGTCAGGACATTGTGAGAGGGCAGAGGGGTGAACAAGGCTCAGGGATCCCTCTCCTGTGTCTCCTGTGCTCGGGGGGAGCTGGAGGCTGGTTTGGTTTGTGCTGTGGGACACAGAGATGGTGCTGGAACACCTCCAGAGCACAGATCCTCTTCTCCCACCGTCCCAGGAGGAGCACCCTGCCCACTTCCTGTCCTATGAGCCACGCAGAATAAAGCTAATTAAACCCAGCACCTTCCTGCTCCAAGGATGGGACAGGTTTTATGTTACTGAGTCCTCCACATGCTCAGGTTTCTCAGTATCTCACCCTCAATGACCCTACCTAGACCCAGCTTTTTTTTTTTTTTTTTTCTCCAGGAAAATTTTATTTCATTTTATTTCCTGGAAAGCTGACTAACAATGCACTCTGATTCATCCTCAGTCCCTGGAGAGGATCTTCCTTCCTGCCCAGGTGATGGAGAGTTGGGAGAGCACAGCCTGAACTTTTGGGTGAGAAACCTCTGATATACCAAGATTTCAGCCAAAATCGACTGCTTGAGTGGCAGTTTCCCCTGCCTGAACCACCTTTCTGCTCTATCTTTGGCCTAAAATTCTCAGATGCTGTATTTAAAGCAATTTCTTTGGTGAACTGGAACATCCGAGAGATGTGTGAGGTTTAAGCTGGTTATTTTTTTCTCTTTCTGTGTTTTAAAATGAATAAATTTGCATCACGGTGATGAATTAATGAAACAAAATAACTTGGTGCTTCCTGGAGATGCTCGGGATGAAGGAAGAGGAAGGTGGGAGAAGGAAAATCCACACTGCAGACCAACTCACACTGATTGTTCAAGATCAGAGTGAGCAATGGATTAAGCCTGAGTGAGATAGGCTTTACCTTCAAGTGGTTTCTAGACAAAAATCAAAGTAGAAGCAGAATCCACCCTACATCCCTTGATAGATTTTGTTATCTGCAGCTCCTCCAATGTTCCAAAGGCATCTGCCACCTCCATTCCCTGCTTTCTGTGTGCTCTCCTTCAAGGAACACACATTCATCCAAAACCCATCCAGCCCAGCTGGACTGCAGGGGTGAGGAGCAGCCAGCCTGGAAAGGCAGGGGGTGACCCCAA
Source organism: Diglossa brunneiventris (assembly GCA_019023105.1). Lineage (NCBI taxonomy): Eukaryota > Metazoa > Chordata > Aves > Passeriformes > Thraupidae > Diglossa > Diglossa brunneiventris. Next base: position 7,319,865 of record CM032376.1, read on the forward strand.
GGTGTCTCCTGGACCAGCTCCTGCCTTCAGGTGTGGGGTTCAGGCAGCTGCTGGCTTGTCCCTGGAGAGAAAAATCACATCATGTCCTTGAGCAAGAGGAAAACTGAAATAAAAATGTGTCTCCTTCATTTCTGGAGTGCTCTGAAACATTCCTGTTTGGAAAGGTTGAGCAGTGTGTGCTCCTGTGCTCCACAGCTTCTCTGCTCACCTGGGCAGGGAAGTGATGGTTTGGGTTAGGGTTAGGGTTTGGGTTGGGGTTTGGGTTTGAGTTAGGGTTTGTTTAGGGTTTGGGTTTGGATTTGGGTTTGGGTTAGGGTTTGGGTTAGGGTTTGGGTTAGGATTTGTTTAGGGTTAGGATTTGGGTTAGGGTTTGGGTTTGGATTTGGGTTTGGTTTAGGGTTTGGGTTACGGTTTGGGTTAGGGTTTGGGTTAGGGCTTGGATTAAGGTTAGGGTTAGGGTTTGGGTTTGGGTTAGGATTTGGGTTAGGGTTTGTTTAAGGTTAGTGTTAGTGTTAGGGTTTGGTTTTGGGTTTGGGTCAGGTTTAGGGAAGTGCTGCAATGGGAAGTGATGGTTTGGTTTGCAAAGCCTTAGGGTAGATGTTTCCCAGCTGTTCATTTTCATGGCTGGAGGCACTGGGATGGAGGTCCAGCTGATCCATACCTGTGTTCCAGCCCATGGCACATCTCCAGCATCAGAGGTCACAGCCAGTCCCCTGCCTGGAGGTTCCAGCAGGTCTCAGCCCACGCACAGCCATCCCACTCACATTTTCTGCCTGCCTTTCCCCATCAGGAGGCAATCAGATGTTCTCCAGGCTGGAGATAAAGCTCCTGCCAGCTTGGTTTGACTCATCATCCTGATGGGAGCTCCCAGGTGGAGGGCTGGAGCTCAGAGGCAGCACTGACCAACTCTGGCTTGATCCCCTCTAGTCTGGTGGCAGCTCTGGGAGCCTGTGGCATTGTGGATGCTGCTGTGGTCTTTGGAGAAACCATCCTGCTGAGCAGAGCAAGGCTGTGGGAAGGAGAAATCCCCTCCTGGCACCTCACGATGCTCAAGACTCTGCTCCTCTTCCCTTGCTCCTCCGCTCCCTGGGCTGCCCATTACCAACACCCCTGGGCACGTTGCACTTTGGCCAGCAGACAAAATCCCTGATTGCCTCAGACCGGCACAGTCAGTTTTTTTTTGGGTCACAAGTTCAGCTGCAAGGCACACGACTGAGCCAACCACAGCACGGGGATGCACTGACAGCAAAACGAGCTGGGCTGTGGGCTGTGGGCTGTGGGCCCTGTGCCTTAGGCAATAACTTTGGATTCTGTTTCATACATGCACACATTCTTCAGCTCTGCTTGCATTTCAAAGGGTTTCAGCCTTTGCTGAAATCACATCAAAGCCAGTTTGTCCAAGAGAGGCTTTAATTTCATCACTAAAGCAAACTGTGGTGCTTGTGGTGCTGATAAATCTGTCCCTCAGCTACAGGTTGTTGCTGAGGACTCTTCTCTGCTCTCCAAAAATCCCATCCACAGCGAGACCTTCCCACCTCCCAGGAGCATTAACTGCCCCAGCACCCTGCACGCCCTGTTCTGCTGATCCCTGCATTTGGTGGGCGTGGGGATTTCCCATATACCCCACACAGGCTGCCCTGCAGTCTCAGAGGAGGGGGGATTGCAGATGTTAACACTTTTGGAGTGTGCTTGGGTGCTCAGGGGTGAAGGGAGGCTGAGCTCAGAAGTGGAAATTGCCTTTGCCCCCCAGCTGGATGAGGGTGGGGTGGGTGGAGAGGGGTGCACTGGGAGGGATCCCTGGGTGTGGATGCAGGAATTGCCTGGAGGTGCATGGAGGGGCACAGATCTTTGTGCTAGACACCTCTGGCCTGTGGAAAACATTTATCTTCCTAATAAATCTGGGAACGAAGCCCTCAGCTGTCAAATAGCGGGTTCCCTACTCCACTGAACTGTCCCAAATACCAGCACAGAGCAGAGGATGGAGGGCTGGAATAGCTGACCTTTAAAGGTCCTTTCCAACCCAAACTGTTCCATGACTCAATGATTCTATGACCTTTTATCTTCCCTGCACACCCCTGTTGTAGCCAGAGGCCCTCTCCCTGTGGGGTCACAGAGCTCCATCCTCTCACTAAGAGCAGGGTCCAGAAAAACTGGAGAGTGGCAGGAGGGAGCCTGGCAGGTGGGAGCATCCTTGGGGGCTGCAGAGTTTCACTCTTTGCTGCAGGAATAAAAGCGAAGAGGGTCTCCTCCCACTCCATCCCATCCAACATCTCAATCCCATCCTGTCCCACCCCCCACATCCCACCTCATTCCATTCCCATCCCATCCTGTCCCATCCCACCTGTTATCCTGTCCCATCCCACCTGTTATCCTGTCCCATCTCACCTGACCCCATCCCATTATTCCATCCTGTCCCAACCCCAGCATCCCATTCCACCCCACACAATCCTGTTCCAACCCCAGCATCCCATTCCATCCCACACAGTCCTATCCCACTCCTCAATCCCGTCCATCTCACCCCATCTCATCCCACCCTCTATACCACCCTATTTCAAACCCACATCCCACCCCATCTTATCTCACCCTATCTCCAACCCACATCCCACCCCATCCCACGCATCCCACCGCATCTCAAACCCACATCCCACCCCATCCCACGCATCCCACCCCATCTCAAACCCACATCGCGCTCCATCCCACCCCACCGTTCCATCCCCTCCCGTCCTCCCGCCGGTGCCGCGCCCCCGCCCCGCTCCGCCCCGGGGAGGCGGCGGCAGCCCCGGGCGGAGCGCGGTTCTCTCCCGGCTCCGCTCGGCTCCTCCGCCGGCCCCGCTCGGCCCCGCTCGGCCCCGGCCCCCGCCCCGGAGTGGCTGCGGCGGGGCCAAGCCGCGCCCCGCTCCGCCGCTATAAGAGCGCGGTGCGCCCCGCAAAGCAGGTACCGGCGGGGCCGCTCCGCTCCTCCAGCCTCCGCGGGTCCAGGAGGAGGAGGAGGAGGGAGGAAGGGGGGGGCCGGGTGCTGCTTTTTTCCCCCCCGCGCCTCCCCCGAACCCCGATGCGGCCGGCCTGAGCAGCCGGGACGATGCTGCCGCTGCTGCCGCTGCTGCTGCTGGGCGCGCCGGGGCTGCGCCTGAGCGCGGGGGCTGCCCCGGAGCCCGACTCGGCGCTGGTCACCCCGCTGCGCCTGGACCCCGACATCAACGGGCCCGCTTACTTCAGGGGGGGCCCTGCCGAGCCCCCGCGCGGGGGGCAGGCGGTGGTGATCCAGCTCTCGGCTTTCGGGGAGGATTTCTACCTCCACCTCTCCCCCGACGCCCGCTTCATCGCGCCCGCCTTCGCCGCGCACTACCTGGGGGCGGCCGCCCGCCCGCTGCCCGCTCTCCGCCACTGCTTCTACTCGGGGGATGTCAACGCCGACCGCGAGTCCTTCGCCGCCCTCAGCCTCTGCGGGGGGCTCCGGGGGGCTTTCGGCTACCGGGGAGCCGAGTACCTGATCAGCCCGGTGCCGGGGGGCGCGCCCGGGGGGCTCCACCGCCTGCAGCGCCGCAGCCCCGGCCGCCCCGTCGGGGCCGGAGCATCCCGGTGCGCCGTGGGCTCCGGGCTCACCCCCGGCGTGCTGCAGGCGCTCGACAAGTACCGGGGGCGTGCGGGGGGGAAAGGCGGCCGCGCCAAGCGCTTCGCCTCGGTCCCGCGCTACGTGGAGACCTTGGTGGTGGCCGACGAGTCGATGGTGAAGTTCCACGGGGATGACCTGCAGCACTACCTGCTCACCCTGATGGCCACGGCCGCCCGCCTCTACAAGCACCCCAGCATCCGCAACCCCATCCAGATCTCCGTGGTCAAGTTCCTGCTCATCGGGCAGGATGACAAGGGGCCCAAAGTCACCAGCAACGCCGCCCTCACCCTCCGCAACTTCTGCGCCTGGCAGAAGAAGTGGAACAAGGTCAGCGACAAGCACCCCGAGTACTGGGACACCGCCATCCTCTTCACCAAGCAGGTGGGTGCAGGGGGGGCCCGAGGAGCTGCTCCCCCCCGGCACGGAGCCCCGCACTGGGCTGAGGTGTTCTGCCACCTGTGTGTATGATGGGGGAGGTTGTGCCTGAGCCTGTCGCTCTGTCCCAGGGAACCTCCACTCTCAGATGCTGGACGGGGGGACCAGAGGCATGGAGCAAGCAGACTTGGGCCAGCCCTTGCTGTCCCCTGGGCAGGTTTTGGCTAGCAGCCTGGAAAAATCCCTGCCATGGGGTGAGTGAGCCCGGGAGGTGTCCACAGGCAGGGTGCCCCACGGGCAGAAACCTGCTGCTCTATCTCCTGCCTCCATGCAGGAGCTTGGCAGCGAGTGCCCTGCAGCTCTGAGTGCGCCCTGAAATGAGAGGTCTGAGCCCAGAAGAGGAGGAGCATGGTCCTGTTCCCCCTCCCCAGCTGGGAAGAGCTCACAGTGCCACCTGCCAAGAAAAAACCTCTCCCTGCTTCCTCTGACTCATGCCTGAGGTTCTCCTGAGAACCTGGACCTCTCCTCAGCACTGGCTGCGCTGCATGGAGCCGGTTCAGGGCTGGAAGTGAAGCACCAGAGATCAGCCAGCACTACAGCCCTCGAGTAGGGGAGAGCAGAGAGTCACTGCCCCCACTGCTGTGGGCTGGCTGCATCCCGGTGGTGGGAGAGAGGCTTGGAGCTGCCTTTGGCGTGGCTCCGTGCTGATGTGGCGTGTGGGATGAGCTCTTCATCCTCCCACCCCCACAAACTGGGTGACACCGAGCTCCCACAGCCTCTCCCCATTGTTCCTCCCTCCCTGTAGTCCTGTCTCAGTGTGGACATCAGTCCAGTGCCTGCATCCCAAAATCCCTGATGGGATGGGAGGAGGATGAGCCCAGCTTGGAGGAGTCAGTCACGTCTTATCTTGGCTGCAGCAGGCTTTGGCAGAAAAGGCTCCTTGCATTTTCTCCTTCCACTATCCCTGCCCAGATGTTTTTGGATTAGGGACAGGTGAGGAACTCCCCTCAGCAGCAGGGAGACCATTCCCAAAATATTTTTCCAGGTCAAGCACTTGTGGTGGGTGGGAAGGATATAGCATCCAGCTCAGTTCAGCTGTCCCTAGCCTGGGCTCAGCAAGGGCTGGAGCAGGACTGAGCTGTGCAGGACGTGTAGAATCTTGTCCTGGGTGTCTTCTTGTCCTCCCCACCCCGGGCCAGCTGTAAATCCTCTGGGAGCACAGACAGGATGGAAGGCCAGGCTGCTGGAGCAGCTCACAGAGGAGGACGCTGCTGACACCTCTGCAGGGAGGAGGCAGCTCCACCTCTGGTGGAAGCCCCGTGAGGTCACTGGAGCTGCACGTGGGACAGAGTCGGTCCCGGCCATTCAAAAGATGTGGATCACGTCTGGGCTGCATTTTTTACACATTGCTAAACCATCCATTCCTGAAATCCCAAAGCAAACTCAATGCAAAGGCACACGGTCAGGGAGACATCTGCCTTCCTTGAGTGCATCCATCTGTGGTCCCCTGACATCCTGAAGCTTATCTTCCTGCCAAAAAGCTGTTACATAAGCCCCCGACTTAAATTTCACCTCCAGGCTGGTTGATAGGCAGTTTTCACTGTGATGATGAGCTGCTGACGAATGGGGCTCTCTTTTACTGCTTGGATTTGCTCTCTTCCAACACTGAATGACGGATTTGCCTTTGGGAAGCTCAGTCCTGATCAGCTGGTGGGTGCAGATTCCCTTCCTACCCGAGCCACTGCTTGTTGGAGGGTCCTGCAGAGCATCCAGCCTTCAGCTGCCCTCCTGGAAATGTCCCTGCACACCATGGCAAGGGGTTTGTCCATCCTTCCCACCCCTCCTGGACCTCGGTGTCACACCAGCTGCACATCTTTGCTTTGCTGCAAAACCAAAGGGAAGTTGCATGAAGGAAGATCTGGCTGCAGCCTAGCACGTGGGGGAATTTGGAAACTGCAGCTCAAGCCTCAGCTTTTTGGAGTTGCTTTGGATGCACACAGGAAGCCTCCATGGCAGGGAGAGTGCTTATGACTCTGAGCAGGTGAATTAATACACAAGGATCCCCCTGACTGACCTGTGGAACGTCTTGAGAAGTTCACAAGGGATGACGAAAAGCCTTGGGAGGTGCCATGCAGGAAGGTCAGGCTGTCAGAGAGTGCTGATGCACTGAGCTGGTTGCCTGCAGCCCCTCGGGGGACCAAGGGTCCTCCCTGTACCTGTGCTAGCAGGGGGGACACCAGTGACAGAGAGCAAAGGCAGAGCCCGCTCTTTGCACGGTGATTTCCCACCCTAAACCTCTTCAATTTCTCTGTGCTCCCCTCCTGAGCAGCCTCAACGCTGGCAAGGCTGAAGGAGGTGTTCAGGTGGGGGATCAGGACCTGTCATTAAAGCCCAGAGATGCTGCCTGGCACGGCCAGGCTGTCCTGAGGAGGCCGTGGTGAGGAGTGAGGGAAAGGGAAAAGCCCCCAGAGAGCTGCTGGTGGTGAATCCCAGCGAGGCTCAGAGCGAGAAGTGGGTCAGTGTGTCAGTGCAGGTGTTGGGCTGGGAGCCAAAGCTCGCTGTGCTGGCGAGGAAAGAACTCCTCAAAGAGCACTGAGAGCTCTTCAAAGAGCACTGAGCAGGGAGCTGCGAGCTGTGAGGCTGGGACATTCCTCCCCACGCCCCATCCTCGCCCCCAAACCCCCAGTGCTGGCCAGAGCATTTTGCATTTTCTCCTTCCACTATCCCTGCCCAGATGTTTTTGGATTAGGGACCGGTGAGGAACTCCCCTCAGCAGCAGGGAGACCATTCAAAATCAGAGCTGGCAGGGGCTCCTGGGCAAGCTGCACCCCTGGGTTGGCTCAGGGTGGTGATGCCACTGGGTCTCAATGCTGTTTTGGGACTGGGACTCATCCCTGGGCTTGCCAGCACCGTTAACCAACCTGTGCCCAGCAGTGGTGGCACTGCCAGTGCAACCTGGGGCTGCCACCTCTTCTCCTGGGATCAGGGATGCAGCAGGGCCCCAGCTGGGCAGGAAAATTGCAGAGCAAAGCGCTGAACTCCGTTGTGTGCTGGGGTTTTCCACCACCAGAGCAGACCCAGACGTTTCTTCACGTCACCTCTCTGGAGATGCCGGTCCTGCCTGTGCCTCCACACTCGTGGCCCCAGGTCTCCTGTTAAAGCCATCTCAGCCCTGGCTGGGGCTCTCTGAAGTCATCAGGGCTGTGATTTACCCACGGCTGAACCTGCCTGCGCGGGAATGCCTGCAGCTTGGAAACCTCGCTGGAAATATTGGCAGAGCTGCTCCTGCAGGATTCTGAGCAACCCAGGCGCTTTGGCTGGGCGAGTGCTGAGCATGAATCACACTTATTTATAGCATGGGAGCGCCCAGAGAGTCCCTTACTTTTCTTTTCATGTGGAAAACAGCTCCGTGCCCGCTGCATGGCCTCCCTGGCAGCTCTGGGGCAGCACCGAGGGAGGGGAGGATGCTCCAGCCCTCCCAAACCCCAACCACACCCAGCAGGGGAAGGGAGCACCTGGCTCAAGGTTACTGCCAGGCTGCAGCACTGGTGTGTCTTAAATGGACTTTTTTTAGCACCTGGGGAAGGGCAGATCTGCCCATGATGAGACCCTTCCCAGCCTCTCTCCTGGCAACATCTATGTAGGATGTGGCTGTCTTAAGTGTGGGGGTGGAAGCCTGGGCTGGTTCCTCCAACACCCCAATCCTATCCTGTCCCACTCCCCCATCCCACCTCATTCCATTCCCATCCCATCCTGTCCCATCCTGCCCCTTATCCCATCCTATCTCACCTCACCCCATCCCATCCCACCCCACCCTTTATTCCATCCTGTTCCAACCCCAGCCTCCCATTCCTGGGCTGGTTCTTCCTGGGCTGGTTCCTCCTTTGATCAGCTGGGCTTGGTTGCTCCTTGAAGGATGGCTGCAGAGTGTCTAAGAGAGGCAGGAGCACTTTCTTTAGCCTTGGAAACCTCTGGACCTGGTCCAGGGCTTTCTTTTTCCTTGGAAGAAGCTGAGAAATGAGATTGAGAAGTGGCTCAGCCCTGAGTCCAAGGCCAGATGTGTTCCCATCCACCCACCTGGGTCTAGTCCTTGAGCTCACACTTAAGACCAAGGGAACCAGACTGGCTCGTCCATAACAAAACCAGCTCCACCCTGGCCAGAGGAGCTGTTTGGGTAGGAAAAGCTGTTGCTGAAGGCAGGGCAGGATGCTACACACATCCCTGGTGCTGGGGTTAAGCGCAAACACAGGGCTGCAGCCTGGGCTGGGTCAGGACTGAGGTTTCCTGCCTCTGTGTCCCAGTGTGCTTCCCACCCTTTTGGGCTTTCTTCCCATCAGGAGCTCCCCGTGGGGGGCCAGGGATGAGGTGGGAAAGGGGAATGGTGACACCTGTGCTGTCCCCAGGACTAACCCCTTCCCTCTGTGCCTGGCAGGACCTGTGTGGTGCCACCACCTGTGACACGCTGGGGATGGCAGACGTGGGCACCATGTGTGACCCCAAGCGCAGCTGCTCCGTCATCGAGGACGACGGGCTGCCCTCGGCCTTCACCACCGCCCACGAGCTGGGTAAGGCTCTGACCCTCCTCTTCCTCTCAGCAGCAGTGCCAGGGGCTGCCAGGGTTCAGAACTGCCCTGGTTATGGCCTCTGGGAGATGAGACAACAGGTGGTGTCTGGTGAGGCAGCGTAGAAATTTTCTAGAGTAGAAATCTATTTTGATTTAAGTAGAATGTACATCTTTAAGTATGTAGCTTGCTGTGTAGTCTGACTGCAAAAGCCCAGGCTCAAAGAAACTGCTTCAGTGAAAGACAGATAAAAGGGGAAGAGACAGAGAGTGATAGAGACAGAGACTGCTGTGAAAGCAACTCAACTTGAGCTAGAAATTCTTTCCGATAAAGAAGACCTAGCAGCAAATGTCATGCAAAATTCGTAAAAATGAATATGTAATGTATTTGAAAAGAGACCTGAAGTTCCCAATTCCCACATGTCATTTTAAGAAAACGATTCCCACATGCGTCCAGCGCTGTAATAAACATACCGGCTTTACAACTTTCACAAAAGTTGTGGAGTTTTGTTTATCTCCACAAAACACTGGTGATAGAGAAACTCTGCCTTTCCCCCTGAGCCAGGTGGGAAAGGGCTGCTGAGGGAGCTGAAGCAGCTTTGCTCCCATGGTTGCTACCACAGCTGGGTTTCCAGGATTCAGGAGTCCTGAAATAACAGCAATGGGCACACCTACCTCTGGGAGGGAGGGGACAGTGGGGCAAGTGCTGAAGTCACCTGTCACCTTCTCTTCACAATTCCCTTTGCCCTTCCTTTTCTGTGTGCTTTCTACGTGCATGAGGCATTGGGGAGAGAGCTGGAATGTTTGCTGGCTCTTCTGGGCTGTCCACAGCTGCAATCCTTGTTGGTCTGCCCCACTCCATGTGTCAGTCTCCCCTGAAAGAAGCTGGGGGGCTTCCTGCTCTCGTGCTGTGCTGGGTTATTCATGCTGCCTCCCTTATCCCACCCCCAGGCCACGTGTTCAACATGCCCCACGACAACGTGAAGGCCTGTGAGGAGGTCTTTGGCCGGCTGAAGACCAACCACATGATGTCCCCCACCCTCATCCAGATCGACCGTGCCAACCCCTGGTCGGCCTGCAGTGCTGCCATCATCACTGACTTCCTGGACAGTGGCCACGGTGAGCCCTGCTGTGCCCCTCACCCCCTGCCCGTGTCCCTGTCCCCTGGGAACTGGGTCCAGCCCTGCGGGTCCTTACTGGGAAAAGATGGTTGGCTGTAGAGCTCTTCCTCTCCTGGCTCTGTGAACAAATTAGAAGGAAATGGGAGGTTGGCAGCATTTCTGTAGTGTCCAGACCTCCTGGGTGTCCCCAGCAGTGACATCTGCACTCAGGCTGCTGGCACAGCTCAAGGCATTGCCAGGAGATGGAATCATCTGTGTCTGGGATACAGCCAAGATTGAGGGCATCCCGGGGCTAGCTTTGGCCCAATCTCTCCCTCATCTCCCTGCAGAAGTGCCTTCCCTCCCCACCCTGGTCCTTACAACCCCCAGGAGCTGACAGACCCCCTGTCCCACTCCTGCAGGGGACTGTCTGCTGGACCAGCCTGCCAAACCCATCCCTCTGCCCGAGGACCTGCCGGGCACCAGCTACAGCCTGAACCAGCAGTGCGAGCTGGCCTTCGGGGTGGGCTCCAAGCCCTGCCCCTACATGCAGTACTGTGCCAAGCTGTGGTGCACGGGCAAGGCCCGGGGGCAGATCGTGTGCCAGACCCGGCACTTCCCCTGGGCCGACGGCACCGCCTGCGGCGACGGGCGCTTCTGCCTCAAGGGAGCCTGCGTGGAGAGGCACAACGTCAGCAAGTACAGGGTGAGTGCCCCTGCTGGGAATGCAAAAACAGGTCACTCAGTGAGTGCAGGATGGGTCTCTGTGCTGGGAATGCAAAAACAGGTCACTCAGTGAGTGCAGGGTGAGTGCCTCTGCTGGGAACCCAAAACAGGTCACACAGAGAGTGCAGGGTGAGTGCTCTGCTGGGAACCCCAAAATCAGGGTCACTCAGCAAGTACATGGTGAGTGCCAATGCTGGGAACCCCCAAACACCCCAAAACCAGGTCACTCAGTGAGTACAGGATGGGTACCTGTGCTGGGAGCTCAAAACACCCCACAGGATCACTCAGTGAGTACAGGGTGAGTGCCTGTGCTGGGGACCCAAAAACACCCCCAAAACAGGTCACTCAGTGAATACAGGATGGGTCCCTGTGCTGAGAGACCCAAAAACACCCCAGAGAGTCACTTTCAACACATGCTGGCAGAGATATCCCCCATCTCCTGCTGGTGGAGGCTCATCATGGGGACACTGATGTGGAAAGAGCAGGAGATCCCTTGGGGATCATGCATTTCTCAAGGAGTGAGGCTGCTGCTCTGCTCCAGCCAGCCCTGGACAAGTTTCACAGAATTTGCTGTGTTGGAAGGGACCCACAAGGATCACTGAGTCCAACTACTGGCCCTGCTCAGGACCATTCCCAGGAGTCACACCACACACCTGAGAGCATTGTCCAAATGCTTCTTGAGCTCTGTCAGGCTTGGGGCTGTGACCACTTCCCTGGGAGCCTGTTTGGTGCCCCAGCACCCTCTGGGGGAAAAACCTTTTCCTGATATCCAACCTAACCCTCCCCTGACATCACTTCAGACCACTCCCTTGGGTCCTCTCACTGGTCACCACATAGAAGAGATCAGCATCCATCCCTTGGATCCCCTCACCAGGAAGGTCCCCTCACCAGGAAGGTGACCTTATTGCTCTCTACACCTTCCTGAAGGGAGGTTGCAGACAGGTGGGGTTGGTCTCTTCCACCAGGCATCACTGACAGAACCAGAGGACCCAGCTATGGCAGGGATGGAATAGGTTGGATATTAGGAAAAAAATTTTCACCAAAAGAATAATAAAGTACTGGAATGCTCTTCCCAGGGAGGTGGTAGAATCACCATCTCTGGAAGTGTTTAAAAAAGACTGGACATGGCACTTGGTGCTATGCTCTAGTTGAGGTGTTAGGGCGTAGGTCGGACTTGATGATTTTAGAGGTCTCTTCCAACCTCATTATTCTGTGATTCTGTTTGTGGGTGGTTGGACGTTTTCCTTGAGAAGGGATGGCTCCAGGTGTGGGGATGATGGGTGTGCAGCGATTGGAGGTTTTCCTTGAGAAGGGATGGCTCCAGGTGTGGGGACGATGGGTGTGCAGTGGTTGGGGGTTTCCCTTGTCTAGGGATGGTTCTAAGTGTGGGGATGATGGGTGTGCAGCGATTGGAGGTTTTCCTTGTCTAGGGATGATTCCGAGTGGGAGATGATGGGTGTGCAGCGGTTGGAGGTTTTCCTTGAGAAGGAATGGTGGGTGATGGATGTGAAGGAATGAAGGATGATGGCTGTGCAGCCCCTCAGGCTGTCCCTCCCTGCAGGTGGACGGCGGCTGGGCCAGGTGGGCGCCGTACGGGCCGTGCTCCCGGAGCTGTGGTGGCGGGGTGCAGCTGGCCAGGCGGGAGTGCAGCGACCCCGTGCCGGCCAACGGGGGCTCCTACTGCGAGGGCATCCGCGTCAAGTACCGCTCCTGCAACCTGGAGCCCTGCGCCGCTGCAGGTAAGGGCTGGGGCTCGCCTCGGCCTCCAACCACCCCAGAAAACCAAAGCTGGAGGTGCAGGCTGGTGCCCAACACCACCTCCCTATTGTTTCCAGTGCCAGGGAAGAGCTTCCGTGAGGAGCAGTGCGAGGCTTTCAATGGCTACAGTCACAGCACGAACCGCCTGACTGCCTCCGTCTCCTGGGTTCCCAAATACTCCGGTGTCTCACCCCGGGATAAGTGCAAGCTCATCTGCCGGGCCAACGGCACCGGCTACTTCTATGTGCTGGCACCCAAGGTTGGTGAGAGACCCCCAGGGTCAGTGCCTGGACTGTGGGATGGCTCCAGTGCCCCTGGAGATGAATAGATTTTCCTTCTCTGGTGGGTGGATGGTGTTAGGTGAGGTGCCACCCGTGTGGGATGAATCAGCTTGGGGCTGGAGCTGGTCCATGGAGGGTCCTCCTCTGGAAGATGTCATTTTTACCTCTTGTAAAGGTGCTTCTGGCATATATATTCCTGTGGTCCTTGGATAGAGGATGATAGTTTGGGTACTGGGGAAGCAACGGGCAGGGCAGGGTGGACATCCAGACGTGGAACTGAGCGGGATGGTGTTAGCAGTGTCCCCTGTGCAGCTTGTTCCCTGCAATGGAAAGGGCAAGAAATTCTGTGGATGGGAGAAAAGGGATGTAGTCCCATCTATCTCTTCTCAGAGACCCCAAAATCCTGCCTGCAAAGCAGAACATGAGCAAAGAGCGACATGGTGCCTGCTGTCATCTCCTCAGGACCTGTCAGATGGATTGGGGTGGGATGGGCGCCGCTGGGATGCCTTGGGAGATGTCAGAGGGAAATGCAGCAGCTTGTTTTTCTCACCTGGTTTAGGTTGTGGATGGCACCCCTTGCTCCCCAGACTCCACCTCGGTCTGTGTCCAGGGCAAATGCATCAAGGCAGGCTGTGATGGGAAGCTGGGCTCCAAGAAGAAGTTTGACAAATGCAGTGTCTGCGGAGGAGACAACAAGAGCTGCAAGAAGGTCTCAGGCTTGTTCACCAAACCCATGTGAGTGTTTGGTTATCATGTGTGCTTCCCCTACTCCCAGCTCTGTGTTTTGATGTGGAGGATGCAGGGAGGTTGTGGAGATGGTGACGGGATAAATCCATCCTGAGCCAAATCTGCTGGTGCTCGTGTACTTCACTGCACAGACACCTGAGCTGGCTCTGAAGGAGCAGCAGGACACATTTAATGTCCTGTTGACTTCTGCTGATGGAGTGCTGTTGAGCCAGAGGGGCTGCAGCATCTTCCTGTAACTGGGTGACATCAGCTTAGACAAGTTCAACACAGTGAGGAAATTCAAAATGATCCTCACAGGAAGAAGACAAACGTAGGGGTGGGAGGATCTCAGGGCTGAAGTAATGCACCATGCACCATGTCACAGATAGGATCTGACTGACATTTCCCAAATGTTCTGTCTTCAGAGACATTTTGGGTAATTGAATAGTTACTAATACTTTTATCTTTACATGGTGGTTTCCCTCCCTGGGAAGCATTTTTCACAATAGAAGATTTCTATCTATATCATATTTGGAATAACATAGTGCCATTACATAGAAACCACCACACATTTGCATATTGTGGTGGTTTCTTTACATGGTGGTTTCCCTCCCTGGGAAGCATTTTTCACAACAGAAGATTTCTATCTATATCATATTTGGAATAACATTGATTTGCATAGCTTTTCCTTTTTCCTGCATCTTGAGCAAAAGTTTGGCACTTTCTCACTTTCTGCTGGTTCTGGACAGTTTTTCTTTCATGTGTCCGTATCTTCTGCATCTGGAGCATGGTCTGTGCATTGTGTGCTGTGCCTGATGTCCTGCCCTAAAGTCTCTCTCTGCCCTGGCAGAGCAGGCTTTGGCCCCGAGCAAGGCAGTCCTATCTGGATAGCTCAATCCCTCTTGGAGACAGAGTGTCCGAATACCCAGGCTGCTCTTAGCTGTGGCTACCTTAAGCAGACTTAGTGGATTTCAGCTCTTTAGTGATTATCAGCTCTCTTATGATTTCAGCTCTTTGCTTGCTTGCTATGGTGCCGGAGGGCTAGGGGGAGAAGCAGACGAGAGAGAGGAGAAGAAGGGTCCTGGTGGTTCCACAGCGATGGGTTTATTGAGCGGTCTGTGAAGGGTTCCAGTGATGTCTCTTCTTCTGCTGAATGGGCTAAAACAGCCCCTTTTTATAGGGTACAGAGGGATCCAGACTTGTCTAATAGTAGGGGTTAGGGGAAAGTGACCCATGGGGTTACAGAGATAAGCTGGGGTCCGAGTGGCGGAAGACAGGAGCTTATTTTGCTGTCTCATCATGACTCAGCAATTCCTACTGTTAAGTCTCAGCCCTCCACGGGGTCTTGGACAATTCTATGGGGTCTGCTACACTGCCCTGTCCACTCTTCCCTTTCAGGCACGGCTACAACTTCGTGGTGGTCATCCCCGCGGGCGCCTCCAACATCGACATCCGGCAGCGGGGCTACAAAGGCCTCGTCAGCGACGACAACTACCTGGCGCTGAAGAACGCGCAGGGCAAGTACCTGCTCAACGGCCACTTCATCGTCTCGGCCGTCGAGAGGGACCTGATGGTCAAGGGCAGCGTCCTGCGCTACAGCGGCACCGGCACCGCCGTCGAGAGCCTCCAGGCCTTCAAACCCATCCAGGAGCCCCTGACTCTGGAGGTGCTCTCTGTGGGAAAGATGACGCCTCCCCGCGTGCGCTACTCCTTCTACCTCCCCAAGGAGAGCAAGGAGGACAAGTCCCCCTACAAGAAGGAGGGCAAGACCCCGCCGGACCTCAACAACAGCGTGCTCAGCCTGTCCAACCGCCTGGATGGCGGGAGGCCGAGCTACAAGCGGCCCTCGTACAAGTGGGCGGTGGGTGGCTGGGAGGCGTGCTCTGTCACATGCGGTGATGGTTTGCAGAAGCGCTCCGTGGCTTGCCGCGACTCCTACGGCCAGCCGGCCGCCGAGTGCGACGCCGCGCAGCGCCCCGCCGACGTCCGGCTCTGCGGGGAGCCCTGCCCGGCCTGGGAAGCTGGACCTTGGTCTTCCTGCTCCAAGAGCTGTGGTCGGGGTTTCAAGAGACGGGCGTTGAAGTGCGTGGTGCCCAGCGGGCGCCTGCTGCCCCGGGAGAGTTGCAATTTTCGGAGGAAGCCGCAGGAGCTGGATTTCTGCACCTTGAGGCCGTGCTGAGCAGGTCAAGGGGTGCCTGCGAGGAAGGGCGTGTGCCAGAGGTTGGGAGTGGGGGAGATGTCCATAGCACATAGCAAAAGGGGGAAAAATAAGAAAAAAAAAAGGGAATAAAAAAGGGACCTGGGTGTGGGGACAGCCCCATGCACCTGGGAGAGAGGGCTTTTACCAAGCAGGTCGCTTGGAGACAGAGCGGGAATGAACATCTACCTCGAAGCCACTGGACGACACGGAAACCACCGGTGGAGGCTGGGAACTGGGGGGACAGATGGAAGCGAGGAGGATCATCCCTGCCTGTGATGAATCTGCCGTTCAGGCAGGGAGATGCCCCTAAATTGCACAGATGAAGCCTCCCCCCACCTTCCCAGGACCAACCCTACCTCCCTTCTCCCTGGACTCCCCCAACACTCATGCTAAACGGGACCAAAAGGATTTACCAATGCAACGACCACCGGTGCGATGGGCACTGGGACTGATGCCTCCAGGGCTTGCTGGTGGGGACTTTGTTGTCCCAGCAGCATCCCTGGGCCAGGCTGGAAGGTGGTGGCTTTATTTTCATTCTCTCCTCGTGTTTATGACCTGACCAGTGTAAATTTTATGGTGCTTAACTCTGTATTTTTTTAACCTCCTTCCTCCCCTCCTGATGGATGTAAACCTTGCATAGCAGGGCTGGTGTTATTCCCAGGGGATCTCACCAGCCTGAGGTTTCCTATGGTGCTTTGGGATGGGGCTGTGTGAACATCCGGATGCTCCTTTACACCCTGGTCCACCTGAAGCTTTTCAGGGCTAAAAGGGATCACGGTGGACCTGAGGTTTGAGCTGTCATTCCAAAAAAAGCAGCAAGCAGCTGTGCTGTAGTTCCACAGGGTCAGACACAGCCCCCCCAGCCACTGAGACTTTGCTTTGCACTGGAAATGGTGCTCAATGCTCAATGGGACCAGTATGTCATGCCCAGACTTCCCATAGCCTCCAGCCTTTAACCAGGCTGGGGTATTTTTCCTCTGTGTAAAGCCTCCCTGAGATATCCTGAACTCTATCAAAGCTGGGGTCACTTCCCTGGCATCCCTTTGGAGCCGAGGGAGAGGGAGATTAATTTGGGTCTTCGGCTTTCCTGAGGAAAAAGCGGCTCAGCGGGGTTCAGGCATGCAGGGAAGGAGGGACTGTCAATCCTCTTGCTGCTGCAAAGCATCTACAACCATTTTCCCCTTCCAGTTATTCTGGGCTTGTTCTGTGCCTCTGTGGTTATTCTGCACCTCTGATGGTTTTGTAGCATCGTGCCCACTGTGGTCAGAGGCTGTTTTACCTCTCCCAAACCCCATTTATCATTGAGGTCTCTTGCTCAGATCAAATCATCAAGGCACCATTGAATTTTTTGCTTTGTCACTGATGCAGGTGCCTCTTAATTAATGAGCTGTGACTGTGAGCAAGCCAAAGCTTCTGGGTCAAGCTGTGCAGTTACTGGGATCAGCAGAAAGGTATTGTAGGGGTGAGACACAGATTTGGGTAGGCAGAAGATGCCATCTCAGCAAATAAAGGCTTGGAGCCTGCCATGCTTGTTGGAGGTCCAACAAGGAAATTCCGTTGCCCCTTGGGTGGCTCCAGAAGGTCCCCAGCTGTGGGCAAGGTGAGAATGACAAGAAATGGGACAGGTGAGAATGACAAGAAATGGGACAGGTGGCACGAGAGTTCCCTTCTTAGATCTTTGCAGCAGCTCACAAACTCCTTGTGACAATGCTCATCCTCCCTGGGGATCCTGCTAGAGGATCCATCTAATGCCTCTTTCAACACAATCATGTTTTAGGTCTCCACGCTGCTCCACAGAGCCAGGAGCAGATGTTGTGGTTGCTCTGCACAGCAGGGAATGGGAGTTAATGTTCTTAGGAAATCCCTTCCAGGTCTCCATTCCCATGAACATACCACCCATTTTCTGGGGGTTTTCCTGCATATCTGAGCCCGCTGCGCTTCCCTCTGGGGACAGAGCTCTGAGGAGCTGCCCTTTGGTGTCCTGCCATCCCACAGCTGCTTTCTAAGCCACCGAGAAATTGTCAGCCTGGTTGCTGAGGAGGGGAGGGATTCCTCGTGTGTGGTTCTTCTGCTGAGGGTGCAGCAGGAGGACGGAGATGCCGACGGTTCTGGCTGCTTTGTGTATACCATGTATACTGAACATCGATCTCTGCTGTTTGTGCGTCAGTAGCAAACCTGAAATAAATCAGTATTTAAAGTTACCCCTGGGGGGACACGCTCCTGCAAGGGTTGTTTTGTTGGTGGCTGCGGGGTATTCTTTGTGTTATTGTGAGCCTGACCCCCTTATAGTGTCAGCTCAACACCTAAAGAACAATACTGATGCCTTTTTTGGGCTTTCCAAAAACCCAAGGCCAGACCAAATTAAGGGAATAAAAAGCAGTTATATTTATTGAATGGTCTGCAGGTACATTTCAGGCAGACAAAACCCACACAAAAATGGACTCATGGGTTTCACACTTTTATAAGTTTGGTCCATTTGCATATTGGGAGTTAATCTGCCAATTCCAGCTTCAGCTAATGAAGTCATTGACCCCAAGATTGCTGCCCCCAACTCCCTTTTGTTTCCATCTCTGGGGCCTGAGGCAGTGAGGTGTCCTTGATTGCCAGGCCTGGAGAGGAATTGTTGTGTCTGCCCAAAATGGGGAAGCAGCAGCTCCCACTGTGTGTGGAGTTTGGAGTTCTACACTAAAGAACTGCAGGGTTACAAATATATGGAAAATAGAAAAGCTTTAGTTACACACTGAAGAACTGCAGGGTTACAATTTCATAATTGTTCCTTTCCCTTCTGCTTCTTTCTCACACCTTCACTGCCACCTTTATGGGGGAATTGTGTCATTGCTGAGGCTTTGTGGGCTTTGCTTTCCAGAGGGAAAGGGATGCTGAGCACCTTTTCTAACCCAACAGCCAAGCCCTCAATCATTGTTTTCCATCCCATGCAGCCCTGAAACATATGAAAAATAGAAAAGCTAAAATCCTAAAGCATCAAAACCAACAGCTTTATAAGCCCAACAGGTTTATTCTGATTTGGTTCTGCTACAGGACTGGTTACTGGTAAAAAGGAAACCCAACCTGAAGGAGCCCTGTGGTGAATGAGTTCCTGTGAGCCCCAAGGGAACTGGAGATGCTCATTGAAGGAGGCTGGTTTGCCTTAGGATTGACTCAGGATGTTCTTTTGTCAGGCTGACAGGAATGTAGAGTTAAAATGATTGATGTAAACTGGAAGAGCACTCTCACATCCTGAACAACCCTGTCTGTGTGCTCCCCCTAAAATTCTCAGCACACCCTCCCCGAGTCAGAGCCCTCTCTCTGCCCTGTTGTGCTGGGGCCAATGCTGAGATAAAGCCCTTCCTGTTCCTGGGCTGTGTCAGCTCAGGGATGCCTGATGTCACCCCCCAGCAATCAGCAGGTTGCCTAGGATTTTATTTTCCCCCAGCAAATGCAATTTATTCTCCCATTATGTTGTAATGATTTGGCAAATTTCATGTGTTTTACTGGGGGAAAGCTCAGTTTGCTTTCCATCATCACAGAATCCCAGAAGAGCCAGTGTTGGAAGGGACCATGGAGATCATCTCCTTCCATCCCCTTCTGCCACAAACAGGGACCTTCCACTATCCCAGGGTGCTCCAAGCCTGGCCTTGGGCACTTCCAGGGATGGGGCAGCCACAGCTGCTCTGTGCCAGGCCCTCCCCACCCTCACAGGGAACAATTTCTGTGTAATGTTTAATCCTAAAGAAACAGACACAGCTGAGAACCTTCCCCCTCAGCAGCTCCTACAGGGAGCCTCCCCTCACAATAAAGTTTTCACTTTCACCCCAAATATATCCCACACTGCAAAGGCAACAGCTGCATATGGCTTTACTGGGAGCAAGGAGGGAAATTCCCACCTGTTACAGCCATAACTTTTGCCTCAAGTATCTGTTCAGGAGCAGAAAATTAAGTTAAAACTATCACCTTGCTCCTCCAGGTGACAGCTCCACACTTTTAACCAGGTGCCCTTAAAGATCACCAGGAGAGGCAAAAACCCCACATAATCCCCAAGTATTTACCTGATATATATACATATATATATCCTGGTACATAGATATATATCCTGGTACATACATATAAATAAATGAATAAATTAATTAATTAATTTACCTGGTGTGTGTATATATATATATATATATATATATATATATATATGTACACACCAGGTAAATATAAATTATATATATATATGTATATATAAAATCATACATATATAAATACATATAAATATATAATATATAAATAATACATCATTAATAATAACTAATAATATAGTATTATTAATATATTATATAATATAATATATATATATATAATATATAATATATAATATATAATATATAATATGTAATATATAATATGTAATATATTATATAGATGTAATATATATTTTAATATATAACATTTAATTATTTACAAATTTTTATTATAAAATAAATAAATACATATATATACATATATATATATATACATATACATATACATACACACACACACACACACATATATATATATAAAATATAAAAAATAAATATATATAGCTGGTGAGGAAGAAATAAACCCAGCATCAAGGCCAGAATCACCCTGTGGAAGGGAAGGGGGGTGTTTAGGCAGAGAAAGCTGGTGCTGTCTTAGTGGGTGACACAGGTTTTGTCCTGCACCTTTATCAAGACTCAGGGCACAGGAAGAGGCTCCTAGTGCAGGAGGAATGATGTGCAGCATCAGATTTTCTGTCTGAGAAGATGGGCTGGCTTTTTCCACTGTCATGAGATGATGCATTCGATGTTTCTCTGGATTCCTCATTTTCCAGCACTAATACGTTTTATTGTTTCTTCCCTTCACTGTGAATTTGTCATGTTTGGACTCTCCAGTACCCAATAAAAGACTGACCTGGCTGCTTTTCCCTTCAGGGGACACTGGTGTGCCTTCACCTGCAGGGAAGACAAGGTCAGGATGATCTGATGGAGCAAGAGGCATGAGACCCATCCCCTCAGGCCAAGGAATCCTGTCCAGGAATCCCCAGTTTTGGTCCAAATCCATCCCTGGCTGAGCTGCAGAGCAGAAGATGGCTTGGGCAGAGCACCCCAAATGCCTTTAGGGAGCTAAAACTCACTCCTGCCTCTGGGACTGCCTGCAGATCTGCTGGTTTACATTTGTCCTATGCTGAAACCCAAAAAGCCTAAAAAATTTTGTAAAAAAGGGATTACCTGGAGTGTAAGGGAGAGGAACTATGGGGGGGGAGGGAAATGCTCCTGCCTCATCTGGTGTTTTGTCCAGGGCTTCAACGTGGCTGTGGATCAGCTCCCTGGGGTTGGGATGTTGCCTTGCTATTTTTATATCCCTACATACACACACACACATATAAATATATATTACTGCCATCACTATTAATAATAATTATAATTACTGGGCTTTGCCAGGAGACAAAAGCAAAACCAGACGTACGTTGAACGAACGGAGCTAATTGATAACACATGTCCTGCAGAAAGCCTCTCCTGGGAGAACAGAGAAACTGGGAAGGCTCTGCTGTGCCTGGGAAAAGGGGAATGTTCACTTGAGCTCGGGGATGGGAAGCAGAATGCTGAGTGGAGCCAGGATGTGAGACCCCAGCCCCTCTCGCCATTCCCTCATCAGCCCCTCGGTAATAGCACAGACACGGCTGGCTCCTCCTGACCCTGGCACAAACGCTGCTCCTCGGGCAGGAAAGGCTTCTCCCCGCTGTGGAACCTCTGAGAGTGGTCTGAATGCTGGTCGGGCAGGCAGAGGAAGCCTGGAGAGCTGCTGTGCCTGGGATGGGGACGAGCCCCAGCTCGGGGTGGGACCAGCTGGAAGGGATGCCAAGGCCCCGGCAGCGCCGACCCCCCGGCCCTTGCAGCAGACTAAACTTCCCCTGCTGTCCTCCCAGCCAGCAAACTGACACGTTCCCACAAGCATTTCTGCTGCTTTGGGTTTATTTCTTTTCTTTTCTTTTTTTTTAATATTTTTTTTCTAATTATCCAACACGGTCAGTGCCAAGTTTGTCTGTCCAACACTAATCTGGCAGGCAGAGCTCGTGGGTTTATGGCAAGCAAACCCCCACCTCTCGTTGACCAGAGGATTTTATCTTTTTGGAGGTCTCCATCACATACTTTCACTGCTATAAATGCAGAATTCTCAGAGAAGTGATGGCAGGAGGAGCGAGACGGCGTCAGCATCTCCGAGGGAATGAGCTGAGTAAATCAGGCAGCTGTTAAAGATTATAATCCCTAACTAGGTAAAAACCCTTGGAAATTGCAGCCATGGGGTGAGTGGTGAGAGCTTTCCAGCCAACTCCTGGGGAAGGTGCTGCCTTTGGATTTAGCCTAATTAATATCAAGTTCAGCCAAGCAAGCCTGGGAGGTGGATGGGCTCCCAAATGGTTTTTTAATGTGCTATGATTATTTCTTAAAGGTTTCTTTATTTTCCCCCCACTTGTAAATGAATTTAGTGCTGGTGAAAGGTGTTGGATTGACAGCCCTGGAAATATAAGTCCTCAAGGAACAATGTTTTGGAGTTGTGAAGGGAACAACACTGTGTGCAACCAAGATGTAAAGGTAATTATTTGCAGTAACAGCTGCTTTTTGCTCTAAATTAAAAAATAGAGACCACAGGGATTTGTCAGAGCATCTGAGACATTTTCAGGTGACTGAAGCATTGGGCACAGTCAGAGCTGGCTAAACACACTGTCCCCAAGCTGCTGAGGCACTCGGGGCCACATTTCAGTATTTAATTGCTATTTTCACTTTAAAAACTGCACATTTTGTCAGCCCTTAAGCACAGTCTTAATGTTGAGCAGGGACCTCAGCACCTCCCTGCTCAATACAGCCTCCAAGCAAAGCTGGAAGCTTCCACTGAGGCTGAATCAAAGCCTTTGGGGTGTTCAGAGAGGAGAAAATAACCCAAAATATATCCCTCCCCACCACACAAACTGTGTGCTGTGGGCCTTTACTGCAGCTCTGTCACTGAGAATGTTTTCAAAGGGCAGAGTATAAACACCTCTCCAAATGGTGCTCACTGCAGAGAATCATCCTGACAGAGCTAATCAAGGATCTCTGTGCTCTCCATGTGCTGCCCCAGCTGTGGAAGCCCAGGCAGGAGAAGCAGGGAAGGACATCTGGCCCAGGGATGGAGGGACAGAAGCAGCAGGATGATGAGGAGTAGGCTGAGTCTATCAAAGCATGGCCTATCTGGGCATCTTAAAGGAATCTCAGGGAATTTGGGCATAAAAAACCCAATACCCCAGTGCTGGATGTTTTGTGAAATCAGGGAGATGAAAGGCCACTTCTCCATCCATCTTCAGACACCCCCAGGATTCAGGAGGTGAGGTCTGGGGTTTGGGGTTGTACCTGGGGTCATGCAGGGTCACCAAGGCAAGGAATGGCCTTGATCACAGCCGTCCCAAGCTGCCCATTAACCCCAGCACTTCCCGTGGAGGTGAGGATATATTAGCTGGAAAAACAAACACCGGGGAAAAGGGACACTGAAAGACAGGGAGAACCTGGGCTGAGCTGCTTTCTCCCAAAGGAAAGAGAAAAGGAGTGAGCCGAGAGAAAAGGAAATGAGGAGAAAGAATAAAAACACGAGAAACCTCAAGAGGGAGATGCTAATGCAAAGCAGATGTTATCCCACCTGAATCCTGGTGGGTTTGGCTGCTCCAATCCCTGGAGCAGCCCAGGGCAGCCAGAGCCCCTCTGGGATTGGTGCCTGCTGTGCTCCATCCCTGCTGACAGGGGATGGGAGAGGAAAGGAAAATCCCTGTTCTGCTGTTCACAGTGAGCTTTTCTGGGTGTATCAAACTGCCTGAAGTGTGTAGTTTTTTGAAAAGGAATAAATCTAATTTTAAAAAAATTTAATATAAAAATGTATTTTAATTTAATTAAAATTTTATTTTAAATTTAATTTTTCATTTGAATTTTTTTTTCTGCTTTTGAGGAAGAGAAGGGAAGTGAAAAGTGATGACACATCTGATGGCACATGTCCTTTCAGTCCTTAGACCATGTCCTCAGGAGCAAGGACCTGGCATCTTGAAAATGGGAAGCACAGAATTTTAAAGCAATTAAGTTTCTCTTTATTATAGAAATTAGGTCTCCAGCATAAGCAAGTCTCCACAATTCCATTCCTTCCCTTTCTTTTCCTTTCCTTTCTTTTCTTTCCTTTTTTCCTTTCCTTTCCTTTCCTTTCCCTTTCCTTTCCTTTCCTTTCCTTTCCTTTCCTTTCCTTTCCTTTCCTTTTTCCTTTCCTTTCCTTTCCTTTTTCCTTTTTCCTTTCCTTTCCTTTCCTTTCCTTTCCTTTCCTTTCCTTTCCCTTTTTCCTTTCCTTTCCTTTCCTTTCCTTTCCTTTCCTTTCCTTTCCTTCCTTTCCCTTTCTCCTTTCCTTTCCTTTCCTTTCCTTTCCTTTCCTTTCCTTCCTTTCCTTCCTTTCCCTTCCTTTCCTTTCCTTTCCTTTCCCTTCCCCCTTCCCTTCCCTTCCCTTTCCCTTCCCTTCCTTCTTCCCTTCCCTTCCCTTCCCTTCCCTTCCCTTCCCCCTTCCCTTCCCTTCCCCCTTCCCTTCCCCCTTCCCTTCCCTTCCCTTCCCTTCCCCTCCCTTCCCTTCCCTTCCCTTCCCTTCCCTTCCCTTCCCTTCCCTTCCCTTTCCCTTCCCTTCCCTTCCCTTCCCTTCCCTTCCCTTCCCTTCCCTTCCCTTCCCTTCCTTCCCTTCCCTTCCCTTCCCTTCCCTTCCCTTCCCTTCCCTTCCCTTTCCCTTCCCTTCCCTTCCCTTCCCTTCCCTTCCCTTCCCTTCCCTTCCCTCCCTTCCCTTCTCCTTCTCCCTCCCTTCTCCTTTCTCCCTCCCTTCTCCCTCCCTTTCCCTGTTTTTAGTGCATCCAAAGGATTGCTGAAAGTGTTGTTTCTCCAATCCTGGCTGATGTTTCAGATCCTATTTGGGTCTGAAAAACCCAAATTTCCCAGAATTAGTGCATCACACGAGCTGGAGGCATCAATGGTTTGCTTCCTCCTAGTAAAGAAAAATCAAAGCCCCACAAAGTGAGGGTACAAAGTGAGGAAAATCCAAATATTCCCGTGTTGGTCCTGGTCCCTGGGGTGGTGCTGAGCAGAGCTGGGCACTCTGCCTGGCACGTGCCACCACTCCACAGCCAGGGCTGCCAATCCCTCCCTGCATCCAGCTGGGATTCACTCCTAGCAATGCCTTTGGGGGTGTAAATATTTTTTTTTTTTTGGGATGGGGAAGTGTGTGTTTATATGGGGAAGGAATAACCCTGCCCTTGGCTCTGCCCAGACCGCAGGGCTTTGTTCTTCTCCCTGCCAAGGATTCCTCTTGCCTTTTGTTTTTTCCATTGTTTCTGCTTGGTGGGAAGCCAGGAGCACCAGGGAACCTGTTTCTGATTCCTGCTCTGTCTCCATCCTGCTGCTGGAGGATCTCAGCCCCTCTCCATGGTGCAGAGACGTGGCTCTGGGAAGGGTTAACTCTTCCAGCCACGTTTTTCCATTTAATATTGCCTCTGAGGAAACAAACAGAGGCAAATCCCACCCTCTCCCCAGAGAATCTTGGCTTGTTCCACAGAACATGCAAATAATAATTATTTGTCCTATATTTTCTTTTTTGCTGCCTCGTTTCAGCAGCCTGGGGGGCTGAGTAAACGGAACAACAAAATGACAAGGAAGGCAATAAACCCAAATAAATAACAAATTGATCAAACTGCAGCAGGAAGGAGATTAAAAAAACCCCGACAACATTCCCCTTGTGGTGTGGAGAGGCTGAAAATGTGGGACAGACGGGAAGGGGACGTGGAGCTCCCCTGATGGATGCCAGCAGTGTGCTGGGAGAGATATGAGCCCAGATGTCTGGGAAAAGGCCTTAAATCCGCCTTTTCTGAGCCCAAACATTTGGGGATAAATCCTTCCTGCAGCAGCAGTGAGATTTACTTGTATTAAGGTGAAACCCACTTGGGATGGGACATTCTGCCTCCTGTGTGCTGCTGTTTCCATCTCTTTCACTCTCCTTTTAGTGTTTTTGTCCCCCAAATTGGTTCATATTTGTATCTATATCTATATCATCTATATCTCTATCTGTGTCTATATCTAATCTATCTATATCTATATCTATATCTATATCTATATCTATATCTATATCTATATCTATATCTATATCTATATCTATATCTATATCTATATATTATATAGATATATCTATGTATATATTTATAGCTATCATTTATCTATATATCTATCATATCTATCTATATCATATATATATATAATCTATCTCTACATCTATCTATCTATCTCTCTATCTCTATCTCTATCTCTATCTCTATCTCTATCTCTATCTCTATCTCTATCTCTATCTCTATCTATATCTATCTATCTATATCTCTATCTCTATATCTATATATATCTATATCTATATCTTATATATCTATATCTATATCATCTCTATCTATTTATCTGTATATATAGATATATACCTCTTCTCCCCTGACTGTAGGGTGTTGTGCCAAACAACCTCTGAAGGCACATTTAAACCTGAGCTCCTGCCCAAATCCAGGCTGAAGAGGCTCAATCCCTGCTCAAGACATGGCTGCTCCTGCTGGACAGATTCCAAACCCATTGCAGTTGTGCTAGGGCTCAAGTTTGGATGATGAGCAAAAGACATATAAGGAGTTTTTCACTAGAAAAACTTGTATTTACAAGAAATGACATTGCTTTGCTGGATCAGAGGCCATCCAGCTGCAGGGGATGAACAAAACTCCTCTCTTGACCCATCACCTTCAGCTTCTGCAGGTGCCTCTTAAAAAAAAAAAAGATCTTGCAGCACAAAAAAAAAACAAAACCAAAAATAAACCAACCCACCAACCCAAATTCCCCTGTTACTTTTCCCAAATGGGAAAAAAATATCAAGTTACTGGGTGCAGCCCCGTGATGTTGAGAAATTCCTGATTCCCAGCCAGGCTGCAGGTCCTGGGTGTGCCTGTGGTGTGCAGGCTGGAAATGCAACATTATAGATACATCATCATCATCATCATCATCATCATCATCATCATCATCATCATCATTGTCATCATCATATCTAATAATGCAACACAGAATGATCACAGAAGTAAAGAATTTTCTGAGTTGGAAATGATGACCCACAAGGATCATTGAGTTCAACTCCTGTTTGCTATAATAATAATAATAATAATAATAATAATAATAATAATAATAATAATAATAATAATAATAATAATAATAATTATATTATATTATTATTATATATATGCAATATACAATGCATAGCCTATACAATACGTAATAATATATAACAATACAATCCAAATAGAGCCAATATCTTGCTCTGGGTGCAGCCAGTACTTCCAAGGCATTTTCACATCTTACAGAGAGCAATCCTGTATTTTTCTTTCCTGGAACTGCAGATTTGTGCCTTTCCCCCTAATCTCTCGTCTCCGAACTCCTCGGAGCCGATAATGAAAAACTTCCCTCTGCATTGGGCCCACTGCTTTTCCAGATTAAGAAAGGCTCCTCGAGGAAGCTGACAACCATAACAAAGCCATTTGCTAAGATAACATTATTCCAGGATGGTGGCTGCTCTCCTACACGTGCCCAGCCCCTGTGGATAATAAACGTCCACAACCAGCAAAGCCTGCCCAGAGCCTGCCCCACCAAGGTGATCTCTACCCCTGGGGGATCTGGGCTGTCAGAGCCAAATGAGGCACATGGGAGTGGGTTTGGGGATGCTCTTGATGCTTTAGGATTTCAGCTTTTTTATTTTTCATATGTTTCAGGGCTGCATGAGATGGAAAACGATGCTTGAGGGCTTGGCTGTTGGGTTAGAAAAGGTGCTCAGCATCCCTTTCCCTCTGGAAGCAAAGCCCACAAAGCCTCAGCAATGACACAATTCCCCCATGAAGGTGGCAGTGAAGGTGTGAGAAAGAAGCAGAAGGGAAAGGAACAATTATGAAATTGTAATCCTGCAGTTCTTCAGTGTATAACTAAAGCTTTTGTATTTTCCATCTATTTGTAATCCTGCAGTTCTTTAGTGTAGAACTCCAAACTCCACACACAGTGGGAGCTGCTGCTTCCCCACTTGGGGCAGACACAACAATTCCTCTCCAGGCCTGGCAATCAAGGACACCTCACTGCCTCAGGCCCCAGAGATGGAAACAAAAGGGACTTGGGGGCAGCAAACTTGGGGTCAATGACTTCATTAGCTGAAGCTGAAATTGGAAGATTCACCCTTCAATATGCAAATGGACCAAACTTATAGAAGTGTGAAACCTGTGACCCATTGTCCATTTTTGGGTGGGCTTTGTCTGCCCTAAATGGACCTGAAGGCCCTTCAATAAACAGAACTGCTTTTTTTTCTCTTAATTTTGTCTCAGCCCAAGAAGATATCACTCTGAGCTGCTGCCTCCTGCACCCCACCCATGGGGAAGGAGCAGCCCCAGAGGCCCCAGCACCTCTCCCTTTACCCCCTGGCCCATCCCTGCCTCTGACCACTCACATCTGCAGGGATAACTCAGTGTGCAGCAGTGTTTGTACAGCCTCAGCACTCTGTGCTCCCTTGTTTACTCACATTGGGCTTGTTTAAAGCCCACTTGACAGGAAAATGGATGTGTGTGGTTTTTTGTGGCTCAGGACAAGCTGACATTCCCCCTGTCCTGAGCTCAACACTGCCTTGGTGCAGGAACAGCAAACCCAATCCACACTTTGGGTTTGGTTCCATGGCTCAGGAAACAGGGAGAGGTGAGAGGAAAAGGAGCAGTGCAGCAGGATGGATGGGTTTTA
Source organism: Diglossa brunneiventris (assembly GCA_019023105.1). Taxonomy (NCBI): domain Eukaryota; kingdom Metazoa; phylum Chordata; class Aves; order Passeriformes; family Thraupidae; genus Diglossa; species Diglossa brunneiventris. Next base: position 7,348,032 of record CM032376.1, read on the forward strand.
GTGTGAAGGAGGGAAAGGAATATCACTCCCAGTCAACGGCACCCCTTTACACCAGTTGGTGATGAGACCTCTCCCGTTTCAGGTCTGCATGAGATGGAAAATGATGCTTGAGGGCTTGGCTGTTGGGTTAGAAAAGGTGCTCAGCATCCCTTTCCCTTTGGGAAGCAAAGCCCACAAAGCCTCAGCAATGACACAATTCCCCCATAAAGGTGGCAGTGAAGGTGTGAGAAAGAAGCAGAAGGGAAAGGAACAATTATCAAAACCTTCTAGACTTGCAAAAATTGGGATGCTCCTGCTCAGAGTTTAGGAGAGCTCAAAAACCCCTTATTTTCCTAAATTGTGCAAATCCCATTTTAACAAATCCCGTAAATGCCTGATGGAGAAGGAAAGCAGGTTTGCCTGCACCTGATGGCAGCAGGATGGTTTCCCAGCAGGAGGCTTTTTTGGGCAGTGGGTTGTGGGAACTTGGATGGGTTGACCTTGGACTTTCATGGGAGCAGGGGAGGGGATGTTCCCCAAGGAGGAGGGAAGCAGGAGCATCAAAGCAGGGAGAAATTCCTCCTTGTTCGCCAATTTCTTCAGAAATCTAAATATCACAAATAGCCCGAGGAGGCTGCACAGCAGATTTGGGCCCTTTGGGGAAGCTTTGTGTTCCTGCCACTAAGAATCCATCATGGGAATCTGATCTTGGGAGGCTGCGAAGCTGCAGACCCAGGAGGCTTGGGCAGCTTGGGAAACTTCAGAGCTGTGCCTTGCCCTGAACCTTGGATGGGAGCCCAGCTCTGATCCTGCTCAGTTCAAGCCATGCCACTAAACCCTTCCCAGCCCTTGTCCCTAAACCTTGCCTTGGTGGGTCCAGCTCCTGAGCCCCACACTCCAGACCCCAAACATCCACTTCTGTCCCAAACCCACATCCTCACCCCTTTCCTTCTTCTTGCACCCATCAGAGTCATCTCTGCTGTCATCAAAAGCTTTCCCACTGTCCTTTCCTGGCACTGCTGCCTTGCTCCAGCCTTTTCTGGATGTCCCTTCCCTGGGGACATCTTGCACTCATCAGTGCAATCCCAGCCCTCCTGCTCATTGCACAACCCGGGTTCAATGCCAAGACCTGGACAGAATTTCTCTCTGCATTGCTCTGAGTGATCCTTGCAGGGAATTTATTTATCCCCTTTGTGGTCCCTTGTGCAATTTGTATGAAGTCAGGGGCGCTGGCCTCCAGCAGAACACTCAGAAATTATGAGGCTGCTCAGATTTCCCCAAATTTCAACACTTTAATTCAGGAGGTGGAAAAGAAGGGTGAATTTTCCATTAAATTTAGGAAATATATTGGAATTTATCTCACAGGTATTCTGTGATCAAATCACACAATCCAGGATCAAGAGACAGCAAAGCATCTTTGCAAACAGCACCTCCTGCATGGTGTCCAGCAAAGTCTTGGGGGAATTTAGACTAGGAATGAGAATTTTCCAAGCTCTCTGACATTTTGGGGATCACTGCAACCCCCTAAGCTCTGTCTGCCTCATCCTTTTTGTTTTCCTTTGAATAAATCCCAGTTTAGAACCTGCTTTGCTTCCTCCTATCTCCCCAAAAAGGGGAGCAGGAATTGGGTTGAGCATTTGGTGGGTCCTAAACACACCCCAGGGGATCCAGGCAGAAGTGCTGAACCTCTGGAGGTGTGGAACCCCTGGAACTGCAGGGACCCCCTCAAAATGGGGGTTTTGGGTTGTGCTTTAACAAGGGGACCGTGGGTTGCCCCTACAGTGGTGCCTCCCCAGAACTCTGCTTTTCTCTCTTGAGTGCTTAATGGCTTGTGTTTATGAGAGCTAAAAATATTTACTTGGGGAAGAAGGGGCAGGGAGAGGGGACATTGCTTGAAGATTTTATAGGGCATGTTTGGGAAAGAGGCTTCTATAAAAATAATGTGGTATTAAAGAACAAAAAAACAAGCACAACCAAACAAGAGCTCAGGACGAGGCCCCTGCATGACCCCAAGGATGATACTGGGGGATGAAGACCCCAGCAGGAGCCCAGTCCTTTGGAAACTTTGCCCAAATTTCATGGCCAGGAAGGTTTATGTTTAATGTAAGCTTTCCTCAGCATGTTACCTGGCCTCAACCTCTCAAATTTTGCTACCAGCAGTCCCAGGAGGAGGGAGATTCGGGGGTGATGCCGAAAAAGGGCTCAGACAAAACCCAACTGGGGCTGCTGGTGAGGAGCAGGAGGAATTTTGGCAGCCTGGATGCTGTCTGTCAGGGCCTCTGCTCCTGCCTGGCATGTTAGAAATATGAAGTGCTAATTCCCTTCTCCCCAGGGCGTGAGCTGGGGTTATCAGCTGGGGCAGGGCAGACCCTGGAAAGGCCACGCCAGGGGGGACAGGCAGCATCCAGGCCCCAGCACGGCCAGTTCAGCTCTTGGGGGTTATTTTTAAAGGGCATTTTGTTTCCAGTGAGAAGCTGGTGACGTCCACCATACTGAGAAAGGGAGGGCTGTGCCCCAGCACCATAAACCCCTTTCTGTGTGCTGCTGGCCCTGCGTGTGTCGGGGCACTGGGGCACAGGCTGAGCATTGTGTGAGCCATTTCCAAGGGTGGCTCGGGGCCCTGGGGCACTGCAGAAGGTCACACAGCCCTCTCAACTGCCTGGAGTCAATGGGGTATTGTCTGCAGGAGCTCTGGGTGGCATGGAACAGTGGTGGCACAGAGGTCAAGGGCATAAAGTCGACAGCAAAGTCTTTCACTTGTGCTTTGTCTTGGTTTGAAAAGCCAGGTGGCTGCTAAGGAAGGCAGGAGCCTCCCTTGAAATGGGAAATGTAAACCCCAACCCTCTGAATTATTGTAAATTTGAAATTAAGGGGCTCTCAGGCAAAGATGTGGGAGTAGGAATAACAGTTATTTATTAGGAAAATAAAAAATACAAACGCAATAGTACAAAAAAACCACTGCCACAGTGAGAACAGGAGCTGTGTGTCAGGGGGTGGCACAGCCCCATCCCATGGGGGCTCAGCCCTCCTGCAGTGCCAGCTGTGGTTCTGCTGCAGCAGGGATCCTGCACAAGGGGGGAGTTTTCCTCTGCAGCTCCAGGGCTGCTGCAGATGGGCCTGGGCTCCCTCTGGGAATGCAGGGCAGCAGAAAGCTGCTCCTCTGGGAATGCAGTGGGCAAAGGCTGCTGTGCTGTCCCAAACCTCAGACTGGATCCAGGTAGGAATGCTTGGCTCCTGCCCTGGGCGCAGCATCTCCCCATGGGATGGTGGAATTGGATCAGCCCTGCAGGGACACTCACTGGCCATGGACAGAAGATAATTAATAATTAATGGCCCATGAACAGCAGAGATCTCCTGGAGGGAGGATTGGCTGTGGGAGAGATAAAGAAAACTGCCCAATGAACAGCAGAGAACTGCCCCAGCTCTGACAGGTGGGATAGAATGCACACCCCAGCTACACCTTCCAACCTGAGACAGCTTTTTAATGCTCAGTCTTGTTCCCATTCCAGCACACCTCGTAGGTCTGAGCACCAAGCACCAATACTCCACGTTAAAGCCTGACAAGAGCAAACGAGGAGCTCAGGGTACAGGAGGAACCTTCCAGAGCAGGACTGGATCTCTCTGGGATGGCCAATGGCAGCAGCGTCACAGGGAGCTCCCACTGCTGTTCCATCAGGGAAGGAAAAGCAGGATGAGACACACAGCGTGGTGCTCAAGGGCTCTGGGAGCACTGCCAAGCCCTGCACCAGGGCTCACGGATGGTCTGCAGGAAGGCAAAATACTGGCAACAACCCTGCATTGGACTTCTGAGCCCAAATATGGTCTGATCCAAACTTTGTGACTTTGCCTTTGTTTCAGTCGTGAGCTGAACCCAAATTAGGCCTGAGGCCATCAGCATTTGCTCACTAGCCATGCTTGGGGTTGGTGGTGCCTGTGTGTGCCAAGGAGAGCAGTGAGGGCAGGGTCCCTGCCCAGGGTATGGCAGTTCTAGGGGTGACAGTCCCCTGGTTATTTAGGAGCCTTGTGCCAGCAGGTTTGGGGATAATCAGTGACAGCAGCTGCATTTGTTGAATTTTTGGTGTTTGGATCATGGTGAAGTCAACAGAAACCTCCTGAGAGTTCCAATGGGAACGGGGCTGGGGCCGGAAGGAATCTGCAATCCAAACACCCACAGACCCCATGGACACCTGGCCCTGACTCCTTCCACGGCCCTGAGCTGCCTCTGAGGTCACACATTCCATGAGGAACAAGTCCCAAACACCCTTTGATGCTGCAGACAGCAGTGAGTTTCTTCAGCAAATCTCTCCCTTGAATCAATGGCACCAGGAGAGCATCTGCTGCTGTGGCACCGCTGCAGGCTGCTGGCACGTCCCACCAAGAAGAAGAATGACTTGGTGCTCTGTGTGGCCTCCAAAAGGAGAAATCCTGGCTCGCTGAGGTTGATGAGACTCCCCCCTGGCCCCTCTCAGCTGAGCTCACTTGGTTTCTGATGAGGGGCTCCTCAGTAGTTAATGCTGATGACGAGAAGAGACCATCAGTGTCTCTGTTCCCAGATTCCCACTTCATCCACCTGGTACAATTTTCCCCACTTGAATTCCTTGTGTCTACTCAGACCACATCTGACTTCTATCCCCAGCACGTCTGCATGGCTGGAAAGATAAAACAAGAGTTGGGAGGATGGAGATAAGGTTTCTGATGCTGGAAATCTGTTTATCACCCTGGTCCCAGGGGTTACCTGCAGCATGTGAGACATTTTCTATGAAAAATCACAGGTTTCTCCAAGACTCCCAGGAAAAACCTGCTCTCCTGCCTATCTCACATTGCACCGATGCTCTGCAGACAAAATCACCCTCTGTGCCCAACACAAATGATATTTTTTTGTGCATCTTGGCCCCACCAAGCAGCCCTGAAGCCTGGCCATAAACAATGAGTCAGCTAATCCAAACCACACGGCAGGGAAACGCTGGGGGTCAACCCAGTGCACGGTCCTGATCCTGAAAAGCAGAGCTGCATCTTCAGCAAAGCCAAAAATAAGACAGGGGTGGAGAAACAGCCTCCTCTTGGCAGGGCAGCAGAGCCAGGGAGCACCCAGCCCCACCATGTGCCACCCAGTGCCACCATGTGCCACCCAGTGCCATCCACTGCCATCCAGTGTCCCCAATACCACCCAGTGTCACCCAGTGCCACCCAGCGCCCCCAGTGCCACCCAGTGCCACCCAGTGCCCCCAGTGTCACCCAGTGCCCCCAGTGTCACCCAGTGCCCCCAATACCACCCAGTGCCACCCAGTGCCCCCAGTGCCACCCAGTGCCACCCAGTGCCCCCAGTGTCACCCAGTGCCACCCAGTGCCACCCAGTGCCCCCAGTGCCACCCAGTGCCACCCAGTGTCACCAAGGAGCAGGGCTGGCTCTGGTGGCCCCCACCTGGGACACAGTTCCCTGCAAGGTGTTGCCTTCCCCATCTCCCTTTTGCTTTGCTTTGCAGTCAAAGCTTTTGCTTTTGCCACTTCCCAGTCTCTGAACCAAACTCTCTGTTCCCTTGCTGTCCCATCCCTCTGCCTTTGGGGGTTTTTCCACCCCCAGTTCCCTGCACTTTCCCCCTCTTTTGTTTGCCCCCTCCCCAGCTTTGTCTCCTTGGAAAGCCTGGCTGGATCACGTTCCCATGAAGCTAAACCCGACCTCCCAGCTGCCAGCTCTGCCTTTGGCCTGTTGCTCCAGTTTCATATTTGACTCTAATTCCACAATTTATACAGCAGAGAGCTCTGGGCCAAGCTGACTGTCTCGGGAACCTGCCAGAAACCTCAGCTTTTCCTAAGCCTTATAAACATTTCCTGCCTCCATCCCTGCACCTGCTGTCCGTGCAGTGCCTGCAGCCAGGGTGCTGGGCTGTGCAGGGGATGGGGTGCCCACAGGGTGCCCCAAGCTGCCTGAGCTCACTGGCCCTGGGACTGGCTGCTCCTTGTGCTGGTGGGAAATGAGCTCATGGCACTGCTCCCCTGGGATAGCACTGCTTTTCCTGGCAGGTGGGGCACCAGCCATGTCCAAAAAGTGAATTTCTGCTCCAAGCTGTTTGCAGCTTTTTTATCCTGTGGGGCTCTGCAGGCTGGAGCATCCTTTGGAGGAATGGGTGCCCACCCCGCCACTACCTGATCCCTGTGTCCAGAACTATCCCAGGGGAAGTTTGGGATATTCAGGAGGAGGATTGTTAGTGACCTTCTCTCCCTGCAATATCTGAGGCTGGAACAGAGAAGAACAAAACAGGCACCTCCTGTGTGACCTTGGGCATTCCAGGAGGAGGTCATGGGAGCAGGGACAGGGCAGGCATGCAGGTGGCCCAGACAATGGGATATCCAGGAATCCCAGAATCCCAGGATGGTTTGGGTTGGAAGGGATCTTATCACTCATCTCATTCCAGCCCCCCACACCTTCCACTAGACTTGTTGCTCCAAGCACATCCAAGCTGGCCTTGAAGAGGAAAGCACCAGCTTGTAAACCATGGAAAGAGAAAAAAGGAAAACCTTCCTCTCCTGCCTCAAGGCCACTTGCTCATCTGAACCATTGTGCTTCATCCTTTTCCATTTGCTCATGAGAAAAACCAAAGCCTCCTCTGCAGCTGATGGAAGTGGAACATCCAGGGGAGATAAAGCCAGTGGCACCATTGAGGGGTTCTTTTGCAACTGAACTGCAATGTCCTTTCTTCATGTTATTTTTCCTCCTCCAAATGTTTTCTGACCAAACAAAACCCTTGGGGATGCAAACAAGAAGCAGAGTCAATAAAAAGGTGCTTTTCTGGTTAATACCACAGTGTGTTTGAAATAAAGTCAGCACGAAGCAATAAACTGTGCCTCAGCTTGCTGTGGCTCTTTTGGTGCAACAAATGCTTTTTAATCCTCCTTTTGCTGGGAATGGACCAGCTCATCCCAGCCAGGATGCTGCAAATTATTGAGCACCATCTGCTGGCACCTGATTTATGAACTCTGTTTATTTGCATGCGACACGCGATGTCCTTTTCCTAATGGAGCCAGTTCTGCTTTGCTGAACAGCCAAACAAGGCCTCTCCATCTGGTCTTGCTCCTCATCCATGGTCTGAGGAGGATTTCTGTGGGCGTTACACAAGGACCATTGTAAGAATCCATAAAATCAGAGGGTTTTGGGAAAGCTGCAAAAGGCAGGCCTCAGAGACAGCAGAACTGTGATTGGAGCTAAGCAGTAGCCATGACATTGGTCAGCAGAAAAATTATTTAAAAAGTAGGAAATAAGGACAAATAGAACAATGATCTGTGTATTAACGCTTGTCTAGAATAACTCTCTAAGCTGCAGCAAAGTACATCTAGTGAGATATTAGGAAGTTTTAAGCTAAATAATGGATCTCTGTGCATTGTGTTTTAAGGCTTACAAGCAGGTATTGTATTCAAAATAAGCAAGCATTGTTTAACCAAAGGTACGTGTGCTTATAGTGGTTGGATGGAATTACTGTCAATGTGCTTTTGCTTTGCGTGATTGGTCAAAAAACTTATAAAGTAAGTTGTAGCATTAAGTTCTTGGTCTGCTGCCTGGGATGTGAGCTGGTGGTGTCTTCCCATTGTCATAGCCATGTAATGAGGCTGATGCTGAAAAATAAAACAGCTCAAGGCACGTTCCAGCAGTCCTGTCCCATTTGTGATTTGGACAGAGACCCCAGCCAGCAATAGACCATACCTAAAATAAATGTTAAAATTGAGATTACAAAAGGATGGGCAGCACACGGTGGGTAAAAAGTTGCTCTGCAGAAGATTAAGGCAAAATCTGCCACTGGGGACAGGAGTTCATCCATAAACCTGACCAAAAGGTGAATCAGAATGTAAATTCATGACATTGGTGTTGTCCTCAGTGAGCATGAGACTGAAAGCAGGAGGGTTTGCAGGTCTGTTGGCAGTGTTCAGGACTCCAGTGCAAAGGACATAAAGCTCTTCCTCCTGTATAAATCACCTGAATATTTGAGCTTGCTCAAAGCAATGATTTCAGACTCAAGCTTGCTTCTTGGTAATTCCTCCTGGCAGCTGGCTCCGTCAGCCCCTGGAGCAGCCAGGTAGCTCCAGCCCCTGGCAATGCTGATTTATGGCTTCAGTGAGGAAATCAGCAGAAAAATCATCACAGTGGGGGCTGATATTTTTCCAAGTGGAGCCTTCTCACAGGGAAGGTGAAAGGTCCTGGGACCCAGCACAGCAGCCCTTGTGCTTATTTTGGGAGACAAACTACAGGCTTTTCTCAGCGCTGAGTCCTGCAGGCCCTGCTCCCCCTGCCAAGGAGCCTCCAACCCAAATCCCTGTTCTGTGGAGAGGTGGAGATACTGGGAAAGGGATCTGAGTGCTGGGAAGGCAGCTGGTGCCTGCCCTGAGCTGGCACTGCAGCACTCTGCTGCTGGGATCTGTGGGAGTGGGGGCCCAATGGCTCCATCAAAGCCAGGAGCTCCTTCTCCTGTGTAAATCCATGTGAGACCCAGCCTGCTCCCTCTTGTTGCAGAGGAAACAGAGGGCAGTGATGCCTCTTATGTGAATTTACAGTGTGATGTTATAGGGGGTGATGCTGGAGCACTGTAAAGGAACCAGGGTTGTGATTCCCAGCAAGGATGTCTCTCCTGTGCACTGTTCTGCTGGCAATAGGGGAATGTGAAATGTTCAAAGCCCCTCTTGCAGTCTGGGCTGTGTGATCTGAGCCAGAGTGCAGCGCCAATCCATCATCCAAAAAAGGGATGTTTGTATATTTATGTAAAATGACAGATTGGAGAGACCCAGTGCTGGAAACCAGATGCTTTCCCAAGAAACTGAAAGGCCTCAGGATTTAGAAATGCAGGAACACAGAGAGAGCCTGTGACAAAAACATCCCTGCAGCTACTGTCTTAAAAACACCAATCCTTGGTTTTCCCTAGGCTGGGCAGGACATCCATGAGCACCACAGGGACACAGAGGAGACATGGGACACAGCCAGGGTCAGAGAGCAGGTCCCTGCTGGAGAGGAGAGCAGCACCACTCACCCTTTGGGATTAGAGGGGACTTTCCTCTTGCAGTTCCCAACTGTTTCACCATCAATGGATAAGCCCTTAACAGGGTCAGTAAGCCAGAAAGTTTGAAGGAATTGCAGAAGTGAATGTCCACCATCACTGAGAGCTCACTGTCTTTCCAAACAAATATCCATCAGGAGGAGGAGATGTCTGATGGGTAAGTTTGTTTCTATAAAGAGTCTCCTCAGCCCACAGCCCCACTGGATCCTCCCCAGTTGGAAATAAAAGGCAAAGGACAGCAGGGTTGAAACCCACCCTGCAGCCCGACCAAGATATGAGAGCACACGGTGATTTCATTGCTGGCTTGGATTTTTTCTTTTCCTCTCTCTCTCTCTTTTTTTTTTTTTCTTCTTTTTTTTTTTTTTTTTTTAATTGTTTGGATTTGGTTATAAGCAGGAAAAGCTGCTCTTATTACAGCTGAAAATCTGCTGTGAGATCTGATGGCAGGCAGGTGGAAAGGAAATCTCCTGCAGGAGCCCCAAATGCTGGGCATTTCCTGCTGACCTCCAGCACTCCTGGCACAACCAAAGTCCTTCCCACCTATGCAGGTGCATTAAAATCCATCTGTGCGTTTGTCTTAGGCTGGAAATGGGGCTGTGTGTGTTCTATCCCCATCTGTCAGAGCTGGGGCAGTTCTCCGCTGTTCATTGGGCAGTTTTCTTTATCTCTCCCACAGCCAATCCTCCCTCCAGGAGATCTCTGCTGTCCATGGGCCATTAATTATTAATTATCTTCTGTCCATGGGCCACTGAGTGTCCCTGCATGGCTGATCCAATTCCATCATCCCATGGGGAGATGCTGCGCCCAGGGCAGGAGCCAAGCATTCCTACCTGGATCCAATCTGAGGTTTGGGACACCACAGCAGCCTTTGCCCACTGCATTCCCAGAGGAGCAGCTTTCTGCTGCCCTGCATTCCCAGAGGGAGCCCAGGCCCATCTGCAGCAGCCCTGGAGCTGCAGAGGAAAACTCCCCCCTTGTGCAGGATCCCTGCTCCAGCAGAACCACAGCTGGCACTGCAGGAGGGCTGAGCCCCCATGGGATGGGGCTGTGCCACCCCCTGACACACAGGGGGCAGGGCATGGTCTGACTCTGGCAGGGTTGGTTTTTTAATTTTTTGTACAATTACATTTTTTTTTTAATTTTCCTAGTAAAGAACTGCTATTCCTATCCCCATATCTTTGCCTGAGAGCCCCTTAATTTCAAAATTATAATAATTCAGAGGGTTGTGGTTTACATTTCCCATTCTAAGGGAGGCTCCTGCCTTCCTTAGCAGCCACCTGTCTGTTCAAACCAAGACAGGCCATGAACCTGCTCCTGGGAGGAGATTTGTCTCCCCACCACAGTCCCACCTGCATGGGGTCTGTTTGGAAAAAGCATTTCCATCAGGGATTCAGCAAAGGATGCTGCTCCTGCTCTTGCAGTAATGCATTCCTGAGGGCAGAGAAGGGTGTTAACAGTCCAACAAAGCTGTTAAATAGGTGCAGGGGGGGCTGGCACACAGGCTGAGTCCGTAAAAACACATCAGTCCCCAGGTGCTACCTAGGAACAGGAAAACTGCTTTTTTCAGAGTGTTTTGGAAATTTCTCAGCCAACAGGATGGGATCATCTGCCAGCTCCTGGGTTTTGCTGGTCATGGGGCAGGAGGAAAGCAGCAGGATTTGTTGCTGGTGGTTCCCTGACATGTTTCCTGCACAGCCCAGGCTCTGGCCCTTCCCAAAAGCCCACGCACAGAATCCTGTTTCATTTTTCTTGCTGTGATCAGCCCTGTGCACGATGGGGTTGAGCACTGGTATGTGTGGCAATGCCAGAAGTAAATGAAACCCTTCCCTGTGGAGAAGGGTCAATTGCTTTTGGCTGCAAAATTTGCAGAATTTTCATTCCTTTTTTTTTTTTTTTCCAAAATGTCTCCTTGGAAAACACCTCTGTGTTTTCATTCAATGGGAAAATAAGCCCATGCTTTTGATTGTGCAAGTTAAAAAATAAAATTAAAAAATAATTTATATCTTTGAAAGGTGGATAATTTTAGCCAAACATGGGGAACAGAATCTGAACAGGGTCCATGGCCATGGGAAGGGCTTTAGAGGGTTTGGAAGAGTCTGCTGACAAGGGAGCATTAGCCTGTTGACACCTTTCTGATGCAATGAGCTGAACTTCCTGCTACAACACCAAAACCCACTGGGGAGGATGGCAGGCAAATTTTTTCTGGGATCTGGGGTGCTTCTCCCTTATGCTTATCAAAAAATAAATGTTGGAAGAAAGAAATGGCAGGAAAAGAAAGCATAAAAGATAAAAGGAACCCACTGATTTCTACAATTTAATATCCTTATTTGAGTGGGAGCTGCTCTAATAATATTCACAAGGAGTGAATAATGCTTTCAAATATTCCCAGAGAGTGAATTATATGTAATTATATTCCCAGAGTATTTATTTGGCTAATTTCCCTCAGTGTTTTTGAACTGAGATCTAAGGAGAGATCTGACTCCCTTGGAAGTGTGGATCAGGCCCCAAACACCAAATGAACCCACGTTCAAACATCACCAAAGGGTCAGCTGATAGACATCCAGTAAATTGTTGGGTCACTTTTCCCTGCTGATCCCCAGATAAATTACCTGCCAATAAATGGAACCAGAAGTGGCTTGGCCAGGTGTTCCACTGGGGCCCCAAGGGAGCTGTGGTGAAGAAAGGGGAAAATGGGGAGGAAAAGGAAAAAAAAAAGCTAATAAAAAATAAAACATTAACATCCTCAGCTCATTTGCTGCTTGGTGCCTCCAGCAGCTGTGCCCGTGTCACAGAGCGAGCTGCAATGGCCCAGCTGGGAGGATGTGCCAAAAGCAGGATATGGGAAAAGACTGCTCTTAAACCAGATGGATTAAACCTTTATTCCCTTTTAAATTACATTTTAATGCACTGGCTACTCTGGAGGTGTTGGTGGGACTGGCTAGGCCTGGGCAGGTTTGGGGTGAGTGTCCCCAGGGAACCCTATCCTTGGTGACTTAGATATTAGGGAAAAGCTTTCACAGAAAGAGTGATAAAGTTCTGGAATGTTCTGCCCGGGGAGGTGGTGGAGTCCCCATCCCTGGGTGTGTTTAACAAAGCCTGGATGTGGCACTGGGTGCCAGGGTTGAGTTGAGGTGTTGGGGCTGGGTTGGACTCGATGGTCTTGAAGGTCTCTTCCAGCCTGGTCATTCTGTGATTCTGTGTGGCTTGGATGAATCTCTGTGCCTCCAGCCCACCCTCCCCCATCCTGCTGTTATTTCCAACCCCATCCTCATGTCTGCATCGCCTCTGACTGCTCTGGGTCAGCTCCACCCCAGTTTCAGAGCTGAGGGGTCACAGGAGCAGCTCCTTTGTCCCATGCTCAGCTCCTGTCTCCTGTTGGGGAAGCACATCTTGAAAGGCCTGGCTTGCTCCCCTTCCAAAAAACCTCTTGGAGCATTTGGAGTCCTCAGCAGAGTTTATCACTGCTAATTATCTGTTAATTAAGAGATTTGGTTACTTTGGCAGCATAAATGAGGGTTAAATCCTGGCATTCCTGGTTTCTCCCCCTTAGGAGAGCCCTTCCACCCTGCTGGGGCAGCACCTCAGACCCAAACAGGGGCACCCAGAGCCAGGAGCCACCCTGGGAATGAAAACAAACCCATAAATGTGTGCTGCCCAAGGCAGACAGACAGACAGACAGATCTGCTGAGCTCTGTGGGTGGAAAGGGGTCTTGGCACATCCACATCCTGACACTTCTTGGGGTTTTTGGTGAGTGGTTTGGGTGGAAGGGCAGATACAGGGGTTGTTTGGGTGCCTGTGGTGGTGGGAGAGCTGGCAGGGCGCCGTGGAGGGTGGGTCAGGCTCCTCACCTGTGTGAGAGGGGATGGTCTGAGCGCTCCACAACCCCCAGAAAGGGCAGATTTACAGATAAAGAAGGCAATTAAAAGAAACCGTTCAGTTTGTTTTGTTTTTCCATCTGGAAAGAGAAAGAGAAGGGAACATTCCCATGGACCAAACACAGTATTTAATTATTTTTGTGTTGCTTGTCTCATGTGACTGAGCTGAGCTGTACCAAGTCACTTCAGCCCCCTCAAATACAGGATTTTCTCACTTTTTGGTAAACTGCAGTTACCATGGAGAGGGCTGAGGCAAGCCAAATGCAAAACATTGGAAACTACACCCAAACTCACCGCAGCCATATCAAACAGTTAATTAGAAAGGCCGTCCATGTGTTTCCCATTCCCTGGAATGGTTTGAATCAATGGCCCTGTGATTTATCACCTGTTTTCTGTGTGAACGGCTCTGCTCCGCTCTTGTGCATGTGTTGGAAAGGGGATTTGCGATCTACAGTGAAATAAGGAAGGGAGATATTAAGGACTTTAAAAACAACCCCAACACAATCATCAAATAACCACTTCTGCCCCTTCCCCCAGTCTAAATCTCCCACTGGAATGATATGCTTTGCATCTTGATGGGATTTCTAGCCCTTGGCAAGAGGGGAAAAGGAGACAGAGCTTTTGTCTTGCTTTGATTTTGGAGAGTGAGAGATCAGAGGGTGCTGGGCCACTCCCAGGGCTGCCTTATGGTGCGCTCAGATGGAAATTCAGAGCGTGCTTTCCTTTCCCACTGCACTGGGTGGAGAAGCAGGAAAGGAGTGGCTGGAGGGAGGAGGGAGGGAGAGGAAGAAGAAATCCAAACTTTCCCATGAGTTCTCTCAATGTGTGATGTCTCCCCACTAAGCAGGAAGACCTTGATGGTGGCAGAGGTGCTCCAGTGACATGGCTTATGGCTGGAGAGTCACTTGGAGGAGGCCCTGGTAGGAAGAACAGTCTGTCTATCCTCCATCCATCCATCCATCCATCCATCCATCCATCCATCATCCATCCATCCATCCATCCATCCATCCATCCATCCATCCATCCATCCATCCATCCATCCATCCATCCATCCATCCATCCATCCATCCATCCATCCATCCATCCCCATCCATCCATCCATCCATCCATCCATCCATCCATCCATCCATCCATCCATCCCAGGATGAATCCAGGGTTATCCAGGTGAGCCATTCTCTGCAGCCCTGCTCCAGTGAATCCCCTGGCTCGGATGGCTGAGGCTGGCTGGAAATCCTGCACCTCTACCCAACCCAGCCCCAAAAGCTGCTGGCCTGAGGTGGCTGCACCTCTCCATGACCCACGTTCCACCTTCCCTGCCAAGAGGCAGAGAGGGAACAAAAGCTGCTTTCCTACTGTTAAGAGATGATTGGAAAACCTTACAGCTTCCCTGAGCCAAGTGTAAGAGGTAGCAGCCCCTCTGAGACCCAAAAAAGGGGTTTTTGGGGGGTTTTGGGGGGCTTGAGAGTGAGGATCAGAGCTAAGAGAGCTGATGTCACCATCATTTTCTGAAAAATCCCCTTGCCCAGGATTCTTCTCCTGGGAAGCTGAGAAGCCTCAGAGAAAAAGGAAAACAAGAATTATCTCATTTGCTTCTCCTGAGTTTTGCTGCTTTGGAATGTGTTTGGAGATTGTTTACCCAACAGGTGGGTGTTTGATTGGTTTCATGTGAATTGTTTTGACTTAATGACCAATCACAATCAGGCTGTGTCAGGACTCTGGTAAGAGTCACGAGTTTTCATTATTATCTTTTTAGCCTTCTGTAAGTATCCTTTCTCTATTCTTTAGTATAGTTTTAGTATAGCATAATATAATATAATATAATATAATATAATATAATATAATATAATATAATATATATAATATAATATAATATAATATAATATAATATAATATAATATAATATAATATAATAATAAATTAGCCTTCTAAGAACATAGAGTCAGATTCATCATTCATTCCAACGATGAAGACCCCAGAAAATACCACAAACTGGAAAGGGAGATTTGTGTAGGATCCCAGAGCAGAGAAAATCTCTATTCAAGGGGAAGTTGAAGCATGGAAGTGCAGGCAAATCCCTGTCTGGCAAACAGGGATTTTTGCCCCATCTCTTCAGACCATGCAGAGGTTTGGAGAAGGTCTCCTCCTAAAAAGGGCAGGTTTGTGC
The DNA here is from genome assembly GCA_019023105.1 of Diglossa brunneiventris. Lineage (NCBI taxonomy): Eukaryota > Metazoa > Chordata > Aves > Passeriformes > Thraupidae > Diglossa > Diglossa brunneiventris. Next base: position 7,363,089 of record CM032376.1, read on the forward strand.
CTCAGTTTCCCCTCTTGCTGCAAAGGAAGGAGATGGTGTCAGGGCACACAGGGCACTGCCCTGGGAAGGAGAGGAGGAGCTGGGAGAGCTGGGGAGGCTGTGCTGCTCTAACTGGCACACTGCTGCTTTTATTGCAGTCTGCGAGGAAGGAAACTGGCCTCAAGCAGCAGGAGAAAAGAGACATTTCCTAGGAACTTCCAAAAGTTTCCCCACCCTGGGAAGAACTGGAAGCAGTGAATGTGAGCACTGGGATTGCTGCTCTACCCAAATCCATGAGACCCCAGCAGCCCCAGGCTGAGATCCTGCAGGGAGCAGGGTACAATCCTGCTGCATTTCATCAGGGTGGATGAACTTCTCAACACCCTCTCCCAGATTTGTTGGACCTGCTCCTTGGGAAGCTCCAGCACTGGATTTCATTCCAGCCTTGCAGCACTGACCCTGTGAAACCACAAAGAAACCACCAACAACCTCATTTGGAGGCTGTGGGCTGCTCGTCCCAGCCTTGGGCTGTCAGCAGGAGCAAACTCCACTCTCAGCTCTGAGTCCTGGTGATGAAAATGGACCTGTTTTATACAGTGGAGCTGCTGGTGGGAAGTTTCTCAGGAAATCTGAGTGAAGAGCAGGTGGTTTCCCCCAGAAAAATGAAGAGGGGCTCTGCTGAAGGCCCTGAAACCTCCCAGCAGGAGGGAAGAAAATGGCAGAGATGTTTGCAAGGCAAGAGGGAACGAGGCTTGCAAAGAGGAATGACCTCTGTGAAGTGCTCTGAGGAGAAGCAGCTTGGAAAGGAGAATCACAGCTGCAGATGTGTGAGGAATGGATCCAAGATTATCCAGCTGGGATCCAGCTCAAATGGGCGGCTTTTCATCAGCGCAACACACTCCCTTCCATGGCAGCCCCTCTTCCAACCCTGCTCCCATGGACTGAGGTGTCCCTGCCCATGGCAGAGGCTGCACTTGATGGTCTGTAAGGTCCCTTCCAACCCACACCCTTCTGTGATTCCATGATTCTATGATTAAACCCCATTCTTCCTAACTTTTTTATCCAAATCCAGAATCAATCACTGTTTGGTTGGTTTTATTTTGAAAATAAGGCACTTGTTTTCACTGGGGACTCCTTCCCCAGTTTGGAGGCGGAAGTTTTGCATGGGGTTGCACGAACTTCCTTCAGTCTTACCTATTTCAGAGAGCAGGTCTCTGGATCAAGGTCAGAGATGCCAAAACTCGAAGGCTACACACATCCCAGGGGCTCACAGCCGGGTGTTTGTCACCCTGCAACCTGCAGGAATTAATGGATATGAGGAGCAGAGCCAAGATTTGCTCTGCAGGCACACAAATGCCTCATACAATAGAAAAAAAAAAAAACCCAACTCAACTGCTAAAAACCATGAGGAGCTAAACCTGCCTGATCTGCAGGTCCCCTTGTGCTGGTGGAACACAGGAAGGCTCTGCAGGTGGGACTGATGGCAGCAGGTGTTCCTGGGCTTGAACCTCACGATCTCAGCCTCTGCAACAGCTTCAATTAAGGATATTCAATTCAATTAAGGATATTCAATTCAATTAGGGATAATCAGCCAGGTAAGCACAGAGCACATCCCTGCCCTGGGCACCTTTCTGTGCTTGGAGTCAGGGCTACACTGCCTTCACGTCTATCAGGAAGATGCTGTGGGGTTTTGCATTTTATGATGTTTAATGGGTTATTATTTTTTTTCCTTGCTGGCTGTTTGTTTGAGAAATTTCTCCCAGGGGAGCCTTTTTTTGATGGCTTGGTTGCCAGACAGAATGACATCAGACAGACGCTCGCAGGAATGATGAAAAGGCAGAGCCTCATTTCTTAATAACAGCCTCTGGCAGAACACAGCGTGGAGTTGAACACACTGGAGAGCACCAGGCCCTCCTGCTGACAGGGCACAGGGCAGGGGAGGGAGGAGGAAGAGGCTGCTCTGCCCAGCTTGGGCACCAACACCTCCACATTAGCCCGTGGTGCTGCCAAAGTGTCAGCATGGACTTACAGGTTTTGCCAGAGGGCAGGGATGGATGGGATATTTAGAAGGAATTCTTGGCCGTGAGGGAGGGCAGGCCCTGGCACAGGGTGCCCAGAGCAGCTGTGGCTGCCCCTGCATCCCTGGCAGTGCCCAAGGCCAGGCTGGATGGGGCTGGGAGTGACCTGGGACAGTGGAAGGTGTCCCTGCCCATGGCAGGGGGCTGGGTGAGTTTGAGGTCCTTTTCAAATCAAACCATCCTGTGGTTCTGTAATTCTGTCTTCAAAGAAGAGGAAAAGGAACAGCAGAGGATGCTGATGTCCTTGCCCTATCCTAATTATCCCTTATCATTTTCCATGGAATCTCTGCAAGTCTCCTCTCTCCAGGTTTAGTTGAGATTTTCTATTTAATCCTTGGACCCTGTTGTGGTGCTGTTACTGATTTCTCCCTGAAAAAGATGCCAGTTTAAGAAGATCAGAGCCCCTCTTTGTAATGGGGACATCCTGAGCCTTGAGCATCTCTCAGCCTCATCCCTTTCCCCACCCTGGTGCACAGAGGTTCAACCAAGATGTCCTTGCTGAAGGAGCAGTTGTTGGTATTGCAGGGGCTCACTCCAGTTCCTGGGGGTTGCTTTGTCCCCATCCAAAGCCACTTGTCCCTGTTGTGAGCAGGGGACCTTCCCTCCTCAGCTCACCCCTCTGCTGCTCCTCCCTCAGCAGAGCCAAGCTTTGCTGCAGCTCCCAGACCACTTCATTCAGGGTGTGAGTGCAATGAAGTAAATAACACACCAGGCCTTGCTGACTGTTTTATTGGAATAATTGCTTTCTCTGCAGCTCCTTCCCCAGGATGTGCATCCAAGCAGATCAGGTCTCTGTGCTGCTCAGGGTGTCTCACAGCTCCTGAATCCTTGTCTTCACAGCATTTCTGCTGATTCCTGCTGTTCTCTTCCTCATCTCAGCATCTAAAAGCAAGAGGTCAACGAGATGGTCAGATACTCCCTTTTGGATGTGGGCAGAAGACCAAGAAATAAGTGATCAAAAGTTCACAGTTGCCTCAATACCCGATTACAGACCCGTTGCAAAAATCCAACAGTTCCCTGTCAGAGCCCCTAAAAAATCTGAAACTAAACTAAAACCCATCTAAAACTGCAGTTACATCTGGCTTTCAGTTTCTTCTCACTGCCTTCTCTTTTTAAGTTGCTCATAAATTCTTTGGATGCAATTCCTTTTGGGCTAAAGTTTTTTTAAGTTTGGCCATCTCTCAAAAGTACGTTAAAAAATAAATAGAAAACTTGAGAAAATGGGTTTGGCAGTTGACATAAAGTTGTTGTGCAAAAATCCTGTCCTGCCTTCACTTTCCCCAAACCAGAGCCACCCCCAGTCAGCCAGACTGCACCAGTGTGCAAACTGGAATTTCGTTGGAGGGGCCATGAGACCCTTGGAGGGGCTGGGTGAAGAGGGCTCGGATCTCCTTCATCCCAGCCCCTTCCTCCTGGCACTTCTGCAGAGAAACAGGTCAGATTATTTTCTTTACAGCTCCTTTCCCACAGTTGCTCCCTGCTCCACATTACCATGGGATGCATCACAGGCAGACAGGGTTTGCAGGCTGGGCAGGGAGGGGATGGAATCTGTAACAGTTCTGGGATGGCATCAGCAAGGAAAAACCTCATCCCATGGTCATACATAGTCCATGTGCAGTCCCCAAATCCCTTTTATTACTCAGCTGATACCCCATTTCCTGGAGTGTTCAAGGCCAGGCTGGACAGGGCTTGGAGCCACCTGGTTGTCTTGGGTTATAAGATGTGTCTGGGGTGTGCCTTCTATCCCCATCTGTCAGAGCTGGGGGAGTTCTCTGCTGTTCATTGGGCAGTTTTCTTTATCTCTCCCACAGCCAATCCTCCCTCCAGGAGATCTCTGCTGTTCATGGGCCATTAATTATTAATTATCTTCTGTCCATGGCCAGTGAGTGTCCCTGCATGGCTGATCCAATTCCACCATCCCATGGGGAGATGCTCCGCCCAGGGGAGGAGCCAAGCATTCCTACCTGGATACAATCTGAGGTTTGGGACACCACAGCAGCCTTTGCCCCCTGCATTCCCAGAGGAGCAGCTTTCTGCTGCCCTGCATTGCCAGAGGGAGCCCAGGCCCATCTGCAGCAGCCCTGGAGCTGCAGAGGAAAACTCCCCCCTTGTGCAGGATCCCTGCTCCAGCAGAACCACAGCTGGCACTGCAGGAGGGCTGAGCCCCCATGGGATGGGGCTGTGCCACCACCTGACACACAGGGGGACAGGGCATGGTCTCACTCTGGCAGTGTTGGTTTGTATTACTGCATTTTTATTTTTATCTTTATTTTAAAAATTTTTTTCCTAGTAAAGAACTGTTATTTCTACTCCCATATCTTTGCCTGAAAGCCTCTTAATTTCAAAATTATAACAATTCAGAGGGAGAGGGTTTACATTTTCAATTTCAGGGGAGGCCCCTGCCTTCCTTAGCAGCCACCTGTCTGTTCAAACCAGGACACTGGTCTAGGGAAAGGTCTCCCTGCCCTTGGTAGGAATGGGATGAGTGATGAGGTTCCTTCCAACCCAAACCATTCTGGGGTTCTTCGATTCTGGAACGTGCAAAATGTGGCATGGAAAATGCCCAGTGTCCTCTACACACCCTGGATGGATTTGTGCCCTCCACAAATCCTGGGTGGATTTGTGCCCTCACCATTCTAAGAAGTGGCTGAGATGGTTTAAGGAAAAGACAAAGCTCCTGTGAGTATCATCCAACAGCCTGGACGTTCCAGAAGGCTCTCCCTCCTCTCTTTTACCCTGCCATGCTCCTACAAGCAGATTTTGTGGGAGACTCCTCAAGAACCACCAGTGAATAAGGCTGTAAAAGAATATTTTCCTTCTCCTCTCTATTTTTTAAAGTACTGAATTATCCAGGAGCTGTAAGAAACAGCAATGCAGCACGAGGAAGATCAAAGCAGGGATTTCTGGGGTGGGAAAGCTCCCTTCACCCAGGAGCTGGGAGCTTGCCTGGGGAACAGAGAGCTGCTTGTCAGCTCAACACAGGAGATCATTTTCCATTCATTCTCCATCCCCATCGTGTGGATCACAATGGCCATGCCCAGCCTGGGGCAGGACGGTGGTGCCATGCTCTGGAGGGTGACAAACAAGGGACACAGTGTGGTCCTTCCTGGGCCAGGGAGGAAGGGGATGCATGCCTTAAATCAGATACACAGAGGGGTTGTAGGAATTGGGTGTTTGCTGCTTTTGTTTGTGTTGGTTCTTTCCTCCAGGCTGAATTCCCACTTTTCTGCAACTCTGCAGAACATGGACACCCTGGTTTAACCTGCAGCACACAAACACAGGATTTGAATGAGTAAATCCACCAAAACTCAGTACTTGGGGATTTATTAGAGCAAATTCCTCTCCTCTCCTCTCCTCTCCTCTCCTCTCCTCTCCTCTCCTCTCCTCTCCTCTCCTCTCCTCTCCTCTCCTCTCCTCTCCTCTCCTCTCCTCTCTCTCTCCTCTCCTCTCCTCTCCTCTCCTCTCTCTCCTCTCCTCCTCTCCTCTCCTCTCCTCTCCTCTCCTCTCCTCTCCTCTCCTCTCCTCTCCTCTCCTCTCCTCTCCTCTCCTCTCCTCTCCTCTCCTCTCCTCTCCTCTCCTCTCCTCTCCTCTCCTCTCCTCTCCTCTCCTCTCCTCTCCTCTCCTCTCCTCTCCTCTCCTCTCCTCTCCTCTCCTCTCCTCTCCTCTCCTCTCCTCTCCTCTCCTCTCCTCTCCTCTCTTCTGTTTTTTGAAGGACACCTGTAGGATCCAAGACCATATAAATCACAGTTTCTCCAACTGCAGGAAAGTTTGGGAAGGGTTTTTAGATAATCTACATAATTTAAATGACTTTGCCTCACCTGCAAATGCCTTAAAAGGGCTTAAAAATTGTGGGTTTGGAGATGGAGAAATAAATGTTTTCACCCCTCAGGGTTTGGAGCAGGGATCCTGGATCCACACCCAGAGCTATTCCGGCAGTTAAATTAAGGTCCTTAATACAGCATTTGTCTTCCTCATCCCCTTGCAAACGCAACTTTACTGCCCATGAGCACATGGAGATTGGCTTGACCCTGTGATGTTCATAAATTGGATTTGAACAAGAACCCCAAATGACTAAGGGAGAAAAAAACCCCAAGCAGAGCCCAATTCCAACCCCTGGCATCGCTTTCCCTCCTGCCAAATTCTCCATCTCCAGCTGGGATGGACACTGGACTGCAGGGAACTGGGCTAATGAGAAACAGATAATCTTGAGAGGCCCTGGGAGAACTGGCAGGGCTGGAGATGTCCCTGGAGAATGTTCTGGAGTGGTGGGAGGGTGGGACAGCAAAGGCCTTTTCCAGGAGAGAGTCAGCTGAGATGGTCACATGCAGTTTGTCATCACTGCCAGCTGAAAGTGGCCTTGGAAGGCTGGGGGAGGGCTGGCCTGTCCTGGAAAGGGGATCTGGATGGCTGAAATCTGGGCAGCACATGTGCACCCTCCTTGCCTGTGTGAACCCCTTGGCTTTCTCCTCTCCTGCTCCCAATCTTCCAAAAAAAGCAGAAAGCTTCCACCCCTGCCTGTTCTGGTGCCTGTGGGCTCACACTGTCCTCCAGCTCCTGCCTTCAGGGAATGGTGTCATGGGCCAGATTATCTAGAAGAATCCTCCAAACCAGGCCTTGCACCTCCCACCTGGATGAGCTGGGTGAGTACAGGGATCCTTGGAGGAGCGATAGACGATCATATTTATAAAGCTTTCCTGTTTCATCTTCCCCAACAGATCCTCCTAAAACTCAGGGTTCCTGGAGCTGGCTGGCCCTGGAATCAGGCTCTGAAGAGCTGCAGCAGTAATGCCTGATCCGTGGCTGGTGCTTTTTGCTGTCCTTTCCCTCATTAACCACCTCATTAATTGATAAGGGAAGGAAGTGGGGAGCGGCGTTCCCAGAGCCGCAGCGCCAGATGAAGGATGCATGATGCACTTCCCTAAACTTCCATTTGGCCCTTTTTCCTCTTGCCAAAACAAGCAAACAAACAAACATCTGAGACTTCACTGTTGTTCTGGGGCACTGGAAGCCACGGGGACAATGCTGATTTTCCAAGGCATCTGCAGGATCACTTTCCAGGGCTGGAGGAACACTCCTGATCCAGGTACACAGCTGCCCTTGCCCTGGGGACACTGCTGACAGAACACACAACAATGGCCTGGGAGGGAGCTGAAAGGTTTTGATCACAGTTTAAGTCAGGAATCAGCAACATTCCTTTCCCTGGAGGTTACTGTGGCATGCATTAAAGCAGGACTAAAGTTCAAGCAAAACGTGAGCCAGCATTGCACAATGCTGGCAAAAGGTCCCGTCATGAACGCTTGGAGATTGTGGGGAAGAAGAAATTTAACCCATTTGCCTGCTTTTTCCCTACTGCTGTGCCACCCAGATGATCTCCAGGAGGTCCAGGGGGATCTGCTGAGCTTTCTGATGGCAGCCCTGGGGGTGAGGTGATGAGGGTTTGCTGTGTCTGACTGGCCTGGCTGTCACACAGCCTCCCCTGGGACACAGCTCAGAGAGACCAAGGCTGTTCCCCACAACTCCTGTCAGACCACTTGGGATGGTGGTTTCACCTATGGACCCTGGATTTGGGAAGAAGATAAAGGGATTTGTTTTCAGAGCAGTGCAGCACAGAAACAGGGTCCAGATCTCTCTCCAGACAACTCTCCATACCTACCTGGACCTTCCTCACATCCCAGGAGTGCTTGGCTCTGCATCCCTGTCCTGGATTTTTTCCATCCCTCTCTCCATCAGAGACAGGTTATCAATTTCCTGATTAATTGGATTATTTCCCATTGTATAATAATTGGATTATTTTCCCTTTTAAATCCAAGTCCAAGCCATCCTGCTGTTCCTGAGGGGTATTTGGGTTTCAGCAGTCACAGAGATCCCTGCCTGCATCTCCTTACAGGGGATGTGAAGCCCATGGTCCCACTCTGTGAACTTCAGGCTCCTTCTGGGCCACTCAGCCCTGAGAAAAGGCTCCAGATCCAAGCAGGCAGCATGTCCCAGGAGGTTTAGGGGAAGAAGGATCCTCACCTGTGCAAGAGCACCCCACACCTCTGCATGCACAGGCACAGGAGGGCCAGGGATGAGGGGTCAGGGCTCAGGGCTCAGCTCTCTCCCTGCTGCTGGACTCTGTGAGCTCAGCAAGCTGCTGGCTCTAAAGGAGCAGCCTGGGGTTCCACAGCATGGCTCTGTGTGTGACCCAAGCTGGGACACCAATGTCCCTCCTGACGGGGTCTCTGCTGTCGAGATGACCCCGAGGGGTTGGAAAGTCTCTTTTTCCCAGCCCTGAGACTGAAGAAGAAGAAGACAGGATTCCTTGGCTCTTGTTCTCAAGGTTGTTTATTTTCTGTTATCTATAAAATTCTTTCTCCAACCTGCTGAGATCTGTCCAGCACGTTGGTTCATGGCACACTGACTGCCCTTGGGGTGGTGTTAGCTTTTTATACTAAAAACTACATGTTTATTTACAATAATTTTCCAGTACCTATCACCTGTGTTAGACAGTCTGTCTCTACTCTAAACCAATCCAAAAGTGCCACCATCACAGCAGAAGATGGAGGCCAAGAAGAAGCAGGAGAAAGGACAGAACAGGCCCAGATTCCTCCATCTTGCCTCCTGAATCCCCATTCTAAAAACACCAAAATTCTACATTTTCACCCTGTGATAAATTCACTATCATCCTATTCAAACCCTTGTGGCTTGTAACTCTTCACACAAAGTTGGTAATTTTTTCCACGGGTTAAAATCGAAGGCACAGGTGTCTTTGATTCTGTGCCAAGGTCTCTGAGCCTCCAGGGCAGTCAGAGGAATTTCCTGTCACATTCCCCTGTGGCAGTGCCCTGGAGCTGCAGCACTGCCATGGAGAAACCACCCCTGGCAGGGCAGGCAATGAGGAAAGCTGAATGCCCAGCAGAGCTGGAATTCAAAAACTCTGCCTGGAACACACCAGACCCCTGGCTTGTGCCTGCTTTCAGCACAGCCAGATGGAATCCAGGAGATAGGCTAGGAAAAATACGGGCTTGGAAAACAGAGACACGGCTTTGATGTGCAACCACCACCCCTCTCCTCTCTGTTATTCCTTCTCCCTCACGCCAGGCTGCTCTAACAGATGCTTTCCCTCTGCCCCACGATTCAGGGGTCCCTGGGCAGATGAATTCATCACTCAGATAACTATCCAGCAGCCACGAGGCAGAGGAGGCCAAGGAAAACACACATCCATCAGCAGATACATGGTGCAGCTCTCCCCCTCCTTGAGGGATTCACCTTGGGAATTCAAGCACAGAGTGATGGCTGCAGTGAGGAGAGCTGGGAGGGGATCCAGGACCCCCCAGATCCCACAGGGGGTCTGTCAGTGTCCCTGCAAGGTGATTCCCTGCAGAGGAGCACAGCCCACACCTGAGCTGGGCCCAGCCTTTGCCAGCCAGACTGATCTCCTGCAGAGCTCTCTGAGGGGAAGGGGCTGGTGCTGAATCAGGAAGGCAGCATGGACAGCACAGATGCCTTCAGCTCACAGCCCCTGACCTCCCTGAGCTGCACAAAACCAAAAATGGCATCGTGGTGGATTAAAGCTTCCCCCCAAAAAGAAAAACTAAACAAAAAAAAAAAAAAAAAGCAAAAGCAAGACAAATTCCCATGAAGACAGAGCTTCACCGTGTCTTCCATCTTGCCTTCCCACAGAGCCCCTGGCTGGTCTCCAGCCCCCAGCTGGGCAGCAGCACAGATTTCCCAACACAGCAATCTGAGAGATGTGTGTGACACAGGGAGCTGCCTCCCGACCCCTGCACTGCAGGAATGTGTGGCCTGCTGGGCCAAGTGAGATAAAAAATGTGCCATCCGCATCCAGGGGGGTGCTGGGCCTGCAGGGATGGGGTTATGTAGCTAAACTGGGAGAATGAGTCAGGCTGGGGAGCCATTGGTTTTTGTGGGTCTGGATTGAAGGCACTTGACACAGTAGTTCATGTTCAGACTCAGGTGTTTGTTATTTCTTATCAGTGAAACAGTCTCACAGCCATGAGTTCTGCATCAAGGCAGAAAATGGCCCACAATCTCCTGTTACAAAGTCTTTTAAGACTAAACTATCCAATTAAGAGCTGACACCTGGATTATTTTCCCTTTTAACCCAGTAACTGATCTCAAAGAGCCCGCAATGCAGAGTTTTCCACCCAATTACAAAATGCCACCCAAACCCAAGAAGAAGAAGGAAGAAGAAGCATGAAGAGAAACCCAGGATGACACCCTGTGCCCTCCATCTTGCTCCCATCCACAACACACTAAAAATCCCCAAACCTAAATTTCTCACCAAGTGATGCACCTACACTGCTCTCTATAATCTATTTCACACTTTTGTGGCTCCAGTCTATCTTGAAGTCTGGGAAACTTTCTCCATGAATGAGGGTCAAAGTCAGGGCTCCCCTGCCACCATCATATTTTCTGAAAAATCCTCTTTGCCCAGGATTCTTCTCCTGGGAAGCTGAGAAGCCTCCAAGAAAAATTAAAACAATACTATCTCATCTGCTTCTTCTGCATTTTGCTGCTTTGGAATGTGGTTTGGAGATTATTTATCCAACAGGTGGTTGTTTGATTGGTTTCACGTGAATTGTTTTAACTTAATGACCAATGATGCTGCAGCTATGTTGGGACTGGAGAGAGCCACAAGTTTTTCCTTAGTATCTTGTTAAACCTTCTGTAATTATCCTTTTGCTATTCTTTAGTATAGTTTTAGTATTGCATAATATAATATAATATAATATAATATAATATAATATAATATAATATATATAATATAATATAATATAATATAATATAATATAATATAATAATATAATATAATGTAATATAATATAATATATATATATAATATAATATAATATAATATATATAATATAATATATAATATAATATAATATAATATAATATAATATAATATAATATAATATAATATAATATAATATTTGCCTTCTTTGCCTGGTCACAGTTATAAGGGTGACCTGTGCCAATCCTACAGGGTTCATCCTACAGGGTTCATCCTACAGGGTTCATCCTACAGGGTTCATCCTACAGGAACACACTTGGACACCTCTGTGGGATGTGATGGGAGCTGGGCTGAGCTCTGAGGAGGAGGAGGCCAAAGTCAACAGCAGTACTGGGAGAGGAGCTCAGGCACTGGCTGGGAGAACAAGGATGGGATCATGATGGATCTGAAAACGTGACACATCTGCCTGGAGTTGTCCAGGAAAATAAATTTTTGTGGTGTTAGGGTGGTGGCAAAGAAGAATGAGGGAAACAACAAGAGGGTGTAGCAGGTTCTCTCAATGCTTTGCTCCACGTCAATCCCACCCTTGGGAGGATTTGGGTCTGTTTGGACTGAAGAGGAGACATTTGGAGTGGTCAGGATCAAAGCCTCAGGAAGTTGTTGGCACTGATGCAGTGCAATAAATAGATGTATAACACAACATTTTCCTGTCATTCCAGTCCATTTTCCATGGATCTGGTGGGAGCCCTGACTCTCCCCTCCCACCAGCTCCATCCGTGCTGTGCCTTTAAGTGCTGATCTAAGGGAAAGCTGAGAGTTTGCTGCTGCTCCCCCTGCACGTGATGGATCACCTGAACAGTCTCTCCTCCATGATATTATGGGCCCCAACCCGTGATCTTGGGTAGAATTCAAAGTCTGGCTTATCAGCAAAAAAATAATCTAGTTAAACTTAAAACAGCAAGACTCAGCTCAGGCTAGAGGATGATTTATTAAGAATCATGGACTTTGGAGACAGAGAGAGGGAAAGGAAGCCACAAACCCCACAGACAGCCTGTAAAAGTTCCAGTTTATAATCCAACAGGAGTGGCTGGACAGCTCAGGCTGGAAAATCAGCTGGGATTCATCACAAGGCTCTGCCTCCTGCCCCCTCCCTGGGTGCCCCCATCCCCTGTCCTGCCCAGGCTGGGGTGACCAGGGCGATGTGGCAAATCCCATGTGCTCATCTGATTTGGGCACAGCCTGGCTTCAAGAGGAGCTCACAGCAAAATCCCTTTCAGTGACAAATAGCTGCACTTTTTCTCTCTTAACCAGGGAGAAATAGTTCATTTAATTAATTAACAATTTGTTTAAAGCAGGCATCTCTATGATAGATATATATATAAAAATATATACCTGGCAAGTTTTTTTACAGGAGTGTGGTGGGTTGACAGGAAATAGGTTTTCTGGGAATGGAGTGGTCAGGGCCATGGGTGCTCAGATTCTGAAATTGGCACCTGTTTTGGCCATTGGGTGTTGGTTACGCCTCTGAGAACACAGGGGTTAAAAGCAGAGCTGTCCCCTGGGAACTTCCTTTTGGTTTCTAGCTGGGACCTGGTCAGACCTCCCCCGTCCAGCCCTGCTGGCTGGGCGGGGGAGGGGACCTGCGGCCTTGAGGTAAGCTGAGTTTTGGGACAGAGAGGGGCTTGAAGGCCCCCGGGATGGAAGGGTGGAGGTGCACCAGGAGCCTTGTGCAGCCCTCCCAGCAGAGAAGCCCCGCTGAGAAATTTGGGCAGCCCCCCCCTCCCCGGGAGACGAGAGACAGAAACCGCGCTCAGTGTACGGTGTTGTGGCCTTGAGGCCTCGGAGTTGGCAGCATGCCCGGCTCGTGGAGAAGGGGAGGAAGGTGCAGCGGAGAAAGAGCCTGGCCGCCTGTAGAAGCCTTTAACCCCTGTTTGGACAATGAAAATCTTACAGAGCATTGACCCTTTCTGGAGCAAGAAATAGGCAGGTGTGTTGTGAATGCGGGGTTGTGAGAGAACCCCAGATGGGCAAGAGATAAGAAGTAGCTGTAGCTGGACGCTTTTTGTCAGCCATGGACAGAACCATGCTTCCTTGTGACACAGAGGCTGCATCCAGGGGGAGGCGGTGGCTCGGACCGAGAGGGTTCAGTTGGAGACCCCCGGCCCCAGGGGGTAGAGAAATATGGGGGGGACAAAGGATGTCCCGAAGGTTCAGTGTTGGAGACCCCCCGGCCCCAGGGGGTAGAGAAATATGGGGGGGACAAAGGATGTCCCGAAGGTGAGACTGTGCTTTTTTTGGAAAGAGACAAAGCATCCTTAAAAAGACAACCCTCGAAGCAGCTCTAGTCCATGTTCATGTGGTGAGAGCACTGGACATGAAAAGGAAGAGGTCACCATGGCCCAAGAAGGACTTCTGCTCTTGATAGACTGGAGATTGAGTATTTACAGAGTGATGATGGACTGAGAGTTGAACTTTGAGAGATGTATTGGGAGAATCTGGTAGGGGGGAGGAGGAAATGCTTTTGTGAAGTTTTCATTGTCTCTGTGTGTGTGTGTGTGTCTGCGTGTGTATGTGTCTTGTTTGTAGTGTAGTTAATAAACTTTTTGTTCCCTCTATTCATAAGCTTGAAGCCTGCTTTGCTTATTCCTGGCCCCATCTCACAGCAGACACCAGGGAAGAGGTATCTTTCCATGGGGGCGCTGGCATTGTGCCAGTGTCAAACCATGACATTTTTGGTTCCCTGACCGGGAAATGGAATTTGAGGAGAGTGAGAAGATAAAGCTGTGAGATGGGATCAAAAAGGAATAAGAACAAAGCATGTATTGAGTGAAAGTAGATGAATAGTAGAATCTAAGGATAGAGATTTGACTGTTTGTAGAAGTGTAGTTCATAGAAGTGTATTGTAAGTAATTTTGTTAATAATTTTTAAAAGTGTGTTCTCAGAGGCGAAGGGTGGAATGTGGTGGGTTGACAGGAAATAGGTTTTCTGGGAATGGAGTGGTCAGGGCCAATGGGTGCTCAGATTCTGAAATTGGCACCTGTTTTGGCCATTGGGGTGTTGGTTACGCCTCTGAGAACACAGGGGTTAAAAGCAGAGCTGTCCCCTGGGAACTTCCTTTTGGTTTCTAGCTGGGACCTGGTCAGACCTCCCCCGTCCAGCCCTGCTGGCTGGGCGGGGGAGGACCTGCGGCCTTGAGGTAAGCTGAGTTTTGGGACAGAGAGGGGCTTGAAGGCCCCCGGGATGGAAGGGTGGAGGTGCACCAGGAGCCTTGTGCAGCCCTCCCAGCAGAGAAGCCCCGCTGAGAAATTTGGGCAGCCCCCCCCTCCCCGGGAGACGAGAGACAGAAACCGCGCTCAGTGTACGGTGTTGTGGCCTTGAGGCCTCGGAGTTGGCAGCATGCCCGGCTCGTGGAGAAGGGGAGGAAGGTGCAGCGAGAAAGAGCCTGGCCGCCTGTAGAAGCCTTTAAACCCTGTTTGGACAATGAAAATCTTACAGAGCATTGACCCTTTCTGGAGCAAGAAATAGGCAGGTGTGTTGTGAATGCGGGGTTGTGAGAGAACCCCAGATGGGCAAGAGATAAGAAGTAGCTGTAGCTGGACGCTTTTTGTCAGCCATGGACAGAACCATGCTTCCTTGTGACACAGAGGCTGCATCCAGGGGGAGGCGGTGGCTCGGACCGAGAGGGTTCAGTTGGAGACCCCCGGCCCCAGGGGTAGAGAAATATGGGGGGGACAAAGGATGTCCCGAAGGTTCAGTGTTGGAGACCCCCCGGCCCCAGGGGTAGAGAAATATGGGGGGACAAAGGATGTCCCGAGGTGAGACTGTGCTTTTTTTTGGAAAGAGACAAAGCATCCTTAAAAGACAACCCTCGAAGCAGCTCTAGTCCATGTTCATGTGGTGAGAGCACTGGACATGAAAAGGAAGAGGTCACCATGGCCCAAGAAGGACTTCTGCTCTTGATAGACTGGAGATTGAGTATTTACAGAGTGATGATGGACTGAGAGTTGAACTTTGAGAGATGTATTGGGAGAATCTGGTAGGGGGGAGGAGGAAATGCTTTTGTGAAGTTTTCATTGTCTCTGTGTGTGTGTGTGTGTCTGCGTGTGTATGTGTCTTGTTTGTAGTGTAGTTAATAAACTTTTTGTTCCCTCTATTCATAAGCTTGAAGCCTGCTTTGCTTATTCCTGGCCCCATCTCACAGCAGACACCAGGGAAGAGGTATCTTTCCATGGGGGCGCTGGCATTGTGCCAGTGTCAAACCATGACAAGGAGGAAGACAGAAAGCTGGAAATAAAGTGAAAAGAATTTTTCAGGATCAAGGTGTCATCTTTGCAAAACCTGATAGTTTGGGAAAAAAAAATCCCCTTTTCCACTAGGAAGCTGTAACATCCCAAATATTTGGCTCATGCTTACAGAAAGCACTGCAGGCTTTATTAATGATCACAAAAATCCAAGGATGAAAACATCCAAGCTCACACCTCCCTTTCTGCAAAACTATTATGTTCATTCATAAAAGGGAAAAAAACCCACACCCACCAACCTGATACCATCAGCTGGGATGGAAATATTCAGGAAACAAAGCAGTGAGGCTGGACTTCTTCCCCATACCATTCTCATTAAGGCCTTATATTTGAATAAAGACCTGAAAACAGGCAAAACCCTGAGATTCTCTCAAGGGTGAAGTCACAGCTTGGGTCCCTGTCACAGACATCTTTTATGAAAAATCCTTTCCTTAGGATTTTTCCTCCTGAGAAGCTGAGAGGCCTCAGGAACAAAATGTGAACAATGATTATCTGCTGCTATGGGATGCAACAGGTGCATCTGTGATTGGTCTCATGTGGTTGTTTCTAATTAATGGCCAATCACAGTCAGCTGGCTTGGACAGAGAGCCCGAGCCACAAGCCTTTGTTTTCATTCTTTCTTTTTCTACCCTTAGCGAGCCTTCTGATGAAATCCTTTCTTCTATTCTTTTAGTATAGTTTTAATATAATATATATCATAAAATAATAAATCAGCCCTCTGAAACATGGAGTCAGATCCTCATCTCTTCCCTCATCCTGGGACCCCTGTGAACACTGTCACAGGTCCCAGATAGGACTGTCACAGGTCCCAATACAGGGAAAATGTATTAATGAAGATAGAAATTATTAGGGGAGAGTTGACAGGGGAAACCTTCCCTTGACTGCACCAGAAGGGTTTTTGCTGGGCAGGGCTTGGAGGGACAAGTGAGGGCTCTATGGGGATGGGAATGTGTTTGGGAGGTGTTAAAGGCAGGGATTTAATTTCTGCCAGGGCCACACTGGGAGAGCAGCTGAGCACTGCTGCCACTGAACACCCAAAATCTGTGTCCTGCAGGACTGAGAGGGTGGGGACAGCTGTGGGCGGCAAGAGGCTGCCCCCAAAAACCTCCTGTGTGCTGCACCTGGAGGAGGCAAGCTGAGTCTTGGGTCAAATTGGGTTTGATAAATTCTAGAGAAACAGAATCACAGAATAATGAGGTTGGAAGAGACCTCTAAGATCATCGAGTCCAACCCATGCCCTAACACCTTAACTGGACTATAGCCCCAAGTGCCATGTCCAGTCTGTTCTCAAACACATCCAGAGATGGTGATTCTACCACTTCCCTGGGAAGAGAATTCCAGTGTTTTATTATTCTTTCGGTGAAAATTTTTTTCCCAATATCCAACCTATACCTTCCATTTTTCTCCCTGGTTTAATAAGTGGCCAGCAAAATATGCTTTCCCCTTAAAACCAGGCCTCTTAACCCCAAAATGGTGATTTGGAACCCGTCCTCATCCCTTTAACTATTCATTTTTGCTTTTCTGGTGGCTCTTCATCTTGTTTTGATAAAACATCCACTGCTGGGTGTCACACAAGGATTTACATTTGTGAGAGAGGGAGAGAGGTGAATGCACCAAAGAAATAAGAGCCCACCCAGCCCCAGAATCTGTTCTGTGACCTGAATTCCCAAATTCCTGCCAGGGGGAACCAGGAGGAGCTCAGCACCACCAGGGGATCAGCACCAGGAGCAGAGAGCAGAGTCTCAGTCCCCACATCCTGCATGGGGCTGACATCAGTTCCTCCTGCGTTTATTGACATGGTCCCAGCTCTGGCCCGATTTTTTTTTTTTAATTACCTCATAATTGTTGCAGCACTCAGGGTTTTTATAAGCCTCCTGCTTTCCTCCAGGTCAGCACTGAGTGGCCCCAGCTGCCCCCATTTTTTAATCACCAAATAAAAGAGGAACGCAGATGCATTTCCTTGCACTGATGAGAGACCCACGGTGGGGTTTAAAGGAGGAAAAATTACTCACATTTTAAGTAATTTTGGGGCCTTTCTTGCCCCCTCCATGCCTTGGTGCCAGGAGGTACCCAGAGAGGTGGAGATGCCCTGAAGCCATGGACATCCTGAATGCCCTGAGAGCTGCAGGTTTCCCCTTCAGGGAGGTTTTGAGTATTTTATTTTTGTCAGGCACTTTGGAAATGTCTTACAGAGAGAGTAGCAGCAATAAGAGGTGAGTTTAAACCTGGAGAGTGGGCCTGGTGGGCTGCCTGTGGGAGGTAGGAAGCAGGTGGGGTTTGGCTTTTTTTTCTGGCAATTAGGAACAGATCGAAGCTATACGAGAGCAGGGAGTAAGGGCTGGGTTGAACTGCAGCCAGGAGGGGTTTTTGGGGAAGGTTTCCCATTAAAACACCCACCATGCAACAAACCTGACCAGAGAACAGAGATGGAGACACCCCATCCCACTCTGGTGATGTTCCCATTGCACACCAAGCAGCACAGCTCTGCTCTGTGAGCTGGCCAAGACACAGAGAAGAAATTTTCAGATCTCCTGGGGCCCAGAGGCACCCTCTTCTCAGGGCACAGAAATTCCTGTGCAGCACACACCCAGCAGGCAGCACTGTGAAGAGCAGATGACATTTTAATGCAATATAAAATATGTTACTGGGTCACTCGGTGCTGTTTGGGTTGGCTGGGGGACATGGGGACAGCACATCTGCCAGCATGGTCCTGCTCACAGCACAGCCACACTCTGCAGCCCTGGGAAACCATGTCCTGCTTTCAGGGAGAGGGCTGAGGGTATTGGAATATCACCAATATTGCAGACAGGACGTGCCTGAGCTTGTCTGGCCCTGCTGCTGAACCAAACAGCGGCACTGTGGTGTTTCACCCCACAGACCCTTTTGGCTGGCTGGGTGTGTGGTGTTTCACCCCACAGACACTTTTGGCTGGCTGGGTGTGTGGTGTTTCACCCCACAGACACTTTTGGCTGGCTGGGTGTGTGGTGTTTCACCCCACAGACACTTTTGGCTGGCTGGGTGTGTGGTGTTTCACCCCACAGACACTTTGGGCTGGCTGGGTGTGTGGTGTTTCACCCCAGAGACACTTTGGGCTGGCTGGGTGTGTGGTGTTTCACCCCACAGGCACTTTGGGCTGGCTGGGTGTGTGGTGTTTCACCCCACAGACACTTTGGGCTGGCTGGGTGTGTGGTGTTTCACCCCACAGACACTTTTGGCTGGCTGGGTGTGTGGTGTTTCACCCACAGACACTTTTGGCTGGCTGGGTGCTGCAGCTGGGCCCGTGGGGACAAGTCCAGGCCTGCAGGAGCTCTGGTGTGGTGGGATGGAGCTTCCCCCCATAACAGGGGCTGCTCCTCAGGTTTCCCTCTGCTGGAGAAGCTTTAAGGTGATGGTGAAGGAAAGGAGTCGGTTCTGATGGAGGGTTTGGATCCAGAGCTTTATTCTGGCCCACAGGCCTCTGAATGCAGCACCAGCTCCCACAGAACTCCCTGACCCCGTGGTTGCTGCTCCTTTGAACCCCGGGCAGAGGGGCAGGGAAGGGGTAGGGAGCCACCAAGCAGGGACAGGAGGGGAGGGACAAAGGGACAAAGGACACCTGGATGGCCCCGTGCCCCCCGGGGGTAGAGGGCATCCTTTGAATCTGCCAATCACTCAATGCCCTTCGGGAATTCCAGGACTGACAGACAGTGCTGGGAGGGGTCAGGGTGGGGAAAGGAGAGGTGACTGACACACCTGGCAGGGAATCTTCAGGGGAGGGACCCGGGGTTCTGAGGCAAACCCTGAAATCAGAATGCAACATGAGGGAGGGCAGGAACTCATGGATTTGTCTGTGTGAGAGACTACCCCGTGATAAATTCACTATCATTCTACTTAAACTTTTGTGGCTTGTATTTTGTGGGAACCCAGAACATTCCTCTGGCTGTCCAGGATGGCCAAGACCCTGCCAGGGGGCTCAGAGGCACTGGCACAGAGCCCACAGGATCACCAAAACACCTGTGGGTTTGATTATGACCCATGGAGCAAATTACCAACCTTATATGAAGATCCGCAAGCCACGACAAATTAAGTAGAATGATGCTGAAGATATCATGGGGTGGAAAAGTAGATTTTGGGGTTTTAGAATGGGGGTTCAGGAGGCAAGATGGAGGGATCTGGGCATGTCCAGCCTTTCTCCTTCTTCTTCTTGGCCTCCATCTTCTGCTGTGATGGTGGCACTTACAGATTGGTTTAGAGTAGAAGCTCACTGTCTAACATAGGTGATAGGTATTGGGAAGTAATTGTAAACATTGTACACGGAGTTTTTAGTATAAAGACATAACACTGCCCTGGGGGCAGGCAGAGTGCCTGGAACTGTCCTGCTGGATGGACCTCGGCAGGGCAGGAGAAAGAATTTTATAGATAAAGAACAATAAACAACCTTGAGACCAAGAAATGAAGAGCTCCGACTCCTTCTTCAAGCTCTGGGCTGGGAAAAGAGACTTTCTAACACATCTGGGGGTCGCTCTGACCAGCTAGATATCCCGACAGTAATTCTTCATGTAAGTTTGGTAATTGCTTTTCCAAGGGCTAAATCAAAGGCACAGGGGTCTGGGGCTCTGTGCCCAGGGTCTCTGAGCCCCCTGGGCAGGGCCTCGAGCCCTCCAGGGCAGCCAGAGGAATTTCCTGGGTTCTGACAGGTGTCCACACTGACCCCATTCCTTCACCTGGATGGAAGCTGGAGAGGGATGAGCAACAAAACATCCCCTGAAAACATCCCCTAAACTGAGACAGGTCCTTCTGGCTGGCCAGTCAAACCAGTAGCCCAGGCTGGGGAAGAGGCCCAGCCCTATGAACCCTCTGCTGGGGCACTGGAACAGCTGGCAGCAACTGATGCTGTTTGTTCAGATGAGAACAATTTTCCTGAGCTTGTGCTCTTGACAAATGCAACCTGGAGGCCTCCAGGCCTGCCTGCCAACAACAACACCAGGGCAGGATGGGGCTGTGTCTGTTTGCAGCCGAGCTGTCAGCTGCACTGGGGGCTCTGGGGTTCACTGGGCTCGTCAGCCGTACGAGCATCCTCAGCCTCCAGGGAAATGTGAAATCACACACCCTCTGGTCATTGCCAGACCCTTCCTTCCTTCCTTCCTTCCTCCTTCCTTCCTTCCTTCCTTTCCTTCCTTCCTTCCTTCCTTCCTTCCTTCCTTCCTTCCTTCCTTCCTCCTTCCTTCCTTCCCTTCCTTCCTTCCTTCCTTCTTTCTCCTTCCTTCCTTCCTTCCTTCCTTCCTTCTCCTCCTTCTCCTTCCTTCCTTCCTTCCTTCCCTCCTTCCCTCCTTCCCTCCTTCCCTCCTTCCCTCCTTCCTTCCCCCCTTCCTTCCTTCCTTCCTTCCCCCTTCCTTCCTTCCTTCCCCCCCCCCTTCCTTCCTTCCCCCCTTCCTTCCTTCCCCCCTTCCCTTCCCTCCCCTTCCCTCCTATCAGGATCACCAAAATGGTGATTTGGAACCCATCCTCGTCCCTTTAACTATTATTTTTTGCTCTTTTGGTGGCTCTTCATCTTGCTTTGATAAAACATCCACTGTTGGGTCTCACACATTTGTGAGAGAGGGAGAGAGGTGAATGCACCACAGGAATAAGAGCTCACCCAGCCCCAAATGCACAAAGCCACACAGGAGGGGTCACTCAGACTGACCAAGGCTGCTCTTCCCATGAGAAAGTCAGCCTGGAACTCCCAGTGCCCCCAGCTGATACAGAAATACCTCTCCATCCCTTGCCAAGCCTTCTGGAAAGGGCCAGAGCTCCTCCTGACCCCAGCATTCCCTGGGTACCAGGATGAACAGAAATAACACAGGAAACACAGATTAGAACTGCAGAATATGCTGAGCTGGGAGGGACCCACAAGGATCATCGAGCTCAAACCCTGGCCCTGCACAGGACAGCTCCAAAAATCCCACCATGTGCCTGAGAGACAAGGACTGAAGCAGAAAGGTCCAAATTAACACCCTCATGTCCCAGGACGTGGCAGGGCATGAGGCAGGAGATGCTTCTATGCACACAACTGTCTCCAGGTCTTTACAGCTTCCAAGGAGTGCTGTGGGCTGAGAACATCACCAACCACCACATCCCCATCCCCATCCCATCCCTTCCCATCCCATCCCATCCCATCCCATCCCATCCCATCCCTGTGGAAACCCAGGGCACAGGGAATATTTCTGTGTCTGCTCTGGGGTGCCCTGACCCCCAGGGCAGCCCTGACTTTGACCCTCATCCATGGAGAAAGTTTCCCAGACTTCAAGATTGACTGGAACCCACAAAACTGTGAAATAGATTATAGAGAGCAGTGTAGGTGCATCACTTGGTGAGAAATTTAGGTTTGGGGATTTTTAGTGTGTTGTGGATGGGAGCAAGATGGAGGGCACAGGGTGTTGTCCTGGGTTTCTTCTTCATGCTTCTTCTTCCTTCTTCTTCTTGGGTTTGGGTGGCATTTTGTAATTGGGCAGAAAAGTCCTCATTGTGGGCTCTGTGGGATCAGTTATTGGGTTAAAAGGGAAAATAATCCAGGTGTCAGTTCTTAATTGGATAGTTTAGTCTTAAAAGACCTTGTACCAAGAGATTGTTGGCCATTTTGTGCCTTCTAATGAAAGGCTGCAGAACTCATGGCTGTGAGACTGTTTCACTGATAAGAAATAATGAACACCTGAGTACAAACATGAACTACTGTCCCAAGTGCCTTCAATCCAGACCCACAAAAACCAATGACTGAAATCTCCACACATCCCCATCCCATCCCATCCCATCCCATCCCATCCCATCCCATCCCATCCCATCCCATCCCATCCCATCCCATCCCATCCCAGTTTTCCCTCTCTTTGAATTTTCAGAGATACCTGATGACTGCTTTATTTCACGTGCTGAATAATTTCAGCAGCATCTGCAGTGCCAAATAAGAAAACACATTTCTGAGAACACATTTCTGCTTCTGAAACTCACTGAGAAGCTCCGAGACATCTGAGAGTGAATCAAACCCACAGCAGGAACAGAGACAATTGAA
Organism: Diglossa brunneiventris; assembly: GCA_019023105.1. Classification (NCBI taxonomy): domain Eukaryota; kingdom Metazoa; phylum Chordata; class Aves; order Passeriformes; family Thraupidae; genus Diglossa; species Diglossa brunneiventris. The sequence continues at coordinate 7,385,209 of CM032376.1, forward strand.
ATGAAATTTAAAAGTGAAGGAAATTAAAGATTTTTTTTTAAAGGAAGGAAATTTAGGAAATTTAAAAAAAGAGAAGAAAAGAATGATTTGTGGGCACCTTGAGATGGAGAAGTGGAGCCCATCTCAGAAAGGAGTGAAAAAATAAGACTTTGTATGAGGTCTAGGGAGATAACTTCAAGGGGAAAAGCTAGACGGTGTTTTTCCAGCTGAACAGAGTTTTAGCAGACAGCATTTTGCAGGCACATTTTTGTTTGATGAAAACCTCTTCAGAGAACACTTCTGCATGGTTCTGAGAGTGTTGTGTTTGGGGAGGGTCACGCCTTGTGCTGTGCCTTATTCCTCTCCTGTATTCAGCCTGACTTGTAAAGACGAGAGGAAATTTCTCCTCTGTAGGTGAAATTCCAAACTTCTCTATTTAAAGATGAGCCCCACACAGTCTGAAACGTTTGAATTTTCGGCAGGATGGAAATTCCTCATTTCTTTAGCACCTTCTGTGGGACTGAGGGGTTCTGCTGCTGAGATTGAGGGGTTGTGGAGCATCCACTCTGCCTCAGTTTCCCCATGCACAGTGCAAGGATATGTTGGGAAGGGGAAAAAATGTCTCTGGCACATGCAGGGCTGATGGTCCTTAGGGTTAGGAGTAGGGTTAGGATTTGGGTTTGGGTCAGGATTAGGGTTGGGGTTAGAATTTGGGTTAAGATTAGGATTGGGTTAGGATTTGGGTTGGGGTTAGGGTTAGGTTTAGCGTTAGGGTTGGAGTTAGGATTGCGGTCAGGATTAGGATTAGTATTAGGGTTAGAGTTAGCATTAGGATTAGGGTCAAGATTAGGTATAGGTTTAAGGTTAGGGTTGTAGTTAGGGTTAGGCTCAGGATTAGGATTGTGATTGGTGTTAAATTTAGCATTAGGATTAGGGTCAGAATTGGGTATAGGTTTAAGGTTAGGATTAGAGTTAGGGGTAGGTTTAGGGTTAGGGTTAGGATTATGGTTAGGTTCACATTTAGGATTTTGTTTAGGGTTTTGGTTAGAGTTAGGGTTAGGATTAGGATATTGGTTAGGACTAGGTTTAGGGTTAGGGTCAGTATTATCTTGAGGTTTAGTGTCAGGATTAGGGTTAGGGTTTGGTTCTGTATTAGGGTTACGAGTAGGGTTCATTGTAGGTTTAGGATTAGGTTTAGGGTTAGGGTTAGGCTTTGGGTTAGGTTCAGGGTCAGGGTTAGAATTATGGTTAAATTTTGGGTTAGGGTTTCTCTTTTTATGGAGATCCAGACACCTCGCTGCCTGCTCCTGGCTTTGGGAATGCCATTGGAGAGCTGGATGGGACAGTGAGGGTCTGTGGAGGGCTCCCCTCAGTGCTCACAGACAGCCTCTTCCTCCTCACCAGACATCTTGGCTCGCTCTGGCCGCTCCTCAGGTGGGAGCAGTGCCAGCTCTGTCCCTGGGCCCCGGCAGGCGGGGATGGAGGGGTGGAGGAGAAGGGTTAGGGTTGGGTTAGGGTTGGAGTTAGGATTATGGTCAGGATTTGGATTAGGGTTAGGGTTAACTTTAGGATTAGGGTCAGGCTTTGGAATAGGTTTGGGGTTAGTATTATAATTTGGGTTAGGGTTAGGGTTAGGTTTGGGTTAGGGTTAGGGTTAGAGTTAGGGTTAGGGTTAGGATGCGTTTTCGATTTAAGCGTACGTTTAGGGTTAGGGTTAGGTTTAGGATGAGTTTTAGATTTAAGGGTAGGTTTACTGTTAGGTTTAGCTTTAGAACTTGGTTTAGAGTTGTGGTTAGAATTATGGTTAGGATTACGTTTTGGATTATGGTTTGGGTTAGGATTTGGTTTAGGGTTACGTGTAGGGTTAGGGTTAGGGCTAGCTGTTTAGTGTCAGGGTAGGGTTAGGATCAGGATTAGGGTTATGATTGGGGTTGTGGGTAGGTTTACGTTTAGTGTTTCTCGTTCTGATGGAGATCCAGACACCTCTCTGCCTGCTCCTGGCTTTGGGGATGCCATTGGAGAGCTGGATGGGGCACTGAGGGTCTGTGGAGGGCTCGCCTCGGTGCTCACAGACAGCCTCTTCCTCCTCACCAGACATCTTGGCTCGCTCTGGCCGCTCCTCAGGTGGGAGCAGTGCCAGCTCTGTCCCTGGGCCCCGGCCGGCGGGGATGGAGGGGAAGCTCTGCCTCCCAAATCGCACCCCCAGCCCCAGCCCGCCCGGCCCCGCCGCTGCCGACAGCTTTATTGCAAATCCGTGGGGAGAGCTGGCCCTGCACCATCCCTGCTCCACAGCTGCACAGGCAGGGAGAGAGCTGAGCAGGAAAGGGGGAGGAATCCCCTGGAAAGCCGTGGTGGAAATTCAGCCACCCTCAGGGAAGTTCCTGCTTGTGCAGAGGAAGGCTGGTGGGAAAAACTCCCGAGGTGAAGTTTTTGTAATGGGAAAAAAAGGGGAAAAATCCCAGAGGTTTTGCACAGCAGCTGCTCTTCGCCCTCCTGAGCCTGACCCAGGAGGGCCAAGTCTTGGTTCTCCCACAGATGGGGTCTCACCCTCTGCCCTACACAGAGCCCAGCCCTCACCCAAAGCCAGTGTTTGATAGCCCCAGGCAGCCAGGGGGGCATCAACCCACCCAGCCCTGCTTCACTCTGCTTCCCCCCTTCCCCAGACCTTGTTCTTGCTGGGATTTGAGCTGTGCAAAACGCACATTTTACCTTTTTAACAATAAAGGTGTCACCTCAAGAAGGAAATGTCTGCATGGATGGAGAGCACTCCATCCTTGGCTGGGCTTAGTGGCTTTTCCCTCTTTTCTTTCCACATTTCCACAGCAACTCCTGGGCATCCTCACTTACCCTGCAGCCCCTGCATCCTCCCCAGGCTCCTGGTGCCCTCCACTCCCCGTGCCATGGCCCCTGGGAGCCTTTCAGAGCTCATCTCCTGCAGAAGGTGCAGGAAGCAAGGCAGGGCAGGATCTCATGGAAAGGGAGAGTGGAAACAGCCGTGCTGGAAGGGATCCTGGGCAGAGGGGCAGGAAAGGGAAATCTCACCCAGCATCCCACCCACTCACCAACATCCTTCCAGGCATGGAAGCAGCACCTGGCCACCAGAATATTTGCTGGGTGTGATGAAGGCCATGAATGGGGAAGTTTAGGAGGTGGACTGTGGAAAACTCTGCAGACAGAGCCTTCCTCATTCCAAACCAAACAGCACATGGGGCTGGGGGGCTCCCACAGACGTGGGGTGCCAATGGGACACTGCAAAGCCAGCAGGGAATGGCTCAGGCCCTTAGCCCTGGCTCCCTGGGCTGCTCCAGGCTTGCAGTGCTGCTTGCAGGGTCTGTGGGATGTCCCCTCTCCCTGGCTGCCCCGAGCCCTGACCCCATCTCCTCACCCTCCTCTGTGCTCAGCTCATTGTGGTGCCCAGACAGCTCCAAAAATGCCAGTGCCCAGCGTGACCCAGGTGTGGAGGGCACTGTGGGCTGGCTGCCCTGCTCTGAGATCCCCCACTGTTCTCCAAAGAATGTCCCCTTGTCCTCCCTGTGCTGGGGCTGGGGGAGCAGGGCAGGGCGGGGCTGGGGACAAAACCCCCCAGTGTGGAGCCCCAGACACAACAGAGCCACACAGGGGGGGCAGCCAGGGCTCCCAGCAGCGCTGGGGTCCCTGCTCAGTGCCAGGGCAAGGGGGCTGCTGTCCCCTCCCTGCCAGCCAGCCCTGGGGACACTGGAGGGAGTGGCACTCTGGGGACAGGGACAGGGGGTGCTGGGTGTGGGAATCCACAAAATCAGAGGGTTTTGGGAAAGCTGCAAAAGGCAGGCCTCAGAGCAGCAGAACTGAGATTAGAGCTCAGCAGCAGCCATGAGATAGTCAGCAGAAAAATTATTTAAACTGTAGAAAAGCAAGGACAAATAGAACAATGATCTGTGTATTAACGCTTGTCTAGAATAACTCTCTAAGCTACAGAAAGTTTATCTAGCAAGATATTAGGAAGGTTGAAGCTTAATAATGGAGCTCTGTACATTGTGTTTTAAGGCTTACAAGTAGGTATTTTATTTGAAATTAGCAAGCATTGTTTTAACCAGAGGTACTCGTGCTTATAGTGGTTGGACGGAACTACTGTCAATGTGCTTTTGCTTTGTGTGACTGGTCAAGAAGCTTTAAAGTGAGTTGTAACATTAAGTTCTTTGTCTGCTGCCTGGGATGTGAGCTGGTGGCATCTTCCCATTGTCATAACCATGTAATGAGGCTGATGCTGGAAAATCAAACAGCTCAAGGCACGTTCCCAGCAGTCCTGTCCCGTTTGTGTCTGTACACAGACCCCGGCCGGTGACACTGGGGGCTCCCCCACATCTGCATTTCCCTGGCTCAGCTGGGATGGCAGGGAGCTCTCCTGCTGCTGCATGGCAGCATCTCCTGCTGAGCTGGGGAGGCAGCAGGCAGGCACTGGCTTCAGGCTGTGCCAAGAGTTTATTTTTCCAGCTCAAATAATTTAATTCAGTGGAAATTCTTTATTTTCTCAACCTGTCTTCTCCTGTAACTAGCCCATCCTAGGGAGTGGCTGGATGGGAACCAGGCAGGATGGCATGGCAAGTCAGCAGGCACAGGAAAAGCCAGAGTTTATGTCATTTATTTTCCTACCAAGCATAGCTTTCTTCTCACCAGCAGAAACCTAAAGCCCAAAATGACATTTCTAATGGAATTTATTATTCCTGATGTCACAACAGGGGGGGATATGTTGTGTTTCCAGCTTCTTGCAACCCCAACAGGCAGCACAGCAAGGGTGGAACAAGGTGTACTGAGATATGGTAAAAATAATAATCAGGTAACAGGTCCATTGATGCAGCAAAATCCACTCACCTGCTCAGGGCTCAGCAAATCCCTCTCCCTGTGGAGATCCTTGTACAGCAAATGCACCAGCTGGGATCCAGGTGGGATGTGGAAGAGTTGGATATTGGAGCTGAGCTGTGCACTTGTGGTTTTGTTAATATCTCCTGAGCAGCAGAAGTTAATGAGCCTGTGGGAAAAAAATAGCCTGAAATTAAATTCTTTATACTGAGGTTGCCAGTTATCCATTACAGGGAATAGGACAGTGCTTGTGTGTGAAATGAGGCATGATTAAAATCATATTTATAAAGGATTAACTGCTCTGTAACAGCTTCATGTCTGCTCTGAGGTGGTAAAATCTCCCCAAACATGTCTCTAATAATCGATACAATAAGCAGGTTAATAAATCAGAATAAAGACATATTGGGGTGAGCATGGATTCTAGACTGCACCTGGTGGGTTTGTGCAGAGGGAAGTGGGGAGGGAAAAAACCCCAGCAGCAATGAGATGTTTGAAGAAAAAACAGCTGTGGTTTATGGAAATGCAGCAGTGGATGTGGGGAGCACCCGTGGAGACACAAGTGCCACTTCCCTGGGTCACAGCTGACCACAGGCTGGGGTTCCAGGGATGCCACCCTGCCCAAACCCAACCATGCTGCACCTCCCACCTGCTAAAACCCAGGAGATACCAGGAGAGAAACCCTCTAGGTCACAGTTAAAGCACGAAACCACCCAGGGCAGTGCAGGAGCGTCGGGGGTAGGACGGTCAGGACGGACGGAGACGAGAGATCTCTGCAGCCAGGGCTGGGAACTTGGGGTTCATTGCAAAGGGCCTGGGTGCAGGGCCCTGCTGGGAGCTGCCAGCCACAGCTCAGAGCAGGACTGAGAGAAGAGAGGGGGAGAGAGGGTGAGAGGGTAAGAGAGCAAAAGGGGTAAGAGAGCGAAGTTCTCATTACAATACAATAAATCTTCTTCTGTGTTGAACATTCTAATTCTCACTAACCAATCTAGTACCAGATACAAATCCTACAGCATTTACATACAGCCTGTAAGAATCATTACATTACCATCCTGTGTTACATTTTAAACCCTAAAAACTCCTCTTTGGGCCCCTTCTGCCAAGCTGTAGGGTCTGCTCTGACCCTTGGAGCTGTCTGCAAGCAGAGGGTGTTGTTCCATCAAAAGGGGATTACCTTCAGCCAGCCACACCATTGTTTTCCAGTTGTTCAGTAACTGAGGTATCTCAAAGCTTGCTTTCATTTCAATCTCACTTAGAGTTTCTATATTCTCAAAATCTTTTGCCAGACAATCATATTGATAAGGCTTTCCTGTTTCATCTTCCCCAACAGGGCAGCCTGCTCTGGCTGCTCCACACAGCAGCCTGGGGATGCTCCCCACAACCTGGGGATGGATTTGGGCAGAGGTTCCCCACTGTGGCTGCTCCAGGATTTTTCCTGCACTCTGTTTGGTGCATCTGTCCCCCAGCAGCCCAGGTCCCTGCTCCAGCATTGCTCCTGGGGATGGATTTGGGGCAGTGGTTCCCCACTGTGAGCAGAACACCCGGGTGCAGAGAAGGCATTTAGCAAAAATAAAACGCAGAGACAGAGCTTGAAATGTTTATTTTCCAACTGCAGGCCATTCATCCAGTGACACCACTCTGTTCCAGTGAGTCTCCCTCTGTTTATATCAGATGATTAATGAGACACAGATTGTCTTTAACCCTGATGGATGTCACAGTCACCAGGGTATGAATTTGGGCTTGGTGTCCCAGCTCTGCTCCCACCTCTGCCTGCAGCCGCCACTCCATCCTCACTGACCCTCATTCTTCCTGATTCATGCTACCAAAATCAAGATTTTATCACAATAATTGTTTTCTGGCCCCTTCATCTGCCCTCAGCAATCAGCACTCCCGAGGCTGGGACCTCTGATAGTGTGGGAAGGGGTCTGAGCTGCAGGAGGAGTGAAGGGACAGATCCAGCAACAAAAGGGGGAGATAAGGGACAAGGCAACTTGGGTTTAGTCTGCCCAAAGCACAAGAAGGGACAGAGACCTGCCAGGACACCCAGGCTGGTGCTTGAGTTTGCAGACACCACCAGCAGACACAGAGAACCAGCCTAAGCCCAGGGTGGTGCCACGTGCAGAGGACACAGGGCTGCTCCAGGAAATGTCCCACACCTTCAGCATCCCCCATGGATTTCGTCCTGCCGGGCTGCTCCATCAACACTCAGAATCCCAGAATGGTTTGGAAGGGAATTAAAGCCCACCCAGTGCCACCCCTGCCATGGCAGGGACACCTCCCACTGTCCCAGGTGCTCCCAGCCCTGCCCAGCCTGGCCTTGGGCACTGCCAGGGATCCAGGGGCAGCCACAGCTGCTCTGGGCACCCTGTGCCGGCGTCTCAGCACCCTCACAGGGAAGACTTTATTCCCAATATCCCTCCTAACCCTGCTCTCTGGCAATTTTAACCTATTCCCCCTTGTCCTGGCACTGTGGGGATGGCCTGGGTGGCACCAGAACCATCCTGCCATGGCCCAGTGCCATCCTGCTCCCACCTCCTGCTCAGCTGGACATTGTGCTTTGCCTCTTTTTCTTTTTTAGTTTTGGGAGGGTTTTAACAGTGAAAACAGCATTTCCAACCTCTCCCATTAATCTGCTGAAGGTGTTGCTGCTGGTGATGGTGAGGGAAGGGTGTGTTTTTGGGCTCTGGGAAGAACAGGGGGTTTTCAGCGACGGATACAATTACAAAAATCACTGGCATCACATGGGATTCACCTTTGTCCAAGGGGAAGAGCTTTAGACATGCTGGAGGAGGAGAACAGTCCCAGGTTTGCCCAGGACACGCTGTCTCTGAACCCCCAGTGTTAGGAGGATGTGCTGGGTACTCTGCAGCACACGTGAAGTTTTACAGAGATGAGCCAGAGGCAGCAGGAGCCAAGAGGGAAACCCCAGAGAAAGACCCCAGAGAATTAAGGGATGTTCCTCTAAGAATGTGACCTCCAAAGGTCCCATCTGACCAAACTGTTCTGTATTTCTGAATGGGGCTGGACTGAAACCAGATTGAACGTGTCACTGCTACAATGCCTTTGCATCCCCTCAGAGCACAGCTCCAGGCAGCAGCAGTGGATACACTTCTCCGGCACTCAAAGCTCAAATTGAAAAGCTGCCATGAACATTAAAAGGAAAAAATGGCTTTTTAAGAACTCCATACGTTTCTATTTCTTTCCTCTTCCTCTCTTTCTCTCTGATTCACCCTATTGATATTTTCCTTGGACTCCAAGCCTAACACATTCATCCTTCTTAGCACATTTTTGGGCTCTTTCCACCATTGTTCTTGGAAACTTTTGTTTTTTTTTTTGTAAGGACATATATTTAGATATACAACCTGATCTCCCACATTAAAAAAACCCTACCTCAGGCTGGGAAGGGAAGAGCATAGAGAAAAGGGAGTTGGGGCCCAGGATGACAGGAGCTCCAGGTGCCAGCAGAGGAGGTGGCATTGCCACGGGGACATTTATCTGTGTCTAGAATTGGATGGCTGTCTCCGTCATGGAACATCTCCCAAAACATTTGCTGGCACCAGTGCAGGGGGGGTCACTGCAGCTGCCCCCATGGGCCCTGTCAGGGGAGAAAATGGAGTGACCAGAGCCCCGTGGCTCCTCAGCATCCCTGTGCACCTCACTGCTCCCCTGACCCACCTGGGGGTCATCCCTCCATCCATCCGTCCATCCATCCATCCGTCCATCCATCCATCCATCCATCATCTATCCATCCATCCATCCATCCATCCATCCATCCATCCATCCATCCATCATCCATCCCATCCATCCATCCATCCATCCATCCATCCATCCATCCATCCATCCATCCATCATCCATCCATCCCTCCATCCATCCATCATCCATCCATCCCTCCATCCATCCATCCATCCATCCATCCATCCATCCATCCATCCATCATCCATCCATCCATCCGTCCATCCATCCATCCATCCATCCATCCATCCATCCATCCATCATCCATCCATCCATCATCCATCATCCATCCATCCCTCCATCCATCCATCCATCCATCCATCCATCCATCCGTCCGTCCATCCATCCATCCATCCATCCATCCATCATCCATCCATCCATCCATCCATCCATCCATCCATCCATCCATCATCCATCCATCCATCCATCCCTCATCCATCCATCATCCATCCATCATCCATCCATCCATCCATCCATCCATCCATCCCTCATCCATCCATCATCCATCCATCCATCCATCCATCCATCCATCCATCCATCATCCATCCATCATCCATCCATCCATCCATCCATCCATCCATCGTCCGTCCATCCATCCATCCATCCATCCATCCATCATCCATCCATCCATCCATCCATCCATCCATCCATCCATCCATCATCCATCCATCCATCCATCCCCATCCATCCATCATCCATCCATCATCCATCCATCCATCCATCCATCCATCCATCCATCCATCCATCCATCCATCCATCCATCCATCCATCCATCCATCCATCATCCATCCATCCATCCATCCATCCATCCATCCCATCCATCCATCCATCCATCCATCATCCATCCATCCATCCATCCATCCATCCATCATCCATCCATCCATCCATCCATCCATCCATCCATCCATCCATCCATCCATCATCCATCCATCCATCCATCCATCCATCCATCCATCCATCCATCCATCCATCCATCCATCATCCATCCATCCATCCCACAATCATGGAACACACTCAAGGCTTTGGGGAGTGGCTCAGGGGTTGCAGCAGCCACAGTCACCCCACACTGCTTCCCCTCTGACCAAACTGGGACAGTCCAGTTTGCTGCAGATCCCACCTGGAGCCAGTGGATGGGGTGGGTTTGGCCAGCCTGGTTTTAATAACCCCTGAGCACTCACCCAAACATGTCATTGTGAAAAGGCACTCGCAGTCCAAGAAGCACTCGCAGGCTTTTCATAAACACACTTTAATAATCTTCATCGAGAATTTTAATACAGAGCGAGCTGCCTGCCAGGAAATGCATTTACACTGTCAGCTGCTGAGAGAAATAGCCCTGCACTGCTGCTCAATACCAAAAACACCCTCCCTTCCTCCCTCCTAGCTTTTCCTCTCTTCCTCTTTGGATGAAGTGTGCTGCTTTGGAAACTGGAGGGGCTAAAAACCATGGCAGGGAGCCCGGCAGCTCCCTGGAGCATCCCCTGAATTGGGACAGCCGCTTTGCCTTGCCCATCCTGCTCAGCTGGACCTTGTGCTTCACCTTCTTTTTTATTTTTTAAGAGTTTTAAGAGTGAAAGCAGCATTTCTGCCTCTCTCATCACCCTGCTGAAGGTGCTGCTGTGATGGAGAGGGAAGGGTGTGTTTTTGGGCTCTGGGAAGAACGGGGGGTTTTGAGCTACGGATACAATTACAAAAGCTTTTCTTTCACAGCAAAGATTACCGGGATCAGAACACATTTCCTTGCTGGCTGTGGTATTAAGCAATTAAAGGGATTAAGTGAGGGCTTTACCATCCTCTGGCACATCAGGTTTTGGTTTGTGCCAGAGGCAAAATACCCAATTTGATGTAGTCCGAACCCAGAGGGCTGCAATGGTGGGAATCACATTTTACAGCCTTTTTCCCAACAGCTGAAAACACTCTGGCTGTAAGCACCCTTCATATGCTGCTCCAAGACATCCACACCCTGCTCAGCCTGGCCTCCCTAAGGACAGACAGACAGACAGACCCCTCCGTGCCCCTTGCAGCTGCCCCAAGGCCAAGTGTCACAAGCAGGGAAGGGCCCAGAGACCAGAGAGGGGAGGGGAGAGGTTGGAGAAATATCCCAGGGGGACTTTGGTGCCTCAGGTTTTGGCTTTTAAATGTTTCAGATTCTGTGCTGCTTTAGTGTGTGGGTCTGAGCTTCACATATGGGATGGTGAGCTCTGTGCACAGAGCAGGGAGACAAAACAATTCCTGCTCCAGCTGGGCACCAAGGACAAATGATCCAAATCTCAGCCCCAAGAGCACAAACACGTGGGCTGAAGAGAGAAAAACAAGCAGGGTGGGACTGCATGGGCTAAAGCTGGAATGGGACAATTAAGTCCAATATGGAAATGGAGCAGAACTGATCACAGTGAGAGACCCCGTGCCCGGTCGTGCATTTTGGGACCATTTTGGTTCATCTTGGGTTCATTTTGTGACCATTTTGGTTCATCTTGGGTGCAACCCTGGCTGGGCTCTTGTGCTGCCCAAGGTGCATCCATGGGGGCCTTTTAATAAATCTCTAGTTTATTCTGTAACTCTGTCCAGCCTCTGTTCTAGGCCAGCCTGCACAAGGCATCAACTTCAGCACCAGCATCTCCCTACCCCCACACTTACTGAATCCTGCATTACATGCAAGGAGGATTTTTGAACACCAGTTCCTGGGCAATTTGTCTATTTATAAGTCTGTTCTCAAGTGATTAACAAAAAAAGGATGCAAAAACCAACCTCGATGCAGTGAAATCAAAGGATGAGATTAAAAATCCACATCTTAAATGTCCTCTCTGAGCCTCACTTAGCAGAGGTGGGGAATGCCAGCTTTCCAACAGGAATGGCACTGCCACCTCCTCTGCTTCCCTTTTCCTTGTGAAGTTCTTGCCTTATTTATTTGCTTGAGATGAAAAAATCCAGGGGAAGCTGCCCAGCAGAAACACCAACCTTGTGCCAGGAGTTTTGAAGTCGCAGCACAAATCACCATTTACAAGCAGGGGTAGAGGTAGAGAAAAGGTCACTTCTGCTGCAGGAAACCCCCAAAATGCTTTGAAGAGCTGAAGGGGCTTTTTCATCACACACACAATCCATGGAGGGTCAAAGTGCCAGGCAGAATGGGGGAAAGAGTGATGGGAAGGATGGAGGTGCCTGTGTGGGTCTGGCTCTGGCCCTGCCAGGGCAATTCAGGCTGCAGGGCAGAATCCCAAATTGATGCCATGTGCAGGCTGGCCTAGAACAGAGGCTGGACAGGGTCACAGACATTTCTTTTATGAAAAATCCCTTTTAGGATTTTTCCTGCTGAAGCTGAGACGTTTCAGCAACAAGATGTAAACAATGGTTATCTGCTGCTGTGGAATGCAACAGGTCCGGCCTTGTTATCATTCTTTCTATTCTATTCTATTCTTAGTTAGCTTAGCCTTCTGAGGAAACCTTTCCTTTGTTTTTCTTTTTAGTTAGTATAATGTAATATATATCTATGATAAAATAATAAATCAAGCTTTCTAAATATAGAGTCAGATCTATGTCTCTCCCTTCATCCTGAAAACCCCAGTGACCACTGTCACAGGACAGAGTTACAGAATAAAGCAGGGATTTATTAAAAGGCCCCCATGGATGCACCTTGGGCAGCACAACAGCCCAGACAGGGCTGCACCCAAGATGAACCAAAATGGTCACAAAATGAACCCAAGATGAACAAAAATGGTCCCAAAATGCACGACCAGGCACGGGGTCTCTCACTGTGATCAGTTCTGCTCCATTTCCATATTGGATTTAATTGTCCCATTCCAGCTTTAGCCCCTGCAGTCCCACCCTGCTTGTTTTTCTCTCTCCAGCCCACGGTGTTTGTGCTCCTGGGCTGAGATTTGGATCATTTGTCCTTGGTGCCCAGCTGGAGCAGGAATTGTTTTGTCTCCCTGCTCTGTGCACAGAGCTCACCATCCCATAATGTGAAGCCCAGACCCACACACTAAAGCAGCACAGAATCTGAAAAATAGAAAACCCTGAGGCATTTTGGCATTAATTTGGGTTTGAAGGGACTTTAAAACCCATCCAGCCCCAGCCCCTATGGCACAGACACCTTCCACTATCCCAGGTTGCTCCAAGCCCTGTCCAGACTGGCCTTGGACACTTCCAGAGATGGGGCAGCCACAGCTGCTCTGGGCAGCCTGTGCCAGGGCCTCAGCACCCTCACAGAAATACAGAAATACAAATAAACCTTCAAGGCAGTAAGAATTTAAAAGGCACAATCCCCAAAAACCTCTCTGGAGCAGGCAGAAACCTTCTGTGACTTCCTGAGCAGTGCAGCAGGACTGAACGTAAATAAACTAATTATTCTCAACAATGTCCTTCTTCAGCTGCTCAAGGCATCCACAAAACTGCTCCCACACCCCCCAGAGTTCACTCCCTTTCCCTGCCCAAGGGATGCTCCAAATCTGGGGCAGCGCCCACCTTGAGTGGAAACTAAGGCAGCAAGGTCTGTCAGGAAATGATGACCCCAGACCTGGGAGAAAAAGAAACTTCTAAGAACCTTCAGTTGTGCCACAAGACTCTCAAAGTTGCAACCAGGACCTTCCTTGGCACGAGGAGCTACGTGCAGGGTTTTTCCAGCAGCTTCTCCGTGTGCCTGAGGCATCCTAAAAACCAAGCCCTGGGGCTGCAGACACACCACAATGATGCACTGAAATGCAGTGTCCATCCTGCAGGGGAAAATGCAGGTATCCACCAGGCTGCACTGCCAGGGAGCTGCTGCTCCCCAGGGGCTCAGCTTTCCACAGGCTGGAGCAAGGATGTTGTACCTTGTTTGTGTTTCTATGGAATTCCCCTCCCTGCTGGCTCCCATCCTGCAGCCCCTCCATCTCCACGAGGTTCATTTCAACATGAAAAACAGCCTCCCAGGAGCCACTGCGGTTGATTTAAAATCATAAAAATGAAAATCTCAGGTTTGATGGCTAATCCCCAGAGAGAGGTTTAAATTAGTGCTAGCCAGTCAGCCACAAAAGTCATGGGGAAAATTCCTGCTGGACTTCTCTCCTCAGTCCACTCCCTGGCTTCATTTTCCATCCCCAGATCCTTCCAGCCTGCAAACATATACAGTGTTGCCTCGGCAACTGGGAGACCAGATATATGTACATGAGAAAATGAGACAATCTCTTTCCTCTGTGATTGCCTGGAAGGTGGAAAATGGAAACCTGTTCTAGTCTGAGAGCTATGTCAGCTTGTGCCAGACACACTCACAGCTCAGCCTGCCCTTAAACATGCCACCTCCTGCTCCCACGTGCAGATAAACCCCCTCCTCTCATAGCACCAGGTCTCTCATCCCATGGGATGCTCAAGACTTGCAGATTCACCAAAAAATGTGCTTTGTCCAAAGGTGTTTTCTGTCCTGAACATACCAACTGTCTGATTCCTCCATCCCCCAGGAGCCCAGGGTCAGGTGTGAGCTCCAGTTTAAGAAGTAAACATGCTTCCACTCTAGTCTGGGCCAGAACTTCCCTCAGACGGGCAGGGATACCATCCACAGGTGCCATCTGTGCTCTTTGGAAAGTTCCTGCATCCCAGGGCTGCTGTGTGCATGAAAAATAATGAGCAGGACACCAGGAGCTCCAAGCAGAGAATCTCCATCGTGTGGGGTGTCATACCATCATCGAATCCTGCTCAGAATTCCTGCTGCTCTGCGGAAAATCACCCTTGGCAGCCCTGGAGCCCTTTCATCCCTGGAACCCTTTCCAGCCCTGGTGCCCTTTGCAGCCCCTGGTGCTCTTTACAGCCCCTGGAGCCCTTTCAACCCCTGGTGCCCTTTGTAGCCCCTGATATATTTAATCCCTGAAGCCCTTTGCAGCCCCTGGTGCCCTTTGCAGACCCTGGTGCCCTTTGCAGCTCCGGGTACCTTTCATCCCTGGTGTCCTTTCAGCCCTGGTGCCTTTGCAGCCCCTGGAGCCATTTGCAGCCCTGGAGCCTTTGGCAGCCCCTGGAGTCCTTTGCAGCCCCTGGCATCTTCCATCCCTGGTACCCTTTCATCCCTGATGCACTTTCAGCCCTGGAGCCCTTTCAGCCCTGGAGCCTTTTGCAGCCCCTGGTGCCCTTTGCAGCCCCTGGAGCTCTTTCCAGTCCCTGGAGTCCTTTGCATTCCCTGGAGCCCTTTCATCTCTGGAGCCCTTTGGAGCCCCTCGTACCCTTTCAGCACCTGGAGCCCTTTGCAGCCCTGGTGCCCTTGGCACCCCTGGTGCCCTGTCCAGCCCCTGGAGCCCTTTCCAGTCCCTGGTACCCTTTCAGCCCCTGGTGACCTCTGCACACAGCTGGGATGAGGCTGCCCTGCAGTAGCACAGGGATGTGCCCAGATCTCCAGCAGCACCACCCCTGCCTGCACAGCCCCTCTCTGGGTTATTCCCCTGTCTCTCTGCGCCATTAATCCTGATCCTGGGAGTTCCATCTGCATCAGCAGTGTTTTCCCCTCTCCAACCCCACACCTGTAGGAGCCTTCAGTGCCCAGCACCCTCTGGGGGAAAAACCTTTTCCTGATCTCCAACCTCACCCTCTCCTGATTCCTGAAAGTTAAAGGATTTTACCTCTTGGTTGGCACCTCAGTGCAGCCCACCTTGGGAAGGGATGTCCTGCTGCTTTTACACCTTGTGCCTAAAGGATGCTGGAGGTGAAGTCTAAAAGGTCTTATGAGGTGTCTTTGTACCAAACTGGGAGAGAAACTTCTGGGCTTTTTGCCTTTTTAAGCAGACAAAGAATAAATTAGTTACTCTGTCAAGAGGGCACATTCATAGCAGGCCCAGCCCCATGCTCCTGGGCCCCTGCTGCCATTCCCCGTGCTCTTCCTGCCCAGGGGGTGACAGATCCCTGGCTTGCTTGGATTACAGTATAAATGGATAATGAACTGATTGGCTCTCACAATTAAAAGATAACTACTGTGTGAATATTAAGAAAAGCTTCAGTGATGTACAGTTATGTTACTGTAGTTTAGATGCCCTCTGTTCTCCCCACAGTTCCCTTTCCCCCTGTATTGCTGCCATCAGACAGCCTGGGCTGTCCAGGACAGGTACAAAGGAGCTGCACAGGTGTCCCTTACCTGGGGCAGGTGGGAATGGAAAAGCTTGGGGGTGCTCAGGGGGTGGGCATGGCAACACCTGAGCTCCAATGCAGTCACAAGAAAGCAGTTTGCACTGATAAATGGCAAAGAAGAGCTGCCTGACAGACTTTGGGAGGGGCCAGGGCTGGTGATGCAACCCCAGGGGTAGAAAAGCCTGAGCATCCACCTTGAAGAGGAACCAGCCATGTGGTGTGCACGAGGGGCAGTTCCCAGTGCTGCAGCTTCTTCCTCATGTAGTCCTTTGTGGTATTTTTGTTAAGGTTTAATAAACCTCTTTAAATTTGCAAAGTGAGCAGTTGTCTCTCACAATATTCAGCACAGAAGATTTATTGTATTGTAAGGGGAACTTCCCACCTCTCTGGGGCTCCTTTGGGGCTCCTTTGGGGCTGCTCTGAGCTGTGGCTGGCAGCTCCACCCAGGCCCTTTGCAATAAACCACAAGTTCCAAGCCCTGGTTTCACAGATCTCTCATCTCCATCCATCCTGACCATCCTAGCCCCCATCACTCCCACACCACCTGCTCCATGTGTCCCCTCAGTGGGCAGCAGTCCTGATTGACTGAAACACGGACAATTTACAAATAACAGGATGGCTCCAAAACAAGGAAAACATCAGGAGGAAAGGGGCACTTGTGTGTGTCATGGATACAAGTGGCTCCTCTCCAGACATTTACAGCCTTCCTCAGCCTGCCAGCCAGGCCTGGGTCCATGGGTCCTATTTCTTTTGTTTTCCAGCTGAACAGCACTAATCCAGCAGGAATTCAGTGCAGTGGCCACTACCTGGTGGTGTCCAGCTGTAAGCAGCTCATGAGCTGGGGATATCCTTCTGCAGGCCTTCAGGAGGACAGGAAACACCTTCCCACTGAAGCTGAGATGGATCCTGGGTTTGGGGGCTGCCCCCCATGATGGAGGAACAAGAATTAAATTTCCTTCCTACCCTACTACAGCTGAGCACAAACCAAGACTGGAGGCTCTTGGGGAGCCATTCCTTCAGCTCAGCCACCAAGTCCTTTGCCTGAGATGCCATAAAAGCCTTAAAACTAAATTACAGCTTTCTCAAAAGCAGCACAGGCTATGCCACAGGTCTGAACAGAGCCAAGAAAACGCCCCTTGCTTCCAGTCCCACCAGCATTTGATTCAATAAAGTTCCTCCTCTGATATTTCAGAGATTCCCAGAATGGTTTGGGCTGGAGGAACCTTAAAGATCATCCCATGGAACACCTTCCACTATCCCAGGTTGCTCCAAGCTCCATCCAACCTGGCCTTGGACACTTTCAGGGATGGGGCAGCCACAGCTCCTCTGGGCACCCTGTACCAGGGCCTCAGCACGCTGAGGTTAATTTGCCCCATCAAATATAAATATTCCAGTTATAAACCTGAATATGTATTATATATTTCAGTTATATAACTGAAATAATAAATATTTCAGTTAATTTGCCCCATCAGATAATAAATATTCCTGTTAACCCCACTGTTCCCTGTGCCAGGGGCACAACCAGCTCCATCCTAACCTCCTTTCACATTGGGATTGCCATTTGCAAAGCCAGGAGAGCAGCAGCACCACCGCCCTGAGCATTTGGGAACATGGGGAGCGGCTTTGAAATGCAAAACTGGGATAGCAAAGGACAGCACGTCATTACTCACAAAAACAAGGTGAAACACGCTTTGCCAAGGTGTGAAAAATATTTATATCCAAATACAAAGTGTCCCTCAAATTTACAGTTCCCTGCACGCTCTGGAACCTGAACTGTATTTGTGGGAATGGCTGTGAAGGTAAACTGATTCCTGCCATTAAAATGTGCCCGTGCTGGGGTGCAAAGATGAGGTGGAAAAAAAGGGTGGGAAAATGGGATTTGATCTGCTTTTTAAAGCAATAATGGTTTCACTGAAAAGCCTCACAATCTGTAACATGCAGGGTGGAGCAGGATTAGGATCATAACTAACTCCAGGGAAGAAAAATGATGCCTTTTCACACTGGTAACACGTGATCTTTAAAAGCAAAGAAAGATAAAATAAATGTCTTCAAATATCCCCATTTTCCATCCAGAAGGACTGTTTTAAACTTGTTTTACAAGGATCACTTTATCCTGTGGGTGCAGTGTGGCCACCTTTGGGCTGGAATGCAGCAGCAGCTGTGCCACGCTGGGTCCTGCTGCAGGATGGATATTTATCCCATTAAAATGATGAGCTGTTAGTGATAACAACCTCTGGAAGGAGAATTAAAAACTGATTTGGCAGCGAGGCCAGTCTTGTCTAGATGTGAGGGTCCAAGAGAATTTTCTGCATGAGGAACCATTCTGGGATGTGACTGGAGTGGGGATGCTGGATCCTCCCAGCCCTGCTGGTCCCTTTCCCCCTCTATTTTTGATAATTAATCATCCCAGGTTTCCACCACCAGACCTGTTCCACCCGTGAACAAGCCTAAAGATAAAGGTTTGGGACAAAAACCATAAATCCTGCCCCAAAAGCAAGGGTTTTGCAGGAGGAATGCCAGATTCCCTGCTGAGCCAGCCTCATCCTGCAGCTTTAGCTATCTTCTCACTGGTGAAGGGCAGAGAAATTCAGATCTATTGATCAATGGTAGGGAATATAGACCCAGTAAAAACACAGGTGGGACTTTAGGTAGTTGGGATGCATTTCCTTAAGCTGGAATTTAGGCAGGAATCCAAGACTAACACCCTCCACCTTCCCTCTTGCAAACAGCGCCGAGGGCTCTTTAACAAGCCGTGGTCGAGGCCTGGGTTAATGTCTTATCCATAAGTTATTCACTATTTCCTTTTAAAGACAAAATAGTTGGAATACCACTCTTTCTCTCTTTAAATTACAGTTGTAGCTGTTACAAAACCCCCTCTGCACTCTTTCCAGAGCTGGGAAGTGTCCATTTCTCGGGAGTCCCACCTCTCAGTTTTTATGGGAACTCCAGGGTTAGGGAGTTTATAGTGGTGTTAATACCCCCAGAGATAAAAGCTGATCCTCCTCACCATCAGAGCTTGGTGGAGCTGGGAAAAGAGGCTTCCCAGGCTTCTGGTCATGTCCCAGTGTCTCCTGGGTGGGTTTTTGGGGCAGGAGCATCTCCCGGCCCTTCCATGAGGGGACATCAGGGGTTGGGATGTCCTGGGTGGCTCTCTGGGGCATATGAGCTGCTCCTGCTGTCCCAACCCAAAACCTGAGAACCAGGCAGCTGTGATGACCTGATCTTCACACCAAAATAATTCCATAGAGTCCCAGAATCCCAAAATCCCAGAGTCCCAGAGTCCCAGTCCCAGAAACCCAGAGTCCCAGAATTCCAGAATCCAAGTTCCAGAACCCCAGAGTCCCAGAGTCCCTGAACCCCAGAATCCCAGAACCCCATAATTCCAGAATCCAAGTCCCAGAATACCAGAGTTCCAGAATCGTACAACCCCAGAGTTCCAGAATCTGAGTCCCGGAATCCCAGAACCCAGAATCCCAGAACCTCAGAGTCCCAGAATCCCAGAATCTGAGTCCCAGAATCCCAGAATCCCAGAACCCCAGAATCCCAGAACCTCAGAGTCCCAGAATCTCAGAATCTCAGAATCCCAGAGCCCCAGAACCCTGAATCTGTGTCGCAGAGTTCTAGTGTCACAGTCACAGAATCCCAGAACCCAAGAGTCCCAGAATCTGTGTCCCAGCACCCCAGAACCCCAGAGTCCAAGAATCCCAGAGTCCCAGAACCCCAGAGTTCCAGAAGCTGACAACCCCAGAGTCCCAGAATCTGTGTCCCAGAATCCCAGAGTCCCAGAACCCCAAATCTCAGAGTACCAGAACCCCAGAATCCCAAAGTCCCAGGACCTGAGAATGTTTTGGGGTTCTGGAAGGGACCTTACAGATCCTCCAGCACCCAGCCCCTGCCCCAGGCAGGGACACCTTCCACCATCTCAGGTTTCTCATGTGTACAGGCAGTGCCCTGAGTACATCCTGGTCCCAAACCCCTGGAAAAGTGGGAAATGTTAACCCCAGCTCTGGATCCATCCAATACCCCCAGCCCACTCAGGAAATTATGTCCCATGGCAAAATTTAAGATTTTCCCCCCTTCTGTCAAGTTTTTCAGACCTTTATTGAAAAAGTGAACAGAGAAAAGCCAGAAATATTCTGTTTTCTGGCATCAGAACTCCTCCTGGGAAGAGAATTCCCATGTAATGGATCATTGCTGGGGAGATACAGCTTTAGATAGAGAGGAATGGAAAAGGCAAAGGGTTTCAGTGCTCAGAGCAGCCATTTGGCTGCAATGATGGCAGAGGGAATCCTCTGCTAAGGGTGGAGGATGCAGCCTAAAATCGTGGCTCCTTTTGGCTCCCGAAGGGTAACATTTTCCCAAATGAAAACGTTTCCTCAGAGCCTTTAATCCTGATGGGATTTAGGGCTTAGATTCTTAAACAATTTGGAAACTTGTCCCAGGAATGATTCTCACATATTGAGCAAGGCTTTGTGAGCTGGTGTGGATTTAAGGAGCACAGCCCAGCATCTCCTTCTCCTCTCCTGCAAGAATTATTCTACGTGGACACATCCAGGTGAGGATTGGGTTTTTCCTTGGATGCTCCCAGCCTTCTTTGATGTGAGCTGCTAAGGGCTCATATTATATAAATATTACATATAAACATATATAAATATATATCATATATTTTTATAGAAAATGTATATTGGAAAATATAAATATATAATATAGTTATATATTTAGAAATAGATAAAATATATTTATAAATATATAATATAGTTATATATTCAGAAATAGATAAAATATATTTATAAATATATAATATAGTTATATATTCAGAAATATATAAAATATATTTTTAAATATATCTATAAATGCATTTATAATATATCTATAAATAGCTGTAAAATAAATATATAAAATATATTTTTATATATTTATAAATATACATTATATATCATTTATAATATCTATAATATATAATACTGTGTAAACATATTTATTTGTATATAAAATAATATATAATATTTTATGTACATATGCATAAAAGTATTTTATATATGTAATATTTTTATGTATATATATTTTTTATGTGTATATACATATTTATGTATGTATATATAAAAATATATGTATGTAATATATTTATGTATATATACATATATATTATATGTATGTATATACATATATATTTAGATTTGTAAAATTTTATGTATATATTTTATGTGTACAAATGTAATATTTTATGTGTATATATATAAATATTATATATATAATATTTTTATATATGTGTGTATATGTATATATATATATATATATAAATATTATATATAAACATATATAAATGTTACAGCCACCACCAAGGAGCTGCAAAGGCCATTGACAGGAGTTTTCCATCCATCCACAGCACAAACATCAACAGCATTCTTGGAATAGCTCAAAAAATCAGGACTCCAGAGATATGGCATTAGGAGGGGGAAAAAAATGATGTGGGTTTGATGTCCTGCAACACACTCAATAATATAAAATATATATATACAAACACACACATATATATTTATATATGGACACAGAAACATGAAACAAAGGAGATTCCATACTCTGGAAAAAGTCCTCAGTAAACCCAGCTCCCCTTCTGGGACTTGATAAAAACATCAGGCACAAGGTCAGGGAAATTATAGCAAATAAGACTCGACAGAAATTCCTGACTGGATTTTTCTCCCTAAAAGAGAACCATTTTCTGGTCGTTCTAATCTTGTTTGTGTGAAAAGGTAAAATAGCAAGAAATGGGTGCTCTGGAATGACAATCTCTGCTTAATCCTTATCAAACACAGCAAAGATAATTCAGCATCAGTTTGAGCTCAGAATGGGACAAATGTGGCTGATAAGGAGTTGCAGGAGGCAATCCCTGGGAAGGAAAAAAGGATATTTTATTGATGATGTTTCCCTACAGGTGTGCTGAGAGAGGATTTAGGCTGCTCCCATTCTAGTTCAGCACAAACCTTCCCTGTTACAGCCTCAGGTGCACTTGGAGTCAGAATAAACCCCCATGTTGAGCTTTAAGCTTCTGCTTCATTTATTTCCAAGTCCCAGTATCCCTCTGACAAATACTGGGAGTTAAGTGGGGAAAAATTATCCAAGAGCACAGCATCTCCATGAAGTTTCAGGAAAGATGACCAGATATTCATGTTGCTGCACATTTTTCCTGCACATTTCCAATCTGCAGCAATGCCTGTGGCTGGCACTGGCAGCCTGGGTGGGTCTCCTCCATCCCCTCCTCCAGGACAGCATTCCTGAACCCCCTTCCAACAATTTGGCACCACTGGGACACTTTGCTGGCATTTTCCTTGTCCTTTTCCATCCTGCTGTGGTCTTGGTTTTACTGGTGTTAGGAAAATTAATCTACAAACACCAGAGGTTTATGTCCAAAAGGGAGACAGAGGAGTCCTTTAACTTTATTCCAATAAAGGCAGAGGACATGGGGCATCCCCTGGGGTGTCGCCAATTTTTGGAGGATGCAGCCTCCTTTTTATCCCAATTTCCCAGCCACATTTCCCTTCTCTCTTTCCCCATTTCTGAGGTACTTGAGAGGTTCAGACCTCCCAAAACACCTGATACCAAAGATTTCCCTCTAATAAATAACCCTCCCTTTTAATTTTTAATTCTTATGGAATTCAGGGGTTTTTCTTCCCCACTGTTTCTTTCATCTTTCAATATCCAATTTCATCCATCAGCCAACCTACAGTTTATTTGTAAAAGCAAATCTCTTTTTGCATTCATCAATCAGTGGAATCCTTCCCATTGTTTCTTTTATCTCTCAGTGCTGGTTTCATCTATCAGCAGACCCACAGCTTGTTTGGAAAGACAAATCCAGTGTTCCTCTCACTGGGATATGGGATTGGCAGTGGTGCAATGTGAACCTGACAGGGCTTCCCACCCCATCCTCCTCAACACCCTCAGAGAAAATTTCCCAAAGGCTCCCAAAAGAAAAAGCCAGAGCCTTTCTTGAGCCCAGCTATTTTAGCCAGCAAATAAACTCAAAAAAGGGAATGTAGAGCAGCTCTTCCAAAGCATTAGCACCAAAAAACCCACTCCAGGAGTCATTTTCCCTGCTCTATTTTCACATTTCCTGACAGGAATGGCAGCAGCTGCAGTGGAAGTAAAAAGAAAGGCCGGCCTAGAGCTCTTTGATATGTTGGTAAGTGCTCCTAAATGTCCATTTGCATTTGGATGGAAGATCTGGATCACTCTGTGGTCTGTCAAGGAATATATTTCAGTTTTGTGAAAAAATGTCACTGAAAGAAAAGAAGTGTTTCCTTTGATATTTCTCTTTAAAAGGTTTCATGTTTCCTTTTGAAGAGGATATGCCAGAACCTTGCAAGAGGAGAAATATCCAGTTTGGACATTTCTAACAGAAAACTTCCATTTGAAAATAATTTCTTCCCCCTCTCCCCCCAGGATCCCTCTCATCTTGTCTTCCCCCTCCCTTGAATGCTTGAATGGCAAATTGTTCCCATCTCCAGATGAGTCCCTTCATGCCTGCAGCGGCAGCTTCAGCTGAGCTGCAGAACCCAGTGGGTCTAAAGGAAAATCCCACTGCAAATCTTCCATGGTTCCATTCAGTGCCAAAGGCACCTGGTGCTTTCCTAAGTCACCTCCTCCTTTTGTTTTTAGGCTGGCAAAAAGATTATAAATCAAAGCTGGCACATTCTGGGGTAGGGTCAGAATAGACAGAACATGTTCTGAGTGAGGGTTAACATGGGGCTGATAATTCAGTTTAAATTCAGCTGAAATGAAGCCAGTGCTCCTCTCAGGGGGTTGGAGGGATCCAGCTCTCCCTACACCTGACTCCAGGCAAGGAGATGAGCACTGGGAAGACTTTGCCTTGCAGATAATCTCACCTGGAGGCTGCTCTGTGCTGGACTTCTCTCCAGCTGGCTTCTAACAACCAGGTGTTCCATCTCTAGTGTCCTATGGAGCCCAAATTCAAATCCTGACTTTATTATCCTGGAATGGTTTGGGTTGGAGGGACCTTAAATTCATCCCATCCCACCCCTGCCATGGCAGGGACACCTTCCACCGTCCCAGGCTGCTCCAAGCTGTGGCAGGTCACATTTTCTGGAAAAATCCCTTTGCCCAGGATTTTTCTCCTGGGAAGCTGAGAAGCCTCAGAGAAAAAAAGAAAACAATAATTATCTCATTTGCTTCTCCTGTGTTTTGCTCATGTGGAATGTGTTTGGAGATTGTTTATCCACAGGTGATTGTTTCATTGGTTTCATGTGAATTGTTTTGACTCATTGGCCAATCAGGGCCAAGCTGTGTCGGGACTCTGGAAAGAGTCAGGAGTTTTCATTATTATCTTTTAGCATTGAGAATGCTTTCTGTATTCTTTAGTATAGTATAATATTGTTTAATATAATAAAGTATCATAAAATAATAAATTAACCTTCTGAGAACATGGAGTCAGATTCATCATTCCTTCCCTCATCTGGAGGCCCCAGCAAATTCAATACCAAGCCCTGTCCAGCCTGGCCTTGGGCACTGCCAGGGATCCAGGGGCAGCCCAGCTGCTCTGGGCACCCTGTGCCAGGGCCTGCCCACCCTCCCAGGGAACAATTCCCAATTCCCAATATCCCATCCATCCCTGCCCTCTGGCAGTGGGAGCCATTCCCTGTGTCCTGTCCCTCCATCCCTTGGAAAAGGAACCCTACAGCAAGGGTTACAAACATGAATTTTCAGGAAAGATGACCAAATGTCCACGTGGCTGCCCACTCTCCCTGCACATTTCCAACCTGCAGCAATGCCTGTGGATGGCACAAGGCAGCCTGGCACATCTCCACACAAGCAGAGAGGTAAAACAGCTCCTCTGGCTCACAGCTGATCTGGATTTAACCCAGATTTTTATTTTTTAGATTTATAAATTATAAATATTATAAATATAGATTTAGATTTAATCTATTTTTAGATTTAACCCAGATTTAACCCTATTTTGCTTTCCTTGCACAGCCCAGGGATTCCTGTGCTCCCTCCCTGGGTACCTGGCAGGGTCTGGCTCAATTTCCCTCCTCCCAGGCTGCTCCAAGCCCTGGGCAGAGGGCAGAGATAAAGCAGGAGTGAGACCAGGGCACTTCCTTGGCTGTGCCACCTCCACCTCCTCTCTGAGAGTGCCAGATTCCTCCCTGCCCAGGGCTTTGGGCTCCCAGATGAATGCACCCTTTGAGCTGCCTGTTATTAAACACACCTCTGGGCTCCAAATCACGACACAAATGATTTTTTTTGGATGCCTCGAGCCACCAGTAAAAGTTTCCCTTGTTTTCATCTTCCCAGCCCCAGCAGAAGGCTCTTCTCCTGCCAACCTAGCCAGAAAAACGGGAAAGGCCAGAAAATTCACCCAAAAAATGGGTATCACAGCACTCCCAGACACCCTTCCACACTGGGTTTGCTGAAATCTAGCGACTGAAAAGAGAAATAAAGGCAGACTGGACTTACCTTGCCTAGACCTACAAGCCATTTTCCCCTGAAACATTCTGGAAGATTCATAAATAGCACAAGTTCAGGCTGGTTTTGCAAATTGTTCCAAAAGGAAACGATTTTCAGAGAGTAAATATAGGCCCCTTGAACTTTTTCACCAACCTAGGCACCGGGCTGGTTCCTCTCATGCCTATGATTTTCCAGTTCCAAGTTGATTGCCACTTCTAAATTTTCACCTTTTAAATTTAGTTGAAAGAATGGGAATAGAAATGGAAAAAAAATTCCCTACGGACCAAAACAAGTCTTGATTTGATAAGAAACACTTCAGATTTTTTACTAGCTGAGAAAAATCAACAGAATTATTTGGACTGAGCCACAAGCACTTTCTTAATTATTAAGCTTTTAGGAGCTGCTTGTAAACCACAGAAACCATTATTCACACAGGTCAGGCTTTGTATAGCTGACCTGGGAAATCTCTGCAGAGGGCAAAATTTAAGACTTCCTGGAAATTATGGCAAGCCCAGGTTTTCTGATGGGCCCTTGCACTTGGGGGAAGAGCTCAAACCTCCCTCAAAGAGCTGCAGATGCCGGGGGGGTTGGCCTGGAGCTGGCTCTGAGCAGGGATTGATGTTTCATGAGATGACAGCAGCAGCTCCAGGTTATGGAGCAAGCTTTGAGCTGTTTTCATATAAGGTTTGTGTGATAGATGAGTGATGAGATGGTTGGATCTCACAATTAAAAGGCAAATATTATGGATATGTTAAGAGAAGATTTATGGATTTATAGTTATATAGTTATGTATATAACTAGTCTATATATTTTATAACTGTCATATATAACTATTATAACTATATATTTTATAACTATAATATTTACATAATATATATTATATGTGTTATAGCTATAATATATATAGTTATAATATATAGTTAAAATATATATAATATATTTATAACAATATATATTATAGTTACATTATATTATAATATAATATATATCATATATAATATATGTAATCTATATTATATATAAAATCTATATTATATATAGATTGTATATATTATATATCTATAAATATATCTATCTATATCTATACATATAGATAGATATCTTTTTGTTGTTGTTGCCATGGTAACAACCACACCCTCCCAAATGTCCCAAACCCTGGGCACCCCCTGATAGCAACACAAGGGGGTAAAACATAACTATAAATGTATATAACTAGTTATAATTATAGAAATAATCTATATTTATATATTTCTATATCTATCTATATCTATATCTCTATATAGATATAATCTATATTTATCTATATCTATATCTATATCTAGATATCTATATATATCTCCCTATATAGATATAGATATATATATCTATATAGATATGGATATATAAAAATATAGATTATTTATATAACTATAACTAGTTCTATAGGTTTATTGTTATATTTTACCCCCCTTGTGTTGTTATCAGGGGGTGCCTTGGGTTTGGGACATTTGGGAGGGTGGGATTGTTACCATGGCAGGCCCTGACCTCTAATCAAGGTTTAAGGCAGTGATCTCCACCCCAGGACACTGAAGAAGGAGTCAATGGACAGAACTTTGGGAGGGGCTAAAGGGTTGTGAGAAATGCTGCTCACTTCCAAAATTTTAAAAAGGTCGATTAAAATCTTATCAGAAATACAACAGAAGACTGAATAGAGAAAATGTTACAGTGCTGGGAGCAGAGGATTTTCCCCACCATGTGCTCACCCACACGATGGAGGTTTGGCCTTTTAACCCTTTAGCCATTTGGGGCAGACACAACAATTCCTCTCCAGGCCTGGCAATCAAGGACACCTCACTGCCTCAGGCCCCAGAGATGGAAACAAAAGGGAGTTGGGGGCAGCAAACTTGGGGTCAATGACTTCATTAGCTGAAGCTGCAATTGGCAGATTTGCCCCCAAAATACAAATGGACCAAACTTATAAAAGTGTGAAACCTGTGAGTCCATTTTTGGGTGCAGCCCCTGGGGAGCTTTGTCTGCCCTAAATGTACCTGAAGGCCCTTCAATAAATAGAACTGCTTTTTATTCTTTAATTTTGTCTGGCCTCTGTTTTTAGGTAGCCCAAAAGGCATCAGGTTTAGAGGGGAAATTTGGGGAGACAGGAGGCTCTGCAGGGCTGGCATCACCTCCCTTCCATGGGCTGGGGGGATTTAAAGCAGGCGTGGGGTTGGGTGGGCTTGGGGGGAATTTGGGGGCTCCAGCCTGGAGGAAACCTGCCCAAAATTCCACACTGTGGGTTGGGGATGAAATGCTCCAACAGCCTCCAAAGCAGCCCTGGGGCAAGCAGGGAGCCAGGGAGAAAAATCTTTGAATCCCTGGAGGGTTTGGGGTAGAAAAGACCTTTGTAGTCCAACCCCTGCCACCAGTGGGACACCCTCCACTCCATCAGGCTGCTCCAAGCCTCATCCAAAATATTCCAGAAACATCCAGAACTCCACTAATTTATAGGTAGCACCCATAACCAGGAATAATTTCTAATTATTATCATTTTTTAAAATCATTATTGCCTTCAAAGTCAGTCAGAAAAGAATTTAAAACACGTAGGTGTGAGCAAGCTGGCTTCCCTTGGAGAACTCACAAAGCAAAGAGTTCATGACTATAATTTGAGAGGAGCTTTTTTGCTGAACATAATAGGTTTGTGACCTTGGTGGTTGTAAGCAGAGGAAGGAAAAAAAAATAAAGCAGGAGAAACTTGCAGTTTGGGTCAAAAGTAATTGGCTCTTGGGAGAGTTTTCAGGAAAAAAATCCAAATATAAATAAAACTGGGTCAAGTTAATATTTTCACTGATTTAAAACAGCATTCTGTTTCACTTTGATTCATTCTTTCATTTGGTAGTTTATTCTTTTAATTTAGTAGAACATTTTATTCTCTTAATTTGGACACTTCATGAAAATCCTCCATACAAAAAGAAGGGTCAAAAGGGTTTATTTTGAAAAATGTCAAAGCAAAACATTTCTACATCTAAAAAGAAAAAAACCAAAAACCCCAAACCCCAAACCTCTTTCTGGCTAAAATGTACTTGCCAAATGAGACTGGAATTTGTGAGTCATTTCTCCACCACATTTTTTAGTGAATTTACTATTTGTCAGAAAGAAAAAAGAGAAGTTAAACCTTACTCTAATGAGAGCACGTATATGTTGGGTTCACATAAACAAACTCATGAAGAAGGAAAGGGACTGAAAAGATCTTCCATTTACTGTGCATTTATTTCAGCATCTGTCCCTGCACAAATTGGGTGTAAAATAGAGGCACACAGATAAAATCCAGACACAGTCACCCCCCTTCTCCCTTCCTACACGTATTTCCCCCTCAAGACCTGGGAGCTGCAAGCCAGCCCGTGGAGAAAAGTAATTTAAGTAATATATTTCACCAAATAGGTTTTAGGTTTATTTAAAATTCAGAGGGGGCACAGTGAGTGGGATTGTTCAGGAAGAAAAACCAGTGGAAGTGCTGGCATCTCTCATCCAAGCATGAGCAGGATCTTCATCCATGTTTTTCCCCTCTTCTCTTTTACACTGCCCCAAAAGGCTGTTCTGTTTTAGGGAACCTTCCCCTCCTGCAAATGCTTTTCAAGATTTCAATAAAACCAGCACAGAGAAGATGGGGTTGCCCCATCCTTGGAAATGCCCAAGGTGAAGTTGGATTTAGTGGGATGTCCCCTGCCCATGGGGTTGGAAGGAGATGATCTTTCAGTTCCCTTCCAACCCCAACCATTCTGGGATTCTGTGATGAAACTTTCCAATTATGTAAATTAAAGAAAGGTGATAGATGAGGAATGCCATGGTTGGCTCTCACAATTAAAAGGCAAAAATCATGGATATATGTTAAGAGAAGTTTTATAGGTTTATATTTATATAGTTATATGGATTATTTATATAACTAGACTATATATATTATAACTATTATATATAATAACTATATCGATTATAGATATAATTATAACTAGATATAATTATATAGATTTATAGTTATGTTTTACCCCCTTGTGTTGTTATCAGGGGGTGCCCTGGGTTTGGGACATTTGGGAGGATGAGATTGTTACCATGGCAACAGCTGACCTCCAGTCAGGATTTAAGGCAGTGATCTCCACCCCTGGGCAGGGAAGGAGGAGTCAATGGACAGAACTTTGGGGGAGCTAAAGAGTTAAAAGGTGAAACCTCCATGGTGTGGGGGAGCACATGGTGGGAAAAGTCCTCTCCTCCAGCACTGTAATATTTTCTCCATTCAGTCTTCTGTTGTATTTTTGTTAAGGTTTTAATAAAACTTTTAAATTTTTGAAAGTGAGTAGCACTTTTCACAAGAAATAAATGAATCAAAATTAAAGAAATAAATAACAAGTCCTTCCAGGTGAGAGGCCAAGCACCACACCTTGGTCCCTCCCACTGCAGCCAAAGGGATTCCTGAAGCTTTTGCTTCTGAAGGACAAAAATATAATGGAGAAAACAACAACAACAACAACTAAGGTCCAGCTATCCGCATGGAAAATTTAAGCATCTCCAGTTTCTAGAATTGATAAAGGCCAAGTTTTTACGCTTGTCATCTCCAAATGGCTCTGGGCAGCTGCAGAGGATGAGATCAGCCCATGCTGCTGTGCAGGGAGAGCTGCAGCCCCACATCCCAGCGTGGAAAATGGCCCTTCCTGCTCCCTCCCCATTCCCTGGGCACCCACCCACCCGCCCCACAGCATTCCTGTGCTCCCCCTCACCCCCAGGAACAGCCCACCCTGCAGACAGGGCAAAGCTCCAGCTCCCCAGGCTGGGATTTGCCCCTGGGATTTACAGTCTGAGCACTCCAGAGCAAAACAACACTGGGACAATTCAACATCAAATGCAAGAGTTGGAGTTCCAGTCTCCCAATTCAATGGAAGAGTTGGAGTTCCAGTCCCTGGAGTTGCCTGGAGTTCCCTGCTTTGCTCCATGGTTCTACAGAACTTCCTCCCTTTTGCAGTTCCTCCCTACTGAACTGCAAAAATCCCTGCTAGGACAGCTTGAAAAATGTCCATTTTGCATTTTTCCAAGGGAAGATTGTGCTCTCGTTTAACTGGAAAAAAGGTCACCAAAAAGCATCTGATTTCCTTGAAAGTGTTTCACTTGTTTTATTGGGAAATAAAATGACCAAAACCTGAAAATTGAGAAATACCACTTGGAGCAGTGAAGGATAATAAAGTTTTGGTCACTAATCCTTTATTTTTATTACCCAACAAGTGTTAACGCTTCCCTTTCTTCCCTGGACACATCACAAATGTATATTTTTCCTGGACAGGCAGCACCTTCACTTTGCATTCAGGTGTGGATTCTTTGCTTCTTGTTTTTTGCTGAGGTTGGGATTAAATGTGTGAGATGGTAATTTCTTGTTGGGACTCAGATGCTTATTAGTTCTTATCTCTGTTACAGTCTCACAAACCTGAGTTCTATAGCACTTCAGTCTAACACACTAAAAATGGAGCCCTGTCTCTCTCTCTGCAAGGCCTTTTAAGGATAAACTGTCTAATTAAGAAACGACACCTAAATTATTTTCACTTTTAACCCAATAATCAACCACCCATGGCCTGCAATGTGGACTTTTCTGTCCAATTACACAAAACCACCCAAACCCATGGAGGAAAAGGAGGAGAAGGAGGAGAAGAAGGAGAAGAAGGAGAAGAAGAACGTGAAGAAGGTGAAGAAGAAGAAGGTGAAGGAGGAGGAGAAGAAGGAGGAGGAGAAGGAGAAGAAGCCCTAAAGCCTCCATCTTGCTTTATATATATGACCATATTCTAAACCCTTAAACTCTCACTTTCCCACCCTGTGATATCACACACTTCTATCCAAACTCCACACCCACAATCCCAGTGCTGTCATTCCATTTTGGAAGCTTCTCCATGGCCTCAGGTCAATGCAGTGTTCTCTTGGGGGTCAGAGTCTGTCAGCACAGAAAGTCTGAAATTCTCAATAACCAGGGTCCAACATTCAGGCATTTGCAAAAGCAGAGACACTCAAAATTGCGGTTTCCACCTGCCTGGCCAAGGATCCAAGTGCAGTTCTTGAGCAACTCTTGTGTCCATGAGCCCACCAGAGTGTCCCAAGGGCAGTTTGTCATCAGAGAACGTTCCAGAAGTTGGAGGCACTGAGAGAGAGTTGATACCCTGCAGGGCAAGCAGCTCTTTACAGCTTCTTTACATCTTCCCTGGGTTTATCCCACACCTTCTGCCTGCAGATTGGGTAATTCCAGCTCAGTTCCCTGCAAAGGAGGCAGGACAAGACCTCAGTGCCTCCAGGGACAGCAGCCCCCTCCTGCTCTCCAACTCCTTTGCTGTCACCTCCACTCACCCACCACAGAACGTAAACACAAAACCTTTCTCCAAATCCCTTCCTAGCTTCTCTTGGGAGACAGGAGCCTCTCTTCACTAAGATTGACTCCACCACCCACATTTGCAGGGTTAATGGCCTAAAAAGCTTTAGATTTAGCTGTTCTGAAAAGCAATTTCCATCTCCCCATGCTCCCCCAACTCAAGCAGCCCTTTGGTCTCCACTGAATAATTCATGGCCTTTCCCAAGGTTGTTGTTTTTCTTTTTTCCATGAAGGCAGGCTATGAATACACCTGCTTGTTCTTGATTTTTCTAATGAATAATCCTGAATTATCCATGAAATGCTAAATGGCACCATGATCTCATCAGGCATTAACCATGCATGAGACAAGCTTAGCAACCAGGCAAAACACAGCAGCCCAAGCTGGAGACCACTTCAGGCTGGGGTGGACTTTCCAAGTACTTCACAAGGCAGGAAAGAGGAATATCTTTCCTAGAGATAAGGACATCAGCACCAGGAGAGATCAGAGGCTGGCATGGGGCTGGGGCTGCAGTGTTTTGGGATTTCACTCCCACCCTGACAAGCCTCATCAGACTTGGTTAAACCCTATTTTTCTCTTTTCATTCGTATTTTTTTCCTTCTTCTTCCTTTTGTTTATCCCTTCTTTCCCCTCCTCGGGCTTGCCTGCTGCAGGATAAGACTAACACCTTCAGTCAATGTTTTTCAAGGGCAGCATGAACAGAAAAAGCCTCAATTTGAAGAAATTTTTCAGTTGAGAGTCAACATGCCGAAAATTCTGATCACTGGCCCGGGGTATTGAGAGAAAAGCAACTAAAGACTTTTATTGTCCATTTCTTTCCAGTATTCCAAAGGGAAAACAGCCCCAGAGAAATGTGGGGAGTGTTGCTGTGGTGGTGTGTGGTTTGTGCACAGAGCTGGGCTGGAGCTGGGGCTGGAGCGGGGTCTGCAGGTGCAGGACCATCATATTTCACCAGTAAGAGACCCATCAGCTCCAAAACCCACGGGGCACCCCTGATGGTGCCCCAGTCCCTGCTGCCTCCCCTCAGATTAGGGTGTGAGTGAGATGCTCAAGTTAGACTCCCACAGAATCTCAGAGTGGTTTGGGATGGAAGGGAATTAAAGCTCCCCCAGTTCCACCCCTGCCATGGCAGGGACACCTTCCACTATCCCAGGCTGCTCCCAGCCCCATCCAGCCTGGCCTTGGACACTGCCAGGGATGGGGCAACCACAGCTTCTCTGGGCACCCTGTGCAGGGCCTCCCCACCCTCACAGGGAGGAATTTCTTCCTAATATCCCCCCTAACCCACTCTCTGTAAGCTTGGTGCCATTCCTCCTTGTCCTGTCACTCCATTCTCTTCCTTAAATCATCTCTCTCGTCCTTATTGGCTCCTTCAGATACTCAAATGCAACAATTTGGTGACTCTGAATCTTCTGCTCTCCAGGCTGAACAATCCCAGCTCTCCCAGCCTTTCATCCTGGCAGAGCTGCTCCATCCCTCTGCTCATCCTGGAGCCTCCTCTGGATTCTCTGTAGCAGCTCCAGCTCCTTCCTGGGCTGGGAAGCAGCTCTGCAGGTGGGAGGCACTGGGGAAACTGAGGCACTAAGGGAATCAGACTTGCCCAAACCCTGCAGCAAGTTCAGGTGCTTCAGCTTCAATAATGTGAGGCTTCATTTAATCACAACCCCCTTTCTGCCCTCCACTCCAGGGGCCTGGTGTGCTTCATTCCCTTTGTGAGCAAAGCCAGCCTGAGCTGTAAAATGGGGATGGTTTACAGTTATCTAATCATCAGCTTTCCAGTCCCTAGACACACTGGAGCCAAAGGTTTGAGTCCCACCAGCATTCACAAGGTTGTTTTGCTTTAGGAAGTTCCCTCCAGAGGAGAGATTTAAACCCCAGCTCTGTACTGGGGACATGTTTCCTCAGAGGGATCAGAGAGGTAGAAAACTTCAGCCTGGCCCTAAATTATGTTTCCTACACCTTTTGAGGTCCACAACCTCCATCCTCTGCTCAGCCTTATTCTCCAGGTCTGGATTGTATTTGCTGGGACCCCCAACGAAGGAAGGAATGATGAATCTGACTCCATGTTCTCAGAAGGCTAATTTATTATTTTATGATACTATATTATATTAAAGAATACTAAACTATACTATACCAAAGAATACAGAAAGGATACTAAATACAGAATACAGAAAAGAATGCTAAACAGATAATAATGAAAACTTGTGACTCTCTCTGGAGTCCGACACAGCCTGGCCCTGATTGGCCAAAGAGTGAAAACAACTCACAGCAGAATCCAATGAAACAATCACCTGTGGGTAAGCAATCTCCAAACACATTCCACATCAGCAAAACACAGGAGAAGCAAATGAGACAATATTGTTTTCCTTTTTCTCTGAGGCTTCTCAGCTTCCCAGGAGAAGAATCCTGGGCAAAGGGATTTTTCAGAGGATGTGAATGCCACAGGTCTGGATTCTGCAAAGTGCTGCAGGATGTTTGCAGGGGAGGAGGTGCTGATTGAACATTTCTGCAGGTCCTGATCCCCATGTCCCTTGCTCCATGTGCTGACCCAGGGGATTGCACAACACCACCAGGAGAAATTGAGTGATTAATGCTGCAGAGAACACTTCTGGAAGCTGTCAGGGCAAAGTGACTGCATGAGGAAGGGGTTTGAGTAACTTCTCCAGCTCAGCCTTACTCAGTGAAGCCCACTGAGTGTGCCAGGAAACCCTTGGACATGCCCTGCCCTTTCTGAGCTGGGAATGAAATCCTGCTTACAGCTGTGCTAACAAATTCCAAGGGAATGCAGAAGGCTGGAGCAGCTCTTCCTGCAGTTAGCCTGGCCCTGAAGGCATGAGAATGCTCAGAAAGAGCCACTCATGAACCAGGCATCCTGCTTTCCCTTCATTCCTCTTGGAGACACCTCAGGTGCCACTCTGGGAGTGTTTTCTCACTGTAAGACTTGCTCCCACTGCCAGCCCCTGCCCTGGCACCCTTTTGAGCCCATCCGCAGGGCAGCACAACTCTTCCTACAGACCCAGCCCCTTCCTGACACCAAACCAGGGTTCCAGGCTCAGGGTGAAACATGAAAGTGGCTGTAAATCCCCTTTTCTCCTACCTGCTCCCTCTCAGAGCAGGGAGAAGGATTTTGTGGAATTTGCACAGCACCCTGGCAGGGCTTTGATGTCTTTGAAGCCTCCAGCTGCTACTTCAGAGCCTCACTGAGCTCCCATTGATCCAGAATACAATCAGAAGGGGGAAAGCCCCAGCCACCAGGAGGTTTTTGTAGATAAAATTGATTTTGTTATCTCCTTGCTTTTGTGGATGGCTCCAAAGCTCAGTCTAATGTCATGTCTACGTGGCAAAGCTCTTTGGGGATGTCATTCCCTACTCAGGCTTTTCTCTGGAGCCAAATATTTATCATATCTGGAATAAGAAACTTGTAAAATGCAGAGGTGGGAGGTAGTTTTTCTTGCTGAATAGGCTCTGAAATAAAGTGCCTTTTGCCTGTTTTGGAGGTAGTTTTTCTTGCTGAATAGGCTCTGAAGTAAGTGCCTCTTGCCTGTTTTGTGTGCAGGGAAGTCCACAAGAAGAAGCAGGTGGTGCTGGATTTAACACACACATTTTAGCTGGCACTGAAAAGGTAAAAACCATAGAGATCCACCACATTTTAGAGTCCACCAGGAAAACAGCCCAATTTCAAGCACAGGAACACATGTAAACAAACTCCAGGGACACCTTCCACTAGTCCAGGTTGCTCCAAGCCCTGTTCAACCTGAACATTTCCAGGGATGGGGCAAGCACAGCTTCTCTGGGCAGCCTGTGCCAGCGTTTTACCACCCTCACAGAGAAGAATTTCTTCCTGATATTTAACCTAAATTTTCCCTCTTTCAGTTTGAACTCATTACTCCTTGTCCTTCCCATCAAACACTGAAATATTGTGCAGAAAAATCGTATCTATTCCAGCCAATTCAGAGCAACACTTGGTACTAGAAAAATACACAACCAGTTTCTGCATAAAGTGGAATATTCAGGGAACCAATTCAACAAATCCTTATTGCTGGATTGTTCATCCCTGGCAAGGAGCTGACAAATTCAGGGAGGAATGTGGTTCATTTTGTCCTGACATATGTCAGAAGGAACAGACAGAGCCCCCTCACTGCCCAAAACTCATCTCACAGCATTTCAGAGTGTCCTCTGAGCTGGCAGAGGGATCAGAGTCAGACCTGAGTGTGGACACGTGTGTGTGACACATGTTGGGCTGGCTCAGCTCAACAATCCTGTTCCTAAGTACAGTTTGTATTTAAAACACTGGGGACACACAGTCATCCAATTATAGTAAGCAGAGGGAACTGGGAATGATGTGAATTCTCAAAAGAAAGTGGAGAAAAAATAGCGGGAGAGTAAATGAAGCAACAAAATGCAGATGGTAAGGGAGGCTGGATGAGGGCAGCAGGGGCTGGCCAGGGATACAGCTGGGACAGGATAGGATCAGAGGGAGTTCAAGGAGTTCAGGTCAGAGGGACACTGAGTGGATTTAAGGGAATAGAGCTGATGCAAGCCCCATGCTCTGGGCTTGGGGAAGGTCTGATTCACACAGAGGCCGAGTCATGTCCCAGGTTACCCCGAGGGCTTGGGAGAGCAGGCTGAAGCAGTGCTGGCCTGCCTCCTGTGCAGGGACACTGGGCACAGTCTGCACCCAGGAGAGGTCGCACGTTGGGCGCCACCTGTAAGAACTCCTGCCTGGCTGGGCTGTTTGGGTCCAATCCACTACAGACCCCAGCCTACACGAGCTTTCATGGACCAAAGTAAAAGACAAGTGTAGGAGCGTTGCGGGGTAGGACGGTCGGGATGGACGGAGACCAGAGATCTCTGAAGCCAGGGCTGGGAACTTGGGGTTTATTGCAAAGGGCCTGGGTGCAGGGCCCTGCTGGGAGCTGCCAGCCACAGCTCAGAGCAGGCCCGAGAGAAGAGAGGGGGAGAGAGGATGAGAGGGTAAGAGAGTAAAAGGGTAAGAGTGTAGAAAGGTGAGAGAGTGAGGTTCCCGTTACAATACAATAAATCTTCTGTGTTGAATATTCTGATTCTCACTAACCAATCTAGTACAAGATACAAATCCTACAGCATTTACATACAGCCTATAAGAATCATTACATTACCATACTGGGTTACATTTTAAACCCTAAAAACTCCTCTTTGGGCCCCTTCTGCCAAGCTGTAGGGTCTGCTCTGACCCTTGGGCCTGTCTGCAAGCAGAGGGTATTGTTTCATCAAAAGGGGATCACCTTCTTCGGCCACACCATTGTTTTCCAGTTGTTCAGTAACTGAGGTATCTCAAAGCTTGCTTTCATTTCAATCTCACTTAGAGTTTCTATATTCTCAAAATCTTTTGCCAGGCAATCATATTTATAAGGCTTTCCTGTTTCATCTTCCCCAAAAACAGCAAGTGCTCTCCTCCACATGAGGACGAGCGTCCTCTTTTCATTGACTTGGAGGAGACACCTCTCTCCTGGGGAGGACTATCCCCCTATTCCTGGGGCTGATGGTTACAGGCTTGAAAACCACTTTGCAAGAGCAAGCTGTGCCAGGAAGGCAGCACAAGATGGGAAATAACCCACCTAAGAAAGCAGATTGCAGAGCTGAGCAGTCACTGGGTGGCTGGGAGGATGCAGGGCTGGTTAACCTGCAGTGGGACAGGATGCAGTAAATTGCTTTCCAATGGCTTGGGAGTTTGTTGTAGGTTGTCCTGAGATTTTTCCAGCCAAACCCCTGTGCTTAATGTACTCTGGATATTTGTGCCTAGGTGTTTTGTTATTTTACCATGGTTTTATCATCATCTAATAGAGAGTGGGATTCTTTTTTGGCATCCCTCGCTCCTGTCTGCTGGTTTGGGTCCCAAAGCAATGCCTGGCCCTTGGATTGTCTTCCAAACTCACTGCTCTCTAAATGCAAGGACAACACCAGAGGCACCTAATCCCAGACTTCCAACCCAATTCCACAGACACTCAGCCCTGGGCATGGAATCCATCCCCATGAATTTGGGAGGCAGGGGTTAAGCAGCTGCAGACACACCAAGGACAGTGGTTTATCTGAGCACTTGAGGGGCTGCAGCTCCCACCAGGAAAAGGCAGTGCCCACCCACAGAGACACAGCGAGCTCGGGACCCAACACTGCCAGGCTGGAGGAGGAAAGGACCCTCCCTTCCTGGGGTGCTGAGGGGATCAGGCACTGCTCCCCTCCATGGGCAGGACAGCAGGGCTGAAACCTCTCCCTCCTCCCAAGCTCCTGGTGCAAGCCAGGCTTATGCAACACTGCAGCACCCTCAGGCAGTTTTGTCTCCCTGCACCAAGCACCTCCTGTGCTTCCACTGCATCCCTCCTCCCCAGGGCGCTCCAGCACTGAAATCAGCTCCAGACACAACAGATCCCAGGGCAGGAGCAGCCTTCAGGGAATGCATTTTCCCCCCACCCCCACTGGCTCGCAAGGAGCCTTAAAAATGCCAAATTCCAGTATATTCCATTACACCATATAATCTCAGCCTAGGGTTCCCAAGCATGCCTTTAATTTAAGCTTAATAAAGCTGTTATTGTCCACTCATTAATGACTGCTTATTAAAACCATATTTATTGCATGTGGTGCTGAGAGATCTTGCAGAGAGCCCGAGGCAGCAATCCCTCCCTCCCTCCTTCCCTGCCTCCAGCCCGGGTGTTTAATGAGGGATCCATGTGGACAGGGCTGGGAATTCCCAGCAAATGTGTTCCTAATAAGCACTTGTCTCAGCTGAGGTGCTGTGCACATACCTGTGGGTGCACCCACACCAGATGCAAATGAAATGCAGATTTAGGAGCTGGGTTTTCACAGCATTAGCATTGCTTTGGGACAGGATGAAAACACATTATAGTGCGACACCTAACAACAACAAATAAATCAGGGTTATATTCATTTGTAACAGTTTTAAAGGTATTTAGTGGGGGTGGTGGGTAGCATCCAGACCCTCCTGCATCCTCCCTGCTGCCCAGCATTACTCCCAAATCAAAGACTGGGACCACAGGCCTGAAATTTAATTTTATTATGAGGCTGACAGACTCGCTGAGATCCAGAGATAATTTCAATACCAGAAAAAAAGCCCTGTGCAAGCACCAGGCTTTTTGCTTCCCATAAGAAATAATCTTATATTGGTGTGAGGCAAGCTGGCATGGCTCAGTTTTATGAACAGGACTTGAGCTTTCCGCATCCCAGAAACTGCCTTTTCAATTCCATGTCTATGGACTGGAGCCCCCTGATTTGGGTGCTGTCATCCCAACAATTGAAATATCAAGAGTCTCAGTCACACTGCAGATAAGGAAGTTGTCTTGGTTTGAACAGACAGGTGTCTGCTAAGGAAGGCAGGAGCCTCCCCTGAAATGCAAAATGTAAACCCCCTCCCTCTGAATTACTGTAATTTTGAAATTAAGGGGCTCTCAGGCAAAGATAGGGGAATAGGAATAACAGTTCTTTATTAGGAAAAAGTAATAAAATACAAATGCAGTAATACAAAACAACCCTGCCAGAGTGAGACCATGCCCTGCCCCCTGTGTGCCAGGGGGTGGCACAGCCCCCATCCCATGGGGGCTCAGCCCTCCTGCAGTGCCAGCTGTGGTTCTGCTGGAGCAGGGATCCTGCACAAGGGGGGAGTTTTCCTCTGCAGCTCCAGGGCTGCTGGAGATGGGCCTGGGCTCCCCTCTGGCAATGCAGGGCAGCAGAAAGCTGCTCCTCTGGGAATGCAGTGGGCAAAGGCTGCTGTGGTGTCCCAAAGCTCAGATTGGATCCAGGTAGGAATGCTTGGCTCCTCCCCTGGGCGCAGCATCTCCCCATGGGATGATGGAATTGGATCAGCCCTGCAGGGACACTCACTGGCCATGGACAGAAGATAATTAATAATTAATGGCCCATGAACAGCAGAGATCTCCTGGAGGGAGGATTGGCTGTGGGAGAGATAAAGAAAACTGCCCCATGAACAGCAGAGAACTGCCCCAGCTCTGACAGATGGGGATAGAACACATCTTGTAACTTAAGACAATCCCCTGGAGCCAGGGTCACGCCATGGCACAGGAAAGGATCCATTACAGGCCCTGGGGCAGGAATGTTTCTTGGAAATCTTGAAAGGCTGTGGGAAATGTGACCTTTAGGAAAAGAGGAGAGGTGACCCTGAGCTGGCTGCAAGGGTTAACTCACTAACCCAGCTCCCAGTGCAAACATGCTCAGAGCTCAATTACCCTGCCCAGGTGTTAAAAGATGGTGATAGAACACACACCCCTGGACACATCTTGCAACCTGAGACAGAAGTGCAGGGAGAGGAAGAGGGAAGACAGGGTTACCAGGGATCTGTCAGGAAAGGCATCTTACCCTGGCACCCTCCTTTGCTGTGTCCTGAGCCGTCACAGGGAAATCAGCCCCCAACAGAACTGTCTGGGATGGGGATCCACAGGGAATTTACAGAGCACTCTGTGCCTGGGATGCTTTGGGATCCCACTCACCCAGTCACCAGTTCATTGTGTGACAGGGATGCTTGTCCCTCTTTGGGTCATTTCCACTATCAAATAATGATGGTTCAGATGCACGAACCATGAGCCCCCACCTGCAGCACTTGACCCACCCAAGCCACTCGCCCAGGTTTGTTTGCTCAGCTTCAGGAGCCTCTCTGGGTCTTACAGAGGGGGATTTTTTAGCTCTGACTTTTGGAACATTCAAAAACTCTCCCCCTCCTTCTCATTCCTTGTTTTCCCTCCGAGCAGCTTAGCCAGAAGTTGGGGGCAGGAGGGGAAACCCTGCCAGAAAAGCTCCTAACAACCCTCTTTGGAGACAGGGTTTATACACTCAGCTGTCCCTTGTAAACTAAGCCCTGTGTGAGATTTTTTTTTTCCCAAACCTTTCAATCCCCTTCCTTGCCCTCACCCCTCCTGCTTTGCTCATGCTGCAAATATGCAGAAAAAAAAATACTTGGGTACAAGAATGTCCTTTTGTGCTGCAGGAGAGAGGGGGCAAGAGGAAAAATAAAACAACCCAGGCTGCAAAGAGGCAGCAGGGAAGCATCAGCATTGCCTTGGCTGTTCCTTTCCTGGAGGGCTCCAGCAGGATTTTGTGGATGGAGAAATGTCCCTCCTCCAGAGCCAGGTGCCCCAGACCACAGTGTGGCTAAAAACCACCCCAGCAACATCACCCCCACGGTCTGTAAGTGGAAGTGACAGCATGGAGAGGTTGTGCTGGGATTGTTTTCCTGAAATTTGCGAGCTGGGGAGGTTCAGATATTGCTTGAGCTGACAAGGTCGAGGTCTACACACAGAGCAAGCCTTGGTGGGCACTTCTGATCCTGGGAGGGAGCAGGAAAGGGGAGTCCCATGCAAAGTGGGAGATGCTTTGTCATGGAAGCACAGAGTTAACTGGGTGGGATCTCACTTATTTCAGCTGAGAAGGAGCCCATCCTGCTAGCATCCCTCCCCAAGGCCCTTGGTGTGCAGAGCCCCTGTCCCTGCAGGACCTGACACGGCCCAAATCCTTTGGAAAGGGAAACACTGAGCACTTTGTAGCTTGGAGCAGGATTAAAAGGCCCCAGTGAGCAGGGTTTGCTGTGATGTGGTGAGGATGGATGTGTCAGCACAGTGAGGCTCTGAGGATTCCCAGCTCTGGCTGGGATGGGATCACAGTGCAGGAAAGAGGCTCCTGGAAAAGCGTGTCCCTGCTGAGCAGATGTGTGTTCTCTGCATGCCTGGGAGAAGGAACTCCAGCTAATCTGTGAGAGAAAACTGCTCACTTTGAAAATTTAAAAAGGTTTATTAACCTTAACAAAAACACAACAAAGGACTACACAAGTACTTGTGCAGCACTGGGACCTGCCCCTCGTGCACACCACATGGCTGGTTCCTCTTCAAGGTGGATGCTCAGGCTTTTGTACCCCTGGGGTTTCATCAGCCAGTCCTGGCCCCTCCCAAAGTCTGTCTGGCAGCTCTTCTTTGCCATTTATCAGCGCAAACTGCTTTCTTGTGACTGCATTGGAGCTCAGGTGTTGCCATGCCCACCCCCTGAGCACCCCCAAGCTTTTCCATTCCCACCTGCCCCAGGTAAGGGACACCTGTGCAGCTCCTTTGTACCTGTCCTGGACAGCCCAGGCTGTCTGATGGCAACAATACAGGGGGGAAAGGGAACTGTGGGGAGAACAGAGGGCATCTAAACTACAGTAACATAACTGTACATCACTGAAGCTTTTCTTAATATTCACACAAGAGTTATCTTTTGAGAGCCAATCAGCTCATTATCCATTTATAATGTAATCCAAGCAAGCCAGGGATCTGTCACCCCCTGGGCAGGAAGAGCACGGGGAATGGCAGCAGGGGCCCAGGAGCATGGGGCTGGGCCTGCTATGAATGTGCCCTCTTGACAGAGTAACTAATTTATTCTTTGTCTGCTTAAAAAGGCAAAAAGCCCAGAAGTTTCTCTCCCAGTTTGGTACAAAGTCACCTCATAAGACCTTTTAGACTTCACCTCCAGCATCCTTTAGGCACAAGGTGTAAAAGCAGCAGGACATCCCTTCCCAAGGTGGGCTGCACTGAGGTGCCAACCAAGAGGTAAAATCCTTTAACTTTCAGGAATCAGGAGAGGGTTAGGTTGGAGATCAGGAAAAGGTTTTCCCCCAGAGGGTGCTGGGCACTGAAGGCTCCCCAGGGTATGGGCACGGCCCGGAGGCTGCCAGAGCTCCAGGAGCCTTTGGACAGCACTCTCAGGGACAGGGTCGGATTGTTGGGGTGTCTGGGCAGGGCCAGGAGCTGGGCTGGTTGATCCCTGTGGTCCTTCCCAACTCAGGATATTCTGACTCCATGCACATCCCATGAATTCGAGGTAACATTCAAGACAGGAAAGGTCAGAAGATTTCTGCACTCATAGCCCTGACAGCTCCCTGGTGCCTGGGGCTGTTTTCAAAGCCCTTACAATGCATGAACCTTCCATCCCTTTGATGACTTTTGCAGGCTGGCCTAGAACCGAGACCTGATGGAGTTAAAGAATAAAGTAGGGATTTATTAAAAGACCTCAGTGGACACACCTTGGGCAGCACAAGAGCCCAGCCAGGGCTACACCCAAGATGAACCAAAATGGTCCCAAAAGGAACCCAAGATGAACCAAAATGGTCACAAAAGGAACCCAGGATGAACCAAAATGGTCCCAAAATGCACGACCGCTCCCGGGGTCTCTCACTGTGATCAGTTCTGCTCCATTTGCATCTTGCAGTTCATTGTCCCATTCCAGCTTTAGCCCCTGCAGTCCCACCCTGCTTGTTTTTCTCTCTCCAGCCCACGTTGTTTGTTCTCTTGGGCTGAGATTTGGATCATTTGTCCTTGGTGCCCAGCTGGAGCAGGAATTGTTTTGTCTCCCTGCTCTGTGCACAGAGCTCACCATCCCCTCATGTGAAGCCCAGACCCACACACTAAAGCAGCACAGAATCTGAAAAATAGAAAAGCCAAAACCTGAGGCATCAACTTTACAGAGTCCAAACCCGAGGAGGGTCTTGTTTTTATTAAAATGTTTTACATCTTTTATAACCTCCCTGCCAGCTGGATGGCTGCACTCTCAGGGCAATTATATGCATCATCTAAACATCATCTAAAATGGAAGGACTTCATTTAATTTGGTTATTTAAATGACACGTTTGATGGAAAAAGCCAAGCAGACTTAACAGGATATTTAATGCTCACATTGGTTTGCATGAGTACAAAACATTATCTGAAAGCCTGGGGAATGAAGGGCAAAATTCCTGCTGACTTCAGAGGCTGTGGACCAGATGTGGGCAAAGAAAGGATCAGAGAGATGACACAGGAGCTGCCACCTGGGCAGAGTGGCACCACTGCCATGGTGGAGGTTTCTGAAGGGAATTCTCCCTTTGGGCACAAGCCTGTGGTTTTTTTCTCCCCTACAGAAATAGTCCTGCCCACAAGTTTAAACTGTTTTTTCCTCCTGCTTTTCTCCTGATTTCCTCTATGTGGAAAAGAAAGCACAAAGATGTTTTAAAAATGGAAAATACTTTCCCTTCAGCAAACCAAACCTCAAAGCACATCTGCTGTTGAAAAACAAGAAAACTGGGATTTTGTACCAAACCCAAGAGGTGTAGTTCTGATTTCTTCAACTCCTTACTCCCAAATTTGAGAAGTCTAAACCTAAGTGGAGATTTTAAGTCTATTTTAGAGGCATGACAGAAAAGACTTCCAATTTCATTACCTTCTAAAATACACACACTGCAGATGCCAGAGGCAGAGGAAGCACAGGGTGGAAGGTGCAGTCTCAGGCATCACACCAAGCATTAAAAAAACCAACAAAACCCCAACCAAACAACTATAACCAAAAAAAAAAACCCAACCCCAAACCCACCACAAAAACAACCTCCCCCCCAACTTTGCACAGACAAGCAGCATTTAACCTTTTCAGATGGTGTTAGCTCCATTCTGCTGGAGCACAGAGCTTAGACAGCTTCTCTTTCTGCACAGTGAGCAGTGCTGAGAG
Organism: Diglossa brunneiventris; assembly: GCA_019023105.1. NCBI lineage: Eukaryota > Metazoa > Chordata > Aves > Passeriformes > Thraupidae > Diglossa > Diglossa brunneiventris. Next base: position 7,429,159 of record CM032376.1, read on the forward strand.
TTAAAAGCCAATTCCTAAATGCCGTATTCAATATTTTCCCTACTGAAACACAGAACAACCAATACAACAGATGAAAAAAGAGAATACAGAGAATTGTCCTTGGGAAACAGATAGGAAAGACACATCTGTTAGACTTCAATGAGAAATTACTGGGAAATTTTTAGATTGCACTGACAGCATAAAGTGTTTTGAAACATCCTTTTCCACAGTTTCTCAGCAAGAATGAGACATGGACCTTTCATGCTTTCCTAGATGCAACTCCAAGTTATCCCCATGAGCACTGCAGTGCCTAAAAGTCTGAATACTGCCCACAACTGTTCCCAGGAGGCAGCAGAAGGCATCCTCTGTGGAACCCCTCTCCTGCAGCCCTGTGCCCAGGGCAGGGAGCGTCACAGCTCCAGGGCTTTTCCCTCTGCCCTTTCCAGCCCAGGAAGCGGCCAGAAATGTCAGGGAGTGAGTCACCAGCACTGGAAAGGCTCGAGCTGCTGAGCCCAGCTCTTGGCTCTTGCATGACACAACCCCTTGGCCCTTGGCCCTGGCTGTCCCATAACTGTGGGGCTGTCACCCCATCCCTCTGCTCCACAGGTCTCTCACCATTATCACCACCAGTAATGAAGGGACGGGACTATTTTCAGGCTAAGAATGCTTTATTGCTCAGATAAACATCAGTCTCAGAGGCTGTGAAATTTTAGAGGACAAGCAGTTGACCATAGCTCAAGAGTAGTCACAAGTTCTTTGTTACAAGGCAATATAGAACTTTATAACCCCTTATAGCCCCTTAATTTCAAAATTATAACCGTTTGGAGGGAGGGGGTTTACATTTTCCATTTCAGGAGCGGCTTCTGCCTTCCTTACAGACACCTGTCTGTCCAAACCAAGACATTCACCATCTCCAAACCCAGCAGAATCCCCGGGAAACCTGGCCATGGCTTGGAGCTGCAGTGCAGGCACCTGGGGAGGGCTGTGGGGAGGAAAAGAGCCCTGGGGGAAGAAAATGAAAGTCTGAGAAATTCACTGAGCTTGGCTTGGTATGTGTCTGTGCATCAGAGCTGGGTAAATGAAGATCTCAGGAAAAGCTTGGTTTGGCTGAAGCCAGAACAAACTTTTTCCAAAAATGAATAAAGAAACTGAAAACCAGATCCCCAAATAGCTTCAGTCCTTTTCCTGCTGTTTCCAAAACTCCACTTCTTCTGGTGAATTAACTTTTTTGGACCTCCTACAATGAAACAGCCACTTCTGAATACAAACAGAGCAACCCAGAGCACGTTCAAATAAACACTCTCCTTGTGTATATTTGTATCTTTCATCATGTACTAAGTTTTGTGTAGGACTTATTTGTATTTGTAAACTTTGAGATAAAGGTACTGTGAGAGTTTACTTCTATGTAACATCACACAACCAAATAAACTGCAGCACAAATCCCATCCAGATTTACCTTTCCCCCTAATTTCATACTTCAGTTTCCTCCTGCCCTAAACCAACAACAACAAAGCCAATGAGGAAAATTGAACACAAACAACCTTGTTCACTCCATTCCAGGCTGCAAAAAGCTCAAGGATTCCACCTACAAATCCAGCCAGAAGATTCCAAAAATGGTTGTGGGATTGGCAGCAGCAAGAGATTAATCACTTTTAATGATACTTAACATTCCCACCTCAAATTAATTTAGGTCTTCACGAACCATTTGATTTCAAAATGGGTGAAGAAAGCTGGCAGCAAAATGCACCACAAAAATGAGACTGCTGGGATCAGCATAGCCCTGAGTGTGACCCCTGATTCCTCACGTTCAAAACATGCAGGCAGGCTGATGGAACATGGTTTTGAGATGGAAAAAAATCCCCAAAAAATCACCAAATGGAGATGAAAGAAAGCAAAGGGTGTCTGTTTCTCTCCATACCATGACAGACAGGATGACACGAACTGGGGTGTCTAAATTTTTCAGTCCAGCATCCCCTGAAAACACAAATATGACCAAAAGCATTCCCAAAGTTGTATCCAGTTATCATTTTAACCTCTCAGCAACAAAATAGGGAACTTGGATTTTTTTGTCTGAGAACTGGCCCAAGATGCAGCACACGTGCAGAACAATTTTTCACCACAGAGGATGTGATTTCCATTATTACCCCACTCAGGCTCCTACCAGATGGTTTTTTGGGAAAAACTCCTGGGGTGCAGGCAATGACAGCCTTCCTGAGCAAAAGGGGTGCTGAATCTCCTCCTGCAACGCCCTCCCTTTCTGCTCAATAATGGAACAAGCAAAAAGAAGACAGGGAAAAACAATAACCACATTCCTTCAAAAAACTCCTCAAACTGGATGTTCAGAAAATAATTTTTGTGGGCTTATTTTATCAAAACCATCCCACTTCCTATGTCAATAATGGGCCATTATCCATTATGTGAGATTTCTGTCTTGTAACTTGATGTCTTGCCCGTGTTTCTTTGTACTGCAACAAAAAAGTATCTTGTCTGTGAAAAACCACTGGGATAATCTGAATTTTCCAGCTGTTGGCAGCTCAGGGATTGGTGATTGATTGATTTCTTCACAATTGCTTGTTGACTGGTTAAAGAAAACATCCCTGCCCTCATTATCTCTTGTCTCCAGCACAGTGAACCCCAGTGAAACGCTGATGTTCCACATCCATGAACTGCAGCAGAAGCCACGGGCACAGAAACCCATCCAGCCCTCCACACCTGCAGATACTTCAGAAAACTGTCAGCAAGGGATAAAACCAGGGACTTATCACATTCCCTGAGTGGTCTGCAAACACATCAAGCTCGGCTGGATCCAGGGTCTGACCCTGTCTCAAGAGAGCACTTCCTTCCTCTGGGATACACAAATCAGGATTTCCCACAAGCGAGGGTTACAGGGAAGCAGGACTGCACATGGAGAGGGAGCACAAGCCCTGCTGTGTCCCTGCTCTGGGATTGACTTCCTGACCACTCCAGCTCTGAGATGCAGCTCTGTAATAGCTGAGTTACCCTGGTTTGCAGTGGTTTTATTAATTTAATTAATCAATTAATTAAATTATTTTATTAATTAAACTGCAATTAATTAATTAATTTAATTTATTCATTAATGAAACCGGTTTTATTACTTGCATTGGAATTAATTAATTAATTAATTATATTTATTAATTAATGAAATGGGTTTTTTAAATTGCACTGGAATTTATTTATTTAATTAATTTAATTTATTAATTAATGGAACAGGGTTTTTTAACTGCACTGGAGCTATCTCTGCATTGCTGCTGCCTTTCCTGGTGATCCCCAGTGTCTGGGCGCTGCTGATATTGCATTTCTCCTCTCAGGATATTTGATCCCCCCGGTGCTTTTCCTGCTTTCCCTGCTGATCCTGGTCCCTCCCATTGTTGTAATTCTTTGCCTCTGGGCACCAGCAGGGCAGAGCCTTCCTCCGACTACAACCAAAGTCAGAATTGTCCCTGTCCAGCTGGGTCTGTCACTGTTTTCTTCACCTCCCCATCCTTGTCCTGCCAGGTGGGGATGAGGCACAGGCTTTGCTCTGGTGCTGCCCTTGGGGTTCACTCTCCTTTCCTTTCCTTAGGAAGCACCAAAACAGAACCAGATTATAAATTTCCCCTGATTGTTTTGAATCTGAAAGAAAGTGAAATCACCCGCCCGTAGAATCCCAGTTTTTCTGCCTCACTTTACAGTTTTCAGGAGAATTAAGAGCCTTTGTGTTTATTTCACAGCTCTCCAGATGCACTTCCAGTGCGACATTAAGTAAAAACAGATGAACTGAATCCATTAACCTCTTTGGGACACTGTCTCCAAACATGCTGGAAGTCAACATCCTTGGAGAAGCATCTGCTTCCCTGAAAGGTGAGGTTATTCCTAACAAATCTCTCCAGGGGAGTTAGAAGAGGGAGGTGGAATTTTTGCACAAGCAACTGAAAATCCCAGAGATGGCTTTTGGCTGCGCCGTGCAAATAAATAAGGACTAATTTCTGAGAGCATAACTCATGCTGGTGGGAGATAAGAAAGGAATGCAAGTTCCCTCTGAGAGCAGCCTAGGAGAGTGTTATCCTCCAGGATCAGAGCAGGAATGGAGTCCACAGCAGAGGCCAGTCACCAATAATAAATCCAGCCCTGCAGAGCAGACCCCAAATCGTGGATTCCCACCCATCAGGCAGCAGGGGAGCAGGAGAACTGCCAGACTCTCCTCACTGAGCACGAGCTTGGTGTTTGCAACACAAACACCATTTAAACAGCAGGGCCTTTATCTCAGATTTGAGGGGAATGTGTTCTCCAAGGGGAGACAACAGCAGTTCCCCCAGCAGAGGTGTCTGGGCACTCCTGTTCAGGGAATCCTCACGGAGGAGGGAATCAGCTCCAAGGGGGTTCAAGCTGGCCCAACACTTCTCCACACTCAAGAGAAGCAAACCTGATCCCCTCTGTTCCTGCTCTGCCTGCTCCTCATTTCCCAAGGGATGGAGGTTCAACCAGCACCTTGGGAATTCACACAATCACAGAATGACCAGGTTGGAAGAGACCTTCAAAATCATTGAGTCCAACCCAGCCCCAGCACCTCAACTCAACCCTGGCACCCAGTGCCACATCCAGGCTTTGTTAAACACACCCAGGGATGGGGACTCCACCACCTCCCTGGGAAGAACATTCCAGAACTTTATCACCCTCTCTGTAAAAAACTTCTTCCTGATATCCAACCCATATTTCCCTTGGTGCAGCTCGAGGCTGTGTGCTCTGGTTGTGTCAGTGCTGCTGGAGAAAGAGCCCAGCCCCAGCTGAGCACAGGCACCTTTCAGGGGCTGCAGAGAGTGATGAGGGCAGCCCTGAGTCTCCTCTTCTCCAGGCTAAACAACCCCAGCTCCCTCAGGGGTTCCTCACAGGATTTGTGTTCCCAGCCCCTCACCGGCCTTGTGAGACAGGTCACCTCCATCATCCTATGGATTTAAAATCCCCATCCCTGAACATTCAGTTGTTCAGAAGCCCTAGGTAATGTGCATTAACCTTCCTGCCTTGTTCTTCATGCTCTGGCTGCCGAAATTTTCTTCTCTTTCACCAGAGGAAGGTTTTCACTACAACTTCACAGAATCATAAAATCATGGAGTGGTTTGGGTTGGAAGGGACCCTCCTGCCACGGCCACTTTGTCCCACCTCCTTCAGCTGTAACAAGCTGATGTCCCACACATGGCTAAATCCTGTCCTGACATATCCATGTTCCCAGGATTAATCCTCTGAGGAGTAATTAATTTTTAGTTGGGAATCCTGACCTAAATTCTATAGCTCTAGTCTAAAACTTGGGACATGCTTTGTGTCTATCCTGACCCTTCCAAATCTGAATTTCAGAGGTCTCCTAATTCTGAGTACACACTCAAAAGGCTCCCAAATCCACAGGTACGACAAAAGCCATTCTGCAGGACATTTCCCATTCCTTGTGCTTTTCACAGAATTACAGTTTCTGGTCTCTGGGGTCTGTGTACACACTGTGTACAAAATCTGTACACATCTCCCACTTCATCTGTTCCATAGTTTTGGCAGCCAGGCCTTGTTGCAGCACCTTCCACTATCCCAGGGTGCTCCAAGCCCCATCCAGCCTGGCCTTGGACACTTCCAGGGATGGGGCAGCCACAGCTGCTCTGGGCACCCTGAGCCTCTCCACCCTCACAGGGAAGAATTTGTTCCTAAAATTTATTTCTTTGTTGCATGACATGGAACAGCAGGGGCTGTTGACACAGGACACTAAGGAAGAGTCTTTGTGGGCAGTGTTGGTTTGGTGTATGGTGCTGTGTTCATGTTTGCATTCCTTTTGGGAAGCCTGGGGTCTGCACATTCCTCCTGTCTGCTCTGACCCCCTTGGCTTAGCACCTTCCAAAAAATCTTCCTGAAAATTCTGGCATGGGCAGGACAGGATATTTTATTCCTTAACAATGTCAGGGAGAGCAGAACATGTGAGGACAGAGCCAGTGGAGCACTGGATCTTGTGCTGGGCTCCCTCCACAGGCTGTTCTCTCTGATGGGAGCAGGACCAAAGCCAGAGAGTTCAGAAACCCCAATTTTCAATGGAACAGCTGCCTATCAGGGATGAGAGCAGAAAGAGCTGCTCCAGAGGACTCCCAGTCGCGCTGAGTTTTTCTCCTGCTCACTTGACCTGTCTGTACTGGGACAGAGGGAAAAGGACACCACATTCCTCTGAAAAGCAGGAGCTTTTCCTCATGGATCAAACTGTTCCTGGATAGCTCATTGCTCCTGCTCTGTGTTTGTAGATGAGGAAAAGTGAAGGGAACTGAACTGTGGAGAAAATGGGGTGGGAAGACCATCAGCTATGCAACACTGCATTGTTCTGTGAGCATGTTAAATAGAATCTCCTATATCAAACCAAAGCCAGATTATTGAAGTTGTAAGGGGCTAATCCAGTTCACTGCATTTCCCCAGCACATCTTTTAACAGAATTTCAAAGATGTGCTCAAAATAAATGGGAAAAACTGTGAAAGAAATGCACAGCAAACCTTTAGGGTCTTAAAAATCACAAGGGGAAGGTTCCTTGAAAGCAAAATATTTAGGTCCTTGCAGAAGCTTTGTACAGATCAGAAAACATGCTGTGGTGAGAAATTTTCTTCTCTTTCACCACAGTTACCCAAAGTGGCAAAGACAGGCAGTTCTGCCACAGCAGGGACTGTGAAATCCCTTTCTGGAATAGGGATACCTGTGTTAATGAAAGCAGCAGCATTCATGAAGTGAACAAACTGAGTTTCAGTACCAGCTTTCCCATTTACTGTCAGCCACAGCCTCTGCTCCGTGCCCAGGGATTGCTGCTGGCTCAGGAATGGCTCAGAAATTCTCATTTCAGCAGAAAGCCCAATTTCAGAGCAGCAGGAAAACTCAACTCAGCCAGCCAGCAGTGGCTCCCTGTGGCCAGAGTCTGGAGGCCATGAGTGCTCCCATCCTGTCTGATGGGACAACCACCCAGTCACTCTTGCCTTGAGGCATGGCCCTCAGGAAGGCAGAATAAGGACAATAACCTCATGCAAGAAGGGAATCAATCACAGAATCACAGAATGGTCTGGATTAGAGGGGACTTTAAAGCTCATCCCCTTCCACTCTGAGACACTTCCACTGTCCCAGGTGGTTCCAAGCCCCATCCAACCTGGCCTTGAGCACTTCGAGGGATCCAGGGGCAGGCGCAGCTTCTCTGGACACCCATCACTTCACACACACTGTGGGCTCCATGAAGTGTCCTCTCAGTTTCAAACCCACCTTGTTAATTCCATTGGGACCGTGCCAGCACCACTGAGGACCCAACACAGTCTGTTACCTGGTTTCCAGTGCCCCAGAGTAATTCCTTCCAAAGCCCATTTTCCCTATTCACCAACCCTCATAAAAAGCCTGCAAACACCCAGCATTAAAGACCTGCTGGGAACACACTGGGATTTGTGGCAGCAGAAGTGCCAGAGACATCACCAAATAGCTATGCAAAAAGCTCTATTTTTAAACCTTCACCTTGGCTACCTATTAACTGCTTTCCTCCTGGGAAGAGGCACAGAGATTCCTCAGCTTGCAGACAGCACCAGCCCCAGTTCCTGCCTTTTAACCTTTATGATTTGTTTTCATCTCCAGGAGGGAGAGCTGCACCCCCTGGGCTCCATCTCCAGGCTGGGCTCTGTTGGTTTTGGACAGGTCCTGAGCTGTTTCATACTTGGCACTGGCAGGGATTTGTTACAGCAGCTGCTCAATGACAACACACCTGTAAGCAAGGCTGGGGCTGGGGGCTGCAGGGGGACCAGGGCTTGGTTTAATTATCTCAGGGTGCCACGGTGATGCCAGCATGACCTCATGGTTTATTTTAGCCTGCTCTGACACCATGAAGAGCCCATGTTTGCTCAGCTGTCTCTGCTCCCTCCAGGAGACCTGGCTGACCCAGGGGCCCAAGCCCTGCTCCCAACGTGGGCACCTGCAGGCAGGAACTGGAGCCATTCACCCATCCTTAATGAAGTTGCATCTCTTCCCTGCTGATGGATAATCAATTCTCCTCTTGGAAAGCTCGACTGAAAGCGGTTTGGGGTTTGGTTTGGCTTTGCAAGCTGATGAAAAGCATTTAATTCTCTCTTTTGGAAGTCTGTGCCTTCCTACAGCGAGCCAGGAAGCTACAAACCCAATGGCATCCACATAAAGACTGGGAAAACATCTCTGTGGCAAGCTGAAGGCTCGGGCAGGAAAATCTGAGGCACGTTTACGTAATAATTATAACTCACACTCGCACAGAGCCTTTCAGCAGGGGATTAAAAAGCACTTTGCGAACATTATCGAGCACAGCCCTGCTCTGAGGTAGGTACCATTCCTCCCTGCTCTCCAGGAGGAGCCAAGGCACACAGAGGTGATTTTCCAGCCCATATTTTGAGAAGGCAGCCAGCACATTTGGGGACTTCAGCGCTGGGATGCTGAATATGAAATCACAGGAGGGCTGATGATGGCACTGGATTGAGGGCCTGTGTTCCAGAGGTGGCAGCTGGGGCTGGGATGATCAGAATCCTCACAAATCTGCCCTAAAATCATAGGATGTCCTGAGCTGGAAGGGACCCACAAGGATCACAGAATGGCTCACTTCAGCAGAAAGCCCAATTTCAGAGCAGCAGGAAAACTCAACTCAGCCAGCCAGCAGTGGCTCCCTGTGGCCAGAGTCTGGAGGCCATGAGTGCTCCCATCCTGTCTGATGGGACAATCACCCAGTCACTCTTGCCCTGAGGCATGGCCCTCAGGAAGGCAGAATAAGGACAATAACCTCATGCAAGAAGGGAATCAATCACAGAATCACAGAATGGTTTGGGTTGGAAGTGACCTTAAAGCCCATGTCATTCCATCCCCTACCATGGCAGGGACACTTTCCACTATCCCAGGGCGTCCCAAGCCCTGTCCAGCCTGGCCTTGGGCACTGCCAGGGATCCAGGGGCAGCCACAGCTGCTCTGGAATCAAGTCCAAATCCTATTCCTGCACAAAATCCTATTCGTATTCCAAATCCTATTCCTGCACAGGACAGCCCCAAAAATCCCACCATGAGTTTTGAGAAAGCCAGCTACAGGGCTCCTGCACCCCAAAGCAGCGGCCGCTTTCACAAATAAAAACCTGTAATAAAACCTGAGATTAGAGTCCATGAGTTGTAATTACCAAAGCTTTGGAATAAATGCACTATTTCAGCATTATTAATGTGTGAGCTGGGAGAAAAATAACATGATTTTTATCACTCCTGATGCTTTAGGGAATAATCAGATGTACCATAGAGCACAGTTCATTCCATCCTCACCAATTTCTGAGTTTGCAAGTAATATTAATAGATTTTTGCTCTCCCCACAAAATTTAACTACAGAGTTGAAGGATACCAAGCCACACTGGAGACAAAAAGAATTTAGGATCAGCTCACAATGCTGAGATCACCTCTTTCCTCTTGCCTTGCAAATAGGACACAGTCGGGACAGGGGAGAAACCAGGAGCTGCCAGCATGAGAGGCAGGAGTTGTGACAGCTCTCCCAAGGCATCCCTGTCTTGGTTTGAACAGACAGGTGGCTGCTAAGGAAGGCAGGAGCCTCCCCTGAAATGGAAAATGTAAACCCCCTCCTTCCGAATTATTATAATTTTGAAATTTAGGGGCTCTCAGGCAAAAATAGGGGAATAGGAATAACAGTTCTTTATTAGGAAAACTAGAAATACAAATGCAATAGTGCAAAGAAAGAAAATAAACCCCTGCCAGAGTGAGACCATGCCCTGCCCCACTGTGTGCCAGGGGGTGGCACAGCCCCATCCCATGGGGGCTCAGCCCTCCTGCAGTGCCAGCTGTGGTTCTGCTGCAGCAGGGATCCTGCACAAGGGGGGAGTTTTCCTCTGCAGCTCCAGGGCTGCTGGAGATGGGCCTGGGCTCCCTCTGGGAATGCAGGGCAGCAGAAAGCTGCTCCTCTGGGAATGCAGTGGGCAGAGGCTGCTGGGGTGTCCCAAAGCTCAGATTGGATCCAGGTAGGAATGCTTGGCTCCTCCCCTGGGCGGAGCATCTCCCCATGGGATGATGGAATTGGATCAGCCCTGCAGGGACACTCAGTGGCCATGGACAGCAGATAATTAATAATTAATGGCCCATGAACAGCAGAGATCTCCTGGAGGGAGGATTGGCTGTGGGAGAGATAAAGAAAACTGCCCAATGAACAGCAGAGAACTGCCCCAGCTCTGAGAGATGGGGATAGAACACATCTTGTAACTTAAGACAATCCCCTGGAGCCAGGCTCACGCCATGGCACAGGAAAGGATCCATTACAGGCCCTGGAGCAGGAATGTTTCTTGGAAATCTTGAAAGGCTGTGGGAAATGTGACCTTTAGGAAAAGAGGAGAGGTGACCCTGAGCTGGCTGCAAGGGTTAACTCACTAACTCAGCTCCCAGTGCAAACATGCTCAGAGCTCAATTACCCTGCCCAGGTTTTAAAAGGACTGTAAAACATATATTGCATTGGCAAGATGGTCAAAAGCACCCCTGGGATGTGTGCTCTGAACTACTTAAAGAGGCTTTGCTTGAGTTGATTTTTATTTTTTGGTTGGGTTTGGTTTTTGCTTTGTGCTTATCCAACCCATCTGCAGTGTTGTGAGGTATGTGCATAAGCTCTGGGAGATTAAAGAGCTTCTACCTGAGTGCTCTGCTGACATAAACAGATCACAGTGGACCAAAGGCATCAAATTGTAAAATATCAGAGGATCTGATTGCCAGCACAGGGCACACTCCTGCATCCCTAAAGCTGTGCCATGGACTCCCAACTCACTGCTGCTTTCCAGAATTTTGCTCTGCACCACTCCAGTCTCAGTGGTTTTCCCCCATCTCAGCCCAGCTGCTCCTCAGGCATGCAAAGAAGCTTTAAAATGTGGCTGCATTCAGAGAAGAAACTGCATAAAAGTGACACCTCATCACCACAGACATCTTCCCCCGTGTTGCTGTGAGTCACACTCTGAGCAGAAACACAAACACATGTTTTTACTCCTCCGACCAACACGGTGCCAGTGCAACTCAGGAAAAGCCCAGGAGGGTCTCGCTTAGCTCGTGTTGTCATCACAAAACAAGCAGCCCTGCAGTCCACATGGCAACCAAACACTCTCCTTCCCACACAACACCCTCTGCTCTGACAAATTCCTTCTGCAGGTAGGGGAACAGAGGCTCCAGGGTCCAGGAGGGATTTTTAAAGATGAAGAATAGACTGATGAAAGTGCTTTTCATAATATTAATATATTCATTTACATTTAATATTCATTTTTTATAATATTAATAATTTTCATAATATTCAAATGCTGGTGACTGCAGCGATAGGGGTTGCAAAGCCACAGACCTTGGTGAATTTGCAGGCTCAGGGTTTCTCTGCTCTGGATTTAGTGGAGTTATGGCATTAGGCTAAGCATGAACGATATGCAAAGAGGCCTGATTAGCTGTAGGAGCAGCTTTAATTGCCATCTGAGGGGGGAAACTGAGGCACGAGCTCACCATTAGCAGACACCCAGTGAAACTTAACAGGGGCTAAGCTTGATGCACAGGAGCACAGAGTGATGTGAAATTACAGCCCTAAAACTACACACAGGTGATTCTGCTGGAGCAGAGGATGAAACTGCTTCAGTTCAGGTGAAACAGGAACAAAGGAGCCTCCCAGCCCACATCAGCTGACCCAGCCCTGTTCTCCTGCTCTGTGATGGAAGTAAAGAAGCTCTGGTGATTTCCCCCATCAGAGAGTGAATGGTTAATGGTATCAGGACCAAATTGAGGTCTCCATCCCCTCAGCAACTTCAGAAGGGCTCTCTGGGTAAAGCACGGCAACAAAACACAGTTTTTGTAATAAAACAAAGTCCAGCCTTAGCCTACACCACAGAAGGCAGCCTGGCACACTTGGCATTGGTGAAGCTGGGGAGTTGTAAGAGAAACCCACTCAAATTGGGGCTAGAGCAATCCAGGTGCTCTTAAACCTCTCTTTAATATGGAACAGAGGGCTGAGGCCAGCCTTGCAGCAGTGCAGGTATTGCAGATCAGGCCCACCCTGCAGCCATGCCTCAGGAATTGCTCTGTGCTCACACTGTGCTCACAAAGCCAAGCAGGTGAGATCTCCATCCCTGGAAGTGTCCAAGGCCAGGCTGGACAGGGTTTGGAACACCCTGGGACAGTGGAAGGTGTCCCTGCACATGGCAGAGGTGGAATGAGATGACCTTCAAGGCCTTTTCCAAGCCAAACCATTGCATGATTCTACAGCTCTGTGAGATACCCTCTGCTCGAGTTGAACTGAGTCATGCGAGTTTAGTCATCACTAAAACTCATCCAAAGCTCTGTTTCACTCCTCAGATGGTTTTATCTTGTAGTGCCAGGAACTACAACAGCCTGGAAAAAGTCTTGAGAAAGAAGTTTTGCTTCAGCAAAATACTTTGGACTTGCAAAACCTGACAAAACAAGCCCAGTTCAGCAACAAGAACATCCCCAGCTCTGCTGAAAAGAAGCCTTTGAATGTAACCAGAGCAGCAGCACTGCTGGGTTCTGTAACAGCTTTGAACAGGCAATAACTGACCTCAAGGGCTGAGTGATGCCTTTTCTTTTCTTTTTTCTTTTCTTTTCTTTTCTTTTCTTTTCTTTTCTTTTCTTTTCTTTTCTTTTCTTTTCTTTTCTTTTCTTTTCTTTTCTTTTCTTTTCTTTTCTTTTCTTTTCTTTTCTCTTCTCTTCTCTTCTCTTCTCTTCTCTTCTCTTCTCTTCTCTTCTCTTCTCTTCTCTTCTCTTCTCTTCTCTTCTCTTCTCTTCTCTTCTCTTCTCTTCTCTTCTCTTCTCTCTTCTCTTCTCTCTTCCCTTTTCCTTTTCCTTTTCCTTTTCCTTTTCCTTTTCCTTTTCCTTTTCTTTTCATGTTCTCTGTATTCTTCACACACACAGTTGGAGCTCTGTCACCTGTTGTATCAGTGGCTGGTTTTCCCAGTACTTTTCCATGGCCTTTCCCTAGGCACAAAGACAAATTCCAGAGCTCCAAACCCCAGGGGTACAAGGCCCCTGTGCCCTCTTGGTTCTTCCAGGCTGCCAAAGTTGAGAACAATTTGAGATACATTTCATGGACAGAACACAGCCAGTGCAAGGGGGAGACTCCAAAGAAAGAGCTTGACCTGGGAGGGAATTGTATCACCACTTGTCCTCCTAATTGGTGCTTTTTACCAACTGTGCTAATTTCCTAAAACCTTTAAAAATGTCCTCACCCCCATGGGGGTGGGCTTTTGTGGACATCTTTCCATGACTGCCCCTGAAGGCCTTCAAATAAAGATCCACTTTTATATTACCTCCTCACTAAAATGATCCTGAGTTGCATTTCCAGGTTGGGAAAAAGGCAACAGAGAAAACTCCCCTGGGGGCCCCCAAGCCCAGGGTGAAGGCTCCAAGCACAGTTCTGCCTTCCAGATCCAGGCACAGCATCACTGAGGAGCAGGTCAGAGCCAGGAGCAGGCAGTTTTTCAGGCTTGGAACTCAGAGACTCTTCTGACCCCCACTTTGTCACGTGTTTCTCTTGCTGATTTTGTACCCTGCACTCGCCACAGAGGGTGGGCACAGAACCCCTGAGCTCTGCCACATCCAGAGCCCAGCCCAGATCAGGACTGGCAGCAATTTGCAGCCCAGAAATGGCACACAGGGCAGAGCTCTGATTAGGAAAAGCTGTTTCACAATGAAATGTGGTTACAGGACAACTGGTGCGTTCTGCCAGGAAGAGTTTATTTTGTGCCTTTTTTTTTTTCCCTTTTCAAAACTAAACTGAAGTAGAAAAATGTGTGATTTTTATTGCTGGTGAAAGGTGCTGGATTTGTACTCAAAGGAAGCTCAGGGTTGTGAAATGAGCTGGGGAGAACTCATTGCCTGATCTGATCAGCTTTTGCAGTATCCTGGCTTTCTTCACATCCACATCACAGCAACAAGAACTCAGAAATACCATTTTAAAGGATTCTCCATCAGTGTCTGACTGTAAATCAGAATACTTGACCTAAGAATCATCAAGATTCAAGTGTTCATATTCCTCCCCTAAGATTTTTCAGTAAAAAAACCTCAGTTTCCTACAGGAATTTCCAAGGACTGAAAAACATTTAACCAAAATCCCTCTAGAAGAGATTAGTAACCAGCATGGTAAGCAAACCTCAGCAGGGGTTGAATCTTAATTTTCCATCTGCAGATGAGGAACATAAGGAACAACTCACCCTTGCCTTAGATTGTTTTCTCACCTCTGGTGGTGCAAGGGCTGTGGGATTATCCCAGGAGGTCTTAAAAAAACCTGCCTGGGTTTAAACACCCACCACCCAACCAGTAAAAACACATCAGCTAATACAGAGTTTTGGAGAAATGAGGAAAAGGAAAGATATTTGTGCACTGATGGTGGTAGAGAAGATGACTGAGAAGGAGGTGGGGTGAAGAAAATTTAAATCCAACTCCCCTTTAGCTAAAGCACCGGTGACTTCAAACTAAGCATTGGCAACAGCAGCTCCAGCTGACAGCTCTGACTAATCACAGAATCCTGGAATGGTTTGGGTGGGAAGGAACCTTAAAGATCATTTTGTTCCACCCCTGCATGGGCAGGGACACCTTCCACCATCCCAGGCTGCTCCAAGCCCCAATGTCCAACCTGGCCTTGGACATTTCCAGGGATGGGGCAGCCACAGCTGCTCTGGGGAACCTGTGCCAGGGCCTGCCCACACTCACAGGGAAGAATTTATTCCCAATCTCCCATCCAGAATTTATTCCCAATCTCCCATCCATCCCTGCCCTCTGGCAGTGGGAGCCATTCCCTGTGTCCTGTCCCTCCATCCCTTGTCCAAGACCATGGCATTTGCCTTGCCCTCCTATCACAGAGAAAAAGAACATCTAAGCAAAGAAGAATCCTGTTCTGTGGGAAAGAAAACAAAGCTGTTTTTGTGCTGCTTTCAAGGCAAGCCCTGCACGTCCCAGGGCAGGGTCCCTGAGGTCCAAGAGCCACCGTGTCCATCAGCACACGGGCCCAGCACAGCCATCCCTGCTTTCAGAGCAAACACACAGCTGGGGCTGCTTTACACCACCAGACAATGTTCTCTCCATCATTTTTCTTGGCCAGGGAAGGACTTGCACGCTTGATTAATTCTGTGGAGGGGAGAGGCAGTGAATTCCAGGCCACGGCGCTGACGGGACGTGGGGATGGAAACCATCACTGCCGAGCACGCGAGCGAGGCTTCTCCAGGGAAGTCCCCAGATCTGCTGAACCCTTCCCAAGGTGCAGCTGGTCACACCAAAGCTTTGCTGCTGCCCCACTGCTGTAAAAAATAGGGCTGGGAAAGGGTTCAGGCAGTGCTAGGATACAGTCGTTCCAAAGAGCTCCAACCACAAAATAACTTCCCCAATCATGTACAAAAACAATCATTTTGGAAAAGCCTCCTGTGAGTACATACACTCATTTACACTCTGTTGTTATTATTATACATGTTATTCTCCTTTGGTGATGAAATCCATATGTCTGCTTTTCCCTTCGTTCTTTCTACATTACTATCTGAACCTTTGATTTATTTCCTGGCTTTCCAAATTGATTATTCAGAGCCATAGAGGAGGGAGAACATGATACTGGAGGCCCAGAGACAAAGTCATAAGCAAAAACAAAGGGGAAAAAAAAAACCCAAAAAAGACCCCAGTGCCAAGTATCACACATCTGTAGTGTCTCTCAACAGAGGTGGGGAAAAACATGGAGCTGTTCTCCGAAATGAAGCAGACAGGGATTTATTGGGAGAGCTACGGTAAACTAAACTTCTTGGGCAAGGGTTAAGCAACTCAGGACCCCATCTTATAAACACTGAAGCACATACTTAACTCGATTTTGACATCAAAGCTGCCTCACGTGAGCAGCATGTGTTTGCAGGGCACGAGGGGTTAGGGCTGCAGTCATAAAAGCCTGAGAAGGCTGGGACAGAGAGGCAAACAAGCAAGGATTAAAAATAACCAAAACAGAGAAAGCTGGCGAGGAACTCTTGGCAGCTACAATAATAATAGTAAAAACCCCACATAAATTCAAACATTGTTAGCATTCTATATGTGAGGCATCCTCAGTCTGTTTGTTTGCCAGACCCAACGCTGAGATCCTCTTTGCTTTGGGACCTTTGCTCTCTGTCACCCCTCCTAGTGCACGTCCAAAGCCTTGGAGATGAGAAAACAGCTTTATTTGCTTAAAACTTCTCACCCAAAGCAGAGAGGCTGCAGAGCAGGGTGACTGCAGGATTGGCAGCATCTTCCCAGAGCAATCTTCCCTCTCTGGATGCTCCAACACTGCCTGATGTAGATAGAGCAAAAGGTTGCTCAATGAAAAGGCTTATTAATAAATAAGTTCAATGATTTATCCACCAGTTCTATTAATTTTGTATCACTGGGAGAGCACCTGCCATGTTCCAGTTGTGGCTGAGGGCCCATCCCCAGGAACCTCACAAACACATCCAGTGCAGCACAGAGCAGAACAATGTTAAATATTCCCCCAGGTACCCCAACACAGCCTCTGTGAGCCATCCCATCCTTTGAGGGGCCAGTTGTTGCCACCTAGAAAACCTCAGGGAAAAAAAAAAACAAATAAAAAACGTTGTAGAAAGTTTACTGTGGTTGAAAATTGCATTTTTTTAATGGTGGATTTCCACCTCCTCCTCCCGGGCAGAGAGGAAAAGCCTCACCCGTCACTGCCCTTGTGCAGCTTCTGCCAGCTCACAACAAGAGTAACACTTGGAAACATCAAGCACAAGCTGGAAAAACTTAGAGACAGCAAAAAAGTGAGGAAAAAAACCCCACTTACCCACGACTTGCAAGTTTCCTGTGGGAAAATTAGGATTTTTTTTGTGGAAGGCTGTCAAAAAAGGGATTTTTCCCATAACTTACTTTCTTTCAAGGGAAATGCTGGAGTTGCAGCCAGTTCTATTCTAAAGCTCTTTGGTTTCCAGTATTAGGCTGGGAATATAATAAAAATAAGCTTCTTTGGAAGAGTGCTGGTATTTCTAACTCCTAATAGAGCTGATTTTCGGACCAGCATGAAGAGCCATCAGTAGTCTCTCAAAAGCTGTCACTGGGAGACAGAGCAGCACTGATTAAAAGTGTCAGTAGGAGCTTTGGAGAACAGTTTAGCTCCTGTTCCCTTCCCCAAGCTATTTCCTTTGCAATATTTCTCAGAGACAAATTATTAATTATTCTCTGAGAGATGAGAGAGCGTTCAGGGTGTCTCTGCTGCTCAATGTCCGTGTCAAGCATGGTCTGTCAGATTCTGGCTGAGGAGCTTGATCGCTTCTTCAGCCACCTATTCCTCCATTGGCTCAGCTATAAACACCTGGCCCAGGCCAGATGTCCAAAAACCCAGCTCTGACACACAAACCTTGCCTTAAGGGAAGCAGTGGGAGCTGCTCACTGTTCTGGCTGCTGGGAAGAATCCCTCCCTCATTGTTTCTTTACCTTTTTTCAGGTTGGGAGGTCCCACCAGCTTCACCTTGGGCTGGGAGGGCTCTGTGGAGACCCCTTGGGGGCAGAGGTGCAGGAGAGGCAGGTTCTGCTAGTTATCACATCAAAATTTGCTTTTTCTGGGCCCTGCTCTTCCACAAATTCACTGTGAACAAAGCAGCAAGTCCTGTTTTTAATATTATATTTGAAATGATTAAAATATTAAATATTAATGTATTAATAGTAATTAAAATGTTAAATATAAATATTTTAATATGTTAAAATATTAAAATTAATTAAAATTAATTAAAATATTTGTTAAAATATTACTATTTTAACAAATATTAATAAATATTTAATAAAATTTTTTAATATATTAACTGCCTTAATAATTCCAGGCAGTTAAGGGTAAAGCACTCATGACTCAGATTAAAGGACAGTCCTTTCCATGGCTGCCCTGGATGTGAGCAGCACACCAGGAGAGTTTGACAAGAGATTCTCACTTTGCACTTTAGGAGTCACATCACTGTGGCAGGGATTTCGCTGACTGGTTCAGAAGTTCCTCCCCACCTTCAGTCACTGAAAATCAAAGGTGACTCCTGTGAGTAAAGTTATGGAGGCTGTGCTTGCTCCTTATAAAAATGGAAAAAAGTGTGAAAATTGCTGCTCACTTCCAAAATGTAAAATGTTTGTTAAAACCTTATCAAAAATACAGGAGAAGACTGAATAGAGAAAATATTACAGCTCTGGGAGCAGAGGATTTTTCCCATCATGTGCTCATCCACACCATGGTGGTTTCACCTTTTAACCCTTTATCCCCTCCCAAAGTTCTGTCCATCAACTCCTCCTTTGCTGTCCAGGGGGGGAAATCACTTCCTTACACCTTGACTGGGGGTCAGCTGTTGCCATGGTAACAATCCCACCCTCCCAAATGTCCCAAACCCAGGGCACCCCCTGATAACAACACAAGGGAGTAAAACATAACTGTAAACCTATAAAACTATAACTAGTTATATATAATCTATATTGTTATTATATATAAAGTTATATATTATATAGTTATTATATATAAAGTTATAATACATAGTTATATATAATAGTTATAATATATATAGTTATAATAGTTATATATAATAGTTATAATATATATAGTTATAATAGTTATATATAATAGTTATAGATATATAATCTAGTTATATAAATAATCCATATAACTATAAACCTATAAAACTCCTCTTAACATATCTCCATGATATTTGCCTTTTAATTGTGAGAGTCAGCCATGGCATTCCTCATCTATCACAAAAGCAAAGCTGCCACAAAGAGAAATCAGAGCTTTTTAAAGTGGTTTTCTTGGGACAGCTGAAGTGCCAATCCCAGAGCAGAGCATTCCAGCAGAGCCCAAGGCACGTTCCCTGCAGCAGCTGATACCAAGGGACTCAACCAGCACAAACTACAACCCACAAGGAATGTGGGGCATTTTTATCCCCAGCTTCTCAGAAACCATTCACTTCCTTCCTCCTCTCTTGAGCTGTCTGGGTTTGCAGCATTTGGTGCCACATCCCACACTTGGAATTGGCAGGGAGGCTGCAGAATCCTGCAGCCCTTTGCAAAGCACTGCAGAGGGATCACGTCACAGCCAAACCCTCCCCCCTCACCTATCACTGATTATTACAAGAAAAAATCTCCTTGGAACTGGGAAAGTCCTTTTCTTCTGTCTTGAGATTGTCTCCACTTACAATCTCTGGTGTAACACTAAACCTCTCTGCAGTCACACCAGCCCCACTGGGCATCTGATCTCAGCAGCCAAGAGTGTCCTGGCCCAGCCAGGCAGACAGAAATGCAGGGCCCAGGCTGGGGCAGGGAGAATGCCTCGTGTTCTGATAAGGCCCAGCAGAAGGAAGACAGAGCCCTGGGGGTTTTCAGGAGTCACTGAAGCCTTGCAGCTGGATGAGAGAGCGAGCACAAGGCTTGATCCTGAGAGCTGAGGAGCTCTTGCAAGAGAAACAGCTTCCCCTGGAGATCCCATCTGGGCCAGTAAACAGTAACCTGAGAGGGGCTGTGGTTTCTGAGTGATGCCAGATAACACCCTCATCCCATCACCAGGACCCAGACCCACCCTTCCCCAACCACTTTCCCAGAAATTCAACCTTTCTCCAGGACTGCTTTGTTTTCTGCAGAAACTCCTGTTTGCTGTTGCCCCGCAGAGATGGTTGCAAACACATTTCTGCACCCACATTGATGGCCACGCTCCCTCTGCTCCTTCATTAGCCACAGCCTCTCCTGAAAGCAGCCCTGCAGCATCCCTTAACAACTGCAGGTATGAAGCAGATGGTACCAGGAGCATCCGAGTTCACCAACCCTTTCCAGAGGAAAACCTGCAACTAAAGGGACTCATCCCTGGAGGTGTTCAAGGCCAAGTTGGATTGGGATTAGAGCAGCCTGGCCTGGTGGAAAGTGTCCCTGCCCATGGCAGGAAGCTGGAGCAAACTAATCTTTAATGTCCTTTCCGACCCATTCTACAATTTTATGATTTGATAAACACAAGCTTGTGTTTATCAAATCATGAAATTGCAGAATAGGTTGGAATATAGAGGGAATTTTCCCCCTCCAATAAACAGAGGAATTTGCCCCCCCAATAAATAGACACAATTTGCCCCCCAATAAATAGAGGGAATTTGCCCCCCCAACACAATGCAGGGCCATGAACAGACATCAGTGACCTCAACCCCAGCCCTGAGGTCTGCCCAGCCTGGGAATACCAGTAATTTATACCAGTCATTTTGCCTGTTCCGTGGCTTCTTGCCACAAATAAAAGTGATCGTGCTTCAGGGGCTGCTCTTTCTTCCCATCTCTGCACATTCCCAAACAAAGCATTACACCATGTGAAAAGAAGGCACAGGCCCTGCAAAGCCCATCCCACTGGCTGAGACAGGAAATATCTCCCATCAGCTCAGCTAATCCTCCACCAATACAATGAGAAATGATGTCCAACAGCCGCCAGAAGATTATTAAGTGAAGAACAAAAATACTGCACCGCCCATCGTGACAGAGCCAAAGGCAATAAAGGGGAAATACAAACTGCAGCCAGTGGCTGGGATGAGGAGGAGGGGGCAGGAGAGGCAGCAAACAGCAGGCAGTGCCTGCAGCACAGCCCCAGAGCTGGAGCACACCTGGAATTGTGGAATGGGATCAGGTGATTGGGTTGGAAGGGACCTTAAAGATCATCCAGCTCCTGCTATGGGCAGGGACACCTTCCACCCTGCCAGGGTGCCCCAAGCCCTGGCCAGCCTGGCCTTGGGCACTGCCAGGGATGGGGATGCAGAATCCATGTGGATCCAGGCTGTAACAGCTTCACCTCTGTCAGAACTCAGCACATCCCTCTGGGTGTCCAGAGCTGCCAGGACCCCTGCCAGGGGGCTCAGAGACCCTGGCACACAGCCCAGAGCACCTGTGGGTTTGATTATGGCCCATGGAGCAAATTACCAGCTTTGTAGGAAGACCCGAAAGTCACAGAAGTTTAAGTAGTGTAATAGTAAAATTATCACTAGGTGAAAATGTAGATTTTGGGGTTTTTAGAATAGGGGTTTTGGGGACAAGATGGAGGGAATTGTATGTGTCCAGCCTTTCTTCTTCTTCTTCTTTACCTCCATTTTCTGCTGTGATGCTGGCACTTTTGGATTGGTTTAGAGTAGAAGCTCACTGTCTAACACAGGTGATAGGTATTGGAAAGTAATTGTAAACATGTTATACATTGTTTGTAGTATAAAGAGATAACACTGCCCCGGGGGCAGTCAGAGTGCCTGGAACTGTCCTGCTGGATGGACCTCGGCAGGGCAGGAGAAAACTTTTTATGGGTAAGATACAACAAACAACTCTGAGACTGAGAACTGAAGAACTCCGGCTCATTCTTCGAACGTGTGGGCTGAAACAGAGACTGTTCACGTGTCCAGGAGCTGCAATGAACTGCAACCCCCCGAGACACCTCAGCTCCTCAGCAGGCACAAGGATTGATTCTGCTGCACAGCTCATCTTCTTGGCTACAACAAAAGCAAACACAGGGCAGGGGCTGAATTTATGGTGCACCCCAAATGCTAACACAGCTAACAGCCTCCAGCTACCTCAGAGCTCCTCAGAACAGGACACCCAGCTGCAAGGTCCTACCTGCGCATCCAACCACAGAAATTCTCTTTTGTTCACCTTTCATCAGCACATTCAACCAACAGATGGGCTTCAGCTGCAAATAGGTGACTAGAAAAGCCATTTGCAAATGCTTTGGTGACAACATTCAGCAAGATGAGGCTGATGTGATGTTTCAGCACTGGGAGATTAAGAGGTTTTGATTACCCCTGATAATCACAGAATCCCAGAATGGTTTGGGTAAGAAGGGACCTTAAAGTTGACCGCCTTCCACTCCCTCCCTGCCATGCACAGGGACACCATCCACTGTCCCAGGGTCCTCCAAACCCATCCAGCCTGGCCTTGGACACTGACAGGGATGGGGCAGCCACAGCTGCTCTGGGAAATCTATGCCAGGACCTCCCCACCCTCCCAGGCAAGAATTTCTTCTCCATATCTAAGGTAAATTCCCCCTCTTTTAGTCTGAACCTGTTAGTCCCTGTCCTATCACTGCATTTCCTGAAATAATCACATCTAATCAAACACAAATAATAATCACACACAAACCAGCATTAGCATTCCAGCTACTTTTAGGAATGAGGCATTTGGATGCTTGGGATGGAATTCTTGCAGTATCTCCCTAAGGCTCTTCCCCCTGGTGCTCCAGAGAGTCTGTCAAAGTAAACACAGCTTTTGGATGGACAGCACTGAGGGAAACTTGGCATCTGCTTCAATACCAGCCTCCAAAATGCAGTTCCCAGGTTGAATAACTTGTTTTTAAAGGCAGCATTCCTCGAGATATTTCTGTGTTTTTTAACAAGTGCATTTGAGGCAAATAGATCTGCAGAGGCAGCAGAGATGAGCCTCCTTCCCTTTGATCCGCCTTGGAGGAGATCTTCCAGTTTTAGGGAAAGAGTTCACATCTGCTGCTGACACAGGAAATCTCAGTTTGGGGGATTTATCAGCAAGTTATCCCCCCTAAAAAAAGCTTAGACTTGATTTATTTCTTTCCATATAACATAACCCCTCTAATTTAGTTCTTGGATTCCCATTTTCAGTGGAAGTTTCATATAGAAAACACCCATATTATCAACAAGTCCACTCCTGACCATTCAGATCTTCCATCCAACCTTCTCCACACCTTGCTCCATCCCCAACACACCTTGCCCAGCATCTGACCCCTGTCCCAGCCTCAGAGCCAAGGAGATTCCTCAGCTGACAGTGCCAAGTGATGCCACTATGATCCCTGTGGGTCCCTTCCAGCTCAGAATATTCTGTGAGATGATGAGGTTTTTCAGCCCCAACCACCTGCAGAGGAAAATAAAAAGGAAAAATAATTTTATTCTTTAATTAAATTAAATTAAATAAACAAACCACTTTTTTTTTTTTTTCTTTTTTTCAGCCTGCAGCATGCAGACACCCCAGATGCCCTTGCATACCTAAAAATCCATCTGCTGGTTTGCACTTTTCTTCCCCTGGGCAGCAGTTCTGCCCTGGCTGCAGAGCAGAGCTGGGTTCAGCTGGAACTGTGCTCTGTCCCTTGCCAAATCCCAACAGCTGAAGCCAGGCTTAATCCCTGTATAAACAAAGGCCTGGGAAGCAAATGTAATTTGGCTTAATTTGTTGTTTGCTTACATTTTTGATAATGAGCACGGGGATGCTGGCACCCTGCAGAGCACAGCCTCTCCTTGGTGAGCTCCTCATTGCAGGGAAATTCACTTTTCTGCTCCCTTCAGGGAAACTCTGCTTTTGTGTGCTGGAACATCCTGCCTCATCCTGCCTCATCCTGCCTCCCAACACCTCCAGGCATTCCTGCTCTTCCAAGACAGCTGGGAACTCCTATGGGGCAGTTTGGGGTCAGGAATTGTGGTCAGTGGAATCTGCCTGAACCCATGGGAGGTGTAAACACCTAAATCTCAGCTGGCTGCCCCAGCAATCATCACCCAATGAGATCTGAAGGCAAACCAGAATATTCCATCCCATTTTCTAATCAGAACTACCCAAGGAGAGACAGGGATCAATGGGTATGGAGCACAGTAAAAGCCTGGCTCTCAATTTCATCTCCTTTTGAGTCAGGTTAGAGTTGCCCATTACCAAAACTTTGTTTCATTACAGTTCAGCAAAACACAGGAACAGATGATAAAGTTTGTGACTGTGGCACCACAATTATGTTAATAATTATAATAGTAGAGGATGTTCCTTCCCAGAAAGTTTGGAGTCTGGTGAAGCAGCCAGACAGGACTGGAGCAGAGGATTATCCTTATCACTGGTTCCTGTGACTCAGAGGGGCTCACCCAGAAGTCACACACGGGCTGCAGCAGTGCTGGGAAGGAGCTCAGCATCCTAATTCCCACAGCCATCCCTCCCACGTGTCAGGCTTCAGCAGCTCCTCTCCCTACACCTCCCCCAGCTCTGGGACCATCCAGGTTTGGAGACCAAAGCTATCCTTCAGAGGGAAGAGTCCTGCAGCTGCTCACGTTATCATCACATCCTCCACTTTCATAAATCCCCAAGGCTCTTGACAACAAAGTCTGGTTTGTGACAACTCCCAGCTCAGACTTCTGAATTTCTGCACACAGGACACTGCAAATTGTTCTACAACACATCATTAAAATCCTGTGGGAACACTCCAGTGGTTACACCAAAGCCGAAACACCCAACACATTTCAGAAAAGGTTATTTCCATAAAAACATAACAAATCCTTGTAACCTAGTAGAAGGATGACCTATCCCAGCTTTTGGGTGGTATATTCCCAAATATAACATTGCAAATGTCCCACATGAGTAACAGTGGGTTGGTGACACAGAGGGAATGCACATCCTGCCTTACAACATCTGCCACAGGCTCCAAACTGGCAGAGGAAGGTGTGGGGGGCCCAATTCCCAGTTCCCAATTCCCAACTCATCTGCCCTCCAAACTCATGAGGAGCAAAGTGGAGAATGTGCAGGTCCTGATGCTCTGGGTGCTATTGGGTAATTTCATTATTTGGGTCTGCTCCGAGCTCAAATCCCACCTAACCATATCCTCACCTGAAAGCTGCTGTCCCTGATAAATGGAACTCAGACAATCACAGAATGACCAGGTTGGAAGAGACCTTCAAGATCATCGAGTCCAACCCAGCCCCAGCACCTCAACTAAACCCTGGCACCCAGTGCCACATCCAGGCTTTGTTAAACACACCCAGGGATGGGGACTCCACCACCTCCCTGGGCAGAACATTCCAGAACTTTATCACTCTTTCTGTGAAAAACTTTTTCCTGCTATCCAACCTGTATTTCCCTTGGTGCAGCTCAAGGCTGTGTGCTCTGGTTGTGTCAGTGCTGCTGGAGAAAGAGCCCAGCCCCAGCTGAGCACAGGCACCTTTCAGGGGCTGCAGAGAGTGATGGGGGCACCCCTGAGTCTCCTTTTCTCCAGGCTGAGCACCCCCAGCTCTCAGTTCCTCATAGGACTTGTGTTCCAAGCCCCTCACCAACCCAGCTGTCTCCTCTGGACCCACTCAAGCTTCTGAGCCTTTTCTCCTGGAAGGTTTAGGAGGAGGGAGGTTCCCAGTGGAGGCTGCTCCCTGTTGAACTGTCAGAATCATTCCAGGGCTCCCAGCACTGGGAACAATTTGCCACTTGGGAATGGCTTTTGTTCCAAAGCCTGAGGACTCCTCACCCCTTCAGCAGTTCAAAGCTCCCAGAGGAGTCACCAGAAAGGTGCCAGGGGCACTGCACACCTTTTTTACTCTCCATCACTCCTAAAGGCACTTGTAAGTCTAAGGAGGGATGAATATGCACATGTTGCTGACTTTGGCACCTGAGTGTGCACATCCAGAACACTTAAAGATAATCCCAGCTTCTACCAGCTCCTCCCAGAGACAGCTGACAGCACATTAATGTGGAGCCTGAAGGCCTGAGAGCCCTGTTTATACTTCCCAGCACGATACTTGTCTTTTTATTTGCAATACAAAAACCACACGAGACCCAAGCCTAGGTCAGCTCCAAACCCTCCCAGGCAGAGCTTTCCCTGGCCAGCGTTTCTCCCTCCTCTATTTATGCACCTGGTGATTTATGTGCAAACTTTATCCATGACAAATTACATCCAGGGGTTTGTTCCCCACCCAGAAGGGAGGGGGTTTCTCTCCACTGCAGCAGCCACCTCAAAAGCTAATCCCATCCTCCAGCAGCACCTCCCTGGCTGGCAGCACCGACACAAGTATTCCCTCTCCTATCATCCACAGCCTCAGGGATTATGAAACACTTTGGGTTTGAGTGGGGTTGGTTTTTTTTTTTTTCCATGCCTGGCAAAATCTCACTTTATTAAGTTTGCTGTTTTGGCAGCGAAGCACCAGCAACTGTTCTGTGTCTGGTTTTCTCCTGCTCACTTCTACCTTTTCACAGCAGCCTCCAGACCGTGCTTCCCAGGGCAGGGAAAGGACCACAACAGTGCCAACAACCTGCAAGCTGAACACATCCAAGTTTACTCTTCCCCATCCTCATATCAGGTTACCCAGCAGGAAAGACAATTAAATTATCTGGCTGAGGATAAATCACCACAAGTAGCCACAATTCCCCGACACTGACTTGTTTTCTTCTGTGTCATAGCAAGTACCTGAGTAAACACCAGGCAAAACCCAACATAGTTCAAGGATTCCATTCCAAAAGAGATCTGGAGCCATCACAAGTAACACAGGTCACAGGTGTAAAGTATCTTTGCACTGACGGATGTTTATTTGCAAGATGCTCACAGAGCAGTTTGATGGGAATCTGGGCACTATTTATGCTGAACTTGCCCAAAATTTTAAACTCTGGATTGATTAAATGGCCTAAACCCTGAGGCAGCACATATTTAATTGATGTGGGATCAGAAAACCCAACAGAAGCATGCATGGAAGCATTGGAAAATTTTTATTTTTGGACAGCTCACCTTTTGCAATACAAAGCTTAAAATCTCTGCATAGGTCTGCAGGAACATGGATTGGCACACAGGCTAATTTTAAACCGTCTGAACCAAAAAAAAAGCATAATTAGAGGAAGCTGGGAGCCACCTCTGCTATTGCTGATGGTTATTGAGCTCCCATTCTGTGCTCAGTTCCTTCTCACCCACCAAGAGGAGCAAAAAAAACCCTCCCACATCACACATGGCACTTTATTTCCAGAGATTCAGAGCACAACTGTGATAAAGGAGAAGCAGAAGTGATCCAGCAGCTGTTTCTCCATGATACTTTTCCAAAACAAAGCTCATCCTTAAACAACCACCTACGTAGGGAGCACTCATCCTGCTCACCACTTTGGCCAGACACCACCACACATCAGTTCACATCCTACTTCCCCCTTTGAGCAGGAAACACTGAGTTGTCCAGGAGTAAGAGAGACCTCAACACCCACGTTGTACCATTTTGCCCACTCCCTGTCTGTGCTCAGGGGTTTCCTGCAGCCCTTCCCAGCCTGAAGAACTCCTGCTTCAGATGTGCAATGCCAGCTCTTCCACGGCTTGTCCAGGCTCTTGTATCAGCAATTAAAGGATGAGTTCCACTCATGGAAGGCCTCTCTTCCACTGTTTTCTCCCTGGCTCACTGCTAAACCACTGTTCCTCTGCTCCCTCCCTTTTATTCCCACTTTAGCAGCATCTCTCCAAGGGGAGTTTCCAGGAGACCCCAGCCGAGTCTGGTTTCCTCTCTGCTCACCCCTTTGTGTGTTCTTGTGCCAGTAATGCCACAGATGTCCCTTCAGTGCCAACCCAGAAGGTCTTTTCTCACTTTCTGCCCTCACCCCATCATCATCCTGCTGTGATCCAAGAGCCCTTTCTCCAAGGGCCCCACACATGGCCCCTATCCCACCCTAACGTGTCCCAGAGGTTTCCTCTGGACGTTTCTACAGAACAAGGGGGAAAGGTTTAAAATCAAAGAGGTTTAGATGGGATATTGGGAAGAAATTCTTCTCAGTGAGGGAAGTGAAACCCTGGCACAGGGTGCCCAGAGCAGCTGTGGCTGCCTCTGGATCCCTGGCAGTGCCCAAGGCCAGATTGGACAGGACTTGGAGCAGCCTGGGATAGTGGAAATTGTCCCTCCTGCGGGGCAAGGTGGGTTTTAAGGTCCCTTTCAACCCAAACCATTCTGGGATTCCCTCATTCCTGAGTCTGGGCATGAGTGCACTCTCTACCCTCCCACTGGGGCAATCTCCACTGCAGAAAAGCTTCCTTGTCCCCCTTTCCTTTTCTCCTTCCCCTGGACTGATGCTTGGTGCCATGTGCAGTTCCTCACCCCATGGTGATGATATCCCTGCCTGGAAGCAGCAAATTTCTGCATCATTCCCTTTGGCACAAACACCTCAGATAACTCTGGAGGAACAAAACCCCAACAATGGATTTGACTTGACGAAAGGAGTTATTGTATTTGCTGAGAATGCCCAATGAAAGCAGGAATGATGAATCTGACTCCATGTTCTCAAGAAGGCTAATTTATTACTTTATAATACTATATTATATTAAAGAATACTATACTATTCTATGAATACTGTGAATTCTATATTCTAACTCTATTGTATGAATATACTAAAGAATACAGAAAGGATGCTTACTGAATGCTAAAAAGATAATGAAAACTTGTGACTCTTTCCAGAGTCCTGACACAGCTTGGCCCTGATTGGCCAAAGAGTGAAAACATCTCACAGCAGAATCCAATGAAACAATCACCTGTGGGTAAACAATCTCCAAACACATTCCATGTGTGAGCACAACACAGGAGAAACAAATGAGATAAGAATTGTTTTCCTTTTCTCTGAGGCTTCTCAGCTTCCCAGGAGAAAATCCTGGGCGAAGGGATTTTTTCAGAGAATGTGAATGCCACAAAGAGTTACAACCAACTCAGCCAGGGAGAGCAGGGGTATTTGCAGAGCTCCAAGGTACTGCAGCCATTGGGATTTGGGAGGAAGCCATGGGATTTGCTGGTGTCACGCAATGATGAAATAGCTCCTAATCCCCCAGTAACTAAGGGGGATGCTAAAGCACAGCTAGTAAATGAGGGCTTTTGAAATCAGCAAGCACAGAGAACTCGTATTTAAAAGGGACCTGGCCAGAAAGTGCTCTGGATCGTTAATGTTGACTTTTAATAAGTCTTTGGAACACTGAGGGCTGGAAGAAAGCTCATGTTGTGCCAGAGTTTTAAGAGGATAGAAACAGGATGACCCACATAATTATCCACCTGTGACCCTGACTCTTATCCCAGGTGAAATAATGGAACAGCTGTAAAAGAACTTCATTAATAAAGCATTAAAGGAGAGTAAGAGCAAATGCCAACAGCTTGGGTTTATAGGAAGCAGATTTGTCACTAAGTTGAGAAATTGTTTTGGAGTTGAATATGTTCCTTAAGTTTGCAGGCTGGATGTAAAAGGAGTACAAAGTTTATACAATTTAAAGCCAACTGAGGCCTTACAAAAACCTCAGCCTTCCAATCCCTGTAGAAGGACTACCAAAAGAGTTACAGAATCCCAGCAAGCCAAGAAACCCAGGGCTAAGATGGGCAAGCGACCCCTGAGGCTCTGTGTGCCGCAGGAAGGCACAACTGGAGCAGCAAGGGGAAAGGAAGAGCCCCAGCAGGAATTTCAGCAGGAATTTCCCCAGTGAGAAGGGCAGGACATTGTCACTCCCTGCTCTGGGATTCCTTGGTTCAAAACTTCCATGACCAAGAAGCCCACTGGCTTCTAATCAGTTCTGTTTTCAGCACAACCTCAACATGACATTCATAAAAAATTCATTTCTTTGAGACCAAATCCATGAGCTGCAGCACAAGGATGAACACTGGGGATGTTTCCAGGCACACACCAAAAGCTGAGACACTGAAACAGCAACGAGAACCAGGACAGAGCAACATCCCACTGGTGAGGGACCAGTAAATCCATTACACATCAGGAAGGGCTTGGGTTTTTGCCCAAGGGCAAGAAGGGAAATATGAGGGAAAGAGTTGCTGGTTGTGTCATCTTCCAGAATGAAGCAATGGGTTTTGAGCAGCCAAACTTCCTCATGCTCCAGAGCTCCACATTACCCAGAGGATGCACCTCAGCTCCAGCAGCATCCCTGCCCTGCCCCAGCCCCAGCAGCAGCCTGGGGGCAGCTCTGCTGTGACCTTCACGAGCCAGCCAGTTTTCCAGCCCAAAAATCTTCAGCCACAACCCTGGCATCTTGTGCCTGCTCATGAGGCCCTGCCAGCTCCAAGTGGGGCAGCAGCAAGCTGAGCAGAAAAGTCATTTTTCACTCCAAAATTGCCAGTGCTGAGCAATGCACTCCCTTCTGCCAGACAGCTGGGGGACCCTGGGCATCCCAGGGACAGAGACTGGGCCTGGGAATTATTTCAAAATCCCCCTGATGGTCATTGCAGAGCCCTTATGACTTCATCTCAGTCACTGCCATGTTTTTGAGAGTCAAGAATAACATGAGTTTTTCCACATCTTGTGGTTTTTTGGAGGGTGTGAATAAATTCTCATGCTGTGAGTTATTAAGGTATCAGCAAACCCAACCCAGCAGCAGTGAAGCCACTGAGCAACACAAAAACCCCATGGAGGAGATGTGGCAGGCAAAGAGTCACCAGCAGGACACATCAGGAGGTCCTAAAAGTCCAGAAGCACCAAGAAGAATTGCAGATACTCCTCATGGCCATGATAAGTCTACTCAGAGATGTCATCTAAATTCAGAACATGTGGAAAATGACTTGATCTTCCCTTCCTACACTCCTACACGAGGTTTCATACCTTGTACATGAAGGTGTGTATATATATATATGTATGTATGTATGTATATATATATGAATATAAATGCTGAAATAGCATGGATATTAAAAATATCATGAATATAAAAATAGCATGAATATAAAATGCTCAAACACAACAGACATGTGGCCTTTCAGACCATCAGGAATCAAGGAATGCCCCAAAGCCCTCAGAAAAATGACTTTTTGGCATGCCAGCAGCAGACTGGTGCCACAGTGGCTTCCCATCTCCATGCTGTCCATTCCTAAGGATGAGTCTTGGCAGGAGCTTTAAGCTGAAGGCCAGGAGTTGGAATTGATGATCCTTGTGGGTGCAACTCAGTTCACAGAGTTATAGGATCATGGAATATCCTGATTTGCTTCAGTTCTCAGGGTGGGAAGAAGCAGAGAGGGCTCAATGAATGGTGGATCCTGAAGCCTGAATGCTTCCTAAAGGCAAAGTTCTACCTCTGACACTGAAGGCTGCTTTTAAATGTGTGCTCCTCAGCTGTGCTAAAGCCTACAAAAAGATCTTGACTTGGGGGAGTGAGTCCAGAGGAGATCATGGAGATGTTCTGAGGGCTGGAGCCCCTCTGGAGCCAGGCTGGGAGAGCTGGGGGTGCTCACCTGGAGAGGAGAAGCTCCAGGGAGAGCTCAGAGCCCCTGCCAGGGCCTAAAGGGGCTCCAGGAGAGCTGCAGAGGGACTGGGGACAAGGGATGGAGGGACAGGACACAGGGAATGGCTCCCACTGCCAGAGGGCAGGGCTGGATGGGATATTGGGAATTGGGAATTGTTCCCTGTGAGGGTGGGCAGGCCCTGGCACAGGGTGCCCAGAGCAGCTGTGGCTGCCCCTGGATCCCTGGGATGTCCAAGGCCAGGCTGGACAGGGCTTGGAGCAGCCTGGGACAGTGGAAGGTGTCCCTGTGCATGGCAGGGGGGTGGAATAAGATGACCTTGAAGGTTGTTTCTAACACAAACCATTCTGGGATTCCATAATTCTACAAAACCCCCCATAAATCCTCCATTTTACTCCCTGGCTTTTTGAATCCTACATGAACAAGTGCAGGAAGAACAGGAGGAGAAGGAGAGACCTCATTTAAAACTGTACAAGGGGAAATTGCAAAAAATTACCTAAACCTTTAGGAACATATTTATATTTTGATTTCAAGTAATATTACTTCCTGGTTTCCAACACATATTCCCTGGGCGTCCCCTATCAAATATCAGGCAGTATTAAATCACTGATCCCTGATCCCCGCAGCTCTCAGAAAAACATCTGTACTAATTTGTTGGTTTTCCTTAACACGAGGGCCAGCTGAACTCCTCCAGGGCCGAGCCAAGTGAGATCGCTGACAGCTGCAGAATAAAAAGCGCAAAGATTTTTCCTTTATTAAAAAATAAGGTTCCACACTCCAAGCCCCGAGCCCGTGGTTTGCCAGAGTGATGAAATGACACGCGGCAACCTTGATGCAACGCTGTTGTGGATACAAAACCAGGGCTTTACCTCATGCTGCTCCCCCAGAAAATGACTCTGACAGCACAGCCAAACTGGCACGGGCCAACAAGGTGAGGGGTCTGGCAGGGGGACACAGCCCTGTCCTGCTGGGGGCTCTGAGTGCCTCAAAGGGAAGGAGTTATTCAAGTTCATTGCCCTGGGAGCACTGCAGATCTGGCACCCTGCCCCTCCAAGGATCTCACTCTGCTTTGGACAAATTTTGCTGCAGCAGCTCAGCACAGAGCAGGGAACAGGCACAGAAGGGCAGGTAAAGGCAGAATTTGTCCTTGTTGTGATAGATGGGTAATGCCATGGTTGAGTGTCACAATTAAAAGGCAAATATCATGGATATATGTTAGGAAAAGTTTTATAGGTTTATAGTCATGTTTTACCCCCCCTTGTGTTGTTATCAGGGGGTGCCCTGGGGTTGGGATATTTGGGAGGGTGGGATTGTTACCATGGCAACAGCTGACCTCTAATCAAGATTTAAGGGACTGATTCCCACCACTGGACAGCAAAGAAGGAGTCGATGGACAGAACTTTGAGAGGGGCTAAAGGGTTAAAAAGCCAAACCTCCATTGTGTGGCTGAGCACATGGTGGGGAAGATCCTCTGCTCCCAGCACTGTAACATTTTCTCTATTCAGTCTTCTCTTGTATTTTTGATAAGGTTTTAATAAACCATTTAAATTTTCGGAAGTGAGCAGCAATTTTCACATTGTACATATGGTGAATCAACCCAAAACATCAAGGACTGATGGGAGAAACTGCAAAGCCCCTGAGGGACGAGGCAGCATTTCGAGGGCAGTCCCCAACACTTCCAAGGCTCTTGCACATACAAGGCACATTAAACTCCTGCCACAGGGGGCCAGGTCTCCTGCAAAAGCACGCAGGAATTAATTACAGCTTTCCTTTGGAACCAAGAGCCATTTTCCTAAGAAAAAGCTCCCTTCCAAGTTCACAAGTAACAGCACAAACCTTGGTTTGCACTTCTTCTGGTGGGCTCTGTGAGGTGGATGCTTCTCTTCTGCAGATCTCACACCCGATGCTGATGATGCATCCATAGCTGCCCTTTCCATTCCTGGGAATTTTATCCAAGTGCAATCCAACTTCCAGGGAAAGCCCTACTTGCACAAACAACCCTGGCCATGTGTTCCACCCCACAGACTCACCACAGAGCCTGTCAGCACCACGTCTCTGTGGGAGCTGCCTCACACCCTGGGCCAGTGCTGGTTTCCCTGCAGGGAATTCTCCCCAGGGATGACCCAGCCAAAGTGCAGAAAATGCCACAAACCCACATCCCTGGGGTGAATCCCAGCCAGGGGCACTGGTCAGCCCATTGACGGGCTGGATCTGCTTCCAATAAACTTTTATAGCCTGTCAATGGGCTGGATCCTATGCAATAAAACTGGTGTAATAAAAAAGGCCCTGCAGTGCCAGTGTCTTCCCCCCTTCCCCCTTTTTATTTTAATTTGAAGACATATGGGAGGGGCTGATTGGGAAGCCAAGTTCATAATATTTTTGGGGGGGTGGAGGAGGGGGAAAATGACTTTAAATTACAATGGGAATTTTCAGAGCCTCCTTCTGGGGAGAGCAGCCATTTTCAAAAGTGACTTCATTTCCAGAGCTGGCTTCCCTCCCAGTATTTGAACAAGCAAGCAAAGAAGAGTTCAGAAAGTAAATGGGTTTCAAAGTTTGGCTTGATTGGTTTCAAATTTAACACCCCTAAACCAGACTTTAGAATTCCAGGCAAATTTTTGGCTGATTTACTTTATCAGGCTGCCAATCCTGAACCTCAGCTCACTGGGCTGACGGAGAGAGCTTCAGCATAAACCTGGCACAGACAGGGAGCCTGGGCAGCCTCAGCTGGCACATCTGCACGTTTCACACCACAAGGCAAGTCCAAAAGTGTGGATTTTCACCGGGGTTAAAAGGTTTTGCATCCCTTTCCTGGGATGCACTTTGTGGCAGTCGTTAAGGGCCATATTCAGTCATCTGAAATCCCTTTCCAGTCCCTGGAGCCGGTGACACGGGGAACAAGAGGACATTCAAGAGCAGCTCAGACTCCAGTAAAGCACCAGCTGGAGACACTGGGACCAAGGCAGTATCAGCCTCTTTATTCCCTGTTTAGGATGCAGATAACATTGTTTTCCTAATGAGAACATTAGGAGGATAAATCGGCTGCCGGTGGGTAAGAGGCTCCAAGACTCTGGGGATCCACAGCCCAATTCCCAACCCCACTGAGGGCTGTTTAGGGCAGCCCCAAGTGCCTGTTCAGGGCACTTTTCACCCATTACAGCTGCCTGGTTACCAGGAAAAGCTTTCCCTGCAAGGAGCAGGGCGTTTGTAAAGCTGTGAGTAAGCAGGAGGGATTTTCCCTGCGTGGGCTGTCAGTCGCTCTGTATCGATACACATTATAATATTGGCTTTTTGCAAATATTAAAATGGATTTTATATGTGTGGTGTTAAAGTAACTTTGTTCTAAAGATATGGGTTTTATTTCTGTTGTTAATGATTTAATTATTATTTTATTATTATATTTAATTATAATAATTATATAATATAATTATAGTATATATATATATATTATATATTATATATATATATATATATATATATATATATATATACTATATAATATAATTATATTAGATATAATAATAAATATAATTATAATATATAATATATATTATATATATTGTATATAATATATATAATTGTATATAATATATATATATATATAATATATATATATATATATTATATTAAAATATAATAATAACTAAATTTTAAAAATATAATAATAGACATTAAATGATTATAATAATTTTTATTTTTATATATTATTATATTTTATTATTTTTATTGTTGTATTTTATGGTTATTTATTATTTTTTAATTTTATATTTCTGTTGTTAATTAAGCTTAGTGAAATAGCTGCTTGTGTTAAAATGCCTGCTGGGATGGATAACACCCAATGCACACAGGATGAGCACACCTGTGCAGATCTGCCAACCATCAGCACTCACTGTCTGAAGGCAGTGAGGACCAGGGCCCAAAACTGGAGGTGATAAAAAAGGACTAAAACCACAGCCAAGGAATCCACATTCTCTAAAAAGGTAGAACTGAGGAGGAGCAATGCTAAACAATTCTTGGATATGTAAACTAGCTGGGGGGAAAAGTTTACTATTCATGAAGATCTATGAATATGCAATAGGCTGATGTAATTAAAAGGTATTTAAGGGGTACCCCTGAAGAGAACAGGGTGCTCTTGGCTGAGTGCCTTTGCTCTGTGCTCCGGGTCTCCTATTGTCCTTTATTACACACTTCACATTTTCACAGCACAGTGAACGTGTTTTTCACCATCCAGACTTTGCTCTGAGCACTCCCCAAGCCCTGCAGGGAGCTGTAAATCCACGTCCCAGGTGTGGCTGAGGGAAGGAGGTTCCCCACGCAGGGTGCAAACATCTGGAGCTGCAGACAGATGTTCAGCCCAGCAGTGACCCGTGGGGTCTCTCCAGCAGAGATAAGTCACTAATGATGCTGTTTAAAGGACTCCTGGCAGGGAAACAACACCAAGGCCTTCATGAAGAGCTTCTCTTTATTTGTCAGAACAGCAGAGCTGGTTAATTGATTTCATTTGCACGTTACTGCTGTCCCTGGGGTGGGTTGGGGGAGGCAGGGAGGGGAGGAACTGCTTTCCAAGGCTTCCAGGCTAGATGTTCATGTCCAGGATGTGATGGAGTCCCACAGCTCCATCTCCTCATATCACATCCTCAGTTTTAAAGGGATTTTTAAAATGTTTCTGGTGAAAAAGGAGCGATTGACAGCCACAGGAGGGACAGGAAAGCTGCCCTGCTGTGACACAGAGGGACTGGCTCAGTCCCTCCCCACTCCCAGGAGGGGGATTTAGGCTGCTGGGTGGCCTCTGGTCAGACTTGTTTCCCTCAACATCCCAAACAGCAGCTCCTTGGAGGGCTCTGCCAGCAACCCTACTGGCCAGACATGGAATCAAATAACATAATCAATGCCTGGTCTCCAGGTGGCATCACAAGAAGAGAAAGCAAAGACAACCACCCATCCCTTGATGACAGAAACTGTCACAAACATCTTTTATGAAAAATCCTCTCCTTAGATTTTTCCTCCTGAGAAGCTGAGAGGCCTCAGGAACAAAATGGAAACAATGGTTATCTGCTGCTGTGGAATGCAACAGGTGCATCTGTGATTGGTCTCATGTGGTTGTTTCTAATTAATGCCCAATCACAGTCAGCTGGTTTGGACTCTGTTTGAGACACAAGCCTTTGTTATTCATTCTTTCTTATTCTATTCTTAGCTAGCCGTGTGATGAAATCCTTTCTTCTATTCTTATAGTATAGTTTTAATATAATATATATCATAAAATAATAAATCAAGCCTTCTGAAACATGGAGTCAGATCCTCATCTCTTCCCTCATCCTAAAACCCCTCTGAACACCGTCACAAGAAACCTCACTCCAAACTTCACATGGCTTCAGGAGCTGCTCATTCCTGCTTTCCTGTTTCCCCTGGGTGTCTCAGTTCCAACCTCTGCAGTGCATAAGGTTTTTGCATGGCAGCAAACTCCAGCTCTGGGCTTTTTGATCCAAAATAAGAATATCGAAAGACAGCGGTTGTCAGATCCCTTTGCAAGGAGTGGGAGAGGTTCCTACAAGGCTGTGGTGTGGATGCAGTGAAAGGGCACTGGAACTGCAATGGGGAGAGCAGTGTCTGGGGAACCTGGGTCTGATTCCTTCCTGTTTCACCCCACAAATGGGGAAAGGAAGGTTTGAGGAATCTGGGTCTGATTCCTCCCTGTTTCACCCTCAAAATGGGGAAAGCAGAGTCTGGGCAATCTGGGTTTGATTCCTCCCTGTTTCACCTCCAAAATGGGGAGAGCAGGGTCTGGGGAATTGGGGAACCTGGGTCTGAATCCTCCCTGTTTCACCTCCAAAATGAGGAGAGGAAGGTTTGAGGAATCTGGGTCTGATTCCTCCCTGTTTCACCCCATGGATGGGGAGAGCAGGTTCTGGGGAATCTGGGTCTGATTCCTCTGTTTCACCTCACAAATATGGAGAGCTGGTTCATGGGAATCTGGGTCTGATTCCTCCCTGTTTCACCCCACAAATGAGGAGAGCAAGTTCTGGTGAACCTGGGTCTGAATCCTCCCTGTTTCACCTCCAAAATGGGGAGAGAAAGGTTTGAGGAATCTGGGTCTGATTCCTCTGTTTCACCCCACAAATGAAGAGAGCAGGGTCTGGGGGATTGGGGAATCTGGGTCTGATTCCTCTGCTTCACCCCACAAATGAGGACAGCAAGTTCTCGTGAACCTGGGTCTGATTCCTCCCTATTTCATCCCCAAAATGGGGAGAGCAGGTTCTGGGGAATCTGGGTCTGATTCCTTCCTGTTTCACCCCACAAATGGGGAGAGCAAGTTCTGGGGAACCTGGGTCTGATTTCTCTGCTTCATCCCACAAATGAGGAGAGCAGGGTCTGGGGGATTGGGGAATCTGGGTCTGAATCCTCCCTGTTTCACCTCCAAAATGGGGAGAGAAAGGTTTGGGGAATCTGGGTCTGATTCCTCCCTGTTTCACCCCACGAAGGTGACCCTTTCCCCTCAGCCTGTGCAGGGATACCATGGAATCCCAGATGATGGATTGCCAGCCTGCCCTACCAAAGGGTGAGAATGAAGTGGTGCCTGTAAAACACGTTGGGAGACAGGCAGTATGTAACTGCAAACTCTATTAGATCACTGCACCATCCCCTGGGCCAAAAATCTGCCTTTGCAGAGAAGATCCAGACACAAAATCTGTTGTTAAGTGAGGATGGCTGACAGTAGTTCAGCTGCATAGAGATGTTAAATAGTAATAATAATGAAACAAAGCTCAGAGTTTGAGGATGCTGTACATCTTCAAAGCACTTCACCAAAATGTTAACTGATTGCACCCAAAATAAATTGCTCACAGCTGCTGGAGATGCATGAGGTATTCACAAGAAATGGATGGAACCTCATCCATCCTGGATCATACCAGGGGTGCATGTGCTAGAGTGTAATCAAGAGCTCAAAGGAAATAACTCACAGGGAGCTGAGATTTAGTGCTCTCCTGCACACCTCAAAATCGGGTTTGTTGTCAGAGAAAGCAGCAGAGGCCAGAGCTCCCTCCTCTCAGTGCAGAAAAAAAATTGTGACAGAGCCAAAGCCTTCATTCAAAGTTCAATGTCACCACATGAAAACTCCTATTTCAACCCAATCTTAGCAGAAATAGCCCCGTGCCAGACAGCTTAAGGCATCTCTGGTGTTGAGACATGACCAAGGGAACAGAGATTTGGCTCTCTTGTGCTAAACACAGCCAACTCCTCCAACAGCTCCTTCTGCACTCATCTGTCTTAATTTAATGTGGATTTCACTACTGCAGTTCCACGTTATGTCAAAGAATTGTCTCCCCCAACCAGTTCCCTTCCATGACTTAGGAACATCCCAGCCCTCCTGTCACAACTTAAAAAGCCCTTTCAGGTGCACAAATAAAGTCCTTTCAGGTGCAGACATTTGTTTGCAAATTTTTTTTGCCAGTAAAAAATTTGTAGGTTCAAGTGCCAGGCAACAAACACCCTCCAAAGAGCAGCAGGGCACTGGTATCTAAATGAACCCACAAGTGTTTTATCCACACTTCCAACTGGAATTTCCAACTCTGGAGCCAGTTCCTGGCCTGTTCCCTGTCAGAGCATGGCATCTGCTGGAAAGGCCTGGCACCTGAAATGAGCATTAGGGTAGAAAAATTAATTATTCCCTCACTCTGGTGATGCCTTGGAGTGGCTGCCTAGAACAGAGTCCAGACAGAGTTAGGAGAATAAAGTGGGAATTTATGGAAGGCCTTTAACAGACACACCTTGGGCAGTCAGAGCCTCCCAGAGGCTGCACCCAGCATGGACAGGGTCACGAGTTTTTCACACAATTATCAGTTTGGTCCATTTACATACCAGGGGTTAACCCTCCAATTACAGCTTCAGCTAATGAAGCCACATTCCCCCAGTTTTCTCCTCCCCAGTTCACTTTTATTTATACTTTTCTGTTCCTGAGGCTGTTGGGTGTCCTTGGTTTCCAGGCCCAGTGGAATTGTTTTGTCTGACCAAGATGTGAAGACAGGAGCTGACACTTCATATGGAGTTAGAGTTATGCACTAATGCAGCACAGGATTTGGAGAATATAAAAGCTAAAATCTCAAGGCATCAACAGCCAAGGCAGGTCTCAGCCCTGTGCCTACCACTGCCCCACTTTATGGTTCTTCTGTGCTCCCTGAGGGCAGAGCTTGGAGGAAAACAAGCCTGAGAAGCCCAAAACCAACCAACAACTTGGTTTTCAGTCCAGCCCTGCCAAAACCAAAGGGGTTTGCCCAGCAGAAACAGCTGATCCTGAGCTCCCAGCAGGATGCAGCACGCCAGGGCAGCTGCGCTGTGAAACAACAGGAGGAAGGATGGGCATGGCCAAGGGTGACACAGAACACCATCCGTGATAAAACCTGCAGGAACCAGCACAAATCTAAACTGAGGGGTCCAGCAAAACATTTTGGGGGATCATCACCATGGAGAGATGAGACACAGGCCAGGAATAACACAGGTCAGGAGCTTTCATCATAACATCACCCTAGGACATCATAGCATCATAACATCACCCTGGGACAAGGGGTTTGGAGCAAGATCCTCAGTGCTCCTTGCAGCATCCTTCTGTCCAGGGCAGCCCTGTCCCCTCAGATCAGACCTGACCTGCCAGCTCCAGCTGCTGTGAGATTCTGAGGGTATTTTATACCATGCACGAGGTAGGGATGAGAGTTTCAGCCCTTATTTCATGCTCGTGCCCTCAAGCCTGCGTCTCAAAATGATGTGGCGCTTCAAACTGTGTTGAAAGTTTCCTTAAAATAACCCACTCAGACCCAGTGAAGCTGTAGCATGGTGTGAGGGCGTGAGTCCCTCCTTTGGAGCCTAAAACACTCGATGAACATGGTGACCCCTTGTGGTGGTGTTTGTGGGTCCCCAGGACGAGGGAAGAGATGAGAATCTTGACTCCATGTTTCAGAAGGCTGATATATTATATTATATTATATTATATTATATTATATTATATTATATTATATTATATTATATTATATTATATTATATTATATTATATTATATTATATTATATTATATTATATTATATTATATTATATTATATATTATAATGTTGTATTAAAACGACACTAAAGAAAGAGAAAGGAGACATCAGAAGGTTAGTAAAGAATGATAAAATCTTGCGACTGACTAGAGAGTCTGACACGGCTGGACTGGGATTGGTCATGAAGTAAAAACAATCCACATGAGACCAATCAAAGATGCACCTGTTGGTAAAGCATCTCCAGACCACATTCCACAGCCATCAGATAGTTATTGGTTATATTTCTTTTCTGAGGCTTCTCAGGAGAAAATCCTAGCGAAAGGATTTTCATAAAATATGTCAGTGACAATCCCTCTCTGAAATGTGGCTTGCAGAGCAAAATCTGAGTGGGTGTGTGTGAAGTGGGGGCAAAGCAGAGAAATGTGTTGTGGTGACAAGAGTTGGGCAAAGCACCCCAGGCTGCTCCCACTTCTAAACAGCTCATCTTAAACTGGTTCGTGCCTCCAGCACCAGGGGCAGCCCTGGGGCCTCTGGGGGCTCCACTGGCCAGGCAGTGTGTGCCAGGACCCCCCAGCACGGGGTGGGGAAGGCTGAATCCCAGGCTCCTGTGAGACCCTGCATGCTCTGAGCTTTAGCAGCAAAGACAGCGAGGGATTGCTCTGCTCTCACTCCTACTGCAGCAGAGCAGGAGCAGAGCACCCTGCCTAGAACTGGGCTGTGGCAGGATGCTCACACTCCTGCTCTGCTGTTCTCCTTTCCCACCAACCCTTGGCTCCTCTGGTAGAAGCTCCCTGTGAGTGCAGGGTTGGCTGCTCTGCCTTGACCTCATCCCCTGGCATCTGGCACAGCTCAAGGAATAGATCTGTGTGGGGCATCAGAGTGGGAAGAGCCCGGAGCAGCTGGGAATCAGCACTGGGACGAGTTGGCAGAACTGCATGGGAGCTCCCAGGGCAGGGTGGGATGGCCAGGAAGGCCAGTCTGAGGAGCTTTTGTGGTCACCCCTCACCCCAGAAGAATTTTGTAACGATGGCTTTTCAGGCCATAAATCTCGGAGAGAGGCCGAGTAGGAATTTATGATAGAATTTGTTTTGTTTTTAGGGTTGTGTTTTGTTCTAGGGGGGTTGGCAGATGCATCTAACCCCTCCCCTTACTACAGGGTGCTGGGGCTGGTTGTAGCAGCGGTTGCAGGGTGTGGTTGACTGGTAAGTTTAGGGGTCTCCTTTGTGTCTTTGGTACTCGTTGTGGTTTATTTAGGGGGGATGTTGGTAGGACAAGGGGAGGAGAAACACGGGAGGGCAAAGCACACACAGCACCTGCTCAGGCTGTGCCTGCATCCACTCAGCTCTGTCAGCCTCTCACTTGGAAAAAAAGCCACCACTAACAGACTTTCTCCCATCCAAGGCTCTCTCCTTCCCCTCTGAGCTCATCCATGGCTCAGGCTCTGGGACAGCTGCCGGGCTGCCAAGTCCCCCCAGCTCAGTGAAGCACAGAGCAACACGATCAGGATGATGGCTGGGCCAGCTGTTGGAAACCACTGCAGGACTCCAAACAGCTAAAGAGAGCAGGGGAAAACAATAAACCAGCAGAAAGCCCCTCATTCCTTTGCCTCTGCCTGCACATTGTGGTCTCATTGTTACCACCAGGCCTCAATGGCCAAGTGAGCCCTGGCCAAGATGACAGCTCATTATGAATATTTTAAAAATACTCTGGGTGGGGACTGGGGAGCCCTGGGAACAGGCAGCGGATTTTTTCACACCTAAATGATTGTTTTGAATGCAGCTCAGGTCAATAGAAGTGACCTCCATCCTGGCTGGGACCTGGGCCAGGTGACTCCAGCGTGGAGCTCCCCCCTCCAAGCACCATCAGAGCCAGGCTGAAGTTCATGGAATGACAAGGAGGTTTAGGAGGGCTCACACACATTTTTGTGCAGGCTCTGCTTGTAAGAGCTGCCCAAGTCACCAATCTTAACTCAGAGGCAGAATCCCCTCTCTATAAAAAAAAAAAACCTATTTAACAACAGAGTTCTGCCACAAACCCCAGAAGCTTATTAAAAACCACAATTTTGCCTAAATTAGAGCACATTAAAGCAGGGAACAATGCCCCTGTGTAACTTACAGGGAAAACCTTGTCTTCCCATGGTGACTTGCACCAAATATCCTCAACTAACACCAAACACCAAGGGGCATGGAGGGGATGGACAAGAACAGGATACCTGCTCCCTGAACAAGCGGAGGCCAGAAGCAACAAAATTGAACAGCTCAGGAAGGAAAACTGGATTTCAGGGCACAAATACCCACAGAACCCCCACTGGCAGCA
Source organism: Diglossa brunneiventris (assembly GCA_019023105.1). Classification (NCBI taxonomy): domain Eukaryota; kingdom Metazoa; phylum Chordata; class Aves; order Passeriformes; family Thraupidae; genus Diglossa; species Diglossa brunneiventris. Next base: position 7,471,398 of record CM032376.1, read on the forward strand.
GCTGGGTTTTGCCTCTGGCTTGTTCTTCCCAACAAAACCAGGGAAGGGGAGAAAACTGACAAAAAAATGCCCATGGCAGTGCATGAGACACCCCTCAGCAGGACAGGGGGACACAGGACAGGCTGAGATGCCACCAACACTGGGGATGGTGACAGGGGAAGATGAGGAAGAGCAGCAGCACTCAGACAGGGAAGAAAATGCTATTTTCTCAGCACATCACCTTCCTGCAGTCCCACAGCCTCCCAGGCAGGCCTGCCCAGCCCCTCTGTCTCCAGCAGGCAGGACAAGGACTTTGGCTGCAATTCAAAGGCAGCACCAGGGATGATTTTGCTGTCCCCTTCCCCTCTGCTGTGCCTGGCAGGGCAAGGCCACTGTCCCTCTGCACCCCACTGCTTCCACAGTGGCGCAGAATCCTGGTGTGAGAAATGACTGGTCACCTTCTAAAATTTTAAAAGTTTATTAAAATTTAACAAAAAAATACAACAAAATGGAATAGGAAAATATCAACAAAATGAAATAGGAAAATATATAGGAAATAGGAAAATAAATAAGGAAAAATGACAGTGCTGGGAGTCCCCATGACTACCAGCCACATGCTCTTCTTTAAAATGGATGCTCCTCTTTTTATGTTTCTAGCTCTTCTTAAAGTCTTGTCCCTTGCCATCCAGTGGTGAAGATAATTTTTTTAATCATGACTTTGGCTGGAATTCGAGGGCAGCACCAGGGATAATTTTGCTGTCCCCTTTCCCTCTGCTGTGCCTGGCAGGGCAAGGCCACTGTCCCTCTGCACCCCACTGCTTCCACAGTGGCACAGAATCCTGGTGTGAGAAATGACTGGTCACTTTCTAAAGTTTATTAAAATTTAACAAAAAAAAAAAAAAAAAAAAAAAAAAAAAAAACAACAACAAAAAACCAAAAAAAACCCCCCAAAAAAAAGGAAAATATATAGAAAATAGGAAAATAAATAAGGAAAACTGACAGTACTGGGAGCTCCCATGACTACCAGCCATGTGCTCTTCTTTAAAATAGATGCTTCACTTTTTATATTTCTAGCTCTTCTTAAAGTCTTGTACCTTGCTATCCAGTGGTGGAGATAATTTTTTAAATCTCAATTTGGGGTCAGGTGTTGCCATAGTAACAAGCCAAATCTCCCAAATGCCCCAAGTACCAAGGCCATCCCACGATAACTGATATTACAGTAACAGAACTACACACCTACAGAACTTCTCTTAACACACTCATCATGTTCACCCCTTCATTGTGACAGCCAACCATCTTCTCACTCATTTAGAACACTGGGAATTCCCCTGGAGACTTTTGGTGCCTCTGGGATGGGGATGGGCCAGGCTGAGGCGCCACAGCAACCCCGTCACAGTCCCACAGGTGCCCTGAGCCACCCTGGGCATCAGGAGTCCCAGGAGGAGCCCCCAGGCCTGCCAGCTCTGCTCAGAGCCAAAGCCAAAGGTGATGCAAGGAAATGAGGTTGGAAATAAGTTTGCAAGGACAATAAGCAGAGAAGATGGAGTTCCAGGCTGTGCCTGCCATGGGGATGCCTCCTGAGCTGTCCCCAGGGCACCGTGGTGTTTCTGGGCAGATTTTTACTCCTCATTTCACCGCAGTGTGTGCCAATCCCAAACAGCCTGCTCTGAGTGTCCCACAGGGGAAAGGAAAGCTCTGTCCCTCAGGAGACTCCTGGCTCTTCAGAGGAGCAGCCACTGCAGCACACAGAGTCCAGCAAATCCATGGGCTGCCCCATCCTCTCAGCTCATTAACCACTGACAAGCTCATTATTGGAGAGTCTGCTCCAGCTGAACTCCTCCCTTCCTGTCCTTTTCCTTCCAGAGAGAGGGGCTCTCCCCTTGGAGCAGTCCCTCACCTACAGCAAAGGCTGGAGAGCACAAGGGTTTGGCATTTTAGGTGGGAACTGGAGCCACCACAGCCTCTCCACTGCTTTCCCTCAGCCAGCCTCCAGCAGGAGCCTCCTGGCAGCTCCTCACGGCCCCAGCTCCCCATGCCAGGCTCACCCCTGGGAGAAATGCTGCTCTAAAAACTTAAATACTTAATCCTACTTCTAAATCTTAGAAGCTCTCTGAATCTATCTTAATACTACTTCTAAAAACTTAAAAGGTTTATTAAAATCTTATAAAAAATACAACCGCAGACTCAATAGAGAAAATATTGCAGCACTGGGAGCAGAGGATTTTCCCCACCACGTGCTCACCCAGATAATGGAGGTTTCACCTTTTAACTCTTTAGCCCCTCCCAAAATCTTGTCCATCGACTCCTCCTTCACTGTCCAGGGGTGGAATTAATATCCTTAAATCTTGACTGGGGGGTAAAACACAACTATAAACCTATAAAACTTCTCCTAACATATATACATTTATATATATACACAAAATATACGTATTTATATATCTATATAAGGTACATATTTATATATCTATATAAGGTACATATTTATATATCTATATAAAGTACATATTTATATATCTATATAAGGTACATATTTATATATCTATACCTATATAATGTACATACTTGCCTTTTAATTGTGATATTTGCCTTTTAATTGTGATATTTACCTTTTAATTGTGATATTTACCTTTTAATTGTGATATTTATTTGTTTTTTAATTGTGATATTTATTTGCCTTTTAATAGTAGAGTCAGCCATGGCATTCCTCTTCTATCACACCCCCACTGTCTCCAGGCTCACAACACAGCACGTTCCTGCCTCAGCACCACTCCTGGGTTTCTTTCTCTTCCATTCCTGTTTGCTCTGAGGCTCTGCTGCCTGCACAGAGGACAGGACAGATGGAGAGGCTGCAGCAGCCCAGGGTGCCCTGGGGGACAGTAATTGCAGGATGAGGTAAGGCAGGAGGAAGTGGGTGCTCCGGGCTGGAGGGAAGGACAGCTGTGCCTGTTCCCAGGATCTGGAGGAAGTTAATTGATAAATACCAGAGCTGGACCTGAAGGAAAACTGGGCATTTCCAGCCAAGAAAGCAGAGCTGCTTTAGAAGGAGCCCTGGCCTTTGTTGCACAATGTCCATGGAAAGCACTCACTGTACTCACAGAGCACGAGGAGAGCAGGGATAAGCAAACTGACACCCCCTCACTCAGCCCAAAACACAGCTCAGCTCAGGCCTCCAGCTTCCCACCTCCCAAAAAACACCCCCTGCAGCAGCCAGCACTGCAGCCTGTCCTGCAGCTGCCCCTAAGGAGCTCAGGGGGAAAACTGCAGGTTGTAGAGGCTCAGAGCATCCTGTGCAGCCAGGGCCCCTAACTCAGTGCCTGGCAGCCCTTGGAGCCTTGGGAGGGTCAGCAGCAAGCAGGACCTCCAGCTCTCTTCACAAAACAATATTAAATACCCAGCCAACAAACCAGCCACAAACCCTTCAGCTGGGAGCTTCACAACATGCAGCAACACAACCTTGTGCTTTGCTGGACGCTTGCAATTAAAATTCAGTAAAAGAAAACTCCACTTGGTCCCCACCACCCATAAGTTCAGCTAAACCCTTCCTTATCACACAAACAGTGACTCAGATGCAGCCAGGACATCCTCTGCTGTCCTGTGGTAGCTCAGGATGCTCTGGTACAGAGAGGACCTGGGAACAGGGAAAAAGAAATGTGCAAGCCTTCAGAAAAATCAGGGAATAACACGCTCACATCCTCCTTGCTGCTCCTCAAGCCTTTAATCTCTGAGGTCACTGCAAGTTTCTCACCACAAAAAGGACATCAAACAGCAAGAGCTGCCTCTCTCAATCCTTCCTGGGAAAGCTCAGCTCCTCCTGAGCCTGATTTATATGCCCTTGTGCCCTCTCACACCTGTGAGGACAGGTTAATTGGAGCCATGGGGTCAGCCCTCCTTCTCTTCTGCAGGTGGTACAGTTTACTTTGTTAGTCCCCCTCCTCCTCCTCCTCCTTTCCCAAAGGGATGGCCCAGGGAACTGCCTTTGAGATGCACTGTAAAGCCCCTGTGTGGTTGATGCGGGGGGATTGGGGAAGTTCTGTATTTTTCCACTTTATCTCAAAAGGCTCAGAGAGAGAACTCAGGGAATCGCTGAGCAGGAGAACTCTGAGCCACACTCGTGCACCTTAACCCAGCACAGAGCAGCAGGTTTAATTAACACAGATCAGTGCTGTGCACTTCCAGCTGCAGCAGCAGGACACAGCCCCAGCCTGTGTGTGCACACACACACAACCACACGTGCTCAGCCCTGTGTGCAAAGGCTCTGAGCTCCCTCTGTGTTTGCCTTGGCTGCACAGCCTGAGCTCACAGGCCGGGCCAGGAGATATCCAGGCAGAGATAAACACCAGACAGCTGCTGGGAGCCAGAGATATTTGGTGATTAACAGCTGTGTGAGCTCCTCAGCAGAGACCCCCGACCCCTGCCAGCCCTCCAGAGCAGCCTGCTTCATTTCAGATTCCTGCTTGTCAGGAAAAGGCTGGGACTGAGCACAGGAGGCTCTGACAGTCACAGGTGGGGAACCTGGGGAGGAGAATCCTTTGTCCAAAAGCCCATCCCTTGCCCAGTGTTGGGGAAGATGAAACAGGAAAGCCTTATCAATATGATTGTCTGGCAAAAGATTTTGAGAATATAGAAATTATAAGCAAGATTGAAATGAAAGCAAGCTTTGAGATACCTCAGTTACTGAACAACTGGAAAACAATGGTGTGGCTGGCTGAAGGTAATCCCCTTTTGATGGAACAACACCCTCTGCTTGCAGACAGCTCCAAGGGTCAGAGCAGACCCTACAGCTTGGCAGAAGGGGCCCAAAGAGGACTTTTTAGGGTTTAAAATGTAACACAGGATGGTACTGTAGTGATTCTTATAGGCTGTATGTAAATGCTGTAGGATTTGTATCTTGTGCTAGATTGGTTAGCAAGAATTTGTCGCAGATATGTTATGTGAAAAATCCTTTCCTTAGAATTTTTTCTCCTGAGAAGCTGAGAGGCCTCAGGAACAAAATGCAAACAATGGTTATCTGCTGCTGTGGAATGCAACAGGTGCATCTGTGATTGGTCTCATGTGGTTGTTTCTAATTAATGGCCAATCACAGTCAGCTAGCTCGGACTCTCAGACACAAGATTTTCTTATCATTCTTCTTCTTGCTTGCTAGCCTTGTGATGAAATCCTTTCTTCTATTCTTTTAGTATAGTTTTAATATAATATATATCATAAAACAATAAATCAGCCTTCTGAAACATGGAGTCAGATCCTTGTCTCTTCCCTCATCCTAAAACCCCTGTGAACACGGTCACAGGGGTGTTCTTCAACACAGAAGAAGATTTATTGTATTGTAACAGGAACCTCGCTCTCTTATCCCTTTTACTCTCTCACCCTCTCATCCTCTCTCCCCCTCTCTTCTCTCAGGCCTGCTCTGAGCTGTGGCTGGCAGCTCCCAGCAGGGCCCTGCACTTGGCCCTTTGCAATGAACCACAAGTTCCCAGCCCTGGCTGCAGAGATCTCTCGTCTCTGTGTGTCCCCACCGTCCTACCCCTGACACTTCTGCAGCCCAGCACTCATGCCCAGCCATGATTCATTATTTCAACACTTGTGGAATCGAGGAAGGAATAGCAAAAAGCCTGTTCTGTCCTGGTGTAACATAACCAAACACTCCAGAACAAGGTCTGGAAGTGTTTCGTTTGGGGCTCTTGGCACATGGGCTCTTCTCTCTGAGCACAGGCATCCAGCAATGACAGAGCTGTCCTGGGAGAGGAGAGGCTGGGAAAAGGGGATTTGGAATAAGAATGGGGCTGATACTTGGGGAAGACAAAAAAAAAAAAAAAATTATTACCCCTTCATACCAAGAGGGAACAGAATCATAGAATCCCAGAATGGTTTGGGTTGGAAAGGACCTTCATCACAGAATCAGGGAATCACCAAATCATGGAATCACAGAATCACAATCACATCATCTCAGAATGACCATTCATTCATGTTAAAAATAAATGAATTTTTGGAATGTTAAAAAAAAATGTAATTCCTGTTAAGAAAAATTTTCAGAAGATTAAATTCCATTGGCTTTTATTGAGAAACACCCAAGGTAGGATGCATCTATAGAAATTGGTGTACAGTGCCAGTACTAGATATCTGAACAAAAGGGATCAAAGGCATCAAAGTCACAATTGTCTCAAAGATCTCTATAGAGAAAGAGATTTAGAAATATGACATTTCCAAAGAGGAGATTGAAGTGATTGAGTTCCTTTTTCCTATAGGAAAGATCATGGAGTCCAGCCCAGCCCCAACACCTCAACTCACCCTGGCACCCAGTGCCACATCCAGGCCTTGTTAAACACACCCAGGGATGGGGACTCCAGGATTGCCTCCCTGGGCAGGCAATTCCAAAAGCTCATCCTGTTCCCTTTGGCACCAAGGGACACTTGCCACTGTGCCAGGCTGCTCCAAGCCCCATCCAGCCTGGCCTTGGAACACATGCTGGCCTTGATGCCCCATGGCTGGAGCTGATCTTGTCCAAAGGAGGTTCCCAGTGTGACTTTCCCAGTCAGTTCTGCGGGATTCAGCAGGATTGCTGGATGGGAATTCATCCCCTGCAGCAGCCCAGGATGCCTCACACACCAGCAGAGTGTTCTGGTGGAGAAAAGGGGAGAGAAGTGGGAAGTTGCTCACAATGTGACTGTAAAAACAAAGTCGAGGGATTAGTTAATAACATGTGGCCTGAGAAAACAAACACATCTCCCCATAAAGACCTTGGTTCAAATAAACTGGTGCGTTGTCATTAAACCCCATCACCTGCATGTCTGTTTTCCACTGGGTCTGCTGTGAATTTAAAGGGACCACGACGTGGGGAAACAACCCCCCAAACCCCATCATTTGGGACACTGAAATCCAGATGTGGCTGAAAGGTCCCATGGCTTGGACTCATCCCTGCATCCCCTTTGCAGTGAAGCTGAACACACAGAGCTGGGATTCCTTAAGAGTTTATGCAGAAAAGCCTACACTGAGGGCATCTCATCTTCAAAATGCTGAAGCCTGAAGATCCTAAGAGGCCAGAAAATTTGAAAATTTTGGAACTCAGGAATCTGAATCTCTCTTCCTTTTCTTACTCTCAGCTTTAAGTAAAACTCAGACCTGAAAAACCAGGTCTAGTCCTAAACCCCCCTGAGCTCCTTGGGGGAGTGGAGACCTCCATGAGCTCAGGTTGCCCTTTCATGCCTGACTGGGCTCATCAAGGCCCAGACTCTAATAATGAACCAAGGAGGCTGAGAGCTCCCCCTGACAGCTTAACTGATGGCTGTAATTAGGGACTGGCCCACACAGCTTTTCATTAAACACTTGTTAGGGCTGCTGTGGACAGAGGGGCTGCACGGCCAGGAAAAGCCACCACAGCCCCCAGGCTGCAGGAAAGGGGAGCAGGAGAGCTGGGAGCAGGCAGGGAGCTCTCCGTGCTCCTCTGGATTCCCACCTGGCCCTCAGTGTGTGTCTGATGCGCCCGAGCACGTCCTGATTTCACTGCACAGTTGTTATTTTTTAAACCTCTGCCGTGCCCTGGTTATTGCCCAGATGTTGGGGACCCAGGGGCTCCTCTAGGGGTGCACAGCACATCTGGAGAGGAGGAAGCACAGCCTCAAGCTCAGACCCTGCTCAGTGCAGTGCCCTGGTTGTTGCCCAGATGTTGGGGACTGCACTGAGCAGGGTCTGAGTTTGAGGCTTCCTCCTCTCCAGATGTGCTGTGTGCCCCCAGAGGAGCCTGAGCCTCTCTTTCCTCAGCCCAGGGCTCCTGGTTTTGGCTGAGATTCCCTCCCCAAGTGCTGGGATGTGCCACCAAGGCTGGTACCACAGGTGTCTGTACCACTTCCTCTATTTTCCTTCGTGGAAAAAATAAAAATATTTACTTACATAACAAAACTGAAACAGACTAAGAAATACACCCATTTTTTAGGTGGCAGGTAGAACAGAGTCCTCTGGGCTCCCTTCCTTCTTAAGCACAGGACCTGCTTCTACATTTCAAACAAGATTTTGGGGTCTGGTTTTTGATTCTGCAGCTTTAACTTTTCTTACTCCAGGGTAATGTGTGCTCTTCTCGTGGCTGTTTTATAGAAGAACTTGTGATTCTAAATGGCAAAGTGAAGGAAAAGGAAGTAAACTGGTTATTGTGCCAGAAACACTCCTGGCACTCCTCCCATTCCTGTTTTCCCTTACATTATAAAGCTGGAATAAATCAAAGTGAGCAATTCACTGGCGAGCTGATGAAAGGGGAGCAGAATCAGCACTCTGGTCCCTTGTACTGATATAAAAAAGGTGTAGTCCCATGCAGGCAACAGTTTGCCTGAATTACAAGTGGTGGGGATGGAGAATAGCCCTGGAGTGTTTATTAGCAGTCATAACCTTAATCAAATAACACTCAAGGATATGTAAAGAAATCTGTTCCACTGCAGCCTCCCAAGCCAAATAAAGGAGTAAATGGGACTTCTATCAAAAATCCCTTTTAAAACTCATGCATGCTGGGTTCTAAAAAAATATCTCCCTATTTCTTGGGGAGCAGCCAAGGCTCCAGAGGAGCTGCCCTAGATCAAACCAGCTGCCCTAGATCAAACCAGTGCCAGGCATTCATCCTCTGCTGGAATGGAGAGAGGTGATGCTCCAGGGGGAACCTGCCTGCCTGGGACATGTGTGGGAGGAGGAGGAGGAGGAGGAGGATGAAGAGGATGCTCTCCCAAAGCACCAAGCCAGGTTGGATGGGGCTCTGAACAACCTGGCCTAGTGGAAGGTGTCCCTGTCTGTGGCACAGGGATGGAATGAGATGATTTTTAGGGTCCCTTGCAATCCAGACAATGCTGGGATTCCATAACCATCAGCCCTACAGGCATCCCCCAGTTCAGAGATCTTCTCCTGGCCCAGCAGGAGCCTCATTCCCTCCCTCTCCTCCATCTATGGGGCTGCTTCAATCAAGCTTTGCATATTATGTGGAATTACTTGGGGGAAAAGGAAAGGAAAGAAAAGAAACAGACTCTGTGTAATAGAGGTGCATGTAAATAATCACTGCCCTAATCCCCTCTGACAATGAAAGATATCCAACCAGAAATTGTTCGAGCCTGTAACTCAACCTGAAATTTAAGCACAAGGAAGTCGTGTCAAAAGGGGACTTGGGTTCCCATAAAAGCCTCTCAACTTCCAGACCCTGGGCCCCTCAGCCAAAAAAACAGAGCAAACTTCCAGACATAACATCTGAGAAGTGCAGGCCTCTCAAAGGACCGGCTGCAGAGACAACCAGCAGGGAAACAAGGGGACAGGAGGAACCTCCAGCCCAGATGAAGTACCTGCCATGCAGCAGGGACATGCTCTCCATCAGAGCTGCAGCAGGGCATTGTCCCAGGAGGGCTGGGGAAAGCCCTCTCAGGGAAACCATTCCAGACTGGACAAAGCCCTGGGGAAATTCATGGCTGGAGTCTGTTCTCCTTCTCTTGTGCAGCAGCCTTGGAGTTGATGCACGACAGAAGAATCCCAAGTGGTGTAGGAAGAGGAGGGGGGCATTGGTGACCCATCTGTGGTTTCAGTTCTCTGGCTCCATCACTTCCATCCCACTGAGGACTCAGGGGTGTGAGGCCCTGCATGGAAACCCTCCTGAAAGCTGCAGATGGAGAGTGGACTCCCTGTCCAGGTGAGTCCAGAGTGTTTCAGTTCCCTCCTCACAGCAATGGGGTCCCTCAGAAAGGTCCCTCGGGGATGCAGAACCTGTCATTGGTCTGGAGGAGCCCCAGAGTTAAAGAAAGAGGAGCTGCCTCCATAGCACACCCAGAAATTCCCTCCAGAGCCGAGCCACAGGTCCAGGGAGTGCTGGGGATGTGGGAACAGCATCACTGAATAACCAGATCTGTTTGAGAGCAGGCCATAGAAACGTGGTTTGGGTTGGAAGGGACCTTAAAGCCCATCCAGTGCCACCCCCTGCCATGGGCAGGGACACCTCCCACTGTCCCAGGGAGCTCCAAGCCCTGTCCAGCCTGGCCCTGGGCACATCTTGGGCTTCAGTGCCCAATGTCTGCAGCTGATCTTGTCCAAACCTGGCCTTGAGCACCTCCAGAAATGGGACAGCCACAACTTCTCCGGGCAACACCTGCCTCATCATCCTCACAACAAAGAACTTCCTCCTAATACATGGATTTGCTAATATCTAACTTGTTCACCTTGGTTAGAAGGTTTAGAAACCTTGGTTAGAAACCTTGGTTTCTCCCATGATTTCAAGTTTTATGGACCTCCTTTATCTCCAGACCCCTACCAAGGCTGTGCTCCCAGTGTGCCCCAGCCCCAGCTGCTCCTGCCCCTGCTCTGTGCTGCTCTGCCTGCCCTGCGAGCAGCATCACCCTGATGGAAGGGGAACTTCTAGGGAAAGTGTTTGGGAAACAAGGAGCAGCCCCTGGGGAGCAAAGCAGCTCAGCTGCAGGGCTGCACAGCTCCCCTGAGCTGGGAGCAGTTCTGGCTGCCCTTCTCCCCTTTATCCACACACAGGATTCCCCTGCTGTTGGATTCCTGGTGTTGGATTCCCCCTGCGGGCGGCAGGACCCACCCTGACCCACCAGGGAGCTTCTCCTCTCCTCTCCTCTCCTCTCCTCTCCTCTCCTCTCCTCTCCTCTCCTCTCCCTCTCCCTCTCCCTCTCCCTCTCCCTCTCCCTCCCTCTCCCTCTCCCTCTCCCTCTCCCTCTCCCTCTCCCTCTCCCTCTCCCTCTCCCTCTCCCTCTCCCTCTCCCTTGGCTGGGAATTTCCAGCGGGGTGGGTTCTCACCGGAAAGTGCCAACACACTGAAATCAAAGCCCCGTGTGGGAATGCACCAATTTCAGGGAATCTTTCATGGGAAACTTCTCCTCAAGCCCTGGCTGGAGCTTTCCCCTTGGGATGTGTGAGCATCCCACACCCCACATCTGTGTCGCTTGGCAGAGCTGGTGGTCCCTGGGGATGGGGACACCCTCACCCCCTCTGTATTTTCTCCACCCCCAGGAGACCTTACCGTGAGGTTCAGGCTTGATTTTACCCCAAATCAATGCTGTAACCCCTGGGACACAGACCCAGGAGCCCTTACCGTGATGTTCACGGCTCCGTGGATTGATTTTACCCCAAATCAATGCTGTAACCCCTGGGACACAGACCCAGGAGCCCTTACCCTGATGTTCGCGGCTCCATGGATTGATTTTACCCCAAATCAATGCTGTAACCCCTGGGACACACCCCCTTCACCCCAAGGGCAGGGCGTTATCTCAGGGTGGATGCGAAGCCACCCTCGCTGGCGTTTCTCCTCTAGATCGCTGGTCCAGCAGCTTCTCCAGAGAAAAACCAGGCAGAGCAGAAAAACCAGCGCTGAAGGAGGGCTGGAAATGCTCAGATTTGCTCAGTGCTCAGCTTTGCTGCCCTGCAGGAGCTGTGTCCCGCTCGGAGCTCGGGGCGGCGGCACGGAGGGGTCCCGAGGGTCCCCGGCCCCTGGGCTGTCCCCGGCCCGTGCCATGGCCGAGCCAACAGCACCACCTGGTGACTCTGCTCGGCTGGGCGAGGGCGCAGGGACGGCCCCAGGCTCCCTCTCGTGGATCTGCAGCCGGCCCAGATGTTCCCTGCAGGCTGGACAGGGCTTGGAGCCCCCCGGGCAGCGGGAGGTGTCCCTGCCCATGGCACAGGACAATTTAATCTCCGAGGAGAGTGCGCCTGCCTACTTAGTGATGCTTAAGTGAGCAAACTATTTCACTAGTACTGCAGTACATTTGCTTTTGATTGGTCTCCAGGATTAATTAAAGCACTTTGGGTATGTTTTAGACCACCCTCATGTTCTAGATCTGAGATAATCTTGGTGTCTGTCACTTGATGGGAAAAGAGGAAAAGATACACCACACCTGACAAACAGTTCCAGTACCGTGAGTTTTCAGATAATGGTGCTCTGTCATTTTGGCCCTCAAGTTTTATTCTGACTAGGCTGATGTTCCATCATGTCATCACTATTTAGTGTTTTATTCTTCATAAAGTTCAGCAACATTCCATCACTGCCCATTCCCTAGCTTGGTTCTGCACTCTGCAGAAAAGTGTTTTAAGTCCACCACCATTTAAATATATTGAAGCTTCCTCTTCTTGAGGGAATGAGATGGGCTCCAAGGTGCTTTCCAAATTAAACAATTCTGTCACCCCACCATCCCTTGAATTGAAGGGTTGGCAGCAGGTGTGAGGGCAGACCGGGCTTTGCAGCTTGCCTGCTCCCCAGAACAAAACGTTTTGGAGAAAGCGCTCCTGGGCATGGCAGGACACGGCATGGTCACCCCCAAGTTCACCCACAGCGCCCCGGGTCCACACGGGGACAAGGTGCAAGCAAAGGTTTATCCTTGGGGTGGGCAAGGCTGGGCTGACAGCTCAGAGTGCCCCACGGATTTAGGAGCTCCCAGGTCCCACTTCATTTGTTCCCCAAGAAATGTGAAGAGCTTGGGTCCCTCCTGAGGTGCTCAAAGGCAGGGGAGGTGTCTCCACGTGTCCCTGCAGTGCTGGGGCCTGCATCCCAGCTCTTACAGGCAGCTTAGCTTAAACTGACACGTTTTTTGGCAGTTTAAGGCTGTTTCAGGAGGATGCTCCCTGCAAACACACTGTTGCAATGCTGCCAGTGGCTGCCAGGCTTCCACACCTGCAGGATCAGAGCTGGCGCTTCAATGGGATTTGGGACGGTGCTGGAGGGGATGATGAGTGCATGAAGCTGTTCCTCCTCTTTCCCATGTGATTTCTTCCCCTATGCAACCATTTTCTAATTTTGCCTGGTGATGAAATTGGGACCTTCTGAAGTTTTGCCCCAGAAGGACCCGGAGGGCTCAGAGATTGCAAAACCTCCCGGTGCCACCTTATCTGCCAGTGCTTGTGCTGCACTCCAGGCTAAACACAGCTGCTGCCAAGCACCAGAGATGAACTGGCTCTCAAGGACAATACCAGCCTAAGGAGCTTTTGGAAGGGTATTAGGAGCTTTAGATGCAGCTTTAGTTCCGTGTTTGCCACCCCAGGGAAGGAATGCAAGCGCTGCTCTCGCACCCGGATGTTTCAGGGTCCCTGCTGTGTGCTCCTCTCCCTCAGCCACATCATTTTCCTCTCAGCCACAGCAAAGAAATGCAGATTTTGCATAAATCCACAGAAGCATCACAGCTGGAAGAGACCTGCTAGATCACAGAGTCCAGCCACCAACCCAGCAGCATCCTAATCACCCCATAACCATGTCCCCAGGTGCCACCTGCAGACACCACCACCTTCCTGGGCAACCTATTCCAATGCCTGACTGATTTTTCAGCCAAACTTTTTCCAGATATCTGAACCTCCCCTGATGCAACTTTGTGCTCTTTACTCTTGAGACATGGCAGAAGAGCCTGAGCACCACCTCACCACAGCCTCCTGTCAGGGAGTTTAGGGAGAAGTGAGGTGTCCCCTGAGCCTCCTCTTCTCCAGACTGAGCAAACCCAGTTTCCTCAGCTCCTGCAGAGATTTCAGTCCTGTTCCCCTCCTTCCCTCCATTCAATCTGACTTTTTCATTCCTAATCATTGTGCTGTGGAGCTGTGGAACTGTGGAACTTCCTGCATCCTCTGCCTCCCTGGCCTCTGCTCCTCTGCAGCTCCATGGAGACACTTTTCCAAGGCTGCCAGGACCTCTCCACACTGGAGTTCAGCCTTGCCCTGTCCCTTGCCACGTGCACTGAACCTCCCAGGGAATATCCTGCCTGATGGCGTGCCAGCCTTGTTGTTGTCCACTATGGATGAGATAATGTCTCTCAAATCTGGATCCCTGACACGAGGGCATCCAACCCCCTTCCTCTATGGGCTGCATTCCAGTTTCAGGACAGAAATGACCAGGAGAAATATGAGAAGTTAGTGACATTCTTGGCTTGGGAATCGTCAGCCTGGCGTGGAAAGGAACGAGATAAAAAGAGATCAGTGTTATTTTCAAGGCCTTGTTTTGTGATGCACTTTGGTACTCACCATTCCAAAGAGGCTTTTGGGCTCCAGGTGAACCCTGCTGAGGAGGGTGGAACAGGTTATTTTTGTTGATGGAGCACACTGGGACAAGAACAGCCTTTAAGAAAGAATGGTGGGGCATTGTGGCTGCTTGCTCCCTGCACGCTGTGCTTTCCTCGAGACAGAAGAGCCAAGGCAGGGACAGGAATGCATCCTGCTTTTCCAGGCAGGTGCTGGCAGGAATATTGCCAGAAAACATTGTGAGTGCCTGCCTCACAGGATTGGGGGATTTTCAGATGGTGCCCATGAATCTGGGATAAACCTCTCAGAACATGCAAGGATGTGTTCAGAAGCGTGTTGAGGGTGGCAGCCAGAAAAGCAGTTTATAGAATTCACTTGCAGGGATGAAAGGAAAAGTTTAATGGTCTTGATGGAGCACTGGAGCCCAGAGCAGCCTTGGTACAACAAAGATAGAGATGAAGTGCAGTGCTGGGAAGCACCCAGCAGCCATGCCAGGAACACTCCAGTGTCTCCATTGTGACTGTGTTCACAGGGGTACGAGGGTGAGGGAGGAGACGAGGATCTGACTCCATGTTTCAGAAGGCTGATTTATTATTTTATTATGATATATATTATATTAAAACTATATTATAAGAATAGAAGAAAGGATTTCCTCAGAAGGCTGGCTAAGAATGGAATAATAAAAATGATAACAGAGGCTTGTGGCTCGGACAGAGAGTCCGAGCCAGCTGGGCTGTGATTGGCCATTAATTAGAAACAACCACATGAGACCAATCACAAATGCACTTGTTGCATTCCACAGCAGCAGATAATCAATGTTTACATTTTGTTCCTGAGGCTTTTCAGCTTCTCAGGAGGAAAAATCCTAAGGAAAGGATTTTTCAGAAAAGATGTCTGTGACACTTCATCACTTTGTGACAACAGGAGCAACAAGAAGCAATCTCCATCCTCTCAGAGTTGAGTGTTCCAACAGTGACTTCCTCTCTTGGCTGCACCCAGAGGGGCAGGGGAGGTGATCTGGATGAGAAATCAGTGTGCAGTTTGGTGCTGGTGTTTGCAGCACGTGCATGTTAGTGATGAGGGAGGAATCCAAGACTTTTTGTTGGCCTAATCAGATAAAAATGCTGCTGAAATCCCCACTGGTGCAGGAACACACTCCTGTCACACAGATGAATTCCTCCAGTGGCCCTGACTGTACAGGAGGCAGATAAGCACCAGAGCATCTGCTGAGGAGAGAAGATTACCCAGAGCTAATGCTCCAAAGGTGGCTGCAAACACGAGCAGCAAACTGGAGAATACTTTACAGGGCATTCAGCAGCATTTCTGCAGTAAACAAGACACAGGAGCTCTTGGCCATGGGAGGGAGGGGGGCTCAGCTCTGTTTGCTGTGCCAGGACTTGTGTCCTGCACCCTGTGCCAGCCAGATCCGAGAGGATGAGCCCCTGACCTGCCAGCCTGACCCAATGTCTCCCCAGCTCAGCTCCCGTGGTTCTTTCACCCCATCCTGTGCTGTGGGACTGCCTGAGACACCCAGAAATGGCATCCCTTATCACAGAACCCCCAGAAGGGCTTGGGTTGGAGGGGACATAAAAGATGATCTAGTTCCAAAATCCCTGCCATGGGCAGGGACACCTTCCACCAGCCCAGGTAAGTGGAACTCCAGTCCTTCCCGTGAAGTCCAGTGGGTTTCTCCAAGGGCTCATGGCTGCCCTCGGGGCGCTGTGCATGTCTCAGCCCACAGCAGTCGAGTGAAGCTATTAAATATCAATCACTTCCCATGAAGTTGATGTTTTTAATCCCCACGCTGCCTTCTCTTTTCACACACCACTGACTGGGGCCTCTCCCCACTGTGAGGGCTTTTCCCCCCTTGCCTTATTTCTCCCTCCCACTCGCAGCCAGGAATTAAAAGACATAATAAAGAGCCCTTGAAGCGGATGGGGGGGTGGGAGTGGGGCATAAAACCAAAAAGCAGGTTCCTTGTTGGAGCCAGGGATTCATCTGCCTTTCCCTGTGGAGATGAAGAGGCCCTTTCACCCCAGCAACCAGAAGGTTGAAGCTGGATATGTGCTCAGCAGCAGGGCTGGGGCTGGGAGCTGCCAGCCTGGGGTGTGATGGCGGTGACATTTCTACCTCAGATTAGAGGGCACGGTGCAAAAACCCATTACAGTTGCTGGGGAGACTGTCCCTTCATCAGGCTGCACGCTTGGGAGAGAGCTGGGGTAGCCATGGAACGGGGCCCAGCGTGGCTCCCAGCCCTGTGTGCAGATGGAGGGATGCTGGGAAGGATGAAAGTTTGACAAGAAAGTCTCACAGATATGTGTGCCTAGCAGAAAGATTTTTAAATGTTAGAGTCTGATGAAAGAATAGAGTTAGAAGCAAGGTTTGATATAGAAAAAAAGAATTGCTGAGCCAGTCTTACTAGATAACCAAGGAGGCAAAGGGTATGTTAGTTAGAAAAAGGTTTTATGACTTAGAGCAAAAGATGAACTCATCTCAAACAAGAAGATGCTTTTACCAAGCACAGGCAAACAAGTCAGCAAATGTAGCAAGTAGGAAAAAAGTCTCAGAATTTTCCACTGAAAAACAACTTCTAGCTTAAACTGTAATGTACAAACTTTTAGTGATTGGAGAACAGTAACATGAATATGGTAATTATAGCAGTTATGATAGGCTATAGATAATAGTTAAGGTATAGATTGGTTCTGCTGTATTAAGATGCTCAGCAAAGGAAAAGTATATAATGCAATGTAACCAAAAGAAAAGTATAAAATGCATTTGTAACCAAAAGAAAAGTATAAAATGCATTGTAACGAGAAGTATATCATGCAATGTAACCAAAAGAAAAGTATATAATGCATTGTAACCAAAATTAAAGGGTCTCCAGGCCTGCCTGCAGCTGGGCTGACAGCTGTGGGCACAGCTCTGCCACCCACGACCCTGGACTGCTGTAACATCTTAAATAAAATAAACTGCATTTTAGAGACCTTCCTGGAGTCCCCATCTCTCATTTAAGCCCTTACAGAGGGAGGTTGATCAGAGCTGCCCAGCTCACCGTGCCCACCACGCTGACCCAGGTGGGAGCCCAGCGCCTCCAATATCCCCACCCGGTGCCCCTGCTTTGTTCTCTGCTGCTGCCTGGTGATTTTCATTACAAATATCCTCTTATTATGTGCTCACCGCGGGACAGGGAGGCGGGAGAGGGCCCACACAAAGAGAAAGAAAAGGCTGCTTGCTGGAAAAGCAGTAATTACAGGGCTGGGGGCTCCTGGAGGAGGATTCAGACGGATTCGACATGGCAGAGGTTCACACGTCCGGGGCCTCCAGGGGCAAGCTCCTGGTTTGATTTCATTATCAGCAGGCTGGGCTGCAGGGAGGCTTCTGCCCTGAAATGAGTTCCCAAAAAGGGAAAGTTGCATTTCTTTTATTAGTGGCTTTGAAAGCAGTTTTGCTGCTGCCCCTAGAAGCCTCTGCACTTGCTCAGGCACGGGATGGGAGAGCACAAGTGCCACGAGTTGGCCTGACAGCACCAGTTAGGATGGGAAAATGTCACATATTATAAAATAAGGGCCTTGTTAACCCTTGTAAAATCATGGCTCAGGCCTGCTACTTCAGCTGAGTAGAAGAGGACTATAGGACTATAAAGTGACTCAGCTGCATTAGGTAGAAAAACAAGTTATATACACGTTGTGGTGTATGGTGGTTGTTGAATTATGTTTGTTATGATTTAAAACTTTGTAACCGATAATGGGCTGAGTAAAAAAAACTGGTTTTTGCAATACAGCATCTCTTCTTTACACCTGCCTGGGGACTCTGTGTCACTACAGACCCTCACCCACTTCTGAGAACTTCTGACAGGATCCCAGAGTGGCTTGGGTTGGAAGGCACCTCAAAAGCCATCCAGTTTCAGCCCCTGCCATGGGCAGGATGGGCAGGGACACCTTCCACTATCCCAGGCTGCTCCAAGCTCTGTCCAGCCTGGCCTTGAACTTCCAGGGATGGGAATCCACATCTCTCTGGTCTGTTATTTATATGTGGTCACCATCTATTTTAGCAAAAGCTGGTGGACTCAACCCTTCAAACATCTCCTAACCCCAGACACCTGGAGACTCTGCTCTCACAGATAAATCAAATCTCTGCCCTTTTATGTTGTAGTTGAGATGATCACAACACAAAGCAACACACTCCATTTTCAGAAGGCTTCAAACCTGTTTTTATTCTAGCATGGATGTTTTTTCTACATTCTTACAAAACTCTTCAGTTTACACTTTACTCATTGGTCATGAGAGAGAAAGCAAAGTGCTTATTGGAACAGGCAGTTGCAGGTTTCTCTTATTTATCCATCTTTCTTTCTTGGTTTCTATGTCAATGACTGTGGTAGGAAATTCTTTCAGGGATAAACGTGGACCCTCTTATCAAACTGCTTTCTGTCTCACAGAAGTCACTGTAAAACCTCTTTCACACTTTTACAAGGGAGGTAAAACAGCACCCAGGTGTAAATAGATGCAGGTGAAGTCTCCCAGAAGCAAACTTGACCTTTATGTGCTCACCTGGCACAGGTATGGTGTGACTTTCCCCAGCTCAGGCCAGGTGGGGCAGCTCAGCACACAGAGCATGGCAGGGTTGGGGTGTTTGCACAGCTCTGGGTCAGGTAAAAACCCCATTTTTATATAACCACTTATAACCATATAAAAGGCAAGTTACCTGGGTGAAATGATGGCTCAGATTAACCAGGCCAAGTCCATGCAGGAGCTCTGAGAGAACCCAAGCTGTCCCCTCAGAAAGTGTGTTAGATACCTCTCCCCTTCCCCAATGCCTCCTCATATACTGGACACAAACCTGAAAGGGGGCCTGCCTGGGGCCACTCTGCACCATTTCTCTGGGAAATTCATCTCAGGAGCAGATTTTCACCTTGCTTGGTGCTTTGCCAGCAGCTCTGGCACACCTGTAGGACACTTAGCAGGGCAGGGCTGATGATGAGACAGAAACCTCAAGGGAAGATGTTTCTGCCATTAGAACACACACTTTTAGGGAAGTTACCTCGATCCTTTGTGGTTTTATGACGTGCACAGGACAAGGACCAGCACATCAATCCATTCTGCAGTCCCAGAGGTGAGCACAGTCATTTGTTTGATGACAAACAGTAAGAGAGCTGCTGCCATGGACAGAGCCCCCAGAGCAGAAGTCACTTCATTCCCTGTAAGCTCACAAACAGCAGCTACCTCTGTACCTGTGGGTGTCTGAGTCCATTATTCTTGGAACAAATGCAAACTGAACTCTGGGTTTTGGGTAACCCCAATCTCCAACTAAAAAAAAAAAAAAAAATCCCAGAATGGTTTGGATTGGAAGGGACATTAAAGCTCAGCTTGTTTTTACCATGGGCAGGGACACCTTCCACTGTCCCAGGCTGCTCCAACCTGGCCTTGGGCACTGCCAGGGATCCAGGGGCAGCCACAGCTGCTCTGGGCACCTGTGCCAGGGCCTGCCCACCCTCACAGGGAGGAATTTCTTCCCAATATTTAATCTAATTCTATCCTTCAGCTTAAGGAAGGATAATCATTCCCCCTTAGCCTGTCCCTGCATGTCCTTGTGGATGTGCACAACCTTCTTCAGCCTTCTTAGAAGCTCCCTTAGGTGCTGGAAGGTGAGCTCTGGAAATGAGTCCCAGGTTAATGGTCTGGCTCCCCATAAAGCCAGGCTGACTCCCCAACTCAGACCTCAGCCCAGCATTTGCTTTCCAAACACGCCGAATGTCGCTTTGCTTCTCTCCCTTAATTCCCATCATCTTTTCTTTCTCTCTTTATTTACTTCTTAATTTCCATGGCTCTTAATTTCCTGCACGCTGAGGCCTGCTGAGCCCAGGCAGTGCCTACATGGGTTGCCCTGCACAGCCTTTCCCTGCTCAGGGGAAGGTCATGGAGGGAGGTTGGTGTGAGGAGAAGAAAGGCAGCAGCAGACAGACAGACAGATAGACAGACAGAGCTCTCATCAGGGTCTGGCTGTGAGCTCTCTGAGAAAATGGCAGCTTGGGGAGGCTGGAGCAGCTTTAATCTGCAGTACAAGGGGATTAAGAGACTCCTTCTCACAGGACAAAAGGGAACAGAGGGAGCGGAAGGAGCAGGACAAGGGGAGAATGAAGCCTGCAAGGGAGGAAGGGGGAAAGTTAAAGAGCTCAACTCTAAAGAGCATCGGGGCTTAAAGAGCTCCGGCTCGGAGGGTAAGAAATGTGAAGTGGCCTGCACAGAAAAGGGGCTCTGGCCAATGGCTTGGCTTTGCTTTTTCACACTAAGCACACACACTTCAGGCTGCTCCAGGCCAGGCAAGTTGTTATGTTTGGCTTTGTTGATTTTCAGGGGCAAAGGAGTAGGAGAGGGAAGCAGGAGGTTAATGAGGCTCTGCCAGATGGGACACTCCAGAGGAGCAGTGGGCACTCTGTGCTTTAAACAGTGCTTCAGGGGCTTTGATCCTCACCCCTGCTGTCCCTCCAACCCTCCTTGTCCTCGAGGGCCGGGGTGGAGTGCAGGGGCCTGGGAACAGGAAGGAAGTAGTGGAATTACGGGATGCTGTCCTCAAGTACTGCTTGAGCAGCCCTTTCACCCTTCAGCAAGGCTGGGGGAGGGAGAGTGGGATTGAAAGTGTAAGGGAAGAAGGGGGCTTCAAATACTTTTCAAAAAACAAATCAATGCATTAGTTGCAGGAGATGTAAAGGCCAAGGAGCCACCAACACAGACAAGGAGCTGTGCTCCAGCAGGGAAAGCAGGCACTCCAAACCTCAGGAGTTTGGATCTCAAACTGACACAGGGCTCCTCTGCCTGATCAGCAAGGTTTGGACACGGCAAATGTTCTTGAAGGCAGGAGGACTTTTTCCCCATCGAGGACATATTTTCGTCTCCCAAAATCTTTGAAGAAATGACAGGAGAGGAAGGTAAGACACCCAGGAGTTCTGAGTTTCTCCCACGAACACTCACCAGCCTCAGGAACTGGCAGAGGAGAAAAGCAGGTTTCCAGCAGGCACTGAGTTAACCAGGGCTGTAACAAGCTCTCTCACCTTCCATGTTACCCACCTTCCCAGCTCCACAGCCTTACAACAGGAGAGATGCTCCAGGAGAACACCAGGCACAGTCAAATCAATGTCTAAAGCAGCTTTTCCCTGTTTTAGCAGCTCAGCACAATGCTGGGGCCTGGTTGGTGCACAAATTCTACTGAGAAGGGGAAAAAAAACAACTCTGTAACATAATAAGCAAGTTCCAGACAGGAATTAAAGAGTATAGCACATCCACCAGAGACAGGGGCTGCAGTGGCATTAAGGTAGGGAGAATATAATTACCTGACCTGGACTGTGGCCAGGATAATGAGATTCATTCATTTCAACAAAGCCAGAAACCTGGATTTCCCATTGAAACCCAGCAGATGGCAAATCACAGCACCCTGACTGCATTCCTCAACTCTTGGCTGGACAGAACAGTGCTCCTGATAAGGGTGAAAAATTAACACTGAACTCACGTGGCCACGCTGGGAGAGCTCACCTCAGCTTCATTTGGGAAGCCTGGTGGCACCCCAGTGCCATTCCTGGTGCCATCCCAGTGCCATTCCTGGTGCCACCCCAGTGCCATTCCTGGTGACACCCCAGTGCCATTCCTGGTGGCACCCCAGTGCCATTCCTGGTGCCATGCCAGTGCCATTCCTGTTGGCATCCCAGTGCCATTCCTGGTGCCATCCCAGTGCCATTCCTGGTGGCATCCCAGTGCCATTCCTGGTGGCATCCTAGTGCCATTCCTGGTGCCATCCCAGTGCCATTCCTGGTGGCACCCCAGTGCCATTCTTGGTGACATCCCAGTGCCATTCCTGGTGGCACCTCAGTGCCATTCTGGGTCCCATCCCAGTGCCATTCTGGTGGCATTCCAGTGCCATTCCTGGTGCCATCCCAGTGCCATTCCTGGTGGCATCCCAGTGCCATTCCAGGAGCACAAGGCAATGCCTACATCTGGCAGCCTCCAGAACATCCCCCCACTGCCCACAGTGAGCAGTGAAACCTTGCTCGGGCACAAACTGAGCTCCAGCACAGCCCTGAGTGTGATCTGGTATTAATTATCCTGTTCTGCAGAGATAAATGCTTAATCCTCTGGCTGCTGACACTGGAAATGGCCCAATCTACCCCAGGGTGGATATTATCCCAGGGAACTTGGCTTCAGCCATGGTCCCACATCATGTGCTGTGCAAATGTTCGCTGCCTTGCAGGGAATGGAGTTCTTAGGGTGCATGGGCTCCTCTGTGACACAGCTAATCCACAAAAATACATGACCCAAGCATTCACTGTATCAGGTTTTTCTTATTTCCTCTTTTTTATTTTTTCCTTTGACATAATATTACAAATTTCATGTGGAATTCCTCGTTTTCAGACGTTCTCTATTTCCTTACAGCTTAGCAGCTTTCCTGCTCCAGCACTGACAGCAAGGAAAACTTCCTAAGCAGCACTGCCAGGGGATGTGGAGATGGGTCTGAGATCCCTGCTTCTAGGGGA
Organism: Diglossa brunneiventris; assembly: GCA_019023105.1. Lineage (NCBI taxonomy): Eukaryota > Metazoa > Chordata > Aves > Passeriformes > Thraupidae > Diglossa > Diglossa brunneiventris. The sequence goes on from CM032376.1 coordinate 7,493,854, forward strand.
GTCTTTCCTGTTTGCCAGAAGAAAGCAAATTATCCACATTGCTTCCCTGGTTTTGGACTCCCTGGAGAGCCCAAATCGAGGAGTTTGTGTCAGGGAGAAAGCAGCAATGCTGATGGGGTGGGAAATTGTTCTGATTCCTGGCCAAGCTTTAAGGACTTTGGTCTTTCTCATGCCTGAGCAGTCCCCCTGTGTGCCAGGGGGGAAAACCTGCGCCATCCTCACTGTCCCCTGCCCTGCTGCATTTTGTGACACCTGGGAGTCACATCCACCCCTTCCCACTCACCCCCAGCCTCCTCCCCGCTTGCAGATTTTAAACTCTGACAGAGAAGTAAGTTTGAAATAAAGTCTTATTGCACACAAGTACATGGGAGTGAAGGTTTGCTCCCCATTTAACAATTAAATGGGTTTTCCAGACAGCAGAATTCCACACAGACTCCAACAACACCACAAACAGCTGATACAAAGGGTTGAGTACAGGAAATGGGACAGGGAGTCAGTGCATGGTGGGACTTTTTTCCCCTAAAAACACAATTTAATAGTTATTTAGCTTAGAGTGGTGCCTTGGAGCTCTACACCACTGCACAGTCACACACAGGAGCAGTCCCTGCTTCCAGGAAGCTTCCAGCCAGCTGTGGGAAACCAAGGCAGTGGGAAGGGGAACACTTCACAAAATCAGCAAGTGCTGGGCTGGAGGCAGATCACACAGGGCTGAAGGACCTGGAGAGGGAGAGCTGAGCACCCACCTGAGGCAGGTACTGCTCTTGACCTAATGTGACACAAAGCTGCAACTCCTTCTTGAGGTCCAATCTGGCTGCTCTCACCACCCACCCTTTAGAGAGGTGGCTGAAGCCTTCTGCAAATTCCTTCTACAAATTCCTTCTACAAATTCCTGCAGAAAAGAAGGAGCTTGCTGGGAATATGACACACTGAGCAAGCTTAAGCTTTTTTGTCAACTTTGTTTGTTTTACCAGAGCAGTTTTTCTAGTCTTAGTCCAATGGAAATAAACTTTCAGCGCACCTGAATGCAGCAGTTTGTATCTGCCACCACTGTGCTCAATTTAATCCCAAAATCACAGTGAGGCAAAGAGCTCACAGGAGATAAAAAAGCTGAGCTTTTTATTGGATTGGTTTTAGTCCTTAACAACATGATACAGAGAGGGGCTCTTTGTTCCTGGGCACTTCACCTCAGCTGCAAGGCTGCACAAGGAGAGAATGGGAATTTGAAGCCCAGCCAGTGAGAGCATGAGAAAGGGCTCCAACCCCTCACATCTGAGACAAAAAAGGGGGTTCTGCAGAGTGAAGCAACATTTTGTTATTCAAACTCCTTAGGTCTGTTCCGCACTCCCACTCTGCCACATCCATAAATCTCCTTTCTCTCTCTGTATCTTAACACAGAGGGGGATGTTGCTGCTGGGACAACCCCAAATCATTGCTGCACCAGCCCAGCAAAGCACCAGCAGCTCCCAAACTGGCAGAAATCACAGATTATTTCCATCTGGAGGACTGAATATTCAGTCATTTGCACTGAATATTCAGCCCCATCATTTCAGAGATGGGGGTTAAAAGCTGGGAGAATTTGGGCTTCCTGGCAAAGGAGAAGTGTCAGCTCATCCTTCCAGTGCCATATCCAGCGTGTGCAGGGACTGTTTCAGACTTTTGCCCTAACCTGGAGCTGGCAGTGGGTAATTTGTACTCCAAGCCTCTTAATATTCTCTCTAATCAATGACAGAGCACAGTCCTGGAGCTCCAAAGCCACACGATTCATTGGGAAGCAACAGCAAACAAGAACAGCAGGAACATCTGGGAAGCCACCAGGCCCAGCTGCATCACCCCTGGCTCAGGGTGCCCTGTCCCCCTCCTGACAGCTGGGGTGGCCAATGGAAGCAGGAGGAAAAGGAGGGAAACAGAGCCTGGCAGTGAAATACAAGGTGAAGCAGCTGCTCCAAGCAGATATTTAAGGGTTTATCTGAGTCCTGCTGCCCAAACTGCTGCTTGGCCATTTGGGATTATCCCAAAGCATTCTCCACCTCATCTACTCTTAAACCACTTAACTCACACCTCCTTTCTCCTTCAAGCAGGTGGCCAATCTACCATCTCTGAAGCCTCCCTGCTGAGAAATGGCTCCAATGGTGATGCAGAATTGATTTGCTTCATGACACTGGATTCTGCCTGGTCTTGGGATGTCCTCAGAGCTCCCTGAAAATCTATTTCCTTGCAGCAAAATGATCCCTCTCTGTATTTTCACACAACAGAAGCCCAGAGCAGCTCACACTGTTGTGTATCCATAATTTAGCAGCTCCTTTGGAAGAGCAGGACAGGCATGTTGGAGTTGCACTGCCTCCTCTCCAAACACCATGGAGCAGCCAGCTCCAAAAAACTGCAGCAGTCTCTTCTAGCCTGGAATTCCATGGTTCTGTGGGATGAAACCACCTGGTCCTGCAGCACAGACACCACCTGTGATCCTGCATGGCTCCTGTGTGGGGCCTCCTTTGATCTGCAGAGAACCTTCACCTGCCCAGGACAGTCCCTGCTTCTCCCAGAAAATACAGCAAAGCAGATCACCAAACTGGGCACCAAAACTGGGCACCAAGCTGGTCACCAAGCAGGTCACCAAACTCGTCACCAAACTGGTCACCAAACTGGTCTCCAAACTGGGCTGTGGCTGCACGCTCTGAGTCCTTCAGTACTCCCAGGAACCTGACTGCTGAGAACATGAAGTGCTCACAAAGCCACTCAAGTCTTGGACAAGCTGGAGAAGCAGCTCCAAATCGTTCCTGAGCAGCTTTCCAGAGCCCTGCAGGGAGCTGTGGCAGCAGCAGGCACAGCAGAGCAGAGCCCAGTGACACAGCCATGCACAGCAGAGCTCAGGCAGCGCTCCCAGCTCTAACCTGTCCATGACACACATCCAGGATTCCCCTGGGCTCAAGGCCCTCATTCCCCTTCCAGAGCTTCCTGTGACAACCAGGTTTGTGTGGGAGCTGATTTGCTGCTGTGTCCCACACGGCTCTTTTGGCCTGTGCCTTCCAGGTGACTGTCCCAGGGACTAAAAGGTGACTCAGAAAGCACAACATAAACGAGTCCTAAGTCCAGCCAAGTCAGCACTCCTCCCTAGCCTGAGGAGAGTCTCTGTGCCAGGATCCCAGCCTGCCTGCACCTCCTGAGACTAGAGCAGGGGCAGGGAGAAGCAGCTGATCTCTGTCCCTAAGGCAGGACAGCTCCTCTGATCCCTGCTCTCACCTCCCAGATATTTGGGCAGTTGGATGCTGAACTTCAGGACATCTCCACACTCCAGGACTTCTCCACACTCCATCCTTTCCCCATCTTCCTTCTGGTGACACAGCTGGTGCAGAGCAGGCACAGGGCAGGCTGCTCAGACAGCAGGGACAGCCCTGCACCCCTTCCCTGTCCTGCAGAAACATTCAGCAGCAGATCCCAGCACACCAACTCTCGGTGCCAGGTGGACCTGAAGCCACAAAAGCAGATCTCCTGTGTTCTCTGTAGATGTTAGAGATGTTCAGAAGGGTCTGTGGTTCCTTCTCCAGCTGGTCAGGCTGGTTCATTCCAGGCTCCCCATCAGGTCAGCAATGGAACAGATGCTGCACAGCACCTCTGGCCCCTCACACTGGGTTTGATCCATCACCCAGCTGACACAGAGAAGCCTGGAAGCAGCTCATTTAGCACTGGCTGGAGAAATCCCTTACAGGAAGCTCCCAGGCACGTTCAGTAAAGGATGAAAATCCAATCACTCCATGCCTGTGGCTGCTTCTCTCCTCCACTGCTGGGGCACCAGGCCTGGTTAAAGTGCTGGGACACCTTTGTCTGTGCCATCTTTGTCTGTGCCTGAGGCAGCTGCAGCCTCAGGCTCCTTGCTGGAGCCCTTCAGAACCAAGAACTCCAGCAGAATGTCCAGGAGGCAGAACACCAGGTGCCTGGAATGGAAAAAAAACACAAAGCTTAGGCTGGTCAGGGCGTGGGAGGCAAAGCTCAGCACAAGGAAAGAGTGTTCCAATGCTCCAGGGGAGAGAGGAACAATATCAGGTCCCCAGAGAAATGTTTCCAGAGGTGGTTCAGCTTTTTTTCACCTCCCCCAAACCAGTGGGTGTTGAAGTTGCTGAGCAGCACAGGAAAACACAAATGCATCTTCTGGAGCAAAACACGTGTTTAACAGGATCACAGGATCACTGAAGACAGAAAAGACCCCCGAGATCACCAATCCCCACCCTGTCAACCAGCCCAGAGCACTGAGTGCCACTCCTGTTGTTCCCTGGACACCTCAGAATATGGGGACTCCAACACCACCCTGAGCAGCCCTTTTAACAACCCTTTCAGTGAAGAAATACGTCCTGATGTCCAGTCTGACCCTCATTTCTCTGCTGTCCATCACCAAACCCTTGCCTTCCAGACTCACAGCACTGGGAAGGGACAGAAACACCCCTACACAGACCTTCAGCTCCTCCAGAACCAAACTAAAGCAGGATTTGTCTTACTTCCCTGACATCCACTAACTAAGCAGGCCAAACGACATAATTAACATGACTGGCTTAATAATCTGCAGCCAGATATGCAGATGTCCCCTGATATTGCAAGTCTGGAATAATAACCTGGATGTGTTTGGTGCCAAGCAGCACTGGCAAAACCCTGGGCACAGCTCTCAGAGCCCACCAGGGTAAAGACCACAATCACAAACCTGTTTATCACAGCTCTCAGAGCTTATCAGGGTGAAGAACACAATCACAAACCTTATCACAAGCTATCAGGGTGAAGACACATCACAACTGTTTATCACAGCTCTCAGAGCCATAGTGAAGACACAATCACAAACCTGTTTATCACAGCTCTCAGAGCCACCAGGGTGAAGACCACAATCACAAACCTGTTTATCACAGCTCTCAGAGCCACCAGGGTGAAGACCACAATCACAAACCTGTTTATCACAGGCTCAGAGCCACCAGGGTGAAGACCACAGTCACATACCTGTTTATCACAGGCTGGCTGAGTGACTCCAGCACCAGGTTCCAGCTCATCTGACACTTACTGGTCCCAAGGATTTCTTGGATCACATCTGGAAGTGTTGGAGACAAAGCTTTAGGCAGTGAATATTTCCACAGGTCAGCCTTCTCCTGGTGGGTGCTGAATCAAAGCTCATGATGGTGCTCTGGGGCTGGGAGAGCAGGGAGTGCCAGGAAAGCATTCCTGGCTGGAAGGGCACATACCAGCAGTGCTTTTTCATTCCCAAAGGACAGTGAGGGCCCTTTACACTAATGAAGGAGTTAAAAGTTCAGACTGCACTCACAGGGATTAGGCAGCAGCTGCTTTAATGCCAAAGGTCCCCGTGTCAAACTTCAAGAGAGGGAAATCCAGTGCAGTTGGGCTTGGGATTTGAGTCCAGTGCAAAAGCCACAGGCTTTGCATGGTGACTTTGCTCACCGTGGGACCCTCTGGCAGCAGGTGGGAGCAGAGCTGTCCTGAGCCCTGCCTCGGTGAGGTGGCTCAGAACTGAGCACTGAATCATGGCCTGGACTCACATCCCTTCCCTCCGAGCTGGGCTGCTTCCCAAACCCTTACACAAACTATCCAGAACTGGAAAACTCTGGGTTTTGCTTGCAGGAAACCATCAAACCTCAAGGGTCATGAAGGTTTCCCAGTGCCTTGGCACAAGCAGCCTCCATCTCTGTATTTAAGCACATTTCCAGAGATTCCAGTGCACTGGAGTGTTCCCCAGCTGCTTTCCTGTCCCAGAGCAGCTGACAAATCTCTGGGACACACTTACTGGGCAAGATCCCCATCAGGCTCTGCAGGGCCTGCTCTGCTGTTGCCTTCTTCCGCTCCTCTGTCCTGGGGGGTTTAGGCACGGCTGGTAAAACTCCTCCAGGCCAGATGGATTCCTGCAGCAACTGGAGGTACTGGACCCAGCGCTGGGTGCAGGTCAGGGTAACCATCTGCACTTCCAGCCACCTGCAGCAACAGGGAGAGGGACAAAGGTCAGGAAAAGTCCAGCTTGGAACCCAGTTGGGATATTTCCACCCATCAACAGAGTTAAATCAGCTTCTTTGGGTTTGTTAACGTGCAGTTTTCATGTCTGTACATCTCATATTTCCACAAGTCTTAATTAACTGAGTTTTCCATGCACCAAGAGTGGGATATGTTCCCTGTGTTATTGACAAATGGGACAAGCAAAGGCCATAAAAAGCCCTATCACCCTGCTAATCACAGGGACCCAGGTGAATCACTGGTGACTAAAGGAAGCCCAGCTCAGGGATACAACTGGCCTGAAGCTCCTAAGTTATCTCCAAGCACAATCTGAGACAGAGCTGGAGGAACTGGTGTTTAACTACAAACAACCTCCAGGAAGGACTGGAAGGACATGAGCCCTGTTCTGGCAGCCTCTGCTCCTCTCATCAATCCCTCTGCTACCAAGACAGCCAAGGATGTCTTTCCTGGAGACTAAAACACACTCCAAGGATGACAAGCTATGAATATCCTGATGCTTCACCCCTCTCTCATCCTGCTGTCCTTGCTGCCCTGCTGTCCAGTCCAGCTCCATCCACTGATGGCAAGCAATGAAATAATAGAATCCCCAAATGGTTTGATTTTGGGACCTTAAAATTCATCTCCTTCCAGCCTGGCAGGGACACCTTCTACTAGACCAAGCCTCATCCAACCTGGCCTTGGACACCTCCAAGGATGGGGCAGCCACAGCTTCTCCAGATACCCTGTGCCAGGGTCACCACACTCTCACAGGCAAGAATTTTTTGTTCCCATCCAAAATCCAACAGAACTGCTGATGGTCCCTCCTGCTGGGGCAGGACTGTGCCCTTTCTCAGTAACCACCTGCAAATCCCCAAATCCCTGCTCCCCAGAAGGGCTTGGAGGGGTTTGCAGCTGCACTGGATGATGTGTCCCCACCACCCAAGGGCTGGCCAGGCACAGTTTCTAAATCAACCATATGGATGGACCCTCTTGCCCAGATGTGAAATCACTTCCTAGTCACAGCACAAGCCACAGCCACCAGTCACAACTTGCACTGCCTAAAATCTTTGCCCTCACGGTGAGGAGAGGTGTGACCGTGTTCACAGGGGTCTCAGGTTGAGGGAAGAGACGAGGATCTGACTCCATGTTTCAGAAGGCTTGATTGATTATATTATGATATATATTACATTAAAACTATACTAAAAAATAGAAGAAAGGATTTCATCAGAAGGCTGGCTAAGAATAGAAAAGGAAAGAATGATAACAAAGGCTTCATCTTGGACTCTCTGTCTGAGCCAGCTGGGCTGTGATTGGCCATTAATTAGAAACATCCATCATGGACCAATCACAGATGCACCTGTTGCATTCCACAGCAGCAGATAACCATTGTTTCCATTTTGTTCCTGAGGCCTCTCAGCTTCTCAGGAGGAAAAATCCTAAGGAAAGGATTTTCATAAAAGATGTCTGTGACAGAGAGGCCGTGGATGAATCCCACAGGAAGGTTCAGCAGGGCTCAGGGTGCTGCACTGCTGGTGCTGTTGGCCTCACTGGCAGGAGGCTCTGGAGCAAAGCTGGGAGTGTCAGCACAGCACTGGGGCAGGGAAGAGGCTTGTGATTCTGCCAGTTCTTCAAGATTCCCAGAGGACAGGAGGCAGCCAGCAGGGCCCAGGAGAGCCGTTCCTCTTGGCAGCTGCGGTTCGTGCTTGCAATTCCGTCACCACTACGCCCCGGCAGCTCCCAGCACAGCCAAGAGCCCTGCCAAGGCAAACTTTATTTAACCTGCGCTCTGCCAGACTGTCTGCATTCTTCCTGGGAGAGGCACTCGGGCCAAGGGTGTCCTTCCCCACACAGCTGGGCACCGGGGAACAGCAACACCCAAAGGAAGCAGGCTGGCATCATGTGGGACAGGGCTGAGGAGTGAGCAGGAAATGAGGTGTAAACAGTGATTCTTGAGGGATGCTGTCCTGGTTTAGGGCAAATCTGGGAGAAAACCTCCAAAGGGGCCTCTCCAGAAAGCAAACCCACATGGCTCCTGTGCCCAACCAGTTCAGGAAGGATTCCTTGGAGACAAGTGGAAAGAACCTGTTTATTTAACAGGCACAGCACCCCCAGCACACAAAGGGAACAATACCAGATGACACCACTCTGTCACCACTCTGAAAAGATGACAACTTCAGAAAGTCTCTCCTGTGGGTGCTCACTCTGTTATCAGTCCCTCCAGCGCTGAGGATGGCTGCTGCCCAGAGCAGACCCTGGCAGGCCACAAGGTGCAAACTCTCGGTGTTTCCCAGGTCCCAGTCCACAGCAGGTTCAAGTAGGTCCAAGAAAGGGAAAGAAAAACAGTCCAGGGAAAATCAGACTGCTTAGCTAAACTAACTAATGAGCAGGAGCAAAAGCAAGAGCAAAGCAGGAACAAGAGCAAAAAGCAAAAGCTGCACTATGTACTGCCCCGTCTGTGTGTCCTGCTCACTGCTGGGGGAGTGAGCAGGCTGATAACAAAACAAAAAACAGAACAAAACAGAACAAAACAAAGCAAAGCTTTGCTCTTCAGAGCCAGTCTTGAAGGCACAGAATAATATCCAGCACAAACAGAACTGGGGATACAAGCATCATAACATCACCCTAGGACAGATGCACACCTAGGAAACAGCAGCTGGAAAGCAAAGGACATTAAAAAACCTGAAAAGGATCTCAGTGCAGTGGTAAGGCCTGGAATGTCTCAGAGCAAGGGACACAGGTGATGTTCCCAGGGCTCCCAGGACTGGCACTGGAAATGGGGAGCACATCCTTCATGCTCAGCATTGCCATGGATACAGAGTATGGATGCTGCTGCAAGGTAAGGCCAGAGGTGCAAACCTCCCACCTGGCTTAGAGGACAAAATGCCACATCCTGGTCCTGCCTGGGAAAAGTCATGTTGGAAATACAATTTAAAAGGTTTTAATCTCCAGCCATCAGCAGATTTTAACACTCTGGATCATGCTAAACCCTCCAGCCATTCCCAAGCAAATTAAAGTGTTAAACTGTGACTTCTCTAGGGGCAAGAGTTTTCATTAACACAGATTTTCATTAACAGGGTTTTTCATGAACATGTTTTCTTACACAGCCCGCTCTCCTAGCTGAGAAAACATCTGACAAGCAACAGAAGTTCAGAGATTTGGGGACAGAGCTGCAGAGTCAACCCTGCACCAAGGGGGATCAGACTGAACATTGACTCCAAACTCATTACAGCAACAGCCACTTTCCAGCCTTTAAAAGGTTGCAGAAAGCAAAGAACAAGCTTTTTTTTTTTTCCTTAGAGTTCCTAAAATAGCAAAAAAATCAACCAAATAGTGAACAGAGAGAAAGTTGAACCTACAGAGAACAGCACACGTTTCCAGACAGCTCAAGAGCAAGCTGAGAACTGACAAATGCTGGAAGGCCCCACACAAACAACCTCCTGTATGTCCCTAAAAACACCAGAATTAGGCAACAAGGCCCTCAAATAACACCTCTAAATGTGATCTCACAATTTAAATGTGATCTGCACACACTGGGAGCAGGTGAGTGCTTGCAGGTCTGGATTCCCAGAGTTGTGAAGCACCAGGGATGGATTTTGCTCCTTGGGCTGGCAGCTTTGGGAGGCAGAGGGCAGCATCTGGGAATGGCTCCATGGGTCCTGCACAGCTCCTCACAAGCTCCTATTAGAGGCCAACTTGCCCCATGGTGCTCAGAGAGCTGGGGAAGGAGCAGCCAAACCCACAGCGTTTACAAGGAAAAGTCAAGGAACTAAACAGGAAATGGGAGAAGAAGGAGAAACCAAAGGCAGGTGCAAATGGAACACAGACCAAAGCACCTCTGCTCTGGGCTCCCTTCTGCCAGTGGAGCCATTCCAAAGGCACTGGGAAGAGGAGAATGGGGATTTGGAAGGAGATTTGAATACGTTAGAGATGGGATTTCTGAATTGTTTTTGATGATGTGGTTTCTTTTCTTATCTTCTACATAGCAGGAAGGGTGAGTTTGGCTCACATCTTTACTGTATGGTTCAGGAGGTCACAAGACCTTTAGTTATAAGACCTTTTAAGGATTTATTGACTAATAAAACACTGCTAATAAGGATATTTATGTTTTTGACTCAATCTTTAAATATTCCATCTTATGGACTCATGCTACAGTGTAAGCTTTCTTAGCTAATCATGTTATGACACACAAACCTACAGTGCTGCATTCTAAACTCCTTGTTTACCTTTGTAACTGCTTTTATTTTTGTATTTTAAACCCTAAAACTCTAAACTTTCTTCTACTTAATTTAATGTGTCTTTGTTTTAAACTATAAATCCACATTCTTGCTTGTATCATTTAAGTTTGGAAGTCTTTTCCAAGGTCTCAGATCAAATCTTGTGTTTAAGTCTAAGCTTTGGCTTAGAGGCCCAAAGTTCTGAGAGTTCTTTACATTTCAGATTCTAACAGAGGAGAACTGTCAAGACTGGTCCATGTGGCTCTAAATCCACACTGGGAGAACAGCTGAGGCTCCAAAAGAAAATCTCAGCACACAGTGACCTGTCATGAAGAGTTTTCTTCCCTCCTCTCAACCAGTCAAACACCAACAGCCATTTTGGAGAATCACATTCCATTCCACACACACCAGAGCTGCACCAGCAGCAATAAACTGTGAGGAGCAAAGTAATTCACAGAATATCCTGAACTGGAAGGGACCCACAAGGAAAGTCAAGTCCAACTGCTGGCCCTGCACAGGACGTCCCAAGAATGCCCTCTCAACTCCCACACCTGTAGTTGCATCTCAGAGAGAGTCACACCAACTTTATTGAAAATTCCTACCTGAGTAAAACCCAGAAAATGGCAAATTGACCTTTCCATCAGGCAGACTTGCTGCAGCAGAATTGGGATTAACCCCTCAGGAACTCCAAATATCTGCTGGTTCAAAGCTGACCTTCACCAGCAGGTCACAGATGATTTTTTGTGCTATTAAAGGCCTAAGAATTTGAGATTCATGTGCCAAACTGAAAGCACTCACACACTGCTCCCAGGTAAAATAAATCCACCAAGAAACAAAAATAGACCTCTCTTATTTATTTATTTTTTGTATTTTTGGATGGCTGATGAGTTACTATTTACATTCTGCTATTTCGTGAAGAAATAGTCTTAATAAGAAAGAAAAAAATAAACCCATCACAGAACCATCTCCTTACACTTCAGAAATAGATAAAGTGACCTCCTGGGCTCAGAATGCTTTGATAGTGCCCAATGCAAAGAGCCAGACTGCAAAGGCTACTGAGGCCTGGAAGATAATCTGCAGGGGCATAACTTGTCCATGCTGTAAGGCACCCCTGTTTGAAACAGCTGCTGGTGGAGGAATGAAATGGCTGCTAAAAAAGAGCCAAATTAATGCCACAGTTCAAGCTGGAACTCCAAGGTCAGCTGAAGGGGTCCACTATGACAAGAAGGCACTGGGAATGAAAAACAAGGGCTGGGGGTGCAAACCTTGGCCTTCTTGGGCTCCTAGGAGGGAGGAAAGGCAGGCTGAGAGTCAGGAACAGGTAAATGGGCTTGGTTTTACCTGGCTGGAGCCTCTCACTTAACTGGACCATCCAGAGAGCTCAGCTCAGCAAGTAAAACCTGGACAGGCTGGATTTGCTTAGTCTGGACATCAAAGATGTACTAAGAATGAACAAAGAGATGTAATACTCTGCAGATTTACACCCACCTGCCAGAAATGGGTAAAGACCTGCTTGTTTTGTCCATCAAGGTGAGGATAAAAGCTGAGTAACTCCAGCTAAGGAACAGTCAAGTTAAATATTCTGACTGTAATTGAAACCTGAAGCAATAGCAATTGCGATTTCCTCACACCCAGGGGTTTGAAGGATTTAGATAAACACAAACTGAAGGCCTAGAAGATGAAAAAAGGAGAAAGCCTCTCTGCTTTAGCTGCATAAATACAAACAGCTCTACAAATATACATGAACTAGAATGTCCAGCTCAACCCTGACTGCTGCCCACCCCAGAACATGCCCCCCCTGCCCTAAGGAATACAGTGTGGAGATCCAGAAGCTCAAAAAAGGCCTCTGGGACCAACGTAGTGAAAAGGATTGAAGCAAAAAAGCAACATCTGGAAAACACAAGGCATTCAAGCATGACTCTGAAATTAAGAAAGTCTGGTGCTTAAATCACCAGACCATCCCTGCCTTACCAGCTCTTGTTCCCCAAATTCCTCCTCAGATAAAGCACAAGATTATCCTTAACTCAAGGGTTTAAGAAGAGGAACATCTCAGTGCTTTGACTGCAAAACCTTTCTGAGGAAACCTTGTAAAAATGAAGCAGCAGCTGCAGTGGGCACAGCAAGAATTGAAAATCACAAATGGAGAGTTTTTGTCCTGAGGCTCAGCTTTCAGCACCTGCTACCTGAGCCTAAATCCACCTTCTCCACACAGCAGGAACATGTGCAGCATGCTCAGCTCAGCACCTTCAAAGCAACCTCACACTTGTCCAGGCCATGGGTAAACCCTGTGCTGAGGAAAGAAAAGGAATAATAACCTCCATAAATAAAAGGACAAGAAGCATCCTGAGGCCTTTTTAACTCCTGCACAAATTCTCCTTCTTGAAATGTTCCTCTGCTGCCCTGTGAAGGTTTAGAGTTGCAAAGGACCTGTCCTGGACCTGGCTGGCTTCCCACCTTTCCTACCTGCTTGACCCAGGCAGAAGCCCTGGGAGATGTGGGTGTGCAGGACACCTCACTGTGGGGCAGAGAGGAAGGGAAAGAAATCATTCTCTTCTGCAGGCAGTCATTCATCCCTGCAGGGAGGAAAGCATCCTTTGGTTCTGGGATTTCTGTGCCATTTCAGGGGTTGCTCCCTCAAAACACACCTGCTGCATGAAGAAATCATGGAAACTCACAGGGCTGCAATGGCTTCACCTTGCAGGGAATGAACCATTGCTTTTCCCAAGCTAGATCTTCCTGAGATGCCCTGGGGCTCAGGAAAGGGGGGGAAAGGTATGTGATTAAAATAATCATCCCCAAACCCCCTTGATTTTTCACAAAGCATCCTGGCTTTTGATAACATCTTCTTCAAGTATTTATTGAGCCAATTAAGCTCTCAGTGGTGCCCCAGGGAGAGGCCAGGCTGTCTCAGCCAGACCCTGCTTGGAACAATTGCTTCATTAGCCCACTTCAGAATCAAAATACATAAATCCACTATTAACCCTTCTAAAACCAGGGAAAACTAAAACCAACAGGGAGACATTACTTCCACTTAAACCTTTTCTTCTTTGTTCTATTTGAAATAGGAAGTTGTTGAGCTTTTTTAAATCCAGGAAGAAAGCTGGCATGTGTAACCGTTGAAACAGAATCAGAGTTAGAATAATGTTGCAATTATTATCAAAGCATGGAGTGCTGGCTTCATTCTAGTGGCTGTTTTTGGAAGAATGCTGCTTCTAGAAGAGGGGAAAAAATTTTTGTTTGGGACAGAGATTCAAAGCCAGATCCAAAATTTCCAGGTGCTTGGAGACAACTGAATCGAGGCCCATTTCCAAGCTATTTTATTTACTTTGCATATACACACCAAGACACACAGAGTCCTGAAATCACTTTTACTGACATACCACAGGCTGCAGTTCCTGCTGCTCCTCACGGCTACAACACAAACAGCCAAACTCAGCAATGAGGAGTAAGATGCCATGAGGTTTGTTCCCTTAATTCCCAACTCTGGTGCTGCTTTTAGGCTTGTTTTTAGGGACAAAAACAAAAAGGGACATTGCTGCCACATACCTGGGCCTGCCAGCACAGCCCCTCTGTGTGCAGCTGCAAAGATTCTCATCAAACATGCCCAGATTCACTCCCCAGGTAACAAACCAGGAAATGAGTGGCTTCAGATGTCCCAGCTGCACTGATATTGCATTTCTGGCAGCAAAACTCAGAGGCACTGCCTGAGGCTGCAGTGGTACCTGCCAGCCAGGAAGCCAAAGGGAACTGGGAGCAGAGTCTCAGCTGTCAGACACGGCCCCTCCGTGGCTCCAGGGCTGGCAGAACTCCCTGCCCATGGGCACTGTGCTCCCAGCACTGCCAGCCCAGGGGTGCTCGGCTGCTCCAGGTTTACTCAGGGACACTGAAGAGGGGCAGGTATCACTCTCTGCTGGTGGCACTTTCCAGTCAAGAGGATCAAAGTGGCTGCCAAGGGTCTTTGTGCCACTTCTGTTGGCACAGGGATCAAAGAAAACCAAAGAGAAAATCAGAACAAAGCACCCAGGCAGGAGCTCTCTGAAGCTCCAGACCTCCTTGACTTACAAGTGCCTGTGACACTCAGCCTGACACCAGCAGAGCCCAAACACCAAGGTGACAGCATGAACTTGCAAGAACCAGTTCTCAAAGGCACGATGGCCACCTGCAACCAGTGTCAAACCATCTCTGCCTCTCCACCTACAGCTCACACAGACTGCAATGTCACCTCCTCAAATCTTCCAGTTTGGCCAAGGGATGAGGGGACATGGACAAAGCCTGGAGGAGCACGGGAATGACCCAAAGCACACAGCAAGCCAAGCAGTGCTGAGCTCGTGGGTAAGGCAGGGATGATCTGCATTTATTTTAACTCCTGCTCAGGGGAACATGACACCAGCAAAGCTGCCTGAGTAGTTCCACATGCTCCTTTCAGGCACAGGCACTTCCGAGCCCGGCACAGACTGCGCCCAGCCCTGCTCAGGTTCCAGGGCACAGACAGCCGGGGTGTGCTGAGACACCTTCCCCCACTCAGAGCTTTGTGGCCATGGCTTTCTGTTGTGCTGCATGGGAAGGAGCCAGGAAAAGCTTACAGACCAGGATCTGCCCCTCAAATCCTCCCAGGTCCATCCTTGGGGTGCTGGCACTCTGCTGGAGCTCCCTTCTGGAAAGCAGAGGTGGTGGCTGTCACCCTGGCCCCAGCACTGCAGGGCACTGACAGACCCCAGAGCTGTGCCCATTGTGGGGGCAACTGAGGGCAGGGTGTGGGGGTCACAGCAGGGTGTGGGGGTCACAGCAGGGTGTGGGGTCCCAGCACACGTGGTTCGTGTTTGCTGTGTATTTTTAACACCTCATTGACTCACAAGGCTCTAAAAAGCACCCAGATTCTCCAAATGCTTCCACCGGAGGCCAGAATAGCCCCACCTCCTCCCCTGAGCCAGCAGGTTCCTGCTGCAGGCTCCCAGGGGAAGAGGAGCTGATCCCTGCAGCCGCGGGAGGGAAGCGGAGCCGGACCGAGGCGGGAGGGGGCAGAGGGTTTGTTTACAGGCACGGCCCCAGCACGCTGAGAGGCTGCTGGAAGCAATCCTCGGCCCCAGGGTCATTCCCACTCCCAGCCCCTCCATCCTCCTCTCCTTTCAGCTCCAAAAAAGGCTCACTCCCTGTTACATAATGGGATGGGTTCAGTGCAGACCCGGCTCGCACACACGGCCGCCCTTTCCTCAACAATCCCTTTTTCGGTCATGGAGCCTTCCTGTCCCACTGCCACCGGCCTGACAGGCAGGGAGACTGATGGGGCCTGGCTCCAGCCAGCCCTGCTGAGGAGAACAGGGAAGGAGCACCGTGCTGGGATGCTCCTTGCACAGAACAGGGAATGGAGCAGTGTGCTGGGATGCCCCTTGCACAGAACAGGGAATGGAGCAGTGTGCTGGGATGCTCCTTGCACAGAACAGGGAATGGAGCACAGAATAGGGAAGGAGCACCGTGCTGGGATGCTCCTTACACAGAACAGGGAATGGAGCACAGAACAGGGAATGGAGCAGTGTGCTGGTTTGTTCCTTGCACAGAACTGGGAAGGAGCAGTGTGCTGGGATGCTCCTTGCACAGAACAGGGAATGGAGCAGGTCGGGAGGCCCCACATCAGTAACAGTGTGCTCACTGCAATCATCTGATGGCACTGCCAGCCCAAGGCAGAAAGTTCTCCCAAGAAGAGGGGGCCTGGCTCCTGGGAGAAGCTGGATCTCGTTCTTGGTGTGAGTTTTGTTGGTTTGTGGTCATTTCTGTCACTCTGTATCAAGTGTCTCATGCCAGAGCAGAATCCTCATCTGGCAGCTGCAAGAGGGCAGCAGGAGCAGCACCTACCCCCCAAACACAAGCTGGCAGAGGAGTGTCCAGCAGCAGCCCCTCCAAACACTGCCAGGACACCTCCTTTTCATCCCCTACCACCTAACCCAGCCACTGGCAGGAACAGGAAGGATCTAGTCTCCTGAAGGGATGATGCCCACTCACACTTTGTCACCAGCAATGGCTGAAGACACAACACCAATCCATCTGCTGTCCCATGTTTGTCTGCCTGTTCTCAGAGGCAGGAGCATCCGTTCCTTGAGCTGCAGATGCTCCCAGAAGAGTTTCTGGTATACTTTCCCATCTGTAAAGGGTCCCCAGACACAGTGCCAGCCAGAACAGCAGTGCCAGGTCTGGCTGAGCAGTGATCGAGTTGTAAATATTTAAATGGAAGGGAAATGTCACCAATCCACAGTGTCCCTGGACAGGCAGGTCTGAGCTGGAGACCTTCTGGTCTGCTCAGGACAGCAGTGACCACCTGGGCCAGGAATGAGTCCAAGCCTCAGGGCCAGGGTGAATGGCAAACAGCAGGAAGGCTCCTCATTCCCAGATCTCCACTGTGGAGGTAACTACAGGCAGCAGAAATGGGAGGAGAATGTTCCCTGCAGCAATCCAGGTGCAACACCATTCTCCTGGTGACAGGTCAGTCCCCACTGTGCAGCTCTTTCTCCTGTCCCCTGGGATTCCTGACTGTCCCAGAACAAGAGCAGAGCCAGCCTCACCATGTGGATTTCAGCACAGACACAGGGTTTGTTCGAGAGGTTAGCTGCACCCTGAACTGATGGGGACACCAAGAAGTGCCAGGGCTTCCCCATATCCCCCCCAGCCAGAGCTCTGCCTGCAGCACATGTGGGTTCACTCTGACCTGTTCAAGTGGAGCAGCTACAAACACATTCCTCCTCACTCTAATCCACCACACAACCCAGGGAGCTCCTCCACCTTCCAGCTCCAAGATGTGCTGTGTGTATCCCAACTTCTCTAGTGGAAAATGCCAATGCCACGTGTGGGTGCTGCAGGCTCCCTGGGTGACCAGGACACAGCTTATTAGGAGGTGATGATGTGCCTGTTGAAGCTCTCATACCTCTGTGCTTACACACACAGATTGGGTTGCAGCTTGTTCCCAAGAGGCCAGAGCCCATTCTGGAGAAGTGGGAGCAGCTCCCACCTCCTGCCACTGAAGCAACAGGCCAGGACTGAAGGACAGCAGTCCCTGATCTCAAAGCACTTTGGCAATCTCTGCTGAGGGCAGCTCAGGTTACCAGCTCTGTTATAATGAGCTGTCCTGCACATTCTGATGCTGGCTCTGGATGCCTGCAGGGGAAAGGGCACAGGAGTGGGAAAAGCACTGCTCCAAGACTCTCCCAAGCCCTTCAGGGAAGGCTTTCCTTGTGCTCTAAAAAACCACATCCTCAGCTAGTGATAGTCACCAACCTACACCAAAAAACAGGAATTCTCTGTTTGTGTGTCTTGGCCTTGAGCCTTACCACCCAGAGGCCCTGGCCCCAGGAAAGCTTGGCAAGTCCACTCCAGCTGGAAGGGAAGCCTGTCCCTACTCCATGTGTGGGTCCCTGCCCCAGGCACAGGCAGAGCAGAGGGGTGCAGCAGCGAGAGCAGAGACCACACTCCGAGCTGTCACGGACAGTCACTGTTCCCTGGGCCTGTTTATTCTACTTCTGCAGAAGGAACAAGCTGAAGCCCTGGGCAGCACAGAGCAGGAGGCCAATCCTCCCCAGAGAGCCCCAGAGCTGGGCACTGCTGCCCTTGCACGAGCCAAGACTCCCACTCCCAGGGCTGGATCTTCCCTTTCCCCGATTTCAAGGGACAGGAGGCTGCCCATTAGAGCTACTCACGGAGAAAACAGCTCCTGGTGCAGATCCTTGGAGGTGAACTCCACATTCATGGAGCACCTGCTTTACAGAACTGTGTGGCTGATGCACACACAGCATTTATCTGCATTCAGGCACAAGCTCCACTTCCAGCTGTGACTCCAAAGGGAATGCCTCTCACAGAGCAACCAGGCTGCTCATTCTGGCCTTACCTTTGAACAAGGGTCCCAAAGAGCACGTTGAAAACCTTCTGGATGTTCTCTGTGCACAGCCAGCCCCAGTGATCCACCAGCACCAGACGAAGCACGTCCAGGGCCAGGTCAGCCAAAGCTGTCTCAGAGTCTGCCAGGAGGAAGAGGAGGGGCAGATGAAGAAACCACCTCGGGGCAAATCTGGTGAAAAGCATCATCCCAAACTCATTCATTTCTCCCCAGCCTGGCCCTAGTCCACGCACAGATGACCTGCTGCAGCCCAGCCAGCCTGGGACCTGCCCTCCCCACTCTGGTTTCCACCTCATCCAGGCAGCCCCAGTCTCCCACCAAGGGCTGCACCAAAGGCTCAGTTCCTTCTCAATTAAACAGTGTGATTATCAAATCCCAGTTCATGTGCCCAAAACAGGTGACAGAGCAGGTGGTGGCTGTAGCCAGGAAGAGGTGCACTGCTGAGGACTATCATCCTGGTCTTCCCCATGCCTCTCCCTTCTTCCAGCAGTTTTCCAGGCACGAGGCTCTGCTGGTGGCTGCGGGCTGCCATCGTGTGGCAGATCCCAGGCTCGGCAGGGAGCGGGATGAAACACATCTGGATAAACCAGATTTACCAGTTAAAACACAAACCCACACACCTACCCAAATATCTCTGCTGTACAGACCTGGGACACCAAACCTCCCTCTGATCCTCAGGGGGATGTCAGAGTCTTCAGCAAAAACAGTTTCGATTTGCTAGGGAATTTCATGCTGTTTGGCCCTGAGGTGTTGTGCTGAACAAGCTCATTGATGTGCCACAAAACTGCCCCAGACAGCCACTCCCAGGCCACCACCCCGACCTGAGGCTGCTGCCTCGGCTCTGTTGTCCAGGTGAGATCCTGTGCAGCAGCTTTTCCTCATCTGGCTCCCCTCATGCCTCATCTTCCAACCTGTCTGTCTACAGAGACAATTTACACTCACAATTTACTACTGGAAATAAAGGGAAGAGGGATTCTGGACCCCACACCTCTCCTCCTCTGCTCTTCCTTTTCCTAAAAGCTGGATTAATTAATTCCAGGATTTTACTTGGAAAAGACAGGGCACTTGGCACCTCTTGCTGTGGGCCATGCATAACTTATGCCCACTTGCTTTGCACCCTGAGACTTCCCAGTGCAGTCTGGAGCAGGCTGGAGCTCCCCCAGAACCTCACACAGGGAGCATCCTCAGCAAGCTGTTTGTTCCCACAGCATTCAAATCCTCTTCCTCAGAGCTGCTGCCCAACCACTTCCCAGAAGTCACTCCACGAGCAGATATGGACATGGGTTTGCCTTTTTATCCAGACATTTGTTTTCCTCACCCTGCTAGCCCAGCCTGAAGCATCCCAGACCTGCAAGCATTTGAGATCACTGACATTCCATTTCCCTCAGAGTTCAGCTAACTTGGCCTGCTCTGTGCAGAACCCTGGCCTCCAACTCCAGTCCTGCTTCCCCAGAACCACGGGCATGTGTTCCAAGATTACAGGCAAAGCTGGTAGCACAGGCTGGGTTTCAGAACACCAGGCCTGTCCTGTCACAAACACGTGCTTTCAGTCAGAGCTTGCCAAACTTGAACCACTGGAGAGAAGGTTTTTGGGAAGTTCCAGCTGATACAGCTCAGCTATTCCAAGAAAAAAGATTGGGGAACATATTTTTGCATGTGTTCAGGATAATCTTGTAACTGTTCTGGGGCAGCCCTGTGCTTCAGAGGAGGGTTCTAGAAGCAGAAGGAAAACATCATTCCTTGAACTGAGATTACATTTGTGCTATTCCCATCAAATCTATCTGAACTTAATCTCAAAAGGTCCTTTTATAGTGTATGGACATATCAAGGCTAACTGGAAACTACAGGAAACTGTAATTTGGCCCATTTTTAGTTTGTAAGAGTTTGATTTTAGAACATTGCCAGTTTAAGCAGTGTGTCCTTAAGAAACCTCTTAGTGCAGTGACTGTGCTGAGCACACCAAGGTGAAGATCTGCAGCGACGCAACTGAGACAAAACCCAATTTTCTCCCACCAGCCACAATGCCCAGGGCATTCACCAAACAGCACTGGAAAACCCAATTTGCTTTCCTTCAATCAAGATACAACAGGCAGGAGAGCAGGTCCTGAAGACTTTTCAAGCTGAACCTGCAGATGTTGGAGCTGTTGTGGTACCAAGGGGGAGAAATTCAAGCACTGAGAGAGGGGCTGAGCTCACCAGAGTCAGTGTCTGCATGTCCTCCCTGCTCTGCAGTGCTCAGCCCATCCATTTCTTCCTGCACAGAGATTTCCTTGGCTTCTCTGCCTCCCTGGCCTTCAGGAGCTTTGCTGGGGATTGCTTCCAGCAGCTTCTCCTGCTTCTGGATGAAGGATTCCATAGCAGCCAGAGACAGGGTGCCAGAGACCTACAAAAGTGTGTTAGTGCCACAGAGCCTGGGGCCTGCAGTGCCCAGACAGCCTCCCACCTCCTGGTTTGCACCCAGGTGTAGCCAACAGCATAGCCAGGGCTGCTGATTGTCCTTCTGCCAAGAGCTGGCATGTGGCAACACAGCTGCAGCAGCCACAGCCCTGGTGGATGTTGATTATTCCCAAACAGGGCAGTGGTTGGGGTTGTGGAAGGATTACAAGAGGATCTGAACTTACAGCATTGCCCTCCCTGATGGAGTACACGATCCTGTCATGAGCTTCACTCACACTCAGCACTGGAGTGATTTTACTGGATGAGAACCTCAGCCTGGACCTGAAAAGCAGAGCCATGGCACAGTCAGTTTTCTCTGCAAGTTGTGAGTCACGAGTTTTCCAGCCTCTGCCAAGCCTCATGACCTGTTACTGTGTCCACATGCAAGCTAAAAAATCTGATTAGACCTGAAGTAGTTCAAAAAAAGCATCTGTCTCCAGGATAACTCAGAGCTGGCAGTGAAACCACACAACAAAAGCTGTAAAGCACTTTTTCTCGTGTACACCTGAGCTGAGCCAAGGTTTTCCAGCATTCCACAAGGAGCTGTTACCCAGAAGCTGATAGGGAGATGTAGGCAGATGTCAGCAAGGTGTGAGCACTGCAGTACACACAGGGAAGTGCTCAGAAAAGCCTCTGAGATGAAATACACTCAGCAGGATTGTGAAATCCAATTATAAACATTGACAAAAAGAAGGATACAAAAGGACATCGGGATTTTGGGACAAATTGTAAAATAGCCTGTTTATCATTAAGGAATGTCCTTTTCAGCCAAAATGGTTCCAAACTTGTACTTTTTGAGTTTGTCTTTCTGTCCAAAGCAGCTTTTTCCAGCAAAACATCACTTTCTGGAAAGAAAAAGCCATACTTGTGCAGAAATCCTCCCTTCCTTGGTGAGGGAAGAACCACTGATGAGACAATCACAATGAGACTGGGCACTGTCAGCAGCACCAACATTTGGTGAGGAACATACATGAAACAATCTTAAATATTATTCATAAATAGCTATTTAAATGTTTTCTGGGCAAGGCCACTGATGGAGCACAAGGGAGAGGCAGGAGGGAACTTTCAGGTAGATAATTTACAGCTGTATTTTGCAATCACTCCCTGCATATATTTAAGGTTAAAAAGTGATTCCTTAGGACCATTAGTGTCTCTGCTGGCAAATGGCAACACCTCAGAGCTCCTTTAGGAAAAAATCTATCTTCTGTGGAAACCTGAGCATTGCTGGGAAACCCTTTAGATAAATGGAGCTCGAATAGTTGTGTTCAGCAAAGGAAGGAGGAAGTAATTCAGCTAGAGTATGACAGAATTTACTATCCAACACAGAATTTACTACGCAACACATAAAGCCCCAAGTCAGTTCTTCCCCACCATGGGCTCAGTTTGTGCATTAATCCCTTGCTCTGCAAAGCTGAGGGAGCCCTTACTTGCTTTTCTTCCCGTCTGTCTGGGATTTCCCATCCACTTCTGACTCGCTCAGATCCTCCGTGGGGCTCTGGGGCTCTGACCTGGGGAACGCTGTCTTCAAGGTGTCCACGATGGCATTGACAACAATCTGCAAAACCAGCCTTTAATTACTGCCTTTAATTACTGCATTGATCCTTGTTACTTACATACATCAGGAGTTTTGAGACTTGCACTGGATTTTCTATTAAATAGGTTCTTCAACACAAACTCTGACCCATTATGGATTTCTGGGCAAGCTGAGACCAGCTCTAAAGAAAGGGTTTTGGCTCCTAGGAGACACTGAAGCCTAGGGAACATCCCTGGGAGCAGCTGGAAAGGGCTCAGGTAAGCAGCTCCCCATTTTTCCCACCTTGTCTATCCTGGAGACAAGGATATTATTACTGCCTTTAATTACTGCATCGATCCTTGTTACTTACACACATTATGAGTTTTGAGAGTTGCACTGGATTTTCTATTAAATAGGTTCTCTAACATGAACTCTGACCCTTTATGGGTTTCTGGACAAGCTGAGCTCAGCTCCAAAGAAAGGGTTTTGCCTTCTAGGAGACACTGAAGCCTAGGGAACATCGAAAGGGCGCAGGTAAGCAGCTCCCCATTTTTCCCACCTTGTCTATCCTGGAGACAACGAAGGGCTTCTTGACAAAGGCGATCCTGGCGTCGGTGTTGAGGGCCAGGAATTCCTGCACCTCCTCACTGTTTGCAATCTCAGGGACTGCACACAATTGCTGCAAGGACAGATGGAGATTCAGATCATTTCAGAGTCCAGCTCCCAGCTTGATCATGTAACGCAGAAGAGACATGGTGTGCTCCACTGTGTGCACAAAGCTGTCCTGAACTCTGCTTTTAGCTCACAGGGATACACAAACATCTCACCTTCAGGAAAGATTCCAGCAGACTTTTCCTGGCTTCCACTTTATCGCTGTCCATGTTTCCAAATGGCAGATCAGGGAACAGTTTCTTTGGTCCTTTGATGTCTACAAAGGAAACAAACCCACAGGCAAGCTTGATAAAACTGCAAAATAACAGTAACTTTAATTTAAAAGACTTTTAGATCTTAAAAAAAAATCAAAATTAAAAATTAAAATTTTAAAATCTAAATATAGATTTTTGTCTTCATTAAAACCTGAATGTTCTAATGATTAAGGCTATCCCCACACACTGCCTGGCATCAGCCCAAGGTAATACACAGACACCAGTGCTTATATGCATTGTTTTGGTGCAAAACTGCAAAGCCAACTGTTGTGGAATGGGAAGAGGAATGGTTTGAAATTCCAGAAGAGATAAATCATTCCTGCAGCCAGCTCTGCACAGAACACTGGAGGATGCGGGCAGGAGACACAGCCCAGCATCCAGAGCTGCATGAGCAGGGCAGGAAACCCTTGGAGCAGAGGAACAGGGAATGGGAGAGAGGGAGAAGGATTTTCTCGGAGGGATGCTGCAGGCACTGACTTTTCAGGAACTTGCGGAGCTCTGGCTTCTCCTCCAGCCGTGTCTGCAGGTTGAGGAACTCGCGGTAGCGGCGGTTCACGGTGTGATAAGCCACCTGCTGCAGGCTGCCCGTGGCCTCACCCTCCAGGGCTGTCTCATACTGAGGAGGAAGGCAAAGGCATCATCCTCACACATCCTACAACAGCCCTGCTCCCCCCTCAGTCCCCACCCAGCAATTCCTCAGTCAACCTTTCCCTGATGAGGAAGGAACCAATCATGACAGAACAAAAGCAGGAAAAGATTCAACCAGCCCCACAGGAATCCCAAAGAGCCACGGTGCCCGGTATTTCCCCACTACCAGACTGTCCTGGTTTGAAAAGGAAGTGAGTTTTCTGGGAGTTTGTGGTCAAACCAATCAGTGCTGAAATTTGAATATTGGCACCTGGTGTGGCCACTGAGGACATGGATACGCCTCTGAGAACACAGGGGGTTAAAAGTCACATCTTTGTGGTCACATCTCACAGCTGAAACTAGGGAGAATATATTTTCATGGGAGCACTGGCATTGCACCAGCGTCAAACCATGACACAAACAAAATGTATTGTGGAGCAAGTCCTCACTGCAAACAGCAGCCCAGGCAGCGGCAGGGATGTGGGGAGGGGGCGGGTGCCCAGGGAGCCCCTACCTTGACGGTGTAGAGGGTGTAGGGGTGGAAGCCGGTCCCGCTGTGCTCCCGGGCAGTGATGGTCCCGGTGATCCGCAGGTTCTGGATGACCACCGGCCCCTCGGGGCTGCTCAGGGGCTCGAAGCTGAAGGTGCTCACGGAAGCTGTTGGCGAGGATGACAGCAGGGGCAGGCTCTGCCCAGGCTCTGGGGGAAACGGTGCTGGGCCCTCTGCTGCCCCCAGATCTCTCCCCAGGCTGGAGGGTCTTTGTGAGGAGAACCTCCTGTGGACAGCTGGGCTTTCCTCCTCCTTCTCAGCCGCCGGCTCGATCTGGATGTCAGGGCAGGAGCTCAAAGCAGAGGTGGGAAGCAGGCCAGCATCCGACTGGGGCCAGGGCCGTGGTCCAGGTCCCCTATGCCATCCTCCAAGGCAGGCGCTCCCTCTGGCACAGAAGGGTCCTGGGGGGGCTCATCAAGGAGCTCTCCAGCGGGGGAAGGAGCCAGCGGCTCCATGTCCTGCCCCACGTCAGGCGTGGGGGATTCCAGCTCCAAACCCTCACAGGGGAAGAGGGATCCCAGAGTCTGGGGGCGCAGGAAGGGTTCCTCTGCATGGCATGATCTGCTCACCTCCTCTCCCTCCTCTCTAGCAGCTCCTGCCTCTCTCCTGAGCCCCTCGGCAGCCCTCGGGGACGGGGAGAGCCCGGCGGGCGCTGCGTCCGTCTGTGCCGGGAAAGGCAAGAAATCCGGCACGGGGGGTGCAGGGTGGGGCTTCCCACCCCGGGGCTTCTTGGAAAACGCCCCAATGAGCAGCAGGTTGATCCAGTCGGGATCAGACATCTTCCTGATGGCCGGCAGCAGCACGTTGCAGGCCACCAGCTCCACCACCACGAAACGTCCCGTCCGTGTCTCCAGGTGCGGCCAGGGCACCAGCGCCCGCAGCAGCGCGTCCACGGCGGCGCGGGCACAGCCCACCTCGGCCGCGGGGCTCAGCAGCGCGGGGTGCGGCCCTGCCAGCCGGCTGTACTCCCTCCACAGCGTCCGGCCGCCCTTGGGGTCAGCCCTCAGGGCGTCCCGGGCCCGCAGGAAGCTCTGCAGGTGCTGCCCGCAGAGCAGGAGCAGGCGGCGGGCCAGCGCTCGCCGATCCACCCGCTTCATCCGCCGCCGCAGCTCCGCGGCCAGCCCCAGCATGGCCCTCTCCACCTCAGCCTCGAAGGCCGGCTCTCTGCTCACCGTGCGGTACCACGAGGCCACGAAGTCCCGCACCACCTTGCGGACGGTGCTGGCGATCTCCTTCTCCAGGCGGCCCTCGTCCGCAGGGCTGCCGGCCGGGGCCCGCAGGGAGCTGACGAAGCGCTCCAGGCGCAGGCGGCGGCCGCGGGGAAGCAGGGCCGGGGGGCCCAGCCAGCCCCCCAGCACGGCCAGCGCCCCGCACAGCAGCCCCAGCGCCCGCAGGTCCAGCAGCAGCTGCAGCGCCAGCAGCCAGCCCAGGGCCACCAGCAGGGCCAGCAGCGGCCGGCGGGACCCCGAGGGGCCGCGGGCCGGCATGGCGGGGCGGGCAGGGGCTGTCACAGCCGGGACGGTGGGCAGGGCTGCACGGCTCGAACCCCACCGGGCTCGGCCTGGGCTGCTCGAGCGGGGTCGGGGGCTCAACCACCCCGAAACCTCGGCGGGCACGGGCGCTCAGAGCCCAGCGGGTCCGGAGCCCTCGCTGGGCTGGGTCAAAAGGCCCAGACCGGGATCCTCAGCGGACAGCGGGGCTCGCACAGTCCCGCACACCGCGACCCCTGAGTGGGGTCCGGGGCGCTGCCTCCCGGGTCCCCCACGCTGGGCTCCTCATCAAGCACTGAGACCGAGAGAGCCCCCCAGACCGGGCCCTCGCCGAGGCTGGGGCCGGGCACAGCTGAGCCGCTTACCGGGCACCGGGGAGAGGCACGGATCTCGCCAAGCCCGGTCCCTGTGGGGCTGACAGAGCCCAGCAAACCGGGACCCGTGATCGGCTATCCACAGCGACGCGACCGAACGGACCCTTCACCGCGCACGAGGACGCGTACCACAAGCCCCGCGGCCCAGATCCCCTCCTGAGCACCGGCACCCGGCCCGCGGGGCCGAACGCGGCACACCGGGAGCCCCGGGCCGCACTGACCGCCCGGGCCCCTCCGCCGGCACCGCCACCGCTTCCGCCCGCGCTTCCTCTTCCGTGCGGCATCCACACAGCGCCCCCCAGCGGGCCGGAGGTCTCACCGCAGTGTCCCATTTCAAGCAATAGTTATTATTATTATTCTCTGTTGGAGAGCTGGGAAAGGGGAAGGATGAGTTGTCCTTGCACTTTCCAGGTTTATGTGCCCCACCTTGAGGATTCCTGGTGTCCCATGATTTGAACATGGATAATCACCCAAGTTTGTCAGCTGCCCCATGGCTCGGGACCCTTGGTCCACAGAGGGAACACACTTCATTAAATCTTATATCCCATGTGCCTTAAACCTGCCACAGAGAGTTCCCACTTCATCAAATCCCATATCCCATGTGCCTTAAACCCTCCACGGAGGGATCCCACTTCATCATATCCTATATCCCATGTCCCTGAAACCTTTCACAGAGGAATCCCACTCCATCAAATCCTATATCCCATGTCCCTCAAACCTTCCATGTGGGGATCCCACTCCATTAACCCTATATCCCATGTCCCTTAAACCTGCCACACTTCTTCTTATCCCACATCCCCTGTCCCTCAAGCCTTCCACAGAGAGATGCCACTCCATCAAATCCTATATCCCATGTCCCTCAAACCCATCCCCAAGCCATCCCCTGTGCCCTTCTGGGATGCAGCACCAGCTTGTGTTGATTAACGTACTCCAGACTCATAAATCGAAGGAAGTGGATTTGGGGAAGAACTTTCCTGCCTCCAGTGAAAGTTGCCTTTAAATTATTTAACGAGCTGCTTAAGCGACTCAGCCATTTTGCATGGAATTTGTCAAGGCTCCACTGGCTCAACCCAGAGCAATGTGACAGCCATACTTTTATTATGAGCAGCGTATTAATCTTGGAATAGTGCTATTTGTTTTCCTCTCTTGCTTTTATGGTGCTTAAAAGCATGTATCTTCTGCTGAAAATCAATAACTAAAGCTATGAATAATAAAAAACACTGCAGTGAATGGCTCGTAGAGATCCTACGGATGGAAGTTGCAGCAGTAATGACTCTGTTTGCTATCCATTAAGTATGTGAACTCAGAAGAATTATGCAGATTATAATAGCTGTATCAACATAAGTATGTTTTGCTGATAGACTTTGCTGATTGGATCCACGGGATATAAGCCTGCTAATCCCTTGTGCAGAGGACCTGATTATGTTAGAGTGCTCTGCAGATTTGCAGATAGGAAGTTAAGGAACAATTAAAAAAAGAAAAAAATTTGGCTGTTGCGTGGGATTTTTCAAAAACATTTTGTTTGGGTTTATTTGTCTGGCAAATGTGGATTTTTCCATGGCTTTGGTGGAAGCCAAGAGCCCAACTCCAAGCTCAGGTGTAAATGTAGATGTTTTATGTACAATAAGTGTGAGTTGCTGTGTACTGAGCATTAAATGTCCCAGCAGTGTTGCACAGAGAGGCTCGAGCAGTGATTTGGGGATGGGAGGGGACCTCAGGTGCCCACGTGGTGGTGCTCAGCCAGGTGACCAAGCCCTGACTGCACGTGGGTGTTGGATGCTGCCATGGACCCCTCCTCCCTTCAGCTTTTCAGTGATGTGGCTGAAGCTCATAATGGAACTGCAACGGGGAAAGAAAAAAAAAACCAACAAAAATCCCACCCTGTAATTAAAATAATCAGCTTGCTGCGCACTTGGCACAAGGTTAAACGTCACTGCAGTTCCGTGGGTGAAATTCTGCATGGAGGATCTGTCTATTAATATCACCTTGTTAATGCAGTGTGTCACCTCAGGAGGTGACAGTGCCTTTTCAGGAGGTGACCGTGCGCTCTCGTAAATGACAACGTGCTCCACAAATCCTGCTTCCTTCTTCTTTTCACAATGCTACAGCTGTCTTAGAGCTGGGCAAGCTGAGGCTGTGCCCCAGGGAAGTGATGGAACCTCGTCGCCTGGCTGGGCTTTCGCTGGGGAGGTGCCTCAATGGCTTGGTTTGGAAAGCTAAGGAAGGCAGGAGCCTCCCCTGAAATGGAAAATGTAAACCCCCTCCCTCTGAGTTGCTAGAAATTTGAAATTAAGGGGGATTCTCAGGCAAAAATATGGGAGCAGGAATAACAGTTCACTGACATTCAATTATCAGCAGATGTCACCCCCAAGGGAGGATTGGGTGTGGAAGAGATAAGGAAAACGGCCCACTTAACAGAAGACAGCTGCCCTACAGATGGCAAATAGAACACAATGTGCTTGGCAATCCAGGACACTCAAGTGCTGTGTCCCGGTGCGGCCCCTCACTGTTAGGGAAGAAAATAAAAGGATAAAATAAACAATGCAGTAAATTAAACCAACACTGACAGAGTCAGAACTCAACCTGACACCCTGTGGGTCAGGGTGTTGGCAGCAGTCCCATTGGAATTGTGGCTCAGCCCTCCTGCAGTGTCAGGGGTGGTTCTGCTGGAGCAGGGATCCTGGAGAAAGGTGCAGTCTCTGCCTCTGAAGATCCAGTGGAAGAGGCAGCTGCTGTTCCTCTGGGAAAACCAGTGGAGAAACCGCTGGTGTTCCAGAATCTCCAGATTATATCCAGGTAGGAATGCTTGGCTCCCACTCTGGGCTCACAATCCCAATGGATGCTGTTGTACTGTAGTTCTTATCAGCCATGCAGGGACATTCAATGGCTGTTATCAGCAGGTGTCCCCCTGGAGGGAGGAGTGACTGTTGAAGAGATAAGGAAAGCTGCCCACCTGACAAAAGACAACTGCCCGACAGATGGCAAGTAGAGCACAATGTGCTTGGCAATCCAGGACACTCAAGTGCTGTGTCCAGGTGTGGCCCCTCACTGGAAGAGAGACACTGAGGGGTGGGAGTGTGTCCTGGGATGGGGAAGGGCTGGGAGACTCAGTTCTGGGGGGCTCAGCCTGCAGCAAATGGAGCTCAGGGGGCAGCTTCTCACTCTCTACAACTCCTTGAGCAGGAAGGGAAGGGAAGCCAGGTGGTGGTCGGGCTGTGCTCCAGGGAGCAGGACAGCACAAGGGGAAGTTTAGGTTGGATGTTAGGAGGAATTTCTTCATGGAAAGGGTTGTTAGACATTGGCAGGGGCTGCCCAGGGGGGTTTGGAGTGCCCATCCCTGGAGGTGTCCAAGGAAGGCCTGATGTGGCACTCAGAGCTCTGGGCTGGGGACAAGGGGGGGATTGGGCATAGCTGGGACTCGATTTTGGAGGTCTTTTCCAACCTCAGGGATTCTGTGGAGATGCCTTGCTTTGCAGCGGCTGAGCCATTCCTGTTCCCTGTGGGATGCACAGCCATCTGTAAGGTGTGCAAATCCCCCATCCCTGCACTCCTTGGCCCTTTGTTCCTTGGGGACTCTGATCCTGAGCTCCTGGTGCCTGGCAGACACCTTGGCTTTCCTCTGCCTTTGGCATCAGTGTCTGGAGAGATCTTGGCAGCTGCAGGAATGAGTGGAAGGGACTCAGCAGAAGAAGATCCCCCATCAGCAGAGAGGAATACAAAATGGAAATGTGCTTTTTTATTCTCTTTTTTTGAGTCATGAAAGCACCTTTCCACCAGAATATCTTTTCCAGCACCTCTGCTCCATGCTGAGGGAGGGGGAGCAGCATCACAGCTTGTCAGAGTTTTGGGGATTGCAGTGGGAACTTCTGCTCAGTGAACTGGATGAGTCTGTGACAGAGTTTGCTCCAAAATTCATTTGTTCTTTGGGAGAAATCAGCCCTGGGATGAGTGGCCTCAGCTGTCTTTCCATGTGGGGGAGGTTTGCAGGTGGCAGTGCTACCTGGAGTGGACCTTTTGTCCTTGGTCCCCACTCAGCTTGAATTTTGCCTCAACTATGGCCAAAAAAAGGAAATTCATAGCTTTATGGTGCTTCAGGATCCACAGGACAATAATTTATAGCTTGAATTCCATTTGGGATGTGCATGCACTTGGTTCTGGTGGGGGAACTCCAAGGAGGGAGCTGTGTCTATGTTACAACATCAACCATGGGGTTGCCCTCATCTTTTCCATTCAGCAAGAGTGGAAGAGCAACGCTATGGATTGGGTTAGATGGGGAATTTATAATCAACACTGGTAATTTAATGGCTGGGGAACCCATTTTGCTTCATGCCACGGAGGTGTTGCCTCATGCAGCAGCCTGCCCTACCCCAACCAGCATCTCATTAGCAAATAAAATTGTTATTTTCGGGCTAATGCTGTGAGTTAATGTGATGTGAGCATCGCCAAACCCCAAACGTGCCGCACGCAGAGCGGGGCGAGCTGCAGTGATGAATGTCATGCAAAACTCAGAGGCACTAATTGAAGGTGGTTTCAACAGAATATTCAATTAATGCTCTCTGCGTCGCAGACAGTCTGGAAAAGGAGCTGTTTTCTCCCGAGGATCTGTGTTACTGTGCAACAAACAGATGAAAATGAACCGTTTTACAGCCTTCTAATTGAAAGTCGATGCACCAGTTTTATTAAAATTTTCATGGTGGGGGGAGCTGGATGCCCCAAGGGCCCAGTAAGGGATGAATAAGCTCCCTCTCCTCTGCTGCCTCACATCCAGCCTTGGGCAGAAGTGAGTGGAAATAAATTCCTGAGAAATCCCTGGTGGGATTTGTGGCCTCAGCATCTCTTGAACGCGTGGATCCATTTTCTGTGTCCTCTGCAGGATCCTGGGAATCATTGCTTTGTGGGGACTAGTGGGTAAGGAGAAGGAAAAGGCTTTTCCCATCCCTTTTTTTATGGTAAAAAACTCGATTTCTTCCAGCTTTGAGTCTTTTTCCCTCTTTCTTGGTGCCATGGTGCCACATATTCAGGAGTTGAAGCTTATTCAGGAGTATGGAGCTTCTCTGCTCTTCCCTTTCACCTCTCCAGGCAGACTGTCCCTTAGTGTGGGGAATGAAATAACTAATTGGGGAATAAAATAATTAAAGGAACATTTTTCTGTTGTTTTTTTTTTTTTTTTTTTTTTTTTTCTTGTTGCCCTGCTCCCCTGCATTTTCCAGCCCGTGTTTGGCTGCCTGGGTGGTTGCAACTCTTCCCAGCCTGCCCGAGGAACCATGGATGTTCTTGAGGACATAACTGGGAGTGATTTGTTTCCTCCTTCTATCATTTTAACAGCTCCTCTCATGCCTGATCTATCAATTTCCAAAGGTTATTGGCAGGCATTTGCGATGTATTTTAAGCAAAATGCCTGGACCTGTGTGGTTGCAACTTCTGGGTGCTGGGAGGCAGCAAAAGGAAGATGTTTTTCATGCAGCTTCTGAAAATCCGTGTTCTTGATGAATGGAAGCTGTTATCTGAGCCATTCCATGGGGCTTCATCTGACTATTAATTTATATTCCTACCCCCAATGATGATTTAGCTATTTTAAAGCCTTGTTTATGACGAGTTCCTATCCCCATTTTGTCATGGTGATGTTGTTGTGACAATGGGAATTTACAGTGCTTCCTGACAAGAGCCTGCAAGCCAACCGGCTGGATATTTTTTGTATTCCTACAGGCCTAATTTGTAACATAAAGCACTTAATAATTGTTATTAATGAACCTGCTGTGGTCGGTCTATAGACCCAGCTGGAAATCACATCTGCCATCAGATTTGCAGCAAACTCTTGGAGTTGAGGGAGGTGTGAGCAGCCAATGTGGTGCCCGAGGATCAGCGGGAGCTGTGCTTGGCCTTTGTTTTTTTTGGGGAGAATCCTGGAAATTTAAAATCTGAACGGCTGCTGCATGAGGTAAGGAGGATCATAATCACGAGGATTAAAACCCCAACTGCTGGTTTCTTAGGGACAGGGTTGCTGGGACAATTAAATCCGTGCTGATAAACAATTGCTGGGGACTTTAGTAAACATCCTTAGGGATTTTCAGACCCATTCCTCATTTGAACAGAAAGCAGCCAAGATTTTTACAGCCAGTCAGGGATTTCTGACCAGTTCCAGTCTTGGAAATCCAACCTGGGATGGGAAGATAACAGATGCTTCTCATTTATCCCCATCTCTCCCACTCGGTTGTGTGTGACCTTGAGAAAGGTGTTTAATCTTCATTCCTGGCTGGAATAAGGTGATGCTGTATTCCTTTGGGTTATGGCCAAAACAGTGTAAAGGTACAGGCAGCACAAGCTTTACTGGTATTATCTTTGATTAAACCTTGCAAATCTCATTCCTGGTAGTCCCTCCTGCTTCAGGATGTTTGCTGACTTGGGATAACGGGCTCGGCTCTGAGTGGAAGCATCTTCATTACAAACAGCAAATTAAAACGTTGTTTGGAAGCGCACAGATGCTTTCGAGCCATGATGTCAGTAATTAGATGACTTCAGAGGGTTTAATCATCTGAGCACCCCCCAGCTAAGCCCTCCTTTCCCAATCCCCATCCCTGTGCCTTGACCACGCTGCTGGAAACGAGGTAATCCTTTGAAGTATCACAAGCAGATCTTGGTGAGGAGGATATTTTGCATAATTGATTTCTGACAAGGCCTAAAATACTATTTAGAGTTACACGGCTGAGTGTTAATTTATGCCTGCTCTCCTCAGCGTAACTTCGTTACACGAAATGTTATTTATGATGCTGGCTCAGATCTATTGTGTGTTGGTGAGAGTGCTGGGATAATGGAGATGTATTGCTCGTTGTGGCAAGAAGCTATAAAAGAAATGGGTAGATGCTTCTCTGCAGTTATGGACTTAATTTTTTAATGTGAGCTATGGTAGCGATTGAGAGTGATGTGATCTGGTAGTCAATGGGAAGCAGGATGGCACAGAGCTTTTAGTCTTCTTTTTTTTGGGAGGAATAACTTTCTTCTTGGAGGTGTTTTTGAGCCTTGTCACTTCTACCAGCATTTGAAGTGATTTGAAATCAAAATAGCAGGTATTGACACGTCGCTGCTTTGTTTCTCTTTAATTAAATGTGAGAATTATACTTAAGCTTAAATCATATGAAAATTTAGTCCTGTATATTCAATATGATACAACAGCCTAGAAGAGGTGAATAAATGGTGTTTTGCTGTCATCAATTTGATGCTTCTTGACTACTTCAAGCACTTCCACTTGATGGAAAGGGTGACTCTATCCTCATCCAATTTTGAAATACATTTGAAACACATTTTTATGCCCTTCCACTAGTGAAATTCTGTCTTCTACTGTGAGTTTTGGTGGCTTTGATTTGAATAGGAGCGAAAAGCTGCGTTTCCTCACTCCTTTAAAATGTTACAGGCAGGAACATATCTTGGGTTTGCATTACCTTATTTATGTCTTTGTTGCAAAAGCACAACAGGGAAACAATTGAGGGAAAACAAGACTGAGGTTAAAGTTGTTTTGAAACAATGCAAATACCGGATTTGAGGAGTATCAAAGCAGGATGATTCAAAGTTGTCAGATGTGATATTTTTCTCCCTCTTCTGTGAAATGAAATTTCTGCAGAAAAAGACCTGACTCTGCAAAGTGCTTCTCTTCCAACAAATCTCATTTCTCTGACGGAAAGTGGTTCCATCCCAGCTGTTTCCAGTCAAACTCGCAACTTACCCTTTCCTGGGCCAGATTTATTCCTTTGCTCAACATGTTTCCTTGTAATCGAGACATCCCCAAAGCTCTGGGAAAGGAATCAAAACAGCTCTGGGTACTTCAAAGGGTGGAAGTCGCTCTAGCACGCCGTGTTAGATGTCCTGCCACAACTAATCCTGCGTGTGATGTGACCCCTTTCCAGGTGTCCCTGCCTCTCTCAAAGACCTTGAAAAGAGCCCTGATAGACTGAACTCAACTCCTGCTTAAATCACCTGCCTATGCCTCTGTCCCTGTGAAAATGCAGGGGACTGGGGGATATGAAAGGCAGATGAAATGAGAAACGAGGGGAAAGCAGGAAACACGCACGGGCAGGGAAGGTGTGAGTGAGAGGGAGGGAGTGAAGGCTTCACTGCAAAAGGGAAAAGCCAAAATGAAACAATCAGGCTGGACATAAAGCCAACAATTTACCCAGAGTCCTGCCACAGTAAATCATAGCTGAGCTCCTTCTGATGTCCGTGCTGATGTGAGCAGAGGGAGCTCGGGATGGGGAGCAAAGGAAAGCAGGAGCAGGAGGTGGAAGGGGAGGGTGTGTGGGCTGGATGTGTGTAAAACACATCTCTCCAGCCTGGAGAAGATACTGAGGTCAGACCCTGTCTGGTCTGCAACTTTCTCCTGAGGGGCAGCTGTGATCTCTGCTCTCGGGGACAGGGACAGGACCAGAGGGAATGGCTGGAGCTGTGCCTGGGAAGGTTTGTTGGATGTCAGGCAAAGGTTCTTCCCCCTGAGTGTGCTGGCACTGCCCAGGCTCCCCAGGGAATGGGCACGGCCCTGAGGCTGCCAGAGCTCCAGGAGAGCTGACAGCACTCCAGGGATGTCCAGGGTGTGATTTTGGGGTGTCTGTGCAGGGCCAGGGGTTGGACTCAATTCTTGCAAGTCCATTCCCATTCCGGATATTCTGTAATTCTGGGAAAACAACTGCTCGTCCTGGCTCAGTTCATAAAAGGCAGATGATAACTTCATGGGACAGTCTGGAGAATGCAGTGAAACTGCTCATTCTTGGCTTCCCCGTGGGCTTTCCTGCAAAGCCATTAATTCCTGGGAGCTACTTGAGGGAGTAAAACCCCACCTGTGTTTCAGTTCATTGAGGCTTAGAGTAACACCTATCAGAAATGGAAGGAATCTATTGTTTAGTCTTGAAATCCCTAAATGATGCAGAGGATCCTTGTTAATACTCTCTTGGAAGGCTGTTTGTGATGATTCTTCACTTTTCACATTGCATTGAAAAATTTTTCTTTAAGGGCTATCACTTAAAATATTCTTTGCAATTATGGTTGTTAAAAAAACCCCACCACAACTCAAAATCCCCAAGGTCAAAGCAGTCTCTTCTTTATATGGCTCACAATGAATTACTTGAAGTCTATTCATAGCATAGGGAAGACCTTTTTATGTAGAAAGGATCATTATAGAGTTGCCAGGTCGTTAATTACATTGGGTTCTTCTACTTGCTATGTGAGTCATTTCCTTGAAGCAGCGAAGATCCTGGTGAGAGATAATGCAGTAAAAAGTGCATTAAAATGCTTCAAATGTCCTTTTGCTCATATCTGTACATCAGTCAGAATGACAACTGATTCCAAAAGGGCACCGCCAATTTAAATCAATAATTTTTTACTGGTTTGGCTGTGACCCGTAGAGATATTGGGAGTCCAGGCAGGGGGCTGGTAGCACACTCATTGTTGATGCTCAAAGTATTAAAGTTTAATAGACTCTCCAGTCCTGCCCTGGCTCTCTGTCACTTGGTGCAAATCCAGAGCTGCTGCCAATGGAGAAATGCAGGTGCAAGAGCAGAATCTGACCCTCAGTGCCTTGTTTACCAGCCCAACCACCTGCTTGAGGAGATAAAGCAGCTGCTATCTCTGCAGCTTTAAATGTGACATTCAGCCAGTGAGATGCCCGGTCCCCTCATCAGTTGAGATGCTTGTTGATTTTTCTTAAATGTCAGAAGAGTTTTCAAACACGATTTGAATGCGGCTGCCAGGCTTGGGTGGCAGTGCTGTCACCTCCTGCATGGCTCTCCCACATGGTCCTCTCAGTGTGTGGGTGTTGATTAAAATGTTGGGGTGAGGGGAAATTAGCCCCCTTTTTACCTACAGGAGGAAAGTTTTTGCTGTGATTTACCTCCCTTACTCTGTCCCTTTCCACAGGCATTGGGGTGGGCTGAGCTGTTCCCATCCTGTTTTCCTTCAATCCTATAATGGTCAGACATGGGCCAGTAAATAAATGCAGTCTGGCTTTTCGTGATTTGGTTTTTTTTTTTAATGAAATGTTTTGCAAGGGAAAACTCAGTCCTTTTTATCTAAGTTTTTCTCCTCCAGTGCACTTCCCTGACCCTCTTCCACTTGCCTTGGATTATGGCATCACTTGGTGGTGATGGCATCAGGAGGAAGAGGAGGTTTCATCTTCCAGTCCTGCTTCCCAGAGGGATCCCTCATGTTTGTGGGGGAAAAGAGATGAGGGAGAGCCCTTGGAAGGTGTCAGCTCTGGCTCTGCCTGCTCTCTGTTCAGCTGAGCTGTCCCTTTAAGCCTGCGCAGGAGCACAGACTGTCAGACACTAATTCTGGTTGGAACAAAATACAAGTTCCAGCTCGTCCAAGCACATCCAAGGGTCAGACCATGTGAGGTGGATCCATTCTGGGTTTGGTTCCCATATTTTTTTGGCTGTGTAAGGTGGTTCCAGGTAAAGCCAGGCAGGATTCCTGCTGCCTCCATTGGCTCTGAACAAGGTGGGTCGTGGCTGAGGAGACCATCCATGCCCTCCCAAGGTCTCCAAGCCCTCCAAGCTTGTCAAGCCCTCAGCAGGTCTTTGAACCTGGAGGGAAACATGCTCTGCATTGCAAGGATCATTGCCATCATCTCTGTGGCTCTTTAGGAAAATTGACACTTTGGATTATTGAGGTCTTCAGAACATGGAGCTGATCAACTGCTCTAAATCAGCTTTGTCGGCTGGAGATCACCACAAAGCTGGGAAATGGTGTTTGTTCAAAAGCTGTGGAGACAGAAATGTTCAAGGCCAGGCTGGATAGGGCTTGGAGCAATTTGTTCCAGTGGGAGGTGTCACAGCATGGCAAGGGGTTGCAATGAAATGTTTTTTGGGGTCACTTCCTACCCAGACCCTTCTGGGCTTCTGTGATGTGGGTTGTGAGGAAGAGGAGGAAGAAGTGTGCAGCCACAGAACCCTGGGCAGTGCTTTCTGCAGGTTGAGCAGCATTTTCAGCTCTCAGAGAGCCTGACAGGAGATTTGCTGTCCCCTTTTGAAGGGGCCAGGGTGGCCGTGGGGCAGGACAAATGTGCTGTGTCTAATCACGAGCTCAAAGCCTTCGCTATCAAACCTTCAGCCTTTCACAGCCTAATTACAACTTGCCTGGTGCATTGGTTACGACGAGCAATGAAGATATAATCACTGCTGCTATTTGTCCTTTCCTGGCTGCAGCTGTTAAAACAATTCCTCCTTCATAGCCCAGACAATTTCATGGCTTTAATGTGTCCCCACTGCTCCCCAGTCCTGGGTGTGAGGAGCCATGCACCAGAATCTCCATGAAAAGCAGCCCATTTCCTGCATGAAGCCCGTGAAATTGGGGAAGATAATATTTTCAGAGCTGCTGGTACCCTGATTGCATGTTTGTTTGAAATGACAGTTTATGTTGTCTCTCTCTTTCATTAGGGAGGTTCAGCGATCGCGATGTTATTAACTAACAACAGCACTCGCTGCATATAAACATGATTCTGCAGAGACACTCCAAGGAGCACTTGAAGGCAGAGGGGAGGGAGATGGAGAAGGAAAAGAGATGTGATGATTCTTGCTTCTTTTTCATTTTTTTTTCCCTTTCCAGAAGAGGGAAGGTTTGGAAGAGATTTTTAACTTGATTAGAAGCTCGGAAGAGTTTCATTTTGTGCTGAAAGTGCTGACAGCAAAGGGGAAGAGTAGCACTGATTCCAGGGTGGGATGTCTGGCATTCCTGCAGTGCTGGGCTCTTCCAGGCATTCAGACAGAACACTGGGGAGCTCCTTTCTGTGCAGCCCAGTGTCTTAAAGATGGGTCTTGTTAGGAAAATTAGTCCACAAACACCAGAGATTTATGTCCAAAAAGGAGACAGAGCAGTCCTGCAACTTTATTCCAATAAAGGGAGAGGCTATGGGGCATTTCCCTGGGGTCTACCCATTTTATGGAGGATGCAGCCTCTTTTTTATCTCAATTTCCCTTCTCTCTTTCCCCATTGGCTGAGGTACTTGAGAGGTTCAGACTTCCCGGTACACCTGATACCGAAGATTCCCCTCTCATGTATAACCCTCCCTTTTAATTCTTATTTCTTACGGAATTTAGGGGTTTTCTCCATTGTTTCTTTCATCTTTCAATGTCCAATTTAATTTTTCAGCAAACCTGTAGTTTATTTGTAAAAGTAAATATCTTTTTCCATTCATCAATCAGTGGGATCCTTCCCATTGTTTCTTTTCTCTCCCAGTGCTGGTTTTATGTACCAGCAGACCCACAGATTGTTTGGAAAGACAAATCTGCTATTCCTCTCAGTCTGGAACAGAACTTTCCACCTCCAAGTGCTTGATCTTGCATCCTTGGCTGCTCTTACCACACATCAATCCATGCACTAAAATTACACCAGCAGTCATGCCATGTAATAATGACACATTAACAATCTGCATTACAGCAAATTATATAAAAACAGGTATTTCTCCAAACCTGGATGTGTTGGAAAATTCAGTGGTTTGTGTCAATGCAGGGTGACCCCAATGTAGGGAATAATGTGCTCTGACTCCATGATTTCAGAAGGCTGAACAATTGCTTTATTAAGCTAGGTTATATTACACTAATACTATACTATATTAAAGAGATACTATACTAAAAAGATACTAAAGAAAAACCCGTGACCCTTTCCAGACAGTCACGACACAGCTTTGACCTAATTGGCCAATCAATCCAAACAACCATCATTGGTGTCCAATTAACAAATCACTCTTGGTAAACAGTCCCCATAACACATTCCACATGTGCCAAACAACAGGAGCAGCAAGTAGAGATAAGAACTGTTTTCCTTCTTCTTTCTCTGAGCTTTCTCACTGCCTTCTCCAGGCAAAATCCTGGAGGAGAGAATTAGGAAAAATCCTGGAAAGAGAATTATGTCTCTCTCTGTTCAGAGAATGTGAATACCACAGGTTTGCTCTTGGAAGACTCTCTAAAAC
Organism: Diglossa brunneiventris; assembly: GCA_019023105.1. Lineage (NCBI taxonomy): Eukaryota > Metazoa > Chordata > Aves > Passeriformes > Thraupidae > Diglossa > Diglossa brunneiventris. Next base: position 7,532,779 of record CM032376.1, read on the forward strand.
TTTTTTGGAAAAAAAAATATTAATCTGCCTCCAGACCCTCTAACACACCGGATGGTCTGCTTTATTGTGGTTTTTACATAACAGAAAGTAGCAAAACTTGAAGGTATCAAAACTTGTATTATGTGGCACTTTCCTGCCTCATTTTTTTCCCCTTGTGTCATCAGTTTGGACAGGACCAGGTGTCATTCTCCATCAGGGTGGGAGATGAGGGTCGTGTGTTGCCTGAGCAGACCCTTTCCAGCTCTGGGCTGCACCCAAGGGTCTGTGCTGTAGCTGTATCCCCCTTCCAGGCTCTGCAGCATCTCCTGGAGCGGCTCCTTCCTCCTCTCCCAGCTCCAGCTCAGCGTCAGGCAAACGCTGTCACTTAATTACCAGCCCGTGACTCCATCCCAGCAGTCCCTGTCCAAAGGCTCATCGCAGTCCTGACAGCTCCTGTGACAACTCCTGTGACAAGGCTGCTCTGCCAGGGGAGCCAGGGCTGCAGGATTCTCTTCCCCTGATGCAATTTAGAGCTGGGGATCTGTGTGGGATAATGAAAATGTTGCTGGGGGGAGGCAAAGGAAGCACACAGCCTTTCAGATTTTGTAAGGGTGTTATTGGGTGATGAGTTGCTAGAGTTTTCATGGGCAGAGGCTTCTGCAGCAAAAATATCCCACTCAAAATTCCAGCAGCACCTCAGAGCATCCCTGCTCAAGGCTTGCTGTGCAACTTAGGGTGACTGGACTGTAAAAATAGCATTTCCCCCAGGGTCTCCTGAGCTCCATCTGGAAAACCAGCAGTGTCTGGGGGCTGAGAGTGAGGATGAAACAGCTCAGCTGTGCCATTTGCCCTTGGAAATAGCAGAAAGGCAGCTCTGGCTGTGAGGCCAAGTGTTGGGATCTGTTGTTTCATCCCTTGCTGGGATTGCTGGGAGAAGAGGAGCTGGTTGTCCTGGACTGGGGAGACTCACTGCCCCTAAATCTGTGCTGTCTGTGATGGAGGAAGAAGATAAATTTGTTTAGTGTGTGCACCAGCACCCAACCTGCATGGTGGATGTGCTGCTGATTTCCCCTGCTGCTGGTGCTGCCTCTTATTAAACATAAATAGCTGTGAAATGGACTTCGGGAGAGGCAGGGGGGGCAGATCTATGCTGAGGTATGAACTTGCTTAAAATGAAGCCAGGCAAGTTGTTTATAGCCAAGAGTGCCCAATTATAGGATCCTGTTTGCCGCCAGTTAACTCTCTGCCAAGCAGTAATTGTTCAGGCTAAAAATTTCCATGCTGTAAGTCCGCCTGGGGCTATGTGAAATTGGGGGAGAGGGGGTGGATTTTGTCTGGTTTAAGGGAAAAATAAAGTAACTCAGTGAAGCTGAAGAGATCCAGTCTCTCCATGAGATGGAGGCAGAGACTTGGAGTTTGGCAGGGGGATGCAGAGGCTGTGCAGGATTGAGCAGGGAGAGAAGTGATGGGTCTGTAGAGAGATAAGTGTCTATTTTCATTTCTAGCCCCTCGTAAACAGCAGACTTTGTGTCTGTAATCGCTGTTGTTGTGTTCAGCCCTGGGTGGGCTGGTTGGTTAATGTGGATCTCCTGGCTAGACAGAGAAAAGGTTCAGAGAGATTGTTAAAAGGGTTTGATGAAAGGTGTAACAATTTAGGAAATGGCAGAAGGCTCCTTTCAAGCCTTAATTTGGCCATTTGCATGGGTTTGTTCACTGTGATTGCTCGAAATGATGTAATTGGGTGTTATTTTCTCCATGGGAGAGCTTTGTCTCCTGCCAGGAAGTGTGAGCTCCAGTGCAAACACAGCTCCTGGGCTCTGGTGTGTGTCCATCCTGCCTGCAGGAAAAACCGGGGACAACAAAAGGACAGGAAAAGCTGGAGATGTCCTTGGATGCTGGTCTCCAGCAGCCTGTGCTGAGGGAATTCTGAGCTGCCTGTGTGAGACTGCTCTTGCTCCAAATCCCGTTTCTCCCTTGAATTTGATTTCTTACAGATTTTTCCCACACTTGTGCCTCTCACAGCACCCTGGTGCAACAAGTTTGAGCTAATTAATGAATTAATGTGCGTGTGCACAGAGAAAACTCTTCAGTTTTGAACTGGAACCCTGCAAAAGCACAGTACCTCAACTTCAGAGCTGCTCATCACCCGTGATGCTGCTGGAGGAAGAGGGAGCTGCATCCTTTCCCTGTCCCTGGGAGGAATGCTGGGCTGGGGTGGTACCCAGGCCTCCTCTGAGGGGTGGGCTGCCACTGTGGGTCCCTCCCTGCGTGTGCCAGCTGATTAGAAAGCAGAAGAATGGCGAGAGAAAATGAAAATGGGAAGGAGCTTGACAGCCCATGGAGAGGTATTTCAGCTGCAACACAAAACATTTGGTGGTAATTATAGAATAACCTTCATTTAAATGCAAATAAGCCTGTAATTAAGATAAGGGCTCTGTCATTTGCCAGCATTCCTCCTTCCTTCCCGTGCCAGCCATGGCTTTGGAGATGTTCCCCACCTGGCTCTGGTGCTGCCTGTTTGTCCAGGGGCTCCTGTGGTGAGGGGGAGTGATGAAGGAATCCAGTTCTGCTGCCCTTGGAGCCATCCCAGCTGAGCCTGTGATGGGGTTGTGTCCTGCTTGGACCCTGTGGCCGACAGTTTCTGCTAAAACCCTCACTCCAAACTCATCCCTCTGAGGCTTTAAAGCTGGATTTGGGCTGTGTGTCCTGGTTTAGGGCAAACTGGGGAGAAAACCTCCAAAAGGGGGCCCCTCCAGAAAGCAAACCTGTGACAGTGTTCACAGGGGTCCGAGGATGAGGGAAGAGACGAGGATCTGACTCCATGTTTCAGAAGGCTTGATTTATTATTTTATGATATATATTATATTAAAACTATACTAAAAGAATAGAAGAAAGGATTTCATCAGAAGGCTGGCTAAGAATAGAAAAAGGAAGAATGATAAGAAAATCTTGTGTCTGAGAGTCTGAGCCAGCTGACTGTGATTGGCCATTAATTAGAAACAACCACATGAGACCAATCACAGATGCACCTGTTGCATTCCCCAGCAGCAGATAACCATTGGTTACATTTTGTTCCTGAGGCCTCTCAGCTTCTCAGGAGGAAAAAATCCTAAGGAAAGGATTTTTCATAAAAGATGTCTATGACACAAACCCACACGGCCCCTCCCCTCAACCGGTTCAGGAAGGATTCCTTGGAGAGGAGTGGAAAGAACCTGTTTATTTAACAGGCACAGCACCCCCCAGCACACAAAATGAACAATACCAGATGACACCACTCTTTCAGCGCTCTGAAAAAGATGACAAATTCAGAAAGTCTCTCTTGGCGGTGCTTGCTCTGTTATCAGTGCTTCTGGCCCTGGGAAAGGCTGCAGCCCAGAGTAGGCCCCGCTAGGCCACAAGGTGCAAACTCTCGGTGTTCCCCAGGTCCCAGTCCAGATCAGGCTTGAGTGGTTCCAAAAAGCTAAACTAACTAAAACTCCTCCAAATATATATATATTTAAAAAAATACTACATATATATATATATATATATAAATATCATATACATATTTTCCTTTTAATTGTAAGAGTCAACCATGGCATTCCTCATCTCTCACAGAAGCATCAGTGTCTCAGAGCTGAAAAAACTCAGGTGATGCCTTGGAAACACCAGGTGGGGGAGGCAGCACCCTGCCCTAACTCTCTGGAAATGCTGGGACAGGAGCTGGGCTGGCACAGGCTCTGCTCAGTGGGGAGGGAAACCTGAGCACAGGAAAAGCCACTGCTGGAAAGGTTAACCAGCAACCTTTGCTTAAACTGTCTCAATCTGTATGAAATGTTATCTCTCTGCCTGACTAAAGATATGTGAGCCAAGGGAGCGGAGATGCTCCCAGATTGTATTTATCTGGCCCTTTGAAAGGGCGTTTGAGGAATTAACTCGGCGGCTCAGGAGAACTTTAATGTTCCGATAAGTGGCTGGGGCCGCATCTCCACCTGCTGCGTGTGAAACCTGCACTGCAGCAGCTCCACGGCTGTTTAGAGGAGGAAAACTCTTCATCCCAGCTATAAAAATGCTGCCCAGGACCTCTGCTGGCACTTCCTTCCCAGGCTGTCCCCCTCCCATCCCACTGTGCTGTCTGGATCCATCCCTTGGGTGCTGCTGGGGCTGGACTGGGTCCTCCAAGTTCATCTGCATTGCAGATTCCTGTGGAAATGGTGCCTGATATTCCCTTATTCTTGTCCTTCTTGGTATTCCCTTTTTCTTGTCCTTCCTCCTTCTATTCCCTTTTTCAAATCCTTCTTGGGAGGCTGCAGGTGTCAGAGAGGAGGAAAGGTGAGGTCAGACCCCATTGGGTTGGAAGTGGAGGTGACTCCAGCCTGCTCCAGCACTCTGGGATGCTTTTTTGGGATGGTTTGGGACTTGGAGCTGAGGGTTTTCCATTCCAAATTTCCAAAATTTCCATTCCAAATTTCCAAAATTTCCATGCCATATTCCAAAGCAGTTGGAATGGGTGATGGTGTGGATGATTTCCTCTGGGTTTCTCCTGGGCAGAACACGAGACTTTGTGTGACACCAAAGAGGTCACGTTTCCCTCAAATACTGGCAGCAGGATTTGCTCCTTGGTTGCTGAGCTGAGCAGGGCCGCTGGGAGAAGCTGGACTGAAGGTTGTCCTTGCTGGAGAAGACCAGAAAGTTACAGCCTGCTGGCCCAGGTGAGTTCTGTGCTTCCAGAAAGTTCCAGCTGGAGAGTGTGAGGGAGTGTAAAGATGCAATTACACAGCAAGATGCAGCAGCAAGCCCTCAGGCTGCTCAGGAAAGACTCCAATGGAGCAGAGTAAAAAAAGAAAAGAATAAGGAAAGGGCAATTTGCTGGTAAAAGCATTGAATATACAAAGAATATGTCGATACAACTGTGCTTTTAATATTTGATACTGGCCTATGAATAATTCCGTTCCATGTAGAGCCAGCTCAGTGACCTATGAAGCGATGCTGGGGGAGCCTGGACACGGGATAAATGCTCGATGAGGACAAAGGAGAGGAAGAAGCCCTGCGGGAAAAGTCTCCCAGTGCCCACGAGATGGCAGACGGTGCCCATGCAGCACCTGAGCACCTTCGGGCTGGGCTGGGGGTGAAACCACGCCTTGGTCTGAATTGCCAGCCTGGCCAAAACCTCAACGTCTGGGGCTCTTTGAGCACGTCTGTGAAAAATGCCAATCACTTGTTTTTAAAATTTTAAAAGTTTAATAGTAATAAAATGGTTATAAAAATAGTAATACAATTAGAGTAATAATAATTTGGACAATTTGAATTAGGACAATATGAGACAATAAAGACAAAGAGTTATGGATGTCCAGGTACCTTTTCTGGGCAAAATAAGCCCAAAAAAGGACCCACGTTAACAAAGGATTAACCCTTAAAAACAACAGCCTGTTGCATATTCATACAGCTCATCCATGATGCATAAATTCCATTCAAACACAGGATTCTGTCGGGTCATCATCAACTTCTTCCTTCTAATCCTAACAGCGCCTTCGAGGCAGGAAGAAGTTTGTTTCTTCTGATAAGAGGGCAATAAATTCTTTTTCTCTGAAACATTTAGGTCTCCTGGGGCTGCTATCTAGTGTGAGTGCCTCATTACTTTCTTAAAAAATCCCACTAACATAGTTCTTATTTTAACTACAAAAGTTACCTTTTAATTACAAGACTACATTTACCATATTATTAAAATGTTAATACAGCACTACTAATCAATACATCAAAATACATATGGTAAATATCTGCGTAGAGCCATACAATATGCACTTTTCACAACGTCCAAAGCCATGAGTTGCTGTGGGAGCAGCTGAAGAGTCATGGGATGGTTGGGGTGGGAAGGGACATTTAAAGCTCATCTTGTTGTCCCTCCACGGGCAGGGACACCTTCCATAGACCAGGCTGCTCCAAGCCCTGTCCAGCCTGGCTTTGGACACTCCCAGGGGTGGAAGGAGATAGAGAGAACCTTCCTTCCATCACTTTATTTTCTCTAAGATGAAGCTGATGCCTCTTCCCTCTGGCAGCCTGGCCAAAAACTCAACGTTTGGGGCTCTTTGAGCACGTCCAAAGCCATGATTGCTGTGGGAGAAGCTGAAGAGTCATAGAATGGTTTGGGTGGGGAGGAACATTTAAAGCTCATCTCGTTGTCCCCCATCTCCCACCATGGGCAGAGACACCTTCCATAGACCAGGCTGCTCCAAGCCCTGTCCAGCCTGGATTTGGACACTCCCAGGGGTGGAAGGAGACAGAGGGGACCTTCCTTCCATCACTTTATTTTCTCTAAGATGAAGCTGATGCCCCCTGCCTCTGGCAGCCTGGCTGGTGGGCCCGCTCAGGAATTCTGACATGGCAATGTCACAGTGTCCCCTCCCCAGCCCCTGTCTGCAGAGGGGTTCCCCTCATCAGCTCCTGATTGCTGCCCCAGGCTGCATGCAGGGCTGGTGTCAGCTCCTGATGCTTTATTGATCACTGCCACCTGTAAATTCTTAATTTCCTTTGTTTCCTCCCAGTCCAAGCAGCTGTTGGGTTTTCTCCTCCCTCCTCCCTGCCTCTTTGAAACCAATTTGAGATTTTCTGTGTGTAAATGTGTTTTTAAGTCGAAAAGAGAGGACTCCAGCCCTTTACCTGCCTGCAGAGGGGATGTGGGGGGCTCGCCAGGCACAGGAAGGGGGACAGTGGGGTTTGCAGTGCTCCCTGATGGTGCATTTGGGACGCAATCCCATCTCCATCCCCATCCCAAAAGCAGCAAAGGAGGCCCCCACAGCACAGCAGAGGGCAGCAAGGCCCTGCTCAGCCAGTGCCTCCTGCTCCCCACTCCCTGCCCCAATTGCTACCATAGCTCATGTGCTACAAACAGCCCCAATTACAGTATTGATCTCCCACACGCTGGGAGCTGCTGGTGGGTCCCTCCCCAGCTGGCCTGGTAAACAGAGCCCTCCATCAGCAGGATGTCACAGAGCCACATCCTCCTCATCCAGAGCACTGCAAGGAAAGGATGAACCCTTTTGAGGGGGGTAGGAAGAATTTGTGCCACTGCACACCCACTGGGCCTTTTTTTTTTTTGGTGTGGTCCAAAAGTTGGATTTCTTCAGCACAAATATCCTGGAGGGGCTGCAGGTGGCAGACAGGTGATCATGTCCTGTTTATGCTGTGGGCTGGTGACTTGCTGATGGTGCTTTGAGGGGCTTCCCATCAAATGTGCTCCTAAGAAAAGTGAGTTCTACCCACCAGAGGGGTGAAAGATTCACAGAATTATTTTGCTTGGTTTAAAATATTGAGTAGAACTGCCAAGGCCACCACTAACCCACATCCCCAAGTGCCACTTCCACCTGGCTTTTAAATCCCTCCAGGAATGGGGACACCCCACAGCCTGTGCCAGAAGTCACCAGCCCTTTGGGAGATCCCTGCTCCAGTTCAGGAGGAAAATGGGATGTGATCCATGCTGCAGATTGGGGGATCCATCTTTTGGGGTTGTTTTTTTGCATTCCATCACATACCTGAAAACCAAATTATTTGCTCTACCCTCACGGGATTTCATTCCCATCAATATCATGTTTAGTTCTGGTGAGGAGAAAGATGGTTTGGTTTGGTTTGGTTTGGTGTGTGCCAGCCTTTGTAGCTTTCGTGGCTGAGCCAAAATAATCCATCACTTGCAAAGCCCCGGCTGCAGGTTCTTGAGGACAGGGAGCAGAATATCCTTCCTGGAACGTGGCAGGTTCAGGTGGACATGAGCAGAGATCTGTGATGGATAACAGCAGGTCAGGAGAGGATGAGATCTGCATTTTTTCTGGCTGGTAATGCAGTGTAAGGCAGGGAAGGTTTTACTCTGCAGAGCCCAGCAGTGTGTGGGGCATATTAATTTGCCAAACCTCTGACTGGAACCCTCCGTGCCCTTGGGAGCTGGATCACAGCTCAGGAGGGTGCTGCTGTCTCTGCAAGTTCAGGACAAGTGATTTGATATTTTCCCCCCTCATTTTACCCATCTGGTCACCCTGTAGTGCTGATATGGGTGAAAATGAGCAGAGTGCAGTGTTTGCTTTGGAGCTGACTCCCTGTGCTGTGGGGAAGCTGCTCCCTGCTCTGTCCCCATGCCGGGGACACTGAGCTGAGTGAGTGCAGGGCTCCAAACTCTGGTGGAGCTGCCCACATGACATTCACTGTCCATCCCAGCCAGGGAAAACCCTGTCTGTTAGGAAATGGAGTCCACAGCAGTGTTTTCACTGTCTCTAACTCGAATGTTGTAGAAGGACTCAGGGACATCCATCTCTCCTTGGGGTGAGGAGCAGGATCTTGTTCCTTGGCAGTGCAGGGTGACCAGATGGGACATCACAGACGCATTATATGAAAAATCCTTTCCTTACAATTTTTTCTCCTGAGAAGCCTCAGGAACAACATGTAAACATTGATTATCTGCTGCTGTGGAATGCAACAGGTGCATCTGTGATTGGTCTCATGTGGTTGTTTCTAATTAATGGCCAATCACAGTCAGCTGGCTCAGACTCTGTCTGAGCCACAAGCCTTTGTTATCATTCTTTCTTTTTCTATTCTTAGCTAGCCTTCTGATGAAATCCTTTCTTCTATTCTTTTAGTATAGTTTTAATATAATATATATCATAAAATAATAAATCAGCCTTCTGAAACATGGAGTCAGATCCTCGCCTCTTCCCTAATCCTGGGACCCCTGTGAACACGGTCACAATGGGTAAAATGAGGGAAAAAAAAAAAATCACTTGTCCTGAACTCGCAGAGACAGCAGCACCCTCCTGAGCTGTGATCTGGCTCCCAAGAGCACAGAGGGTTCCAGTCAGAGGTTTGCAAATTAATTTGACCTGGTACCTGCTGCTGGAGTCAGCCTGACATCCCTGAGCTGTGCAAATCCATTATCTGAGTGTGCCCCAGGGGATAAGGACAGAGGGGAAAGGGAAGGGAAGGGAAGGGAAGGGAAGGGAAGGGAAGGGAAGGGAAGGGAAGGGAAGGGAAGGGAAGGGAAGGGAAGGGAAGGGAAGGGAAGGGAAGGGAAGGGAAGGGAAGGGAAGGGAAGGGAAGGGAAGGGAAGAGCTTGGTTTGGCCTCCTAGCTGTGCTTTTGCATCAGCTGAAAAAAGCAACCCCAAGCTTGGCTGTGCAGTCCTGCTGGAGCATCCATTCCCACCTGGAATGGGTGGAATTGCCTTTTGCCCAACTCCTGGGGTGTGTCTGGCTTAAATTATTCCTCAGCAGCTGTGGGGAGCAGTGTCCCAGCAGGGATGAGCTGCAGAGGGGGATATTGTACATTAATGTCTGCTCAGTGAGGAGTCCTCCTCGTGCCCCTGGGGCTGGGAGTGTGCTGAGAGTCTGGAATGTGGCATTCCCCAGCCACCCTGGCCTTCTGAGGGCTCTGCAGGCTCCCTGAGCAGCCTCAATACCATCCAACCAGCAGGGCAGCTCTTGCATTGTGGGGGGATTTACCAGGAAGCGTGGCAAGAAAGGAGGATTTAAAACTCTATTTGTATTCGTCCACTGTTGCAATTTACAGCCAAATTGTGAGAGTTGGACGCCGAGAGAAATCTGTGGTTGCCATAACAACCAACAAACTATAATTAGTCAAAGAGTTGAGGAGAGGGGTCCAAAGAATGGATGGAAAAAGGAGCTGCTCTTTGAGGGATGCTGATAGAGATCAGAAAGCCTGGGCACGAGCGTATTATGGGAGAACTAATCTCTCTAGAAGCTGTTCTGACTTCAGGCCCCCAGCAGAGTTGTTTGAAGTCCTATAAACTCTGGGTTTTCTGATGTTTCCACTTCTGGAGGATTAGAAACACCCCATGTGCTGAGGCTGTTGCTCTTGAAGCATGACTGGGTTGTACTGGTGGAGCTGTGTACGCTGATTAAAGGGGCTGCAGAGTTTTTCCTTGACCTGGAGAGGTGGGGTGTGAAGTGAGCAGAGCTCAGGGAACCAGGCTGAGCTGCAGGAAGGGCTCCTTCAGCTTGGCAGAGAGATGAGGAGGGAAGTTTTGGCACTGCTGAGTGACCAAAATGTGTGTTCTTGATGGGTGATGGGGTGTGACTGTGTTCACAGGGGTCTGAGGATGAGGGAAGAGACAAGGATCCGACTCCATGTTTCAGAAGGCTGATTTATTATTTTATTATATATATTATATTAAAATGATACTAAAAGAATAGAAGAAAGGATTTCATCAGAAGGCTGGCTAAGAATAGAAAAAGGAAGAATGAATAACAAAGGCTTGTGGCTCTGACAGAGTCCGAGCCAGCTGACTGTGATTGGCCATTAATTAGAAACAACCACATGAGACCAATCACAGATGCACCTGTTGCATTCCACAGCAGCAGATAATCCTTGTTTACATGTTGTTCCTGAGGCTTCTCAGCTTCTCAGGAGGAAAAATCCTAAGGAAAGGATTTTTCATAAAAGATGTCTGTGACAATGGGGTTTTTAAATCCCTCCAAGAATGGGGATTCCCCACTTCCCTGTGCTAGAAGTCACCAGCCCTTTGGGAGATCCCTGCTCCAGTTCAGGAGGAAAATGGGATGTGATCCATGGTCCAAGCTGGGGGATCCATCTTTTGGGGAACCTTTTACTGGTTCTTTTTGCTGAGTTCAGTGTCCCAGTTTGACTGGGGATACAGAGGGGGTTGTGATGGATAGGGATTCCCGGGCTCTGCTCTGCCTCATCCCACCCTTGGCTTTCCTAAAAACACATTTTCCCTTTTTGTTTTGCTCATCTGGATTTTACTGTTCTTAAGACTGAAATCTGCCAGTGAAGTTGCCTGAAGAGGTGAATTTTAGCAGAAGAAAATCCAGTGGCTGTTTAAATCAGGATTAATGGAAAAGTCCTTTCATGGACCCTGAAACCAAAATCTTATTTTACTTATTTTTTTTTGGTCGTAGTTGTATCCTGTTGTGGCACAGACCACTCTGCTGTTCCCTGTCCCAGTTCTGCAAAGGGAATGATGGCAACAAACCATGTGTAATGTGGGGAGAGATAATTCCATTGTGTCCCTGAGCAGTGCTGTCCCAGCTCCTGCCCTCCTACCCCTTCTCATACTCATTTCTGAGGATGCTGCTCCCGTGTGCAGGGGCAAAGACATGGGAAAAGTCATGCCAGCATGGGAAAAAAAAAAAACATGGAACACCTCAGAGACAATATAGAACAAAAAAAAAAAGATAAAATAAAATAAAAAAACCCTTATAATATGTCTGGAATACAATAGAAGCAAAATCTCCTGGCAGCAAACATTCATACACTTGACTGCCAAGAAAAAAGGACTTTACAGAAGACGAGACATGAAAGGGATCCCTGCACAAAACTAAAAGTCAGAACACAATAGTGTGTATTTCAGGCATATGAAAAGGAGGTGCGACAGTAATACTGAGGAGACAAGATACTCCAACAGAACCAGGAGGTGAGGAGGGAACAAACTCAATCAACAGTGACACAGGAGGCCGGGAGAAGGCAGCTCTTTGAATGGATCAGAGGCCCTAATAAGAAAAAAAAAAAGGCAGCAATCATGCTTTTATTTATTTATTTTATTTGTTTATTTTATTTTATTTTCTTTTCCTCTGGAATTAATCTTTCTCCACTTTTCTCAGCTGGTGCAGGAAGAAATGAGTGCATGAATAATAAACACATTGCTAAGGCCAAAGAGATACAAGGGGCTGTGTGCATGGGGACTTGTGGTACGGATAAAATAGTCTGTGTGATAAAACAGAGGGTGCTGCTGGATTTTATCTGTGCAAGGGTGTGCAGAGCTGCAAACTGGGGAGATGAGGAGTGGGTCTGTTTTTTGGGGAGACTGGGAACAGGGGGAGAAGTATTGTATTTGGGTTTGTATTTGGGTTGCCCTCAGACAAAGGGAGGAATGATGAATCTGACTCCATGTTCTCAGAAAGCTAATTTATTATTTTATGATACTATATTACATTAAAGAATACTAAACTATACTATACTAAAGAATACAGAAAGGATATTTACAGAAGGCTAAAAAGATAATAATGAAAATTTGGGACCCTCTCCAGAGTCCTGACACAGTTTGGCCCTGATTGGCCAAAGAGTGAAAACAACTCACACCAGAATCCAATGAAACAATCACCTGTGGGTAAACAATCTCCAAACACATTCCAAAGCAGCAAAACACAGGAGAAGCAAATGAGATAAGAATTGTTTTCCTTTTTCTCTGAGGCTTCTCAGCTTCCCAGGAGAAAAATCCTGGGTGAAGGGATTTTCCAGAAAATGTGAATGCCACAGAGAGGAGTGGAGGAATGAGGGGCTGGGTGCAGGGCTGTTTGTCCCTATCAAAAATCACATGATCCCCAAAGGGTTTGGTTTGGAAAGGAGCTAAAAGCTCATCTCACCCTCCCCTCTGAGGTCATCCCACACCTCCCACTGTCCCTGTCCCAGCCCCGTCCAGCCTGGCCTGGAACACTCCTGCGGATGGGGAAGCCACAGCTTCTCTGAGCAGTGAAAATTTGTTTTTTTTTTTTGTCAGTGAAGATTCACAGCAGCTCTTACAGCAGTCCCAGGGATTTGGGACTCTCTCCAGCTCCCAACAACTTTGTCACCCCAAACTGCTGTTCAGAGGGGCTACAACCCCACTTGTGAATGTGACAGCCTGGTTAGAGAGACAAGCCAGATAGATAAACTTCCCCAGGAATTGTTCTGGGGAGTTTTGAGAAGGCTGAGAGAAAGAATTAAAACAGTCTTGCAGCTGGTGTTTTGAACAGTTGTTTTCTCATAAGATGTTTACCAAAGGGTGTCTCCTTAATTAGCCAATGGTGTGAGGGGTGTTGATTAAATGACCAATCAGGTTCACCTGTGCGCACGAAGAACGAGTCAGAGCTGTTCAGTTTTTGAAGTTGTTTATTAATTCTTATCTATAAAATTTCCTTTCTGCCCAGCTGAGATCTGCTCAGCAGGGCAGCCACGGGCACTCTGACCGCCCCCGAGGTGGTGTTGTCATTTTATACTACAAACTACATATAACATATTTACACTTAATTCCCCATACCTATCACCTATGTTAGACAGTGAGCTTCTATTCTAAATATAACATATTTACAATTACTTTCCAATACCTATCACCTATGTTAGACAGTGAGCTTCTATTCTATACCAATCCCAAAGTGCCAGCATCACAGCAGAAAATGGAGAACAAGAAGAAGAAAGGCTAGAGACGTCCAAGTTCCTCCATCTTGTCCCCCAAACCCCCACACCAAAAACCTTAAAATCTACATTTTCACCCTGTGATAATTTTATTATTATACTATTTAAACTTCTGTGACTTTCAGGTCCTCATACAAAGCTGGTAACTTGCTCCATGGGCCATAATCAAACCCAGAGGTGCCAGGGTCTCTGAGCCCCCCAGTGGGGTCCTCGGCAACTCTGCACACCTGGAGGGATGCACTGAGTTCCGACAGCTGAAGAGACCCAGAGTCTGTGTGTTACTCATTCACCTGCAGTGGTGTCTGCAGGAGCCTTTTCAGATGCAGAAGGTGCTGGGGCTGCTCCTGCTGGGGCTGGGGGTGTGTCACGATCCGTCCTTACGAACGGGTTTGTGATGGTTCGTGGATTTGATCTCAGGGCGCAAAAAACTGACACGGTACAAGGGGGTTTGCAGTGATAATCAAAACAAATGCAACTTTATTGAATGACCACAGCAAAACGCAATAGAGGGATTAAGGGAGAGAAAAATATAGAGAAAGAGAGAGAAGAGAGAGAGAAAGAAAGAGGGGCATATAGCTACCAAACATAGAGATGAAGTCCTTTGATCCAGTCCAGTTGAGGATCTGCCTGTTACGTCGGGGAGATCTCAGAGGCACAGTTCATCTGGACCCCAATTATACTCTTTTTCAATGGGGGAAGGGGAATGGATTTTGCAACTGAACCAAAGGTAGTTTATTGTATCTTTGGGGGGAAAGAATGGTGTTTGGAAAGGGTACACACAGTCCATGTTCGGCTGTGGGCGTGAGCCATTGTTTTCTGTCTCACTTTGGTCAGCTTGCCTCCCCCACAAACCTCCCCGGGTTGGGGGCTTCAGTCCCAGTCCTTGGAAGGAGCAGAGGGGCCTTTTCACATGGGGGTTCCATGTCTCAGTCCTTGATGGAGAGGCTCCTTCCATCTCAGTCTGTCTGTCACGGTGGCTGTAAAACAGGTGAGGGTCTTCTGTGGAGACCACCCGAAACTCAGGAGAAGTCCAGCCAGGCCGAGAGGTGGGACAGCTCCCAAGGCTGTTGCTGCAAACAGGGCACGGTGCCCCCTTCTTCTTCTCATTGGGCTCAGTGTAGCACACAGCAAACAACACCTGTGAAAACAATAACTTAGCACTGTGCTCTCAGGTCTCGGGGCCTTTGGCGTGTGTAACTTTCTCCTTCAGAGCCAGAGATTTTAGACAGGGGGGGTCTTCTCTTCAGTGGTCCCCCAATGATGATCGTGAGGCAGATGAGGGATATTTCAGACAGACTCTCACAGGGTGCTGCGAGGGAGGGAGGCTGAGAGAGGAATCCCTGAGCTGCCTCCTCGCTGCCATCCCTGTGACAAGGAGGGAATTCCCAGCTGGGCGCCTTGTACATCTCTCCTCTGTCAAACCTCAGTGAGAATTTCAGCCTTAGAAGGTTTTTTTTTGGTATATTTAACAAAAGAGATTATTTCTGTTCCACTGGAGTGACTGGGGCTGGCGCTTCAAGGGGAAGATACTATCACTGACTAAAGCTGCAGGAGCTGCCAGGGCCTCAGCTCTCCTGGTCAAATGAGTTGGTGCCAAAGCAGTACAAGAGCTGACTTTTAAAAAAAATTAAATATTCAAATACAGTCGAAGGGCTTAAACCTGGAGTTTTGCTGTCCTTGAAAGGGACAAGAGCTCGGAGGCAGAGAGCAGGGCTTTCCAAGGGTTTGATAGCTCTACATGAGAACTAAATTCCTCTTTAATAGGTTGTTCTCTCTTCCCAAGATCAGAGAACTCTCCTTTCCCCTCGCTCATCCCTGGCTTGGCCCTGCTGACTGCAGTTCAAGCACATACATTATTTTTAATGATGTCCTGTAACAAGAAGCCTCCTGCAATCATCCCATTTAGATCTGGAACCTCTAAAGGATGGCTTGCAAAATCTGAAGGGCTGAAACACCTTGGGAAGAAATAAAAAATTCCTGTCAGGCATTTCCATGCTATGGCTGTGCTGCTTCTGAAGCCCTGACGCAACAGTTGAAGGCTGGAAGGGGGAAACAATTTGATTATCTGTGATTTCTCCAACTGAGCATCGTTTTGGCGCCCAGAGGGCAGCCAGGAAGGTTTTTGGTGCTGTTTGCCCTAAAACAGATGTTTGTCTCCATTCTTGGAGGCTGGCCGGTCTCAGGAACCAAATCCTTGGCTCAGGGTGGTCTTTTATTCCTGCTTTTTGCCTGTTTTGTGAGGAGTGAAAAAAATAAACCCCCACCTGGTGCCAGTTTAGTCAAATTTATCCCTGAGGACAGAGAGGGGGTAAGTAAGGATGAAAGCATCCCAATCCCAATGTGCAGAGATGAAACCCAGAGAAGCTGTGGCTGCTCCACCCCCAGGAGTGTGCAAGGCCCTTTTAGGTGGGATTGGAGCAGCCTGGTCTAGTGGAAGGTGTCCCTGCCCCTTTTGGGATGTGGAACTAAATTATCTTTATGATCCTTCCAACCCAAACCTTTCCAGGATTCTAAATTCACTGTGCCTCTCACCAGGGGCTGACTGGGAGTTAAATCTGAATAATCCTGTGGATAAATCTGCAAGGAATGTGAGGAGCTGGCAAAGGCAAGCCCAGCTTGTAGGGGCACAGGACCTTGTTGATCTGCCTGGCTGTTCCTGTGTTTACCTGTCCTAATGCTTTTTATGGGGCTGCCATAAAAAACACTCATTAGTGTTGATTTTCATTAATGGTGATGCACCAAAAGCTTAATCAATCTTCTGTGACCAGCAACCCCCATTCCCAAGGGGGAACAAAGCTGTTGAACAAATTAGCCTTACAGATTGGAGGCAGAGCTTGCAGATGTGACAGCCTGGGTACCAAAGCATGGGAATTCCTGTGAAATGCCAAAGAAAAATGACACTCAGAGGCCTTTCCCCCCCTTTCTTTTTGCAATTTACACCTTGGCTAAATCATGCTGGCAAGGCAGCTCAGCCCTTCCTTGCCTCAGCATCCCTGGTATGAGCTGTGCTGCCTGGGGAGTTGGAAGAGAGAGGAAAGTTGTTCGTGGAGCAGGATGAAACGTGGCTGTTCTCTGATGGCTGTGAGGTCCCTCATCCCTTGCTGCTGTGGTTCCTTGTCCTTGATGAATTCAGAGCTTTTCCACCTCCCAGGGTGCTGAGAGGGTGAGAGCACATCAGTTGAGGAGGGGTGGGCTTTGCAGTGAGAGGTTGTTAAAAACAGCCAGCATCAAAGTGTGTCCTTCATCTCTGCAGGACCAGAGTGAGGCAGCACCCTTGCTGGGAGAGGAGTGTAAATATTCCAGTGTTTTCCATAAATAGGAGGAAATATCCTCAGGCTGTAGCCAGGGTGGGGGTGAGATGCTCTGCAGATCCCTGCTGGCACAAAGTGCTGGAGCTGAGGGGCTGCTCTCTCCAGCTCCCAATGACTTTGTCCCCCCAAACTGCTGTTCAGGGGGGCTACAACCCACCTACAACAGCCTGGTCAGAGAGAGAAGCCAGACAAACTTCCCCAGGAATTGTTCTGGGGAGTTTTGAGGAGGCTGAGAGAAAGAATTAAAATAATCTTGCAGCTGGTGTTTTGAACAATTTTTTTTTTTCACAGAATCACAGAATAATGAGGTTGGAAGAGACCTCTAAGATCACCAAATCCAACCTGTGCCCTAACACCTCAACCAGACTATGGCAACAAGTGCCATGTCCAGTCTTCTTTAAACACATCCAGAGATGGTGATTCTACCACGTCCCTGGGAAGAGCATTCCAGTGCTTGATTATTCTTTCGGTGAAAAATCTCTTCCTAATGTCTCATAAGATGCTTACCAAAGGGTGTCTCCTTAATTAGCCAATGGTGTGAGGGGTGTTGATTAAATGACCAATCAGGTCCAACTGTATCAGAACAGTGTATAAAAGAATTAATTTCTAATACATTTGGTATTAGCCTGCTGAAGAGACCTAGAGTCTGTGTGTTGCTCACTCACCTGTCCCTAACTCAACAGTGACACCCACTCTGTCACAGACACATTTTATGAAAAATCCTTTCCTTGGGATTTTTTCTCCTGAGAAGCTGAGAGGCCTCAGGAACAAAATGTAACCAATGGTTATCTGCTGCTGTGGAATGTAACAGGTGCATCTGTGATTGGGCTCATGTGGTTGTTTCTAATTAATGGCCAATCACAGTCAGCTGGCTTGGACTTGCTGTCCGAGACACGAGCTTTTGTTATTTTTCCTTTTTTTCTATTCTTAGCAAGCCTTCTGATGAAATCCTTTCTTTTATTCTTTTAGTATAGCTTTAATATAACTATACCATAGTATTATATTATATTAAATATACTAAAAGATATAATAGATCTTTTAGTATATTTAATATAATACTATAGTATAGTTTTAATATAATAGTTCTATTAAAATATATATTATATTATATTATATTATATTATATTATATTATATTATATTATATTATATTATATTATATTATATTATATTATATTATATTATATTATATTATATTATATTATATTATATTTATATTATTTATATTATATTTTTATTTTATTATTTTATGATATATATATATATCATAAAATAATAAATCAAGCCTTCTGAAACATGGAGTCAGATCCTCATCTCTTCCCTCATCCTCAGACCCCTGTGAACACGGTCACACCACTCCTCATTTTCCTCCTGCTTTGCAGCCCCACCAAGTCACTGCAGCCCGGCCATCAGGTTGGTAATGACTTTCCTTCTCCCTCCTGGGCTGGATGTGAATGGCTGGGCTGGAGGTGAAAGGCCCCCGTTCCCATTACTGATCCAATTTCCTGGACTTTTCCCGGCTAGATGGGAATTGCCAGAGCGGAACAGCCTGATGGGCCATCGAGCCCCTGTCTCCTCTCTGACAGCAGCTTGTGTTTGGCGTGTAATTAAAAGCCTTTGTACTATTTGACTTGTAATTTAATATCATGCTGCCACATCCATATCTCATTCAGGAAAGAATAAGCCCTGACATTTGCAAAGACAGAGACGAGCCCTCAGCCGCGCTGAGCATCGCTCGGGGAGCTCGGCCAGGGACTCTGTGCCCTGAGCATGTGGTACCTGTAAGGTTCAGCACAGCAGCAGGGATGCTTCCTTCTGGAACGGGGGAAAACCTGGGAAGAGCAGCATTTGCAGGGATGCTTCCAGGAAAATAACTGGGAAGAGCAGCATTTGCAGGGAAGCTTCCCTCTGGAATGGGGGAAAAGCCTGGGAAGAGCAGCATTTGCAAGGATGCTTCCCTCTGGCATGGGAGAAGAAACTGGGAAGAGCAGCATTTGCAGGGATGCATCACTCTGGCATTAGGGACAAACCTGGGAAGAGCAGTGTTTGCAGGGATGCCTCACTCTGGCATTAGGGATAAACCTGGAAAGGGCAGCATTTTCAGGGATGCTTCCAGGAAAACCTGGGAAGAGCAGCATTTGCAGGGAGCAGCACTCCTGCTGCCGGTGGGGGACCTGTGCTGTGATTTATTGGGCTCTGCTGCAAACACTGATATTAGGGAAAGTGGCTTAAATGGTCCTTAAGAGCCGGGTTTGGGAGCAGAGATGAGCCCCTGTGATTGCACCCTGTGTGCCTCAGCTGCTCCCTGCCCATGCTGATCCATGGGGATGCTGCTTTCCATGGAATTTGTCCTTTGTTCTGCTGATGCCTGGTGGCAGCATCCAGGGAGGGTCTGTCCAGAGCAGGAGCTGCTGTCTGCAAGCAAGGGACCCCTTGAGTCTGGCTGTCAATGAACAGCTGGAGTCCAGCCCTGCTGAGGAGCAATTGGGGGTGCTGCTGGAGGAAAGGCTGGGCCAGGCCTGAGGATGGGCACTGGCAGCCCAGAAATCCAGCTGTGACCTGGCTGAACTCCAGTGTGGGTGTCAAGACCCAGGACATCCCTCTGGCTGTCCTGAGCAGCCAAGACCCTGCCAGGGGGCTCAGAGACCCTGGCATGGAGCCCAAGATGCCCCTGTGGTTTTGGTTATGACCCATGGAGCAAATTACCAACCTTAGATGAAGATCAGCAAGCCACAACAGTTTAAGCAGAATATTAGTGAAGTTATCACGGGCTGGAAAAGTAGATTTTGGGGTTTTTGGTATGGCGGTTCAGGGGGCAAGATGGAGTGAACTGAGTGTGCCCAGCCTTTCTCCTTCTTCTTCTTGGTCTCCATCTTCTGCTGTGATGTTGGCACTTTTGGATTAGTTTAGAGTAGAAGCTCACTGTCTAACACAGGTGACAGGTATTGGAAAGTTATTGTAAACATTGTACACGTAGTTTTTAGTATAAAGACATAACACTGCCCTGGGGGCAGGCAGAGTGCCTGGAACTGTCCTGCTGGATGGACCTCAGCTGGAGAGGAGAGAATTTTTTATAGATAAGAAACAATGAACAACCTTGAGACCAAGAACTGAAGAGCTCTGACTCCTTCTTTGAGCGCTGGGCTGGGAAAAGAGACTTTCCAACTCTTCTCGGGGTCACTCTGATAAGCTAAAGATCCCAACATGTGGGCAGCAGGGCAGGGGGGGATTCTGCCCCTCTGCCCCCCAGGTGAGACCCCACCTGCAGAGCTGCCTCCAGCTCGGGGGTCCCAGCACCGGAAGGAGCTGGAGCTGCTGGAGGAGCCCAGAGGAGGCCACGGAGCTGCTGCAAGGGCTGGAGCCCCTCAGCTCTGGAGCCAGGCTGGGAGAAATGGGGGCGTTTATGGGGAGAAGCTCTGGGGAGAGCTCAGAGCCCCTTGCAGGGCCTAAAGGGGCTCCAAGAGAGCTGAAGAGGGACTGGGGACAAAGCCTGGGGGGACAGGACACAGGGAATGGCTTCCACTGCCAGTCATTAGAGTTAGATGGGATATTGGGCAGGAATTGTTCCCTGTGAGGTTGGCAGGCCCTGGCACAGGGTGCCCAGAGCAGCTGTGGCTGCCCCTGCATCCCTGGAATGTCTAAGGCCAGGTTGGATGAAGCTTGGAGCAACCTGGTAAAAGGAAAGGGACAGGGGGTGGAACAAGATGAGCTTTAAGGTCCCTTCCCAACCCAAACCATGATGGAATTCTGAGACAAGCTGGGCTCAGAGGGGCTGAAGCCTTGCAGGTTGGAATCATTGCTTGTGATGGGAAGCAGAACAAAGTTTTGAGCCCTGAGTTTGCTGGGAAGGAGGAGGTGCTGAACACCTTTTGCTGGCTGTTTTGTGAGGAGAAATCTCACCCCAGCTAGGTTGCTCAGTCAGGTTTTGCACTGGCACCAGGGCTTGCCAAGCCCCTCTCCATGGGCAGGCTCTACTTAGGGCTGATTAATTTACCCACCTGAGTGCTACTCCTAATTGACTGAACCTACAACAAAACAACCCTGGGCTGATCAATAGAGGAATAATTTGGCAAATTGTGGCCATAAGTCATTCCTGATCGACGTGTTAATGAATAAACCAAACTAAATCAATTTTCTTTATTAAAACACATTTATTTCATCCAGTATTACTTTAGGCAGGTGGTGTGAGGAGGGGGATGGGGTCATTTGCCTACCACGAGCTGCTTGTGCTGAGATGTGATCAGGGAACTGCTGGGTCTGGTGTGTGATCCCAGACAGGCAGGTGGACTGAAGAGCATGTTCTGGGAAGATGCATGTCCAGCCAGGTGTTGGGGTGTTAATTAGCCTCATTAGTGCAATGTTTCTGTCTGCAAGGAGGAGGCAAATGATCCAGGTGACTGTGTTGCTGTCCTGTCACTGCTTTGTCACCCCTTGCTCACACTCCTGGGGTGTTCTTCCACCTTTGATACTTTTGATCCTCCAGCTCTGATATTTTGTGTGGGTGTCCCACTGCTCCCTTTCCCTCTGGGAGATCTCCCTCCTTGCTCCGTGTGTTTTGTTGCTGCCAGAGCTGAAATTGGTGCCTTGCCCTGTGCTCAGACCTTTTCCATGACCAAACACTGGTGGTTTTTCCTTGCAATTCAAAGCACGAAGGGGCTCTGATGTGTGTGTGAACATCTAAACTGTTGGGGAAGATGAAACAGGAAAGCCTTATCAATATGATTGCCTGGCAAAAGATTTTGAGAATATAGAAACTATAAGTGAGATTGAAATGAAAGCAAGCTTTGAGATACCTCAGTTACTGAACAACTGGAAAACAATGGTGTGGCTGGCTGAAGGTAATCCCCTTTTGATGGAACAACACCCTCTGCTTGCAGACAGCTCCAAGGGTCAGAGCAGACCCTACAGCTTGGCAGAAGGGGCCCAAAGAGGAGTTTTAGGGTTTAAAATGTAACACAGGATGGTAATGTAATGATTCTTATAGGCTGTAGGATTTGTATCTTGTGCTAGATTGGTTAGTGAGAATTAGAATATTCAACACAGAAGATTTATTGTATTGTAACGGGAACTTCGTTCTCTTAGCTCTTGTCTTTTACTCTCTTACCCCTTTTACTCTCTTACGCTTTTACTCTCTTACCCTCTCATCCTCTCTCCCCCTCTCTTCTCTCAGGCCTGCTCTGAGCTGTGGCTGGCAGCTCCCAGCAGGGCCCTGCACCCAGGCCCTTTGCAATAAACCCCAAGTTCCACGACCTGGCTGCAGAGATCTCTGGTCTCCGTCTGTCCCCACTGTCCTCCCCCCCGACGCTCTGACACCAAACTGCTCCCCTACAGTGAGCTAGAAAGCAATTTGCTACTCCCTCACCAAGAGGAGCAAGAGCAGGGCTGCTTTGTGCCCTGATTTACAGCCCTCTGACCAGGAGAAGAGCTGCTCTGGGTGATTTGCCTCTTGCTATGTGTGATAAGCACCTTGGAGAGCTGTGTGGGTGCCCCAAGTGCCTGCTCAGGGACCCCCATCTTTTTCTTATTTTTGACTAGTACAAATGAACAAATAACAGTGCAGCAATAAAAAGAGGGGATAAATAACCTGGTACTTTGCTCATGGAGCTGTGTGCAGCCGAGTGAAATGTGACACAGACACACGCTCAGAGAAGGTCAAGTTTTTAAATCTAAACTGGAGTTAAGTAAAATATTGGCCAACTAACTGGATTCCAAAGCTCATAAAATGTTGATAGTGCTGAATGTCAGCTGGAATATATCTCCTCATCTTTTAGACAGAGAGCTGGTGCTTTCCTTGATCTTCCTTTCCTGGGGAAATGTTCCTCTGGAGCAGAAGGGAGCCTGTCAAGTGGCTTGTTTTCCTCTGTGCTGGCAGGGCAGAGCTGGAGAGGTCGCTGGGGTTAAGAGCAGCAGCGAGAGCCAAGCTGGAAGCAGCCCTTGAGTGGCCGTGCTTTGCTTTCCTAAACTGAGCAGCAGGTTGGAAGGGCTGGGGAGGATCTCTGGGAGAGGAGCCCCGGGCTCAGACACTGCCTGGGCATCCTGCAGGTTGGAATGGCTGGGGAGGGTTGCAGTATGATTTCAGGGTTTACCTCATATAATATAAGTATACCTTATAAAGGTATACTTATATGAGATAATATTTATAAGTATATTTATAGTATATGAGGTTACATTTATAAGTATACCTTACAAAGGGGTCCCTCCCTTTATAATTCCCTGCCAGGTATGTCAGTCACCTCTCCTTTCCCCTCCCTGACCCCTCCCAGCACTGTCTGTCAGTCCTGGCATTCCAGAGGGGCACTGAGTGATTGGCAGATTCAAAGGATGCCCTCTACCCCCGGGGGGCATTGGGCCATCCAGGTGTCCTTTGTCCCTTTGTCCCTCCCCTCCTGTACCTGCTTGGTGGCTCCCTGCCCCTTCCCTGCCCCTCTCCCGGGGTTCAAAGGAGCAGCAACCACGGGGTCAGGGAGTTCTGTGGGAGCTGGTGCTGCATTCAGAGGCCTGTGGGCCAGAATAAAGCTCTGGATCCAAACCCTCCATCAGAACCGACTCCTTTCCTTCACCATCGCCTTAAAGCTTCTCCACAGAGGGAAACCTGAGGAGCAGCCCCTGTTATGGGGGGAAGCTCCATCCCAGAGCCACCAGAGCTCCTGCAGGCCTGGACTTGTCCCCACGGGCCCAGCTGCAGCACCCAGCCAGCCAACAGTGTCTGTGGGGTGAAACACCACACACCAGCCAGCCCAAAGTGTCTGTGGGGTGAAACACCACACACCCAGCCAGCCAAAAGTGTCTGTGGGGTGAAACACCACACACCCAGCCAGCCAAAAGTGTCTGTGGGGTGAAACACCACACACCCAGCCAGCCAAAAGTGTCTGTGGGGTGAAACACCACACACCCAGCCAGCCAAAAGTGTCTGTTGGGTGAAACACCACACACCCAGCCAGCCAAAAGTGTCTCTGGGGTGAAACACCACAGTGCTGCTGTTTGGTTCAGCAGCAGGACCAGACAAGCTCAGGCACATCCCATACACAATATCGGTGATATTCCAATAGGGAAGGATGTTTGGGAGGGAAGCCCCGGGCTCAGATCCTGCCTGGACATTTCCTGCTGCAAGGAGGGTTTGTTGTCCTGTGCTCCTGCAATACAGGACAGCATCCCGGCAGTTCAGGTCTTGGAATTTGCCTGGCAGGGACTCTCTGTGAGGATGGATGCTGTTCCATGTGAGATTTCCCACTGGATCTGCCACAGCTGAATCTCAGAAAGGTTTGGGTTAGGAGGGACATTAAAACCCATCTTGTCTCACCCTGTGCCATGGGCAGGGACACCTTCCACTATCCCAGGGTGCTCCAAGCTTCATCCAACCTGGCCTTGGACACTTCCAGGGGTGGGGCAGCCACAGCTGCTCTGGACACCCTGTGCCAGGGTCTCTCCACACCCACAGGGAAATAATTCCTTCCCGATATCCCATCTAGCCCTGATGTCTGGCAGTGGGAGGCCATTCCCCCTGGTGCTGTCCCTCCATCCCTTGTCCAATGTTGCTCTGTTTTTTAAGATTTTCTAAGCCTTTTGATGCTGACATTCTTGTAGTGAACTTTCTCACACACTTTCTGTAAATAACTCATTGTTTTGCATTCCTTTATAGAAGAGGAGAAATTTGATGGACTGTTGGTTTGTCCAGCGTCATTGGAGAGGTGGCACTGTCAGCCTCCAATCCACTGTCCCTCTTAAAAAACTATAAATGTTGGAGTCAGAAAACGAACTTCCCTTTTTCTTCACCTTGAGAACAGCGGCGTGCGCTTGTGTTCTTTCGTGTCCTATAGCGACAGTCCAAGGTTTCTCTCCAGCTCTCTTGAAGCCCCTTTAGGTATGGGGAAGGTGTTATAAAATAAATAACAAACTCAAGGGTTTAGATTGAGGAAGAAACAGCTTGCACTGCCCCTTTTCCAGACTGGCATTGCCCAGCAGCTCCCAGGGCAGGGCAGGATTGATGCAAGGGTCTCCTTGAGCCAGGTCTCATAAGCTCTTGGAGATGCATATCACACCTGAGATAGCTCAGCCGCCTCAGATGGCATAAAATCAGCAGGATGGCTTCCGTGGCAGTGTTGGAAACAAAAAGTTTTAATAAAAGGCAAAATAACAAAGCTCTCTACAGAGAAAAACCGAGCCAGGGCAAGAGGTTCTTGCTCCTGGTAAAACACCCCACAAAAGCCATTAGTTTCTTTGTTCTCTTCTTTTTCCAGTGAATTGCTTAGGTGGGACTTTTTGGCTTCTGTCCAATTAGCTATCCTTAAGTTTGAGGTGAAGTCCCCAAGGTCCTATGAGGTGTCTTTTTATCTAACTGAGGAGAGAAACTTCTGGGCTTTTTTCCTTTTTAAGGAGACAAAGGATAATTTTGTCACTCCATCAACAAGGGGCACATTCCTAGCCAGGATGGCACCCAGGGGCTCACTTGGCTGCCACAGACCTCAAACCACAGAGCCCACAAAGCTTCGGGCTGGGGCCTGAACCGAGCTGCTCCTGCAGCACAGAAAACAGCAGTGCTACCACAAAGGGGTGTTGCTGTGAAAAACGCCAGTCACTTGTTTTTAAAATTTTAAAAGTTTAATAGTAATGAAATGGTTATAAAAATAGTAATATGATTAGAGTAATAATAGTTTGGACAATTTGGATTAGGACAATATGAGACAATAAAAACAAAGAGTTATGAATGTCCGGGTACCTTTTCTGGGCAAAATAAGCCCAAAAAAGGACCCATGTTAACAGAGGATTAACCCTTAAAAACAACAGCCTGTTGCATATTCATGCACCTCATACATGATGCATAAATTCCATTCAAACACAGGATTCTGTCTGGTCAGTGTCAGCTTCTTCCTCTTCTTCAGGGCTGAGCAAGGTGGGAAGAAGTTAGTTTCTTCTGATAATGGGGCAATAATTTTTTTTTTCTCTGAAAGATTTAGGTGTCCCGTGGCTACTATCTGGTGCAAGTACCTCATTCCTTTCTTAAAAAAATATCCCACATACATAGGTCCTATTTTAACTCCAAAAGTTACCTTTTAACTACAAAACTACATTTACCACATTATTAAAATGTTAATACAGCACTACTGATCAATACAACATGATACAAATAGTAAATATCTGTGTAGAGCCATAAAATATGCACTTTTCACATTGGGAAGACAAGCCAGTTAATGTTTGTGCCATGCTTTGAAAAGGGGAGGCTTTTGAAGTGGGGATTTGGTTCTTTGCTTTCCTTTTTCCTTTGTTCCCGTCAGCGCTCTGTGAGGAGCGCGGCTCAGCGCCGTGCTGGTACCAGGGTTTGATGGCCTCCTGCTCCCTGGGAGAATTACCTCCCCTCTCCGTGGCTTCACTTCAAGGCAGCCTCTTCAATTGGTATTCTCTGTATGGCATTTGTCTTGTACATAGTGCATTTTTATTCAAATAATGGTATCGATCGCGGGAAAAGTAATGGGGAAAATAAATGGAAACAAATAAACACAGAAGATTTGTGCTGAACTTCTTCAAGGTCTGGCCCCGAAAGTCAAGGAAGCGTCTGTGTTCTCTGTAGGGTGATGCAGCTCCTCTGGCAGCCTGGAAGTTGAAGATGATTATGGCAGTGGGAGGGGTTTAAATATACAAATAGTTCTTCCCTGGCAGGGTGGGCAGGCCCTGGCACAGGGTGCCCAGAGAAGCTGTGGCTGCCCCATCCCTGGAAGCAGCCAAGGCCAGTCTGAATGGGGCTTGGAGCAGCCCAGGACAGTGGAAGGTGGGACAGACATGACCTTTAAGGTCCTGTCCAGCCCAAACCACCCTGGGATTCTGTTGTTGGGCTGGAACCTGCTTGTGGATACTGATCACAACCACCTCCTGTGGAGGTAACTGGCAAATATGCCTGGAAATTTGTGTATTGCACCAGCTCAGCTCGTGGAAAGGCCGTGGAAGGCTGCATTGCTCCTTCTTCCCTAGAAATGACATTTCGCTGCTGTTTCTTGCTCCTTTGAAAACTTTGTGGTGGGGACAGAATCTCCTTTTTTATTAGAGATATTTTCAGGCCTTTTGATTGATATGAAGGCAGAAGGCATTGCCTGATGCTATTGGAAGGACTTTAATTTTCAACTTGCTTGTGGTTTTGATCTTTTATTGTTTTGTTTTGTTGTTGTTGTTGTTTTTTTTTTAAACTAGCCTGAGAGAGGGAGAGTGTTTAATGATGAGTTGCTTACACAGTTCTCTGTCCTCACACCCAAAGGACAGGAATTCCTTTCTCATTCTGTGCTCCACCCTGTTCCCCACCGTTGGGAACTGTCCTCTCCATATCAGATGTGGCCTTCAGGTGGTCCAGGTGGTCATTTTTCCTTGAGTGGCTCCTGCAGGGATTTGGGAGTGACAGAGTGTGCTGTGGGAGCTGGCCGGTTCCAGCTGACAAGATAATGAACTACTAAATAAAGCATGGGAGAAAGGGAAATCTGTGATAAATCCACCTCTCATGTGCCGCAGAGGAGACGGATAAACTCCCTCTCCTCTCCTGACAGAGGGATTTGTCTCTTCTGTGGCTGCTGCTGGAGATGTGGTGGGGATGCTGCTCCATCCCTGCCCTCCTCCACCACTGTGGACAGACAGACAGACAGGCAGACAGACAGACAGAGGGGTGATGCATTGTGTCCTCCTGGGAGGCTGGGGACAGCTGGGGATGTGTCCCCATGCCCCTTTGTAGGGAAATGTGTCTCTAAATGCTGGTAAATGACTGGTAACCAGCAAGGATTAATGCAGGGGCCATGGGTGTTGTCCCTCTGCTCTGGGATGGGAGGGTCCTTCCCCCTCCCCTCATTGCATTCCAGCTCGAGGCCACTAACTGCAACCCTGTGACCGTGTTTGCAGGGGTCCCAGGATGAGGGAAGAGACGAGGATCTGACTCCATGTTTCAGAAGGCTTGATTGATTATTTTATGATATATATTATATTAAAACTATCCTAAAGAATAGGAGAAAGGATCTCATCAGAAGGCTGGCTAAGAATAGAAAAAGAAGGAATGATAACAAAGACTTGTGGCTCGGATAGAGAGTCTGAGCCAGCTGGGCTGTGATTGGCCATTAATTAGAAACAACCACATGAGACCAATCACAGATGCACCTGTTGCATTCCACAGCAGCAGATAACCATTGTTTACATTTTGTTCCTGAGGCCTCTCAGCTTCTCAGGAGAAAAATCCTAAGGAAAGGATTTTTCATAAAATGTGTATGTAACACAATTCCAACCCCAACTCCCAAATCCAGACCCTTCTTCCTGCTCCCTCCATGGGGATGAGGTTTAGCTTCTCTCTGAGATCAGTGGAAGGGTCCTGCTGGGTTGGAGCAGCGTTGGAGGGGGAGAGCTGGGGCTTTGGGGTGCAGATTGCTCACCACTCTGGCTGTGCTGGCAGTGCACTAATGGAGAGGCAGGGAAGGAGTTGAGGTGTGTCAGAAAAGCACTTTAATGTGCGGGTCAAGGGCTGGAATAACGTGGAGGTGACGGGCCAGCGATGGGATGTGTCACTGGAGCCCAGCAGCCCCAGCACAGAGCCATTAGGGATGTTCTCCAAAGCGTGACAGAGCCGGCCTGGGGTCAGGCTGCCTCTCAGCCTTGCCCAGCAGCTCGGAAGGAGTTGGCTCATTCTTTCCAGTGCACTCCCTCTCCCAACTCTTTTTTCCATGTTTGATTAATAAATCATGCAGTTTGCCCAAGACTCCCTCCGTCCCCACCCAAATACAAACATTCCCCGTCACCACCACCTTGCGCCTGGCAGAGCTGCTCCCTCTGACAATCAATTACCCTCCGGAGATGAAATTATTGTTTAATGGCTTTTGGAACAGGCTCCTGCTCTGACATTCATCACAATCAATAATGCATCAGCGGGGACAAAAGAAATTACCTGCCTCCTGCTAAGTGAAAGAGTCCATTTGTATTCCACACGGCCCCTTCACGCCCACTGAGCCGGCAGCCGCAGGTGGATCGTGCTGGCGGCACCGAGGGCAGCTGGCTCTGCCTGAGCCCTGCAAAAGTTGGCTGCAACTTCATCACTGGTGCTGCTTCTTGTTGCATTCTGATTTCAGGGTTTACCTCAGAACCCCGGGTCCCTCCCTTTATAATTCCCTGCCAGGTGTGTCAGTCACCTCTCCTTTCCCCTCCCTGACCCCTCCCAGCACTGTCTGTCAGTCCTGGAATTCCAGAAGGGCACTGAGTGATTGGCAGATTCAAAGGATGCCCTCTACCCCCGGGGGGCATTGGGCCATCCAGGTGTCCTTTGTCCCTTTGTCCCTCCCCTCCTGTACCTGCTTGGTGGCTCCCTGCCCCTTCCCTGCCCCTCTGCCCGGGGTTCAAAGGAGCAGCAACCACGGGGTCAGGGAGTTCTGTTGGAGCTGGTGCTGCATTCAGAGGCCTGTGGGCCAGAATAAAGCTCTGGATCCAAACCCTCCATCAGAACCGACTCCTTTCCTTCACCATCGCCTTAAAGCTTCTCCACAGAGGGAAACCTGAGGAGCAGCCCCTGTTATGGGGGGAAGCTCCATCCCACCACCACCAGAGCTCCTGCAGGCCTGGACTTGTCCCCACGGGCCCAGCTGCAGCACCCAGCCAGCCAAAGTGTCTGTGGGGTGAAACACCACACACCCAGCCAGCCAAAAGTGTCTGTGGGGTGAAACACCACACACCCAGCCAGCCAAAAGTGTCTGTGGGGTGAAACACCACACACCCAGCCAGCCAAAAGTGTCTGTGGGGTGAAACACCACACATCCCACAGCCAAAAGTGTCTGTGGGGTGAAACACCACACACCCAGCCAGCCCAAAGTGTCTGTGGGGTGAAACACCACAGTGCCGCTGTTTGGTTCAGCAGCAGGGCCAGACAAGCCAAGGCACATTCTGTCTGCAATATTGGTGATATTCCAATAGCTTCTAGCAGGGCTGTGTGAGAGACAGGAGTAGGGGATGGAAGTTGCTCTGGGGTGGGGTGTGCTGGTGGGGTTTGTGATGGGGTTTCCTTAGGGTAAGGTTAAGGTTCAGGCTGTGTCTTGCTGGAAATAGATCTGGGATGGGAATCCTGGTGGCTGGAGGGTATCAGGGGTGTGGAGTTAATGTGGTGAGGCTGGGAGGGGCTGTGGAGGCGCTGGGATGGCTGGAGGGGTGGCTGGGATTGTGATGAGGGATCTAATGATGCCTCAGGTTTTAGCTTTTCTATTTTTCAGATTCTGCACTGCTTTAGTCTGTGAGTCTGAGCTTCATATCAGGGGATGGTGAGCTCTGTGCACAGAGCAGGGAGACAAAACAATTCCTGCGCCAGCTGGGCACCAAGGACAAATGATCCAAATCTCAGCCCAGGAGCACAAACACCGTGGGCTGGAGAGAGAAAAACAAGCAGGGTGGGACTGCAGGGGCTAAAGCTGGAATGGGACAATGAACTGCAAGATGCAAATGGAGCAGAACTGATCAAAGGGAGAGACCCCGTGAGCGGTCGTGCATTTTGGGACCATTTTGGTTCACCTTGGGTTCATTTTAGGACCATTTTGGGTTCATTTTGGGACCATTTTGGTTCATCTTGGGTTCATTTTGTGACCATTTTGGTTCACCTTGGGTGCAGCCCTGGCTGGGCTCTTGTGCTGCCCAAGGTGCATCCATGGAGGCCTTTAATAAATCCCTGCTTTATTCTTTAACTCCTCCAGCCTCTGTTCTAGATCAGCCTTCCCAAGGCATCAGAAGGGATGAGGCAGGTATCCCTGGCCATCATTATCCCCTGCAGGGATCCCTGCTCTCCCTGCTCTCCCTGCCCTCCCTGCCTGTCCTTTGGTCCTTGATGTTAGGAAGCTGCTTTGGTCTTTACCCAAAGCCCAGAGGACAGATCCTCCTCTGAGGGGTGGCTCTGGTCTATCCAGCTGCTCTCAGGGCTGGGCTGTGCCATCAGTGTGTCCCTGGGCAGGGACGGGCAGGATCGATGCAGCCACGGTGTGAGCAACGTGTCCCTTGATGTCCCTGCAGCTTCCCAATGATCCCAGGGAGGAATCCTGGATCTGGCATGTGAAACTGCAGCCTTAGGGAGCAGGGCTGTGTCCCAGCAATCCCAAAAAAACCCAGTTGTTGCAGCAAGCTGTGTGCAGGGAATGCTTTGTGTTTTCTGCCTCTAAATAATCAGCTAAAAAGCTGATTACTTATAATAATTTATAAATAAATTCATATAAATTTAATTATAGAAATGATTATAATAATTTTAGCTGATTATTATAAATTATTGGTTTTAGCTGATTATTATTAATTATTTATAATAATCAGCTAAAGCCCCAAATATTCACTAGGCAGTGGATGACCCTGGTGCTGCTTCCTTGAAGGTGACTTTTGAGGTATATCATTCTCCCAGAGGATGCCATGGCTGTGCCTGGGAGGCTCTCAGGGTGATCAGGCAGCATTATTTTATTTTAAACATCCATCCCAATTAGCGATGAACATATCAGCTCAGTGCCCTGAGCACCTCTTGCTTTAGAGCCACTTGATCCCTGTTGTTTTCCCAGCTCAGCTGCTGCTTTCTCCTCAGTGTAATTGTGGGAGTCAGGATCAAGGTGCTGATGGATCAGCTGGGATCAAATGTTCTGAGCAGGCGGGTCCTTGTTCCTGCTCTGAGCAAGGTGAGTCCCTGCTGCAGAATTCTTAGAGGCAGGAAAAAACCCCAAATTCCCTAATTTGTTCCTTTACTGCTTGAAAAAGAAATAATAGATAATAAATAATAAATATCTTTGATAGGGAACCTGTTTTCACAAACAGATGGGATATTGGGAAGGAAGGAAGACTCTGGGAATCTGGCAGCCCCTGGGGCTTCCCAGGACATAGCTGGCTCCCACTGGGACATGGTGAGTGACCAAAAGCACTGAAGGCATCAATGTGCCCAGTCTGGCTCCTCGTGGGGCTCATTCCTGCTGTTTTATTGCCTTTGGCACCAGAGGGACGAGCCCTGAAGGGCTTTGTGTGCAGCACTGGGGTCCTGAGTGACTCCACAGCTCTGCTAGGCACCACAAACTGGGCCAAGGAGGAGCTTTTCTGTGGTGTGGGATGTTCAGCCTGGAGAAGACAGGGCTGGAGGGAGAGCTCAGAGCCCTTCCAGGGCCTAAAGGGGTTCCAGGGAGCTGGAGAGGGACTGGGGACAAGGCATGGAGGGACAGGACACAGGGAATGGCTCCCACTGCCAGAGGGCAGGGATGGATGGGATATTGGGAAGGAATTTTTCCCTGTGGGGGTGCTGAAGCCCTGGCACAGGGTGCCCAGAGCAGCTGTGGCTGCCCCTGGATCCCTGGCTGGATTGTCCCCTGGCCAGAATGGAAAACAAGGGAAGGGAGGAGAAGCCTCTGTGCTCCCTGTGCATTAGGCAGTCAGCAGGGAAAGTCCTTTACTTCACACAGGGTGAATTTGAACCTGGCCAGGGAGAGGAAATCCCTGGATTCCCCCGCACAGGTGTGTTTTATATGGATACACAGCCCTCAGCTGACCCTGCAGGGCAGCACCAGCGCTCCTCCTGAACCTCACCTGCCTCGTGCTGCTCCTGCTGGTTGTTCCTTCAGCCTGGAGCTCCTGCAGACTTGTGTGTCCAGGCAGCTGAAACTCAAAGATCCCAACCCTCCCACATCTCTTTTGGAGTGCAAATCTGGTGAGGAGTGGCTGAGGGAGCTGGGGGGCTCAGGCTGGAGAAGAGGGGGCTCAGAGGGACCTCCTCCCTCTCTGGAATCAGGTGGGGGTCAGGTTTTGCTCCCAGGTAACAGTGACAGGATGAAAGAAAATTGCCTCAATTGCACCAGGGGGGTTTAGCTTGGATATTGGGAATATTTCTTCATGGAAAGGGTTGTTAAACACTGGAAAAGGCTGCCCACGGTGGCAGGGGAGTCCCATACCTGGAGGGATTTAAAATCTGTGTGGATGTGGCACCTGGGGACAAGGGTCAGTGGTGGGCTGGGCAGTGCTGGGGGAATGGCTGGACCTGATTTTACAGAATTTAATGATCCTGTGGTGCTCCCCCTGTGTAAAATAATGCACCTTTGTCCGGCCATCCCCCAGGCTGAGGCTCCTGCACCTGCCCAGACTTTGCCCAAAGCCCCATTGATCCCCTGGGTGATGAAGCTGTTGAATCAGCACTGCTGTATTTGTTGTGTGGAGCTGTCATTTTTCTCCCAAGATCTTAAAAGGATTTTTAACTGTCAGCTCCATCCCGCATCTTTGCTGCTAATAATCAATATTGATTTTCCTGTAATCCCGTCCATCTCCATGCCATGCCTTATTTGCTGGAAGATTAGAATCTCCATGAGCTTATAAAATAGAGCACAGGTTTTCCTCATGTCCCTGCACGTGTGCATATGCAGAAAACACCCTGGGAAGATGATTATCTGCTGAGGAAAAAAAAAAAAAATTAAAAAAAAATTGGAGTCATGCTCTGCAGCTGCGACAAATATTCATTTTGGTCATTTTGCTCTGCATTAATATGTGGAGAGAGATCCCCTGCAACTGGGATGCTGCTGTCATTTTCTTGTACTTTTTATCCTGTCCAGGGAAGATTTTGGCTGCTAGAATTCAAGCTGGGCTTCGTAAAGGCTTTTAAAACAGATTTTCCCTCCGTGAAGGGGCTGAGTTTCCCAATTATCATCCCCAACATTAATTCCTGCTGCAAGTTTGTGTCTCTAAGGGATTTTTTTTTTTTTCAGTGGGAAGTGGTGTGTTGTTGTTAGAAACCATGAAACTGGTTTTACTGGTTGGCTTTAATCCCTCAATGCCTTGGGGTTGGCCAAGAATCCAATTGTTGTGCTGAACAATGAACACAAGACATAAACTTTACCCTAAATATGTGGCTGATATTTCCTGCATGGCATCACCTGCCTAAGCAATAAGGGATATTCCTGCACTGGGTGTGTTTCTCGTTTTAGTGGGGCAGAGTATTGTAGGATTTGACTGCAGACAAGCTCCTGTTTCCTAAGCAAGAAAAGATTTTCTACAAAGAGTCTCAGCAGAGATAACATGAAAACAAAAGGTGATTGAATGTGACTGAAAATGGGCTTGAGAAATATAGGGTTTTACCAAAACTGTTGGAGGAAAAAGTCGATTTTCCCATTTTTGACAGAGGCCTGCCAGATAAGATGCTTCAAATCGGCTTATTGAATTATAAACCACCGACATTTTGAAGCAGAACACTTTGCTTTGAAGTGAAATGCTGAGATTTTTCATTCTGACATCTCCCAATTGATGTTTTTGGTAACTTTCTGCACACCTGGTAAAAGTGAGATTGGGGGGAGAAAGTTCAAGGCATTAAAATACTGAATTGCTGAAGGGGTAAAAAAAATACCTTTTTGTAGATAATTCTCATTAAAACCAATGTGGTCAGCTTTCACTTCATCTATTCCTATTTATGATCCAAATGCCCAGTACCTTGTTTTTTGGGGGATTATTTGTACTCAGTGTGGCAAAGATCCCTTTGTGTTTTGCATCTCTGACCTATTGGGGAGGGCTTTCTTCAATATGATGCTTTTTGTTCCATTCCACTCAAAACTTCAGGATTATTGAAATGAGCTCCCCGGGAGGGGAGGTTTCAATAGATGGTTCCAAAATATAAATATATATTTAAAAATTTATTTTAAAACATATATATAAATATATAAATATATAAATATATAAATATATAAATATATAAATATATAAATAAATATATATATATATTTATTTAGCTGTTATAAATAAATATTGTCTCCTTCTGGGCTTGCTGAGAGTAGGATTTCTAGGAGAAATCTTGATATATTTATTTTTTATTCCACACGATTCAGTTTGGATAATAAAGTTGCTGTTCTTGCTGGAAATAACTGCTGCAGTTGAGACAGGGACACCTTCCAGTAGACCAGGTTGCTCCAAGCCCTTTCCAACCTGGATTTGTTTGGATTTTATCCACATTGCCTCTGCTATGAATTCTTGGCTATGGGATGGGGTTTGTCTCCCCACTTTTGCATCCTAAAGAGGGGAATGTGCATGGAGAGAAAGCTGGAGGGCTGTAATATGCACCAAAATGTGCCTTATAAAATAAATATAAAAGAATAAATAAAGCTAAGGAGGGAAGGAAAACGAAACATCAAAAGAAATGAAACGGCAGCAAAAGCCAAAGTGAAGCTCTGCTTCTGAAGCACCTTTTGTGGCTCTCCCTGCACATCCCTGCTTGGATTTCCTCTTGGTTTGGGGCTGCAGGAGGGGGCAGAAAGCTGTGGCTGAGCAAAGCTGAGCCAAGGATGCTTCGTATGGTAATAACCCCTCCTGAGAGTCCTCACATGAAAGCCCTGCCCCTGGCACTGCTGATTAGACAGCTCTAATTGTCTGCCATGCCTGGAATACTGGAGCAGGGAGAAACCCAGATCCTGTTTGCTGAGCCTGCCAAGCTCCTAAAATCAACCCCTGGTGCTTTTGGGAGGGAAGAGGGGGGTACAGAGAGCCACAGGTGGAGAGGAGGATGGGCTGCGGGTGATGCTGAGGATCCTCCCAGCCTGGTGCCTGCAGGGAAAGGATTTCTGCTTGGGTTGGTTTTGGGAAAAGCCTCAGCTTTAGCTGCATGTGCTCAATAAAGCTTTTAGTTCAATACCTCTTAATGCTGAGCCTCAGTGTATTAACTCAGGACTTCCCTGGGCTCGGGGTATAAACATACAGGAGCTCTTCCTACAAGGAAAATCATGTGATAAAAGTGGGAGATAGTGGGAGATACCTTATCTTCTTCTGGATATTGTGTAGGGAAGCTGCCTCTTTGCTCCAGCTTAAATCTTGGACCTTTTATGGTCCCTAAAAACAGCATAAACCAGAAAGGTTTGGGTTGGAAGGGACCTTAAAGTTCTCCTTCCACCCCTGCCATGGGCAGGAACACCTTCCACGAGCCCAGGCTGCTCCAAGCCCCATCCTGAGGGCTCCTCACTGCCAGAGTCTGTTTGCAGCACTCAGCTCCTCACCACAAATATTTCAGCCAAGTGTTGCTCTCACGTCGCGTGCATTTGCAAAGGAGCAATTTATCAGAGTGATTTTTACTCTCATTAAGGCAAATTAAGCCCACAAAGCTGGCAATGGATGTGGAGAGAGGTGGAAAAAAATGGATAAAAATTGGTGTTCATGAAATATTTATTAAAAACAGCCATTGTAATAAATATTTGAAACCTGGTTATTAATGTTAAATCATATCAACGTCAAGCGTGTGTTTCACATGGTCTGTTCTGCTAATTGGGTGCAGGCGTTGGCAGACCCGTGGTGCCATGAGGTTAGCTGGCACCAGGACCAGAGGAAAAGCCTAAAATGCAGGAGCTGGAAATAAACTGATTTAAAAAATAAATATTAAATAAAGTGGAGGAAGAGCAAGTGCAAGGGCTTGCCATGAGCTCGTGCTCTCGTGTCCCCTGATCATAACCTGAGTGCCTCCTCCTAAAAGCTGATGATTATTTTCCAATATGGAATGAGCTCCCTGGCCTGTCAATGGGGCAAGGTAATGATCCAGAGGAGGAGGGAAATAAGGGCTCCTGCTCCAAACCACACGCTGCAAAGCGAGGAAATAAATCTTTAAGCTGGGATAATAGCACAGGCAGTAAAATCAATATTGATTATTAGGAGAGAGGGGGGCAGGAGGCTGTAAAACTGCCTGTGAGGCAAAGGGAAGGGTTTTGTGCAGAGAGAGCAGCTGGGTAAGGGAGGACAGGCAGGTGGGGGTGAGGGAAGGATTTTCCTGGGGCACGCAGGGCTTGGCTCTTCACTGGCATCTTTGCCATGCTGCAGGAGTCTGTTTCCTGGTTCAGGGCAAATCTGGGAGATGGAAGGATGTAAAGGATGTAAAGGATGAGAGTGAGGAGAAGGAGGGGCTGTGTTTGATCCAGGAGGTTCACAGTGGGTTTGGGATATCCCCATTTCCCCAGTGTTAACCCTTGGACAGAGACAGGAATCAGGTGAGGATTTCAGAGGGAAATCTCAAACATTTACCTGGTTTTCTTGGTTTGTCTGGGAAAAATCGGTCTAAAAATGAAAAAAAACCACCCTCCATTATTAATGGAAGCAGTCTTTGGTTCTCTCCGTTATTAATGGAAGCAGTCTTTGGTTCAACTGACCTTTTGTTTGAAACATTGCTTTTGCCTTTTCCAACAATTGGAAAGGATAAAAGCTTGAGAGGGAAGCAAAGCACTTGGTAAAATCCCAAACCTGATTCCCCTCTTCTTGCAATGGATGTGAATGTACTGCCTTGAAGGGGTGGGGTAGAGATAAGGGCAAAGCTGCTCCTCCCTTACTATAAGGATTTTGGTGAGTGAAACCCCATGCCTCAGTTTCCCTGCCTTGGAGGTACTTATTGAACTCCTAATTATTCCGACACTGGTGCTAATTATTTCACGTGTAATTATTCAGAGAGCGTGGGAGCACAGAGCAGGCAGGATGGGCACTCTGGAGCTGCAGGAATGAAGCTGCTGCCTCCACATCCTGTATCCTCCTGCCCCAGATTGCAAGGCAAGATGTATTCTATTTACATCTGTATGGCAGATTATCTTTTGCCAGGTGGGCAGTTTGCCTTATCTCTCTCTGAGTGATCACACCCACTCCTCCCTCGGGAGGGGACACCTGCTGATAACAGCTATTGAATGTCCCTGCATGGCTGATAAGAACTGCAGCATCCCATTGGGAGATGTGAGCCCAGAGGGAGGAGCCAAGCATTCCTACCCGGATATAATCTGGAGATTCTGGAACACCAGCCAAGCATTCCTACCCGGATATAATCTGAGATTCTGGAACACCAGCCAAGCATTCCTACCTGGATACAATCTGGAGATTCTGGAACACCAGCACAGCTTCTCTACTGGATTTCCCAGAGGAACAGCAGCTGCCTCCTCTTCCACTGGATCTTCAGAGGCAGAGACTGCACCTTTCTCCAGGATCCCTGCTCCAGCAGAACCACCCCTGACACTGCAGGAGGGCTGAGCCACAATTCCAATGGGACTGCTGCCAGCACCCTGACCCACAGGGTGTCAGGTTGGGTTCTGACTCTGTCAGTGTTGTTTTAGTTTACTGCATTGTTTATTTTATCCTTTTATTTTCTTCCCTATTTCCTGTTATTTCCTGCTCCCATATTTTTTTGCCTGAGAGCCCCTTAATTTAAAATTTATAGGAATTCATAGCAGGGGAGGTTCACATTCTCCATTTCAGGGGAGGCTCCTGCCTTCCTTAGCAGACACCTGGCTTTCCAAACCAAGACATCTCATCCCTCACGGGCTCTGGACTGCAGAGGGTGGATCCCACTGATGGATCAGCTCAGCTCAGCCTCCTCCTGACAGAGGTGGGACCTGTGGTGCCTCTGCTCCATCCAGCCCACTCTAAACACACATTTAGGGATGCTAGCCCTCCACTCTGAGCAGCAGTGGCATTTTATAAAAATATTGGAAGCAAACAAATAAATAAATGGTAATTTAATCGTGGACCCAACCCAGCCTCCCATAAAAGCTGGTGCAGACCAGATTTACAGCACCGTGCTGAGATGCTTTTATGTGAAACAGAGCTTCAGAGGAGAAGCCATCTATCAGGCAAGGAGCCCAAGTGAATGAGATTTAAAAGGCAGCTTCCTTTTGTTCCCTAATAGTTTGAACAATTCGGTGTGAAAGTGGAGGAGGCGGGAAGGGGGAAATCAGGAGGTGTTAGGGATGACATTCATAATGGCAACACCGTGCACCTATTTTGGTAATAGGCTTTAAACTTCTAAGAAGGTGAATCCTCTTATTTCCAGTGTTTATTTTCTCCTTTGCTGTAAATTTATCAGTCGGGGTCGAGTCTGCTGCAAGCTGTGAGGAGCCTGATGGGAAACGAAAGCCCTGGGTCCTTGTTAGTGCAGGGAACCTGTAATTTCCCAGCTTTCAAACCCTCCTGGGTTAATCTGAGTTTGCTTTTTAAACTTAGTCATCACTGCCTGGTGAGCATGGGCACTTCTGCTCCTTGGCATTCTTGCTCCTAGAATCCCTGCTCTCCTGTTCCCTGGAATCCCTGCTCTCCTTCTCCCTGGAGTCCCTGCTCCCCTGTTCCCTGGAATCCCTGCTTTTCTGCTTCCTGGAATCCTTGCTCTCCTTCACCCTGCAGTTCCTGCTCCCCCGTTCCCTGGAATTCCTGCTCCCCTATTCCCTGCAGTCCCTGCTCCCATTCCCTGGAATCTCTGCTCTCCTCTTCCCTGGAATCCCTGCTCCCCTGCTCTCCTGCCCCCCCTGCTCCCTGCTCTCTCCTCCCTGTGCCTGGCAGGTGAGATCCCTTGGCTGAGGGTGTCTGGCACACCAAGGCTGGGCTCAGCATCCCCCCAACTCCTACATTTACCACTAAAATCTCCTCTTCCTGCTTTAACCTGGGAATTAAAGTTCTCTCATCTAAATACAAAACATTTCTCCCCAGACTATTTCACTGCCTCATTTTTGTCCTGAGGTTGGGGCAGTGCTGATCCCCTTTTTCCTGAAGCCACCATTTCCCCTTTCCACACATGCAAAGGGGATTTCCAATGCCATTTGCAGTTGCTTTTTCCTCCCAAGAAGTGCAGGCCAGCAATTCCAGCCTGCCAAAGAGAGGGAAAAAAAAATCCTCAGCTTTAATCTTTGTGAAGGGAGAGCAGGTGAGGGAACAAAGGAATGGGAAAGCAAGGAAAGAAAAGGGTGGACAAGAGGCTGTGGAGGGAAGCTGGTGTGTGGAGAGATCAGATGGAAAAGGCAGATTTCGTGGGCAGAGATGTGAGGAGGAGGACAAAGGGCTGAAGGCAGACACTGATGGTGTGTGGGGAGGCAAAGCCTCAAGCAGGATCCTCCTGCTGGGATCTCTCATTTTGGGGGAGCTCTGTCCCACCCACACGGGCATTGCCTCCCCAGCTCCTCCCCAGCACTGACAGGAGCCAAACCCTGTGGGCATGGCTGCCTCTGAGCTCTGGTGACTCCCAGAGTGTCATTCCTAAAATCCCTGGGATAAAGCTGGAGTTATTTATTCCACATTCCCTGGCCGAGCCGAAGAAAGGAGTGGGGAAATTGATGTCCTGGCATTCCTACTGGGAAGTTGTGGGTCCTGAGACCTTGTTATCTTCATCTCTGCTGTGGTGGGAACATCTTGTGTCACCCTGTTTTTTTACGTTTTTCTAAGCCTTCTGAGGTTTATGTTCTTGTAACGAACTTTCTCACACACTTTCTGCAAATAACTTATTGCTTTGCATTCTTTTATGGAGGAGGAGAAAGTTGATGAGCTGTTGGTTTGTCCAGTGTCATTGGAGAGGTGGCACTTTCACCCTCCAATCCACTATCACTTTTGGAAACCTATAAATGTTAGATTCAGAAAATAAACTTCCCTTTTATCACCTTGAGAGCAGTGATGTGTGCATATTGTTTCGTGTCCTATGGTGACAATCTTGCATTGCCCTCAGCCCTCAGCATGGTCCTGCAGAGCTGCTCCCTCTCATCCCTTCTTCCACAGACCTGTCCAAGGAAAAGGAAACATCATTCCCATGAGCCTCTCCCCAGGGAAAGGATGGGAAAACCAAAACAAGCCTGGATGTGGCACTGGGTGCCAGGGTTTAGTTGAGGTGTTGGAGCTGGGTTGGACTCAATGGTCTTGAAGGTCTCTTCCAACCTGGTCATTCTGTGATTCTGTGAATTTCTCTTGGATGTCCCATGTGTCCAAGGCATGGCTGAAAGGTGCTGGGGTGTGTCAGGGATAACCATGTTCCCAGCGTCTCTGTTAAGGGGAAGGGGTTTCCCAGCAAGATCTGCTGGTAAATAATTTATCCCTCCACAGGAAACCCAGGAGATGCAGATTGACACAAATAAACTTGCTGAATGAACAAAGAGCTCCTAAAATGCGTTTGCTTTATAGCTTAGATTTGAAATTACTCAGCAGGGCAGGTTCCTGGTTTTTCCTTGCTGGAGAAAAGATCAGAAGAGGACACAAAAAGGTGGTGGAAATGTGACATTTTGGGGTGATCAGTGGCTAGTCGTGGCTGCCCTGTGGTTTTCCCTTTCTCCCTACTTAGTTCCAGAAATGTATCATTTTTACAGGATTTGTCTGGTTTGGGTTATGTCTGCCCTGGGATCAGGGTCTCTGAGGTCAAAGCAATTCCTCATTCAGCTCAGTGGAAAAGGCTGGAGCTACGTCTGGAGGTGGCTGAACATTTATAGGATATGATTTCAACTATTATCATAACTATCCTGTATTGCATCGTCTAATAAAGACATCAATTTAAACCCTTTACAAGTGGCAATTACCTAATAAAATGCAGTAAGGATCTTCCAGGTTGGCAGTAAAATTAGCATTACTGGGTTTTAATTAATAGCCCAAGCCTGAATGGCTCTTCCACGTCCTGTGCAGGAGGAATGGCTGCGTGACTGTTTGTGTGAATGGGACCAGAGTGGGAGAAGGAGGTCAGCGAGCCCTGAAAGGGCCCCAGATCTGGAGGGGTTGAGTGGTGGAGGGGGTGTGTGGGGCCAGCCCATGCTGGGGGGAGCATTGGGGCTGCTGTGCTGCCGTGGAATCCCAGAATTATTTGGATTGGAAGGAAGCTTAAAGCTCATCTCATCCCACCCCTGCCATGGAAGGGACACCTTCCACTGTCCCAGGCTGCTCCAAGCCCTGTCCAGCCTGGCCTTGGGCACTGCCAGGGATCCAGGGTGTTCCAGATTGCAATGCAAGATGTATTCTATTACAATCTGTATGGCAGATTGTCTTTTGTCAAGTGGGCAGTTTGCCTTATCTCTCTCTTTGAGTGACCACAATCACTCCTCCCTCGGGAGGGGACACCTGCTGATAACAGCCATTGAATGTCCCTGCATGGCTGATAAGAACTGCAGCATCCCATTGGGAGATGTGAGCCCAGAGGGAGGAGCCAAGCATTCCTACCCAGATATAATCTGGAGATTCTGGAACACCAGCCAAGCATTCCTACCTGGATATAATCTGGAGATTCTGGAACACCAGCCAAGCATTCCTACCTGGATATAATCTGGAGATTCTGGAACACCAGCCAAGCATTCCTACCTGGATATAATCTGGAGATTCTGGAACACCAGCAGTTTCTCCACTGGATTTCCCAGAGGAACAGCAGCTGCCTCCTCTTCCACTGGATCTTCAGAGGCAGAGACTGCACCTTTCTCCAGGATCCCTGCTCCAGCAGAACCACCCCTGACACTGCAGGAGGGCTGAGCCACAATTCCAATGGGACTGCTGCCAGCACCCTGACCCACAGGGTGTCAGGTTGAGTTCTGACTCTGTCAGGGTTGTTTAGTTTACTGCATTGTTTATTTTATCCTTTTATTTTCTTCCCTAATAAAGAACTGTTATTTCCTGTTCCCATAATTTTTGCCTGAGAGATCCTTAATTTAAAATTTATAGGAATTTGGAGGGGTGGGGAGGGTTCCTGCCTTCCTTAGCAGACACCTGGCTTTCCAAACCAAGACACAGGGGCAGCCACAGCTGCTCTGGGCACCCTGTGCCAGGGCCTCAGCACCCTCACAGGGACAAATTTTTTCAGGTATCTAATTCAAATCTCCCCTTCTTCAGCTTAAAGCCATTTCCCCTTGTCCTGTCCTGATGCCACTGCCCCACAGAATGAGCAGCAATGCTGTTACCATCACAGCTCTCTGGCACAAGAAATCCCTGTAAGAGCCCAAAAGCTCCTTGTGCCCGAGCTTGGGGCTCTTTATAAAGCCCTTTTTGCAAACAATTTGGCTTTGCCATCACACCTTCTCCCCTTCAAGGGAGGTGATGTCCTCTTGCAGCTATTTTCCCCAGGTTTTTTCAATATCCTTGATGCCCCCAGGGTGCTGAGCTGCGTGAGGAGGCTGCCCCTGGGGAAGCAGGTGAGATCTGCCTCCCCCTGCAGCCACAGCCATGGCACTCTTTGATCCAGGCTGTGACAAAGCCAATGTGTCAAAACCAGCGAGCACATTTGTGATGGCAGAGTGCCTTTATTCCTTGCAAATTTGTGATGGCACAGTGACTTTATTCCTCGATGGCAGAGTGACTTTACTGCTCCTTCCTGGCTTTTATGGTGTAACTGCAGGATTTTTGATGTGCTACAAGGAGCCCTAGAGCGAGGCTGCCTTGTGCTGTCATCCCCCATCCTCTCTGACCTTTTTTTCCCTGCTCCCCTTCCCATTTTCCTCTGCTTGCTGGCAAGCTGCCTTGGAAGCAAATAGCAGGGATGCTGCACTGATGGAGGGAAGGACCCCTGGTGTGCTTCCCAGGAGGGTGTCTCCATCAGCCAGAGAAATCTCAATGCTCCTGCAAGATTGCTTTTCTGGGGAGGGGAGGGGAGAGCCCAATCTGCCTGCAAATGTGCTGTTGGAGAGGGGGAAAATCAAACCCTGGCGTTTAGCAGAGCCAATTTCCTCCAGGAACAGAGCGAGGGAAGTGATGCCTCAGATTGGTGCTTCCCAAGCTAATTGTATTGACAAAATAATGAAAGTATTTGTATGCACTTGTTCTTGTTGTGTATAAACTGCAGCAAATAGAAATCCACAGGATTATTTTTTTTTTTTTGCTGTATTGCTGATCTCAGGCAGCTCAGAGCTGGGAAATGATGGGAATTTACTGCAATGGCAGGTCAGTGTGGCCCCATGTCCCACCCTACTCCTGCCCCTGACGCCCAGGGAGGGAGGGATGGGGTTCAGTCCTGCCTGAGCCACAGCTCACACACCATCTGTTGTCTCCTGGGCTGCTCCTTAATTTAAAGGGTGGCTTTTGACTAAGGAGCAGAGCTGGGGGATGTGTTGGCTCCCAGGCAGTCCCAGTGTGCTGGGAGCAGCTTCCCAAGCCTGTGGGATCTGTACGAGCGTGGGGCTGCAGGGGTTCCAGCAGAGCTGCAGGACACTTCATCCCAAACCACACAGTTCCCCTCCAGCAGCTGTGCCCCTTCCCTCTCTCAGGAAATCTGGCTGTAGCCATGATATTTTCTGAAAAATCCTTTCCTTAGGATTTTTCCTCCTGAGAAGCTGAGAGGCCTCAGGAACAAAATGTAAACAATGATTATCTGCTGCTGTGGAATGCAACAGGTGCATCTGTGATTGGTCTCATGTGGTTGTTTCTAATTAATGGCCAATCACAGTCAGCTGCCTCAGACTCTGTCCGAGCCACAAGCTTTTATTATTCATTCCTTCCTTTTCTATTCTTAGCTAGCCTTGTGATGAAATCCTTTCTCCTATTCTTTTGGTATAGTTTTAATACAATATATATCATAAAATAATAAATCAAGCCTTCTGAAACATGGAGTCAGATCCTCATCTCTTCCCTCATCCTAAGAGCCCTGTGAACACTGTCACACCTGGCCACTTCTGCTGAGCCCAAACTACAGTGAGATTTTTTTAGGTGGTTTTTCTTCTTTTTTGGCAAATCTGCTCCTTTAACCCATTTCCAGTCCAAATTGAAATCAGGATGCCAGACTGCTTTGGGTTGGAGAGTGTCACCCAGTGTTTTTAAGTTTTTCTAAGCCTTCTGATATTCACATTCTTGTAACGAACTTTCTCACTTTACACTTTATGTAAATAACTTAATGTTTTGCATTCTTTTATGAAGGAGGGGAAATTTGATAAACTGTTGGTTTGCCCAGTGTCATTGGCACTGTCACCCTCCAATCCACTATCACTTTTAGGAATCCATAAATGTTGGAGTCAGAAATTAAATATTCTCTTTTTTACCTTAAGAAAGCTGCGTGTCCGTGTCGTGTTATTTTGTGTCCTATAGTGACAGGAGGGGACCTTAAAACTTGTGTCATTGCACCCCTGCCATGGGCAGGGATGTGGGAACCC
Source organism: Diglossa brunneiventris (assembly GCA_019023105.1). Lineage (NCBI taxonomy): Eukaryota > Metazoa > Chordata > Aves > Passeriformes > Thraupidae > Diglossa > Diglossa brunneiventris. The sequence goes on from CM032376.1 coordinate 7,577,025, forward strand.
AGGAAATTCCTCTGGCTGCCCTGGAGGACTTGAGACCCTGCCCAGGGGGCTCAGAGACCTTGGCACAGAGCCCAAGACCCCTGTGCCTTTGATTTAACCCTTGGAAAAAAACAATTACCAACCTTATATGAAGAATTACAAGCCACAAGCGTTTGAGTGGAATGGTAGTGAATTTACCACTGGGTGAAAAATAGATTTTTTGGGGTTTTTAGAATGGGGGTTCAGGGGGCAAGATGGAGCAACCTGGGCATATCCAGCCTTTCTCCTTCTTTTTCTTGGCCTCCATCTTCTGCTGTGATGGTGGCACTTTTAGATTGGTTTAGAGTAGAAGCTCACTGTCTAACATAGGTGATGGGTATTGGGAAGTGATTGTAAATATTGTACATGTAGTTTTTAGTATAAAAAGATAACACCACCCCGGGGGCAGGCAGAGTGCCTCTGTCTGTCCTGCTGGACGGACCTCGGCTGGACAGGAGAAAGAATTTTATTGATAAGAAACAATAAACAACCTTGAGAATGAGAAATGAAGAGTTCTGACTCCTTCTTTGACTGCCAGGCTGGGAAAAGAGACTTTCTAACTCATTTTGGGGTCACTCTGACCAGCAGAGCCCCAAGACAGGGACACCTTCCACCGTCCCAGGCTGCTCCAAGCCCCATCCAACCCTTGACCACTTCCAGGATGCAGCAGCCACAGCTTCTCTGGAATCCCTGCCCTTCAGCTTCCCCTGTTTTATGGAGTGGTTCATCACCTGCTCGTGTGTGAGTGAGATGATGGAGAGCAGTGCTGCTGAAAAGTAATTGTTTAACGTGCCTGCTGATCCCACATCTGGGAGCAAGCTGCCAACATTCCAGCACTTTGGAGCTGGGGCTTGATCCTACAGCTATTTATGGTCTGTTTAGGGCTGTGCATCACTTGCTGCTTGTTACCAGAGCTGCAGGTGTAGCTCCATGGGGAGGGCCTGGTGGTTTTGGCTCATTCAGGGTTGTGGAATCCTGACTGGAGACTCCTGGCCGTGGATGAGATGAGGAAAAGCCTTACAGGCACTTGAACAAGGGGGTCACTGTGAATGCCTCAGCTTTGTGGATGAGGGGATGGAGAGGGGTGTTGGGGAAGATGAAACAGGAAAGCTTTATAAACATGATTGTCTGGCAAAAGATTTTGAGAATATAGAAACTATAAGCGAGATTGAAATGAAAGCAAGCTTTGAGATACCTCAGTTACTGAACAACTGGAAAACAATGGCATGGCTGGCTGAAGGTAATCCCCTTGTGATGGAACAACACCCTCTGCTTGCAGACAGGTCCAAGGGTCAGAGCAGACCCTACAGCTTGGCAGAAGGGGCCCAAAGAGGAGTTTTTAGGGTTTAAAATGTAACACAGCATGGTAATGTAATGATTCTTAGAGGCTGTATGTAAATGCTGTAGGATTTGTATCTTGTACTAGATTGGTTAGTGAGAATCAGAATATTCAACACAGAAGATGATTTATTGTATTGTAACAGGAACCTTGCTCTCTTATGCTTTTACGCTCTTACCCTTTTGCTCTCTTACCCTCTCATCCTCTCTCCCCCTCTCTTCTCTCGGGCTGCTCTGAGCTGTGGCTGGCAGCTCCCAGCAGGGCCCTGCACCCAGGCCCTTTTCAATGAACCCCAAGTTCCAAGCCCTGGCTCCAGAGATCTCTCATATCCGTCTGTCCCCACCATCCAACCCCCCGACGCTCCTACAGAGGAGAGGCGGAATAAATGACCTCTGCTGCTGCTTTTTAGCTGCTTTTTGGTCTTCTTTTCTGAGTTCTCAGTTCTCTCCTCCTCAGCCAGTGCTGCCCAGGAGTGCTGCTCAACACCCTTTTTCCAGCCACCCAGCTTGTCCAGGCCAGCGCTGGCAGAAGAGGAACCAGCAACTCTGGAGAGAGTGCAGAGAACCAGGAGCCCTTCATAAAGTGTCACTGATGTGGAAATACAGGATCAAATGAGTAGCAATTCGTGTGTCACCGCATGACAGAACAAAACCCTCTACCGAGGAATTAAAGCCATAAATATCCTACAGGGCCCCTTCCTGCTAACATGTTCCTGACATCTGGAGTGGCAGCCCACTGGAACCTATCTGCTGTCAAAGAGCTGTTGCAATTAAGTCGTGAATGCAGAGGGGAGAAGGGGGAAAACAATTTTTTAAATGACTTGGCAGGTGATGGAAAACCAAAATACCCTTTTCCATTAACGTGAGCAAATTTACCTTAAAAGGAATTGGGTTAGAGACTCAGGAAGTTAATTGCCAGAGTCATTCAGTCAGGTTTTGGTCTCCTTGGGGCCGGTGTGGGAGCGATGGAGTGGTTGGGCTCCCACCTGGCTCTGTGCTGCTGCAATATTTAACACTTTCTTGGCCTCCTGTGCTCCAGCATGGCTTGGTGGGCACGTGGTGGTGTGGGGATCCAGCTGGGCCCAGCAATGGGGATTGTTTGGGGAGGCAGTGATGGGATTCACTGTGCCAGGCAGGAGCTGTTGGAGTTTTGGTGAGGGGCAGCACCACAGCCTGGTGCTCCCATTGTGCAGCTGATTGAGGGGCTTAGGAAATCACAGAATTAGGAAAATCGAGTCCAACCATTAATCCAGCACTGGTGTGTTCACTAAACCATGTAGACATAGATACAGGGCCATTTTGTAGCTTGTTAGTAGAATGCTGTAGAACTCACAGCTTGTAAGACTGTGATACAGATAATAAATAATAACCGAGTTCAAACACAAAATATCATCTTGAGCACTTTCAATCCTGACCCTGACTTAGGCAGAACAGAAGATGAGGAATTGACATCCAGGTGCTGGAGATCTGCTGGGTCTGGGTGTAGTTAGGTGGGACTAGAAGGAGAAGGGTGTCAGGGTGGGGAGTTGTGTAATTAGCTTGGGCTGTGCCCTCAGAATATCCTGGAGGACACTTCCCAGGATATTGGGCTTTCCAGGAGCTTGGTGGGTGCCAACAGCCAAGATCCAGGGGTTCCTCTGTGGGTGGGCAGCACCCTTGCTTCAGTGGGAAACTGAGGCCTGGAGATGGGAAGGGCCATGTGGAGGTCTTGAATTGCTGTTCTCAAATCTGTGGGGTTTTGTCCCTGCCAGCCTTAGGAGGTGCCAGGCAGGTGATCTTCACACCTGCCTCTCATGTGCCACAGGATTTTGGATGCCTCAACCAGGCATTAGAATCCTTTAGCGCCCCACAGGGCACCACCAGCACACCTGTGCAAGAAATAGGACTGCTGGACAACTGACCAATATGATTAAGCAGAAGCTGTTCATTGTTTTTATGCACTTATTTATACATTCTAACTCTCTGCACACACTGATCACACTCTTCTTCATTGCTGCCTTTGTCCTGTCCACCTGTCCTGCAGGCACCCCTCAGAAGATGTGTTTGGTCACAGTCCAGGTGCTTTGCTGCCCCCATTATTGAGTTCTTGTGGTCTGGGAATTCTGTTTCTCAGCTTCTCCTTTCTTCTTTTAGCCCAGTTTATTTCTTAGAAACCTTGATGAATTCCAGAGTGCCCTGAGGAAATCCTGATAAGAACAGTTCCAAGCAGGATGGCTGGTGCACCCTGAGGCCCAGGCTGCTCAGATACATTCCCCACCCAGTGTGAGCCATCCCTGCACCCCAGCCATCATCCAGGGCTGCAGGAGCAGTGCCTGGGGAGCTCATTGGGATTCTGGGCACTGCTTGGTGCCATCCTGCTCGTTGCCTCTCCGCAGAGGTGGCTGCGATTTGCATTCTGGAGTTCGCAGGAGGTGTCACCCAGCAGAGATCCTGGCAAGCTGCGTCTCGCAGAGAATTCATTTTCAGGGGGTTTCGCTCCCTCCTTCCCAATCTGGCTGGCTTGATCTCGATTAAAGCATGCAGCTCCTTTGCTTCATTGCAAGACACACCAAACCCAGTGCAGGCTCTGTGCTGGGCTGGGTTTTCCTCCTCATGGCTCCGTGTTTGGCTCCTCTCCAAAGGGCCAGCACTTGGGAGACTGTCATCTCCATGCCTGTACTGGAAATTTTCCTCTCTTGTTATCTAAAAATCAGGAAGCAGAATTGATCCCAAATGCCTCCAGTTGACCATGGCAAACTCAGAAAATAAAGGATCACGGCTGACAAGAGGCTGAGAATTTCAGATTGTGTCAGTGACATTTTTACGAGGTTTTATTTAAGGTACTTCTGAGTGGACCTGATTTTCAGAAGGGCCCTGATTGAAGATTGATTCTTGTAAGAGACTATTTCAAAATTACCCATCACTTTTGGCTGCAGGTTTGCTAAATATGCAATTATTCCACCAGCAACTTAGGCTTGAGCAAACTGTTTTCTGTAATATTTTTTCCCTCTATAATTTACACAAATGGGGGGAAAAGACCTAAACTGAATAACTTGTGGCCAGTGATTGGAGCTGTGCTTGTGTTCACTCCTTTTTACTTAAAAATTATATTTTCTCCCCAGCCCTAGGTAATTCAGCATATCTTGTTTGGGTTTCTCGTATCAGAAATAAGGGCTGAGAATCAACTGGAGAAGGGATGTTCTTGCCCTCTTCCTGAATTTGGGTCTAGCTCTTAAAAGTAGGGAAGAAACTCATCCCTTCTCCTTGAAGTTCCTAGGAGACCTTCCCTCTCCATCCCTGCTGCCCTGCCTGAGGTTTGATGCACTTTGAACACTTATATTTGCTTTAAAAATGGGAAAATTGTGGCCTCAAATGAATTTCTTCATGGTTTTTTAGTAGGAACAGCTGGAGCAGCTCCCACTGAGTCCTGCTGTGGGTGCTCGTGGCATGAAGGGGCTGAGCAAGGAGCAGGGATGGGGAGAGGTGATTTCAAGGATGATACCTCCACTTCACACCATCCAAACTCTCCATCACCACAAGCACCTGAGCATCCCTAAGCTCCAAACACCCATGAAAATCAGGCAGGAATTTTCCCTCCTTCAAACCTCACCCTGCAGTGCCTGTGCTGGAGCAGCAGCCAGGTTGCCTGGGCTACACAACCATCCTCTTGGAGTATTCCTGGTAAATAATATTTAGTTTTTCACTCGGAGCAAATGGCCTCGGAGTCCATGGAGTAATTTTGGGCCAGCTTGCAGAGCCTGTGAGTTTAACTCTCCAATTTGGCCTGCAGCAGTGCTGGGCAAATTGCTCCCAGCAAATACTTTATTCATCCAAAACGTGGTTTTGTGCTGACCCAAGCGGTCGACTCAGCACATGTTTTCAGCCAGGAAAAAAGAAATTAAAAAAAGGAGGCAAATTGTTTCCAAATGGTGCGTGTTTTCTATAAAGGCAGCTATACAGGGTGTTTTTGAAGGGATGGTGGAAGAAAAAAGCCATCTGAAAGGGGGGTGTTTCAGCTGGTTCAACGGTTCTGCTCATGTTTTCAGTGCTAGGAACACAGGTGCGTGTTTTTAACTGACCTGTTGTGCTGGGTGCTTGTTCTTGGAGTTTTATCAGGAGGCCAAACATCCTGGATGTCTTTCCTGCATGGGAAAATTGGGGGGAAAGATTTTAAATAGGAACTATCTCATTTTGTGCTATTGGAGAACCCTTAAGACCAACTTTAGATGTAGACCTGGGTGCTGCAGGTCTCCAGGCATCACCTTGTATTTTCCTCCATGTGAAGACCCACTGACTTTCAAGGAATAGCTTAACCCTTTCCCTCCAGCTGCAAAGATTGAGGTTCATTCCTTCTCCTGCTGTTTTCCAGCTGTTTGCCAGACCAGAACCAGCCTTGACTGTCACAGGGGTGGCACTGAACACTTGGCCTTCCCAGGAGCCACCCCTGGGTGGGTGTTTGGTCATCTAAAGTTGGAGGACATCCCTGTCTTCTCCCCACAGCCCTTCAGGCTCATACCACACCAGCTGGGCTGTCTGGGAGATGAGGAACTGTGGCATTCACATTCTCTGAACAGACAGAGACATCATTCTCTCTCCCAGGATTTTTCCTGAGAAGGCAGCAAGAAGCACAGAGAGAAGAAGAGAAAACAATTCTTATCTCTTTTCACGGCTCCTGTTGTTTGGCACATGTGGAATGTGTTATGGAGATTGATACCCAAAATAATTCTGCTGAAGATTGGTTTTTTTCCTGGACCAATTGGATCAAAGCTGTGTCCTGACTGTCTCAAACAGTCATGGGTTTTTCTTTAGTAACTTTTGTGTAGTATAGTATAGGATCTCTTTAGTATCTCTTTAATATAGTATAGTCATAATATGGCATTAATGTAATATAGAATAGTGTTAATAAAATGATTGTTCAGCCTTCTGAATCACGGAGTCAGAGCACATTATTCCCTGGCCTGTTCCTTTGATAGGGAACTGGCAGATCCTTATGGGAAAGGACCTGGGAATGTGGATTATTGGGACTGTGGTGTATGGCAGAGCGACTGCATTCCTCAGTGGCAGAGTGCCTTGTGCTGGTGTGGTTATTTTTTTCTCTTTCATTCATGAACAGGACAGGACTGCTGGGGTATGTTCCTTGAGCTTTATTTGCAGCCTCATTACATGGTTGAGAAAATAGGAAGATGGCAAAGCTCACATACAGCCAGAAGCAGCCAAAGATTTCTTTCTTACAGAGCATTAAAAAAACTTTCTACCCAAAAGCACATTGCTAAAGCTTACAGACAATAGTTTTAGCCAATTATTAAAAGTACATATACACCTGCGTCACACAATTCTTGCTTATCTTCTTTCTATTAACAATACACAATACACCATTATTAAGCTTAAAATCTAATAATTATTAAGCAAAAAATCTTACCTTTACTATTTCCCACGTGCCTTTATTCCTTGTAAATTTGTGGTGACTTTATTTCTTGATGGCAGAGTGACTTTGTTGCTCCTTTTCTGGTGTAGCTGCAGGATTTTTGATGCATGATTTTGTGCTGGGCATGGTTTTGTGCTGACCCTGATGATTTACAGGCAGCTCTGGAAAGTCATTTTGCTGATGTTTCCTCCAAGAAGGGCAGCTCAGCCTTGTGCTACAGCTGGCAGTGGGGGCTCTTCCCATGCCACAGGCTGTGATCCCTGTCCCAGGCACTGCTCCCAAACCTGGGCCATGCTTCAGCTTCACCGCTGCTCCATGAATTTATCTGTGGGACTCTGAGCTCTCGGGTGCTGGAATTAAATACCAATATAGCCAGATGGGTCGTGCCTGGGCTTGTCTGGCCCTTGCTGCTGACCAAAGGCGCAGCTGTGGTGGTTTCACCTCAGAGACACCTTTGGCTGTCTGGATATTGCAGCTGGGCACTTGGGACAAGTCCAGGTATGCAGGAGCTCAGGTTTCCCTCTGTGGAGAAGCTTTAAGGTGATGGTGAAGGAAAGGAGTCGGTTCTGATGGAGGGTTTGGATCCAGAGCTTTATTCTGGCCCACAGGCCTCTGAATGCAGCAGCAGCTCCCACAGAACTCCCTGACCCCGTGGTTGCTGCTCCTTTGAACCCCGGGGAGAGGGGCAGGGAAGGGGTAGGGTCCCACCAACCAGGTAAAGGGGAGGAAGTCTCAGGGGACAAAGGACACCTGGATGGCCCAATGCCCCCAGGGCTGAGAGGCATCTTTTGAACTTCACCAATCACACAGTGCTCTTTCTGGAATGCCAGGATTGATGGAGAGCACTCAGCAGGGAGCAAGGGAGGGGAAGGGAGAGGTGATTGGCACACCTGGGGAAAGAACTGATGACTGACAGGCTATTAAATCACACTGCAACACTAGGGGATGTTCCTCAGCATTGAGGGGGCTGCCTAAGCAGCACTTGCAGCTGCTCCTGGAATTTTCTGGGTGTCCTACAGCAAACAGGCTCCCCTGAGAGACACAACTGCAGAGATGAGGCGCTTTGAAATGGGTGAAACACGGCGACAACGGCTCTGATGAAAGAAGGGGAGGGTGCCTGATGGTTTTGTCTTATTTAATGCTGACATCCTGAGGTCAAACCATTCCCCCCAAGGAAAGCACAGCCCCATTAGTCAAACACAGCAATCTCTAGCTTTGTAGTTTTGTTGCATGATTTATAAGCCACAGGGGTAAAAAAGAAGTTTTTCTCTGAAAATACCAGGGAACATTTCTATCCTTGTTGCATTCCTGTGCTCATTTTAACTTCAGTTTTACAACATCAAAGCTGGAGTTGAGCTCTCCTGGTACCAGTTTGCAGGATTCAGTATCTTACCACGTCTGGCTGCTGGCTCTCACCAGTTGTATGGCAGGAATTCATCCCACATCCCTCTGGAATTCTGTAAATGATCACCTCCTGTTCAAAGAGGTGGTGCAGGAACAAGAAGTCCCTTTTTGAGTTCTGTGGCAGTAAGAGCCACGAGCTCTGGGGTGTTTAGAGAGTGGGGTAGCTGAAATTCAGGTCTCAGCCAGCATTGGGACAGAGGTTAATTTTCCACTCCTGATTCCTGTTGGGAAATGTCAGATCAACCTTGCCTGGGACCTCAAAAATGGGTGTTTCAGGGACTAAAACACCTCTCTGCTGCTCTCAGCTAGGCCTGGCATTTCGGCTCCATGTGAACTCTTGATCAGGTCAAAAAGTAAAACTCCCTTTTAGGAAAGATTTTAAGATGATGGAGGGCTTTGTTTCATTCTGCATTTGCAACTCTAATGTGTTCTTCCCCTGTGCTCCCGCCCACTCCTCACACTCAACCCCAGACTCTCTACTCACATGGCTATCAGTGTCACTTCTCAAACATGTCTTTCCTTGGAAATCCAGCTTTTCATCAATTAAACATTTTTGACAGCTTTTCTGAAACAAATCTTGAAAAAAAAAAAAAGTAAAAATAATTAAAAAAATTAATCTTTGCTTTCCCACTAAGTTTTGGTGGCTTTTACCTTAAAAGACTCTAGCAACCCTATGGTGAAGGTGACCCCAGAAGGATTTGGGGGCGGATTTGGGGGCAGATTTAGGCTGCTCCCGTGGGTGGTGTGGGGCACAACCTGTAGCTTGTCACTGTTGCTGTTAAGAGAATTCTACTTAATGCTTGTGTGAGTTCCTGGCAGGAAAGCTGGAGTGGGTTGGGATGGAGGTGCATGTGCCAGGTGTGTCCCTGTGTCCCAGCCAGGTCCTTTGCAGGATGTTTTGTTTCTGCTTCCCCCTCCCCCAGAAGCCCCCAGGTGTGACCGTGTTCACAGGGGTCTGAGGATGAGGGAAGAGACGAAGGATCTGACTCCATGTTTCAGAAGGCTTGATTTATTATTTTACGATATATCTTACATTAAAACTATACTAAAAGAACAGAAGAATTGATTTCATCAGAAGGCTGGCTAAGAACAGAAAAAGAATGGAATGAATAACAAAGGCTTGTGTCTTTGACAGAGAGTCCGAGCCAGCTGACTGTGATTGGCCATTAATTAGAAACAACCACATGAGACCAATCACAGATGCACCTGTTGCATTCCACAGCAGCAGATAACCATTGTTTACATTTTGTTCCTGAGGCCTCTCAGCTTCTCAGGAGGAAAAATCCTAAGGAAAGGATTTTTCATACAAGATGTCTGTGACACCCAGGTAACAGCCCATCACGTAGCTGAAGAATCCCCATCCCTTGCTCCCACCTCTGGGTCCATTTGCCTCACTGCTCTGCCTGGTTGGGGTCTGGCCTTTTCCCAGTCCAGCCCAGTTCCCCACTGGATGCTCCTTGCAGGGATTCCAAGCACACACAGATATCAAGGGCTGCATCATTCAGAGCGAGGGGCACATGCCTGGATCCAGACTGCCATGGCATGAACCTTGTGCAGGTGTGAGCCTTGCCCAGGGCCTGGATGGGCTGGTGAGCTGTTTTTCCTGCAAAAGCAGGTGAATCTGTTGTTTGCTTCATCACTTTTATCCTCTTCTGCTGCCAGATTTCAGCCCTTCAATGTGACAGAAGACTTGGAGCTGAAATCAGTTAGTGTCAGTGACCTTCTCATGGGTTCCTCCTGTGCTTGGGGAGGAAGGCTTGAGAATCTCATCCCAAACACAGCAAATGCCTCAGAAACCACAAATGCAGCAATCACATCCTCTTGCTAAAAAGCACAAAAGCTATAAATAGACCTGTAAATGTAACTTCTGTGGCCAGCTTTGCCCAGACCTCGGCCTTTTGCCTCAGAATAGGCCCCATATGTTTTGTCTTCTCTAAATGCAGTGTAAAACAGTCTGTTCCCTTCCCTGAAAACTCTTGTCTTTGTCATCCATCCTTCTCCTCCCATCTGAATCAGATTTAATTTTCTTGCCTAGTGCCACTTAGAAGCCCCTAATGAACAGAAGGTCCCATCCCTTAGTGCCAATCATACAAAATTGGTTTCGTGGGCATACAAATGCTTCAGTGCTGAGACTGAATTGGCAGGACATGATGGCTTTGCAATGACTTGCAGACTCCTTTAATTAAGGTGAACATGTTTAGCTGGGGAAAAAAAAAGAACACAGTCCATGAAAGTATGCTAAGCATGTTGATTTAATTGGCAATTACTGAATTTGAAATAAGCATTCAAGTGTAGCCAAACCCCTTGTAAGACAAAGTCTGGCCCCAAAGTCCTCTGAGGCAAAACACCAAGAAAATGAGGCAGAGAAGGATTAAATGTCTTGTCCAAGGTCATGTGGGAAGACACGCTGGAGTTGGGAACTGGGCTGGCTTTTCCTGTGGCTGTCCTTCCTCCACAGCATCCCTCACATCCAGGGACAAGGGGGTGCCCTAGGATGAGGCAGGTCAGGGCTGGATGGGATATTGGGGAGGAATTGTCCCCTGTGAGGGTGGGCAGGCCCCGGCACAGGTGCCCAGAGCAGCTGTGGCTGCCCCTGGATCCCTGGCAGTGCCCAAGGCCAGGTTGGACAGGGCTGGGAGCAGCCTGGGACAGTGGAAGGTGTGCCTGCCCATGGAATAGTGTGGAGCTTTAAGGTCCTTTCCAACCCAAACTCTTCTGGGATTTTGTGATTCCCCTCATCAAGCAGCGCTGCTCTGTCAGCATCGTGGTGCTCAGAAAGGCTTTTTCAACATAATCTCCTGTGCCTTGGCTCAAATGTCTTGCTGATCTTTCCTTCCCTTTTTCCAGGGACATTGGGAATGTCATTGAGCAGCTGGGACAGGGCTTGAATCCAGCTGGATCTGCCCTCTGTGCGCCAGCCCTGAACGCCCTCCTGCCACCCTCCCCCAAATTCCATCAGTGTTTGGGGTCTGGGGATCCATCAGTGTTTGGGATCTGGGGATCCACCACTGTTTGGGATTTGGGGATCCATCAGTGTTTGGGATCAGGGGATCAACCAGTGTTTTGGGATCAGGGGATCCATCAGTGTTTGGGATCTGGGCATCTATTAGTTTTTGGGATCCGGGGATCCATCAGTGTTTGGGATCAAGAATCCATCAGTGCTTGGGATCTGGGGATCCATCAGTGTTTGGGATCTGGGGATCCATCAGTGCTTGGGATCTGGGGATCCATCAGTGTTTGGGATCAGGGGATTCATCTGTGCTTGGGATCTGGGGATCCATCAGTGTTTGGGATCTGGGGATCCATCAGTGTTTGGTATCAGGGGATCCATCAGTGTTTGGGATCAGGGGATCCATTGGTGTTTTGGGATCCAGGGATCCATCTTGGGATCTGCAGTGGGCACAGAGCAGAACACAATTCCTGGCCCCTTCACCTTTCCCGTGCTTTGCTCATCAGCAGCAGCTGCGGAATTTTAATTATGCTCATTAAGGGTGGTTATGCTCCCCTCGATTTGCGAGCATCCTTCTGCATTAAAAATCCCTCCCAGAGCAGGTGGGGAGAGCTGATGGTCCTTTTCATTCCCTGTAACACAATCATCTCCCAGCATGGCTGTGATGCTGTGGCCATGTTTGAGGGACATGTGGAGCCAAGCTGGGGCCGTGAGCAGCAGCCAAGGGCTGGCAGAGCCTGTTGGCACTGGCCAGAAAGAAGCACTTGTGGTTTTTATTCAAATATGTTTTGTTGTTTTTTTTTTCTATAAACCAGATTATTTTGTGAGTTTTCTTTTGCCACAAACTCCCCTTTGTGGAGGAAAGTTTCAGTAAGAAGTTTTTGGCAATTCCAAACCTGTGATGCAGAACCTTTTATTTCTGCAGAGGAACATCTAAATTCTGCTTTTTTAGTGCTTCCCTAAGCTTTACAGGGAGGGAAGCTTCCTCCAGAAACAGGGGAACTTGACTTTTCTGGTTTCTAAGACTGCCTTAATGCTTGCTAAAATAAATGTAAACCCTTGCCTGTGTGCCAAGGTGTGGGACAGCCCCCCCACAGCTGCTCCTCTGCATCCACTGTGCTCCTGACTTTCCCTGCTGAGCTTCCATTGAGGAAACATGGAGAAATCAATTAAATCCAGCACTGTTTAAATTTGTTTTCTTGTTCCTCCAAAGAGCAATAAGTCACGGCGTGGCTGGGGAAAGCTCTTTGCATTTTGAAGCTTTGCATCCTGCATCTGGCTGGAGTGGGAATTGTGGATAGCAGCAGGCTAGGAGGTGTTGTGGGGATGGACCAGGGTTAGACAGGGACAGGGATGATGGAAAGGCTTCTGAAATGTAGTTACTCCTGGAATTATCTGCTTGGGACCTAAAGGAATGGAGGTGATGATGTGAGGAGGGAGAGGGGACTTTGGGCAGAGGGGCTTCCAGCCTGCAGAGGAGGTGTGCCAGGGAAAAGGGCCAGAAATCCAGGGAACAGGACCAGGGCAGGGTGCTTATAATTCCCTGGAGGATTGATTTGCCAGCTCCTAGCAAAGGACAGCAGGACCCTGAAATGGAGACCATGAAATGGAGACCAGCTCTGTGACAGCAATTGGGTCTCACTGCCCACTGTGAATTTAAAAGGGCAAATTGAGGGGCAGGGGAGGAGAGTGCCTGGCTTGGTTTGGGGTGGGCTGCTTGAATCCCTTGCTGGTTTGTTGGGGATGTCCATCAGATGGGGATGTCCTTGTGGAGAGGATGTACACTGTACAAGACCCAGTGTACACAGCCTTTGGAGAGGGGCAGGAGGCTGTCACTGTCCTCCAAAGGGAGGAGCTGCCACAGGATGCTGGACGAGATGATTTGAGGTCTCTGTGGGCCTGCAGAGGGACAGTAGCCAGCATGGGGGCCCTCAAATTCATAAATCAGAGCCTGCTTGGTGAGATCCTGGGCATCAGCGAGGGAAGGTGTCTTGGGGCCTCTTGCTGCTCAGACTGACCCTGAGAAAATGTTGGAAAGTCTCTTTTCCCAGCCTGGCACATGAAGAAGGAGTCAGAGCTCTTCATTTCTCGGTCTCAAGGTTGTTTATCGTTCCTTATCTATAAAATATTTTCTCCTGTCCAGCTGAGGTCCGCCCAGCAGGACAGTTCCAGGCACTCTGCCTGCCCCCAGGGCGGTGTTATGTCTTTGTACTAAAAGCTACATGTACAATGTTTATAATTACTTCCCAATACCTATAACCTATATTAGACAGTGAGCTTCTACTCTAAACCAATCTAAAAGTGCCACCATCACAGCAGAAGATGGAGGCCAAGAAGAAGAAGGAGAAAGGCTGGACATGCCCTGATCCCTCCATCTTGCCCCTTGAACCCCCATTCTAAAAAACCCCTAAAATCTACTTTTTCACCCCATGATAAATTCACTATCATTCTACTTAACTGTCATGGCCTGCAGATCTTCATCTAAGGTTGGTAACTTGTTCCATGGGTCACAATCAAACCCACAGGGGCATTCTGGGCTCTGTGCCAGGGTCCCTGAGCCCTCTGGCAGGGGTTCAGGCAATCAGGACAGACAGAGGGATGTGCTGGGTCCTGACAGGAAGGGATGCTGCTCCAGCCTGCAAGGGCTCCTCTTCCTTCAAGGCCCTTAAAAGCAGCACCTCCAGCAAGCCAGGAGTTAAACAAACACAGGAATTCCTGCAAGATGCCTACTACAAACACATTGTTACTGCAAGATGCCAGCTACAAGTGCAACATATTTTTCTATATGTGCCACTTATGTTTTCCACGCTGACTGTGCACATGGGGAAGGTGTCGGTGCCTGGGTGCGGAGCTGCCGGGGAGGGAGGCACGGGACGAGGGGGTTGATGGGGGCAGGAGGCTGATGGCAGGAGTCTCTTCTTTTTACAGAAAGTGAAAAATCAATCCTTGACCTTTAAAGGAGTTTATGAATTCCTGGCTTAGGGATCGATGTGCATTGATTTTTGTGTGTCTGCGTGGGCTCGCCGTGTACACGATCAGGTGATGGAAGCCAAGTTTTGCTGAGTCTGGAGCAGGCAGAAGCAGGTGTTGTCTCTGTTGAGCTGCCAGGAGTGAAAACATTATTTTTCCTCCTTTTTCTCTACGTTTTCTGCGTGACAGCTGGAGGTGGAGGTCACTCAGAGACACCATGTTTGGTATTTTGGTGACAGCACCTCCCTGCCTCCTGCCTTGCTGCTCTCCATCACCCTGTGGAGCATCCCTGTGTCTCCCAGCCCTTCCCAGAGATGTTGCTGCTTGTCCCCCCTCACTGGAATGTCCTGGAGCATCCCTGTGTCTCCCAGCCCTTCCCGGGGATGTTGCTGCCTGTCTGGCCTCATTGGAATGTCCTGGAGCATCCCTGTGTCTCCCAGCCCTTCCCAGAGATGTTGCTGCCTGTCCCCTCACTGGAATGTCCTGGAGCATCCCTGTGTCTCCCAGCCCTTCCCGGGGATGTTGCTGCCTGTCTGTCCTCATTGGAATGTTCTGGAGCATCCCTGTGTCTCCCAGCCCTTCCCAGGGATGTCACAGCCTGTCCCAGGCCATTTAAAACTTCTGCTGTTGTGATTTCAATGGGGATCAATTGAGCAATCTTTGGTCCATGTCCCTGCACTTCATGGCATCCCATGCCTTTTGATGCCTTTCACTTTGGCAAAGATTTATTTCTTTTTCACTATCCATGCCATGTCACTCATATCTTCCCCTCAAAGTTTTGTCTTCCTCCTTGATTTTTTCCCCTGATTTTGCAGCACCTGTGAGGTTAGTTTTTGCATGTTTTGGTCCTTTGCACTGCACCTCATTTCCTCCCAGATCATTTTCTTGTAGTCACTATTTTTTTTTTTTTGATTGCATTTCATTTGATCATATCTCCTTTCCAGAGTGTTTGTGAGTCTTTCTTTCCTGTTTTGCAAGATTTCATTTCCCCTCCCGAAAGGAAGGGAAGACTCCTGGCTGGTTTTGGGGGGCAGCATCACTGTCCATCCCTGTCACAGGCATCTTTTATGAAAAATCCTTTCCTTAGGATTTTTCCTCCTGAGAAGCTGAGAGGCCTCAGGAACAAAATGTGAACAATGATTATCTGCTGCTGTGGAATGCAACAGGTGCATCTGTGATTGGTCTCATGTGGTTGTTTCTAATTAATGGCCAATCACAGTCAGCTGGCTTGGACAGAGAGTCCGAGTCACAAATCTTTGTTATCATTCCTTTTTTTTTTTTCTATTCTTAGCTAGCCTACTGATGAAATCCTTTATTCTTTTCTTTTAGTATAGTTTCAATGTAATATATATAATAAAATAATCAATCAAGCCTTCTGAAGCATGGAGTCAGATCCTCATCTCTTCCCTCATCCTCAGACCCCTGTGAACACGGTCACTCATCCCCCCAGATCACTCAGGACGAGGCTACAGCTGCTTGTTCAGGGGATGATTTTTGGCAGAGCTGGTGCTGTGGGTGTAGAGATTTAGTGGCAGTTGGGGTTGTCACCCCTGGGTGAAGCCCCCGAGCCCAGACTGGCACAGGAGGTGCTGTGAGAACCCAGATTCCTGCAGCAGCAAGCCAAGCTTTCCCATTTCCACCCCAATAAAATAGCAATTTCCTCAAGACTGCAGACTCAGCCAGCACAGAAGTTAGCTTAATGAATTAAAACTCAAGCGTGGCTTGACCTCGGAGGTGTGACGTTCCTCTTGTGAATGAGGATTTAAGGGAGGAGGAGACGTGCTGGCAGCCCAGCCCCGACCCGCTCCCACGAGACGTGTGAGCAGAAGCAGAGCCCTCCTGTGCACATTTCTATATATATTTCCATATATATTTGGTGTGTGTTCATGTCCTCCCACTGATCTGCTGAGATGGAGCCGTGTGAGCTGACAGCTGCTGAGGAGCTGAGAGGTGCTGGGGGTGGGAGGGAACAGAAGGCTCCAAAGGCTGTTCAGCTGCCACGGGCTGGGGAGGGGGGCAAGCAAACAGAAAGGCTGACGTGTTTCAACTCACAAATGCTGCAGGAAAAGTGGCAACAAATAGCAGCTCCCACGGTGTGACCGTGTTCACAGGGGTCCGAGGATGAGGGAAGAGACGAGGATCTGACTCCATGTTTCAGAAGGCTTGATTGATTATTTTATGATATATATTACATTAAAACTATACTAAAAGAATAGAAGAAAGGATTTCATCAGAAGGCTGGCTAAGAATAGAAAAAGAAAGAATGATAACAAAGGCTTGTGTCTCAGACAGAGTCTGAGCCAGCTGGCTGTGATTGGCCATTAATTAGAAACAACCACATGAGACCAATCACAGATGCACCTGTTGCATTCCCCAGCAGCAGATAACCATTGTTTCCATTTTGTTCCTGAGGGCTCTCAGCGTCTCAGGAGAAAAATCCTAAGGAAAGGATTTTTCATAAAAGATGTCTGTGAGACCCACAGCACAGGCCTGAGCCCAGTCTCTGGAGCACTGGGGGATAATTGCTGTTTTTTCTGCAGCAAACCCCAAATGGGCCAAAAGCAGCAGCTGGTGTTGCAGAATCCCAGAACGGGTCAGGGAAGGGAGCACAGAGGCTCATGTGGTCCCAGCTCCCTGCTCCAACAGGGCCATCCCAGAGCACAGGGCACAGGAGCGTGTCCAGACTGTTCTGGAACATCCCCAGTGAGGGACACCCCACACTCTCCCTGGACAGTCTGTTCAGTGCTCAGTCACTGCACAGGACAGGAGTTCTGCCTCCTGTGAGAGGAATTCCCAGGATCAATCCCTGCCCGAGGCTCTGGGGCCATTGCTGGGCCTGGAGCAGAGCCTGGGGCTGCTCTGACCTCCTGCACACAGGGACAGACAGGGGGACACAGGGACAGATAGGGACAGACAGGGACAACAGGGACAGACAGGACAGACAGGGACAGACAGGGATGGACAGGGACACACAGGACAGACAGGGACACACAGGAACACCCAGGGATGGACAGGGACAGACAGGACAGACAGGGACACACAGGGACACTCAGGATACACAGGATACACAGGGACAGACTGGGACACACAAGGACAGACAAGGACAGACAGGGAGACACAGGGACAGACAGGACAGACTGGGACACACAAGGATAGACAGGGATAGACAGGGAGACACAGGGACACACAGGGACAGACAGACAGGGACAGACAGGGACGGACAGGGACACACAGGGACAGACAGACAGGGAGACACAGGGACACCCAGGGACAGACAGGGATGGACAGGGACCGACAGACAGAGACACACAGGGACAGACAGACAGGGACAGAAAGGGACACCCAAAGACTCCTAGGGACACATGGGGACACCCAGGGAGACTCAGGGACACCCAGTGACACTCAGGAACACTCAGGGACGCATGGGAACACTCAGACAGGGACACCCAGGAACAGACAGGGACACCCACAGACACTCAGGGACACTCAGGGACAGCCAGGGCTGTGGCCCCTCTCCCTGGGGCTCCTCTCCAGGCTGAGCAGCCCCAGCTCCCTCAGCCTTTCCTGGGCACAGAGATGCTCCAGGCCCTTGCTCAGCTCCAGGAGCTCCTGCCCCTGCTGTGCTGAGGGACAGAGCTGGGCACAGCACCCAGAGGTGCCTCCAGGGCTGGGCACAGCACCCAGGGGTTCCTCCAGGGCTGGGCACAGCACCCAGAGGTGCCTCCAGGGCTGGGCACAGCACCCAGGGGTTCCTCCAGGGCTGGGCACAGCACCCAGAGGTGCCTCCAGGGCTGGGCACAGGGCAGGATCACCCCCGACCTGCTGGGAATGCTCTTTGTGGAAAACGCCAATCACTTGGTTTTAAAATTTTAAAAGTTTAATGGTAATAAAATGGTTATAAAAATAGTAATACAATTACAGTAATAATAATTTGGACAATTTGAATTAGGACAATATGAGACAATAAAAGCAAAGAGTTACAGACAGGCCGGGTACCTTTTCTGAGCAAAATAAGCCCAAAAAAAGGACCCACGTTTACAGAAGATTAACCCTTAAAAGCAACAGCCTGTTGCATATTCATGCAGCTCATACATGATGCATAAATTCCATTCAAACACAGGATTCTGTCTGGGCAGTGTCAGCTTCTTCTTCTGAATCCTGACAGCGCCTTCAAGGTGGGAAGAAGTTCGTTTCTTCCCATAAGAGAGCAATAAATTCTCTTTCTCTGAGAGATTTAGGTGTCCTGTGGCTGCTGTCTCTATTTTTTCATATTTTTTATAACCTCAAACTATTCCTATTTTTTATAACCTAAAACTATATTTAACTATATTTAACACACTGCTTAAGAGAATTAATACAGCATCACTCTCTAACACAACACATATAACATTCATTTGAATATTTGCAAAAGGCCAATCATAAAATAGGCATTTTTCACACTCTTCCTAATGCATCCCTGCATCCCTTTGGCCTCCTCACCCCCAGGGCACAGGGGGACAGCTCAGTGTCTCCCTCCTCTGCAGAGCTGCTCTCCAGGCCACCTCCAGCCGGTTCTGGTGCCCAGGATTACCCTCCCCAGGAGCAGGAGCTGCATTTGTCCTTGCTGACCAATCCTGCCTCCTCTCCAGCCTGCCCAAGTCCTCCTGGAGGGCTGCTCTGGCCCTTCCCCCAGCTCTGAACAGCTCCATCTGCATCCCATGGGGTCGATTGGAAATGAGGAAACATTTGTTCACTGAAAGGCTGTTTAAGTCCAGGGGTGGTGGAATCAGCTCCCTGGAAGTGAGGGAATGATTTAATTAATTCCCTTTTAGTGAAGTGTGGGTGTGTGGTGCTCAGGAACCTGGGTTAGTGGTGGCCTTGGCAGGGCTGGGTTAATGGCTGGGCTCAGGGATCCAAGAGCTCAATTCCAACTTTTATGATTCTAAGTGTGGGAAAAGAAGGTTGTGAGGCTTGCTCATGGAGTGGGGAAACTGAGGCACAGAGCAAGAATGAACCCACAGATTCTGCAGCAGAGTGAGAAGCAAATTCAGGCTCATCTTAAGGCATTTTGTTCCAGAAGATCCATCTCTCCCCTTGCACCATCTCCTTTGGCATGTTTTCCACATCTTTGATTTGTAATGCAGTCCCGTAGGGAAGATACTCCCCTTTGCTTTAGAAATCAAGGGATTTAGAAACCAAGTGTGGGGAGTGGCTCCTGCAGCCAGCAGGGGCTTTGTTCCCCAGCCCAGGCCCTGCTGCCCTCTCCATGGTTGGCGATGCCTGGGCAGGTGCATGGGGTGGGAGCTGTGAGGGAAAGCCACCCCTGGTCAGCAGGGATCCTGCCCCGCTTTATTGAACCCAGCAGCTTCTCCAGCCTCTCCCACTGTCTCTCCTAATGTATTCCTATTTCTTTGATCTCCTACAAACTTCCCCTCTCTGATCTTCTGATGAAATAATAAATCTGGGGCCCTCGAAGACGCTTCACGGCAGGAGACTCTAAACGAGAGCCCTTTTAAGCATTTAGAGGTTTTTTAATGTGACAATCCCCTCCTGCAAAGGCACAGGATATCCTGGATTGCTCCTGGCTGCTCCCTGGCCAGCGCAGGGCCATAAAACTCCTGTCAGTGGCAACGTGAAGAGGTGGAATATCCTCCTGCCATGTGCCCGAGGAGCTGAGGAGCAGATGCAGAGGATGTTTGTACCTTTGGAAAGGTGCACAGCTGGATCCAGGCTGTGCTGAGCATAACGTGGCTGTGCTGAATGCCGCTGGGATGGGGAGGAAGGAGGACTTGGAGGGGAGGTATTGCTTATTTTCACTCCTTAAACTGCTCTAAAATATGTAAAAAAAAAAAACCACCACAAAGTAGGAATGTTTTTTTGTGATAGCTGGCTGGAGAATGTGAGGAATAGGGGTCATTATGGGCAGCTGTGCTTGTTATCAATAGGGATATATATCAAAGGGATATAGGGATGTCAACCTGTGGTCTGATCTCTTTGCAATCCTTTCTACTCCAATTCTAAGTCAGGAATTAATTAAGACCAATAGCCTGGGCACTGCGGACAAGCTGCATCCATGTGCTGGGTTTTACTGGGAGCTCCTTAATGGCATCAAAGCTCTTGGAGTGCCCCCAGATGAATAAAAGGAGATTTTGGCCCCAAATAGAGACAGTAGGAAGTGCTCTTGCAACTATGCTGAGTGCTTGGTGAGACATGGGAAATGGTTCTCCCGAGCAGCTGTGGCTGCCCCTGTCCCTGGAAGTGTCCAAGGTGAGGTTAGACAGGGCTTGGAGCAGCCTGGGGGACTGGAAGGCGTCTCTGTCCATGGCAGGGGGTGAAACAAGATGGACTTTAAGGTCTCTTTCAGCCAAAACCATTCTGGGGTTCTGGGGTTCAGTGCCCTGCCCACAGTGTGATGGAGAGCCCCTCTGCCCTGGGCTGAAATTGAATTTATTTGGCGCAGTTAGAGCCAGGACTGGAGCTGGGATCATCAGAGCTGCTGAGAAGTGACCCTGGCACTGGGGCAGGGATGTCTGTAAAGCCTTTCCTGAGCCCTCTGTGCTGAGCTGGCAGGGCCTGGTGAGGTCTTTGCAGTTTTCCTGTAAAACCTGAGCTGCTGTGCACAGGTAAACGCTGCACTGGCAGGTCCAGGCACTGCTGCAGAACCTGCAGGAACTGGCGAGCTCTGGCAAACACAGTGCCATCGTGTGGCTTTGGTGACAGAGGGACAGAGCCCTGGTGTCCCCAGCAGCTGAGCAGGGAGCTGCTGCCTGTCCCTGATCTCTTTATGAGGTGTAATGATGTTTGTCTCTTTAGTGGGTTTGGCTGCTGCTGCTCCTCGTTGCATCGGATCCCTGATCTGATCACATCAGAGCTCCCTAAGTGAGTTTGCTGCTGCTGAGGATTTGTGTGGGAGGAGAGAGGGAGGGGAGGGCAGGTTTGGGGGATCTGGCAGCTAAAGAGCATCTAGCTGGGAAATGAAGTGTCTCTGCTGCACGTCCAGGGCACAGGAGTGTTTAGGGAGTCTGGATGTGACTCATGGAATTGTTTGGGCTGGAAAAACTTCCAAGATCATTGAGCCCAACTGTTAACCCAAAACTGCCAAGCCCATCCCTAAACCACGTCCTCAAGTGCCACATCCATGTGGGTTTTAGATCCCTCCAGGGATGGTGAGTCCACCACTGAGTGGTGAGTCCTGGGCAACATGTGCCAGGGCTGTGCAGCCCTTTCCATGGAGAAATTTTCCCCAATATCCAACATAAACCTCCTCTGGCACAACTTGAGAGGTTTTCCTCTCATCCTGTTCCCTGAGAGAAGAGCTTGATGCCCACTCGGGTGTCCCCTCCTGGCAGGAGTTGTGCAGAGCCAGAAGGTCTCTCCTGAGCCTCCTTTTCTCCAGCCTGAGCCCCTTTCCAGCTCCCTCAGCTGCAACTGGGGCTCCAGCCCCTTCCTTGGACCTTTCCTTCTGGTTGGTATCCCTGTTTCACTTAGGAGAAAGCAGAGATTGATTAAGCTTTTGGCACATTTAAAACCCCAGTATCCAGCCTGTCCAGATCCCTCTGTGGACTCCGTCACTCCCTTTCACTGGAGGATGGCACAGCTCAAAAGTGCATGAAAATGACAGTTCCTTCATTTCTAGTGAAGGGGGAGGTTCCTTTCCCTCCTCCTGCCTTGGGGTGGGGATGATAATTCCCTTTCCCATGCTAATGTCTGTCTCTAAGTGCTTTCCAAGCGCATGCATGGCTGCAGCAGTGCCAAGCTGTCATTCCCCCATCCCAGTGGCATCAGGAAAGTTCGGTCAGGAGCAGGAAGGATCCTTTGTGTTGGATTCTGCACAGAGAGCAGGGGAGGCAACAGAGAAAAAGCTTCACCCAAGGTCACTGAAGGAGAGAACAGCCCAGGTGTTTTATTTCCAGGACCAATAACCTCTCCTTGTGCTTCTTTTTGTCATTCTAGTTCGTTTTTTTCCCTTTTCCAGGGCTGGCACTTGCTGTTTCGATCCCATCCATCGCGAATATTCGGGCAGTCAAACACCCGGGTTGGCTAAACATCCTTAAGTGATTTTAAAACGAGGGGAAAAACATGAGCTAGGGAGAAAATAATGAAGTTTGTGGCTCTGAATCCTAAGCAGTCGCTCTGGTCGGGGCTCTGTGGTGTGCAGGGATGAACTCATCCTGTGCCAGCCAATTGGTGGTTCCCTCAAGCCAAGCTGCTTTATAATTAAGTGATAATTGTTTTTGCTGGGGAGCACACAAGAAAGATAAACAGCTTGAGGAATCAATAAGCATCAAGGTCATAGGCTGAGTTATTTACTGAATCATCTGCAATTTATCTCCCAACTTTCCTGCACAAAAGAAAACAGTGGCTCAGTTTCACAGAGGGTTTGGAAGTGCCACGTGAGCTTTGTTACTTGAAAACAAAACAAAACACTGCAAATTTGGGGCTTTCATCTGAAAAACCTTCAGGGTGAACCAAGGAAGGTTTGGGGGCAAACTGCCAAAGAGCAGTGCAGCATTCCCACACACACATCCCCAGATCCACACATGCACTTGCTCTCTTACATTGGTTGAACCAAATCGATGCAAAGCCCTGCCTGGACACTTCCTTCTCATTAACTTAAATTTATCCCTAATTGACGTGGACCAAGCTGCCCTGGACTCGGTGTGCTCTGAGTGTGAGCGGCCCCTCACATCCATGGATTTGCATCCCTTTGAAGCCGAACTCGTGCTTGGCAGAGGTGGGTGTGCAGCACTGGGCAGTCAGACAGGGGTGGAAGGGGCAGGAGGAGCCTCAGTGAGGGTCCTTTTCCAGCTGCTGACAGCTGGAAGTGGCCTCTCCGTGCTGTGGTGCTCCCAGCTGCGCTCTTGGCCTGTTCCAGTGGCAAAGAACAACAGGGAATGGCTGCAATCTGACAGGGGGGAGGTTTAGATTAGATATTAGGAAAAAACTGTTCCCTGTGATGGTGGCAAGGCCCTGGCACAGGCTGCCCAGAGAAGCTGTGGCTGTCCCTGGATCCCTGGAAGTGTTTAAAATATCAAGTCTTAACCTGGTTCAGTGGAAGATGTCCTTGTCCATGGCAAGGGGGTTGCACTGAGGTGAGTTTCTCATCCTTTCCAACCCAAATTGTTCTATGATTCCACCCTAGGCTCAGGCTGCTCCTGCACTGTAGCTGATTTATTGGTGCCTGTAGCTCCAGGTTAGTTATCCCCCACCTTGTGGTGTCTCAGGCTTTGCTATAGACCCTTCTATATGTTCCTCAATCCCTAAAATAATGATTATGGGATGCTTTTCACTAGGAGACCTCAGTTCTGCTTGGTATCCCTATTTCACTTAGGAGAAAGCAGAGAGGATGAATTGAGGGGTTTAAAACCCTTGAGATTATCTACTGAACCAGCACCAGAGCAGGACCCCAGGTCCCAGCCTGGTGTATTATCCTCTGGGCAGCACTGACCCCTTGCACCAAAGAGAATATTTAATTTATACACCCTCAAGTGAGTGCAGGAAAGACTTTTCCCTGGATAGAGATTGCAGTATCCTCATTACCTCACGTGAAATCCGAATCAGCTCTGAGCTTCAGAACTGATAAATGAATTAACAGCACAGATACAGAATTGTGCTATCAGGAATGATTTGGGTTGGAAGTGACCCTAAAGCCCATCTTGTTCCACTCCCTTCCCATGGGCAGGGATGCCTTCCAGAATCCTGCATTGCTCCAAGCTCTGTCCAGCCTGGCCATCCCAGGGATGGGACAGCCACTCCTCTGGCCATGTATCACCCTATTTCCAGCACTTGGGTACCTGAAATGAACATTTCTGTGTGGAATCTTTCCCTTTTTCCAAGGCTCTGCAGGAAGGTGTCGCGTGCCGCTTCGCCCACGGCAGCCCTGTGCTGCTGGCTGGCCCCAAAACAGATTAATGAGATCAAAATCCATCTGGCAGCTCACTTGCTGTTGTGGGAGGGCTTTGGCAGCTCCGTGGCTGCGAGCAGCTCTCCTGGTGTGGTAATCTCCACAAGCTGAGTTCCCTCTCCCTGTATTGATCAGGTTTGCTTTGGATCAGGTAATCTTCTCAAGCTGAATTCCTCCTTCCTGTTTTGATCTGGTTTGGTTTGGATCAGGTAATCTTCTCATGCTGAATTCCTCCTCCCTGAATTGATTGGGTTTGGATCAGGTAATCTCAGTCTGAGTTCCTCCTCCCTGTATTGATTAGGTTTGGTTTGGATCAGGTAATCTCCTCAGGCTAAGTTCCTCCTCCCTGTATTGGTTAAGTTTGGTTTGGATCAGGTAATCTCCTCATTTT
This sequence comes from Diglossa brunneiventris, assembly GCA_019023105.1. Lineage (NCBI taxonomy): Eukaryota > Metazoa > Chordata > Aves > Passeriformes > Thraupidae > Diglossa > Diglossa brunneiventris. Next base: position 7,601,383 of record CM032376.1, read on the forward strand.
TTAAAATCTCCTCCCTGTATTGACCATGTTTGGTTTGGATCAGGTAACCAGGGGATGGCAGAGCTGGGAGGGTACAGGTGTTCCTGGCTGTATCCTGGCAGGGGCTCTGGAAAAGCTTGAGCTTGTCCTGCTCTCTGATCACAGAGCTCGCTCAGCTGCAGGGCCCCACTCTAAGCCTCTCTTTTCTGTGGGCTTCCTGCAGTCCCTGTGGAGATGGTGCTGCTCTTTCCAAACCCTCCAGTTTGTAGCATCCCTGATCTCTTGCTGGTTTTCCATGCTCCTTCCCTTTTTCACTCTCCATTCCTCCCATTTTCCACTCTCCTGCTTTGTGATGCCCTGTTGATCCCCATGGCTTTGCTCCCCTCTCCAGTGTTTATTAGTCTCCTTTGTGTGGCTGCCAGAGCATCCTCCCATTTCTTTGTCCTGGTTCTCTGTGAGCCAAACCATCAGAGCAGATCTTGGAGCCTGCTGTGCTCCTTTCCCTGTGGCAGTGGAGCTGAATTTAAGCATGCTGGAGAGGGCTGGCTCAATGAGCCACCAGATCCCAGTGCCAGCACTCGCAGTGCTTGGTGTGAGTGCCAGGAGCTGGTGGGACAGCAGGGATCACCCACCCTGTTAGTCCCACTGCCCCATCCTCTGCACCCAGCCTGCAGAGCACAGCACATTTCTGGTATCAGTTTTTGCATCCCTACCAGCAGCACTGCAGACAAGATCTGGGGTTCTCCTCTACTTAGGGGCATGATATTTCATTTTGCTTTCCATGGGATGGCATTCACACGTTAAAGCAGCTGTTGAATTGTGATGTGGCTGTCTCAGAGAGGAAAGAGTAGGAGTGCTTGACTCAGAGGTCCCTTCTAGTCCCCTGTAAAAGTCTCTTTTGTTCAGTTCTCTGCTCTAATGCAAACCATGAGAGTCAAGCTGTGACCCCCTTCCTCGCACATCTGTGCCACCAGATGCATTCCAAGGGCAGCTCCTGTTATCTCGGGTTCCTTTATCTAATGAATTTATCATATTGAGGAAGCAATCCACACACCTCCTCCTCCTCCCTGCAAGGGCTGCAGTGCATTAGCTGCCACGCCACCATCCCAAATTACAGCTTGGCATAGATCAGTCCTGGCTTTTGAAATCTATTTAAATGGATGGAGTGATCTCCAGCGAGAGGCTGGAGAGAAGAGATGCTGTGTTAATCTGTAATGAAACACGAACTAACCCTGAAGGAAAGACAAGAGCGTGTGAATGGGGCCCTTGTTGCAATGAGCATTTCCCATGATGTTCTCATTCTCTTTCCATTTTTGCCATATATCCTCTGCTTTCTCTCCCCTTTTTCCTTTTCCCTTTGGAGATCCTCTCTATAATGATCCCGTCACTGGAGTTTTCACGAACAGAAATGAGTTCTTTTATTTCATTTGCTCACGACCTGAAGAAACTTTAAATGGAGCTGGTGGTAGTGAAAAGCAAGCTGTAAGCGTGGAGATGACAACCTTATATTATATTTATAAAGTCTGCCTTCAGATGAGTTGGAAAATACTTTCTGTACTTTGGGAAAGAAACTTTTGAAATTACTCTCCCACATTACTATTAATTTAATTTCTTAAAGTTGAAGTGTTTGCAAAGTCAAAAAGTGCTTCCATTCGCTGTATCGCTGTGTCATAAACTTCGCTGCTTTATAACACAAATTAAATTGTTTTGAAGCTTGGGACTGAAATTTTCAAAAATGCCTGGAGCACTTTGATTAGAGCTGGTTGGAAAAAAAATTCTAATGAATCAGTTTTTCAAAATGGAAACACAGATTCACCGAAATCAAATCATTTTGTGGGGGCTATCACCATTTTCTCATTTAAAATTTCATCAAAATGTTTTATTTCAATGAAGCCAAATCCCCTTGGTTCAGTTTTTTGTGTGGGTTATGCTGCAATTTGTTGTAGGGAGCAGTGTTAGGAGAGGAAAACAAAACCTTTGATGAGACTTTTGTCAAAGAAGTCAACTCTTTGTTAAAATAATGTATTGGAGGCAGGAAACTTGCTTTTCCTGGTTAATGAAGAAGATAAGGCAGGTTGGAATTTCCCAAGGACAAAGAGGTGGTGGTTGCTCCATCTGTGGTTTCTGTGGAGGTTCCTCCTGGCACTGACCCCATCCAGCCAACACTTCCCACCTCCTGTGTCAGAGGAGCTCAGCTGTTGCCTCAACTCATAAATCAAAACTTGTTCTGCTGGGGTGAGATTGCTTTGAAGATTAATTCCTTTGAAAGATTAGGGCTGAGGGCAAGAAGGGGACCTTTCTCACCCCTGGAAATGGCAGCAGTGCTGTGAAATGTCTCGGTCTGAAGGAAGAGTCAGGGCTGAGTGGTTGGGGACGTGGCTGTGGTTGTGTTTGGGGACGTGGCTGTGGTTGTGTTTGGGGACGTGGCTGTGGTTGTGGTTGGGGACGTGGCTGTGGTTGTGGTTGGGGACGTGGCTGTGGTTGTGGTTGGGGACATGGCTGTGGTTGTGGTTGGGGACGTGGCAGTGGTTGTGGACGTGGCAGTGGTTGTGGTTGGGGACGTGGCAGTGGTTGTGTTTGGGGAGGTGGCTGTGGTTGTGGTTGGGGACGTGACTGTGGTTGTGGTTGGGGATGTGACTGTGGTTGTGGTTGGGGATGTGACTGTGGTTGTGGTTGGGGAGGTGGCTGTGGTTGTGGTTGGGGACGTGGCTGTGGTTGTGGTTGGGGGTGTGGACTGTGGTTGTGGTTGGGGACGTGGCTGTGGTTGTGGTTGGGGACGTGGCTGTGGTTGTGGTTGGGGACGTGGCTGTGGTTGTGGTTGGGGACGTGGCTGTGGTTGTGGTTGGGGACGTGGCTGTGGTTGTGGCTGGGGACGTGGCTGTGGTTGTGGTTGGGGACGTGGCTGTGGTTGTGTTTGGGGATGTGGCTGTGGTTGTGGTTGGGGACGTGGCTGTGGTTGTGGTTGGGGATGTGGCTGTGGTTGTGGTTGGGGATGGCTCCCCTGGAGTGGTGGGGCCTCAGGTCTCCCAAAAGAAGAGCTGGTGCTGTGTTCTGGGTCACCACAGGCCGTGAAACTCTGGCTTCCTCATCTCCATCTGCTCTTGAGGAATGTGGTTCCATTGGAAATTTGGGAATTACAAGCAGGGGGATGTGCTCCTCCCATCCCCTTGGGGGGCACCAGCTCTCCTCAGCAGTCACAGGCATCCCAGTGGTGCTTCTCTGGGTGTCCTTTGATTGAAACCCAACCATGTGGTTCCACCAGTTGTGCACCACAGTGTCACCCTGGTTTTTTAAGATTTTCTAGGCCTTCTGATGTTGACATTCTTGCAGTGAACTTTCTCAGACACTTTCTGTAAATAACTGATTGTTTTGTCTTCTTTTATGGAGGAGGAGAAAATTGATGGACTGTTGGTTTGACCAGTGTCATTGGAGAGGTGTCACTGTCACCCTCCAATCCGCTGTCACTTTTGGAAAACTATAAATGTTGGAGTCAGAAAATAAACTTCCTCTTTCTTCCTTCACCTTGAGAAGGGTGGTGTGCTTGTGTTCTTTCGTGTCCTATAGTGACACCACAGTCTCTGTGTGCAACACCAATCTCTGATTCTCTTTAAACACAGAATATTCTCTGCTGGGGTATAGTCTGTGTGGTGGGACTCCACCTGACATCAATTCCTCCTGTTGTAAAAGAAAATGAAATTATCCATGTCTTGAGGAATTCCTTGTCCTAGCAGGTGACGAAAGCATAGATGGAGGAGTGGAGGAGTATTGCAGCCTCTACCATACCCCATGAAACAGCCCTGAGCTGCCTCAGGCAGAAGCCACAATCCCAATTAAAGTCTTTCCTGGTTTCTTCAGAGCTCAGCATTGCTCCCACTTGTTGCACGCCCAGTTCTGGTACACTTCTCATGCCCACACATTGATGTTTGCTAATTTCCCCCATTTTTTTGCAAGATGCAGGGTTGGAAGATTTGAAGTGAGAGCCCCATCCCCGAGAACCTTTCCTACTACAGGTTCTGGTGGACCTTGACACCCTTGTGCTACAAAATCCCCCGAGCACTGGGCTGGGCAGGAGGCTTTTCCATTCCCAGTGTTGGCAGGTGCAGTGGGAGGGTTGAAATTTGGGGATTGGCCCAACCATTTCTCCTGCCTGCTTACCAATTAATCCCCTGCCGAGCAAATACCTTCCCTGTGCTTTATCATCTCGCAAAGAGTCTGAAAGACAAACAGAAAAGCAAGAAAGAAACAAACCAAGGCACCCGCCAATAAATTCAATGCACCGAGGAAAACACAGAAAACACTAAGCAAACTCCAAACAGCCCCTTCCTCTGAGTTAATTAATTGGAGCCCTGTTTGAGAACAAGCACCCTCTCAAATCCCCCATTGCTGGATGCAATTTTCTCTGTACAATCACTCGGTGTCCCTGACGGACAGGAGCCCAATCACTTCTCGGCAGAAGGCGAGCGCTGCGGCAGTGCCCAAATGAAAATAATAGATTTTTAACATTGCTGCAAGGCTTGTAAATACCCAATGGGGGCCAGCTCCAACCCTCCACCACTGCCTTGTGGTCCCTCTGAGCTGACAGGGGATGGTGTTGGGCCTCAGCTGGTGTTTCCTACAACAGCAGACACGGTGCTAGTGATGGGGCTTCAGATAAGATGATTTTTAAGGTTATTTGCAAACCCAAACCATTCCATGATTCCATTAATTTTTGAAGTTCTACGGCTTCTCCCACCAGTGCTTGAAATGGGTGCAGGAGTCTGTAACTGGCTGGGCTGTGGGATGTGGAAGATGATTTTTAGTGGGGGCAAAGACCTGGAAGGATGTGGAGCTGCTGGAACAAGTCCAGAGGAGCCCATGGAGATGTTCCAAGGGCTGGAGCCCCTCTGCTCTGGATCCAGGCTGGGAGAGCTGGGGGTGCTCACCTGGAGAGGAGAAGGCTCCAGGGAGATCTTAGAGCACCTTCCAGAGCCTAAAAGAGCTCCAGGAGAGCTGGAAAGGGACCTGGGGCAAGGGATGGAGGGACAGGACACAGGAATTGCTTCCACTGCCAGAGGGCAGGGATGGGTGGGATATTGGGAATTGGGAATTGTTCCCTGTGAGGGTGGGCAGGCCCTGGCACAGGGTGCCCAGAGCAGCTGTGGCTGCCCCTGGATCCCTGGCAGTGCCCAAGGCCAGGCTGGGCAGGGCTGGGAGCAGCCTGGGACAGTGGAAGGTGTCCCTGCCCAGGGCAGGGAGGTTTGGAATGAGATGAGTTTCAAGACCCCTTCAAGCCCAACCCATCTGAGGATTCTAAGATGAGACAAGCTGGGCTCAGAGGGCTGAATGTGAAGCCCTGCAGGTTTGAATCACTCTGCTTGTGATGGGAAGCAGAACAAACTTTTGAAACCAATCTTTAGTGGGACGGAGGTGATGCTGAACACCTTTTGCTGGCTGTTTTGGATGGGGCTTGGAGCAACCTGGGAGGCTGGAGCTAAATGAATTTCAAGTTGCCTTCCAGCCCAACCCAGCCTGAGTTTCTGTGCCACTGCTCCTGCCATCCCTGGGGTGGGAGTTCAACACCTTGGGGTGTGCAAAAAGCCAGGAAAGGAGTGGGACTGGCAGGACGTGAGCAAATGGATGGAGCAGAACTCAGGATGCGCTTTGCTCTGCTCTGAGCAGCTTTTAGCTGTTAAATTGCTGTCTGCGTCCTTGAGCATGAGGCAGCCCTGAAGATTTTGGTGGCTGCTGGTGCTGGCCAGCTGGCTCAGGCCACGGGGTCAGTGCTATTAAAGGCCTAATTCCCAGGCACTGTGCTAACAACTTAACTATGTTTATAATATCAGCGAGAACCCATGTCAAATCCATTGTTGCATGATGTGACCAAATCCATTACTGCACACATGGAAATCAATTACTGCACATTAGGGAACATTTAACACTTGAGCCTTTTCCACTGCCTTGTTTGCACGCCGTGGCCGGAGGAATCGTTATCTGCCACTCTGGAAATGGATTTGCTTCTTATTTTTTGTAACCTCTGCAGGGGATGTGTGCAGGTACGGAGTGAAACACATGCACAGTGCTTGGTTAATGGTGAGGGGCTCGAGCAGAGCTGGTGGTGCTGAGCTGGAGTTACTGCTGATGGGTTTTATCCCAAATGTGTGGGAATAAATGTTTTCCTGTGCTGGATTCACACATACTCCTCTAGCTGATGCTTCTGTTTCCTGGAGCCACCTCTCCCACGCAAGCAGAGCTCGTTGGCCCACACTGCTGCATTCCTTCTCTGTTTTCCCTGCATTTCACAAAAAAAAAAAAAAAAAACCTCTGTCAAGTAGAAAACTGCGTGTTTACTCTGGAGTCACAGAGGATCAGGCAAAAAAAGGTGTGCTGGGATGTGCTGTGGTGGCAGCAGGGAGAGAGCTCATGCTGACCGAGGTTTGGCTTCACCTTCCTTCTTAAACAAGCTCACCCCCTGAGGTTTTCATAGGATTTGAGGACAGGGATAGACAAAATCAATGTGTAATAATAGCTGGAAAAGAGCATCTCCCTCCTGTGTAATGGGATTGAGCAGAAATGTCTCCCACCGCTTTCCATCTCGGGGGTGGGCTGGTGCACCTCTCCTCCTGCAGCACCCCAATCCTGCACCCTCTCCCAAACAGTCAGGTTTTTCCTGCCAGGAGATGCTTGCACATCCCACCTTTCCCCCAGCTCTGTGCCCTCACTTAGCAGGTGCTCTCCACCTTCCTTCTCCTGTGCACATGCTGTGAGATGAAGGAAATGGATGAAGGTTAATTTTTTCGGTCCCTCTCATAATGACTCATCCATAACGATTTCCATTGGTTATATTTCCTTGTGTGACAGAAACAATTTACTGCATTCCTGCAAAGCCTATTTTCTCTGCATGATCTGCTTGTGCGGAGGTTTGGGGAAGTAATTTACAGATATTTTGCCTCAAAATAGCTTACAAAGACAAAAGAGTCCTGTTGACACCAAGGTGCTCTCCTCATGAGCTGGGGAAACGGCATAAAACAGCTCAAAAATAAAAACACTTTATGGTAGTCACTCAAAGTCAAATTCTACACCACACACTGTGGTCAAAAGCTCTTTTTGCTGGTGGGGAGGCGCAGGGCTTCTCCCAGGAGTGCTTTGATTCAGGTTTGCCTTGTAGGAGGATCCTCAGTGACATAAATCAGCAGGGGTTTCAGTGCAGGGGGTTGGGATGCTGCTTATGGATCTGGCCCTGAATATTTTGTGATAGGGGAAAGGCAGCCATGGGGCTGCCATGGGGTGTGAGAGCACTGAGCATTTTCCAGGTAGGATTTTGGTGGTTTTGCTGTGGGATCAGGGCCAGAAGCCCCCGGAGGAGGCAGAGGGTCAGGGAGCAATGTATTTTGGCAGAGCCCAGGTTTTCTCTGGGTGTCAGTGCCCTGCTGTAACCTCCCTGCCCAGCCAGGCTGCTGCCTATGCCAGCAGCACTCAGATCACCACTGTTCAAGGGAAGTTGCTTGGGCAAATGCTTCTCCTAATGTCAGTGTTCTCCAGCTAGCCAGGATATTCTGAGTGGTGTGCTCAGTGCTCTGCAATGGTTAGCGCTGTTATTTCCACTATTCCAGGACATAATGCCCTCTCCCTGCTTGCTCCCATTGCCCCACAAGCTCAGCATCTCCTGTGCCTGGCAGGGCATGGGAATCACCTGTGGCTGATTCAAATGGGAGCAGTGGGGGGAAAAATTTCACACTCGCGTCTCCATCTGCTCACTTGGTTTGAATCTTGTCAGTAGATACGGTGGCAGAAGGTGAGGAGTGTCATCCATGAGAGCAGGCACAGTTTTGCCTTCCCCTGCAGTATCTGGTGTAGATAGCACAGATAACACCCTGCAGGCTGGGAGCAAAGGCCACTGGCACACCAGAAGCTGCAGGGTGAGGGCAAGTCTGTGTGCCAGGCATGGGGGATGAATTAGAGACGGTGAGTGGAGGGGAAAAGTTTTTATGCCAAAGAGCTGGGCTGTGCTGCAGTCACAGCTCATCCAAAGGAAGCAGCTCATGCAATGCATTGGAAAATTGGGACCTGGAGCAAGAACACGGGGCTGAGAACATGGGCTTTGAGTGAGCACAGCACAGAGGCTCTGGTTTAACTCAAGATGGGTGAAACATGGGGTGATACCAACTGGCCTCAACTTTCTGTCTTGCCCCTAGGCTGAATCCCTTCCAGATGCCGGTACCCACCTCCAAATTGCTTGGGATTACTGAGAGCTCTTAGTTCCATTTTTGCTTTCCCTCTTCGTCCTTGCTCTGCTGTTTATTTTGGAAAGCAAATGCTAGTTCCGTGAAAGATTTGGTGCTGAGAAACCAAAACCAACCGGAAATTTCTTAACACGTGCTGTTCTAACACCTGATGCTCTTAGGCCTCCAAGCTCTTGCAGCTGTCGAGGTGAGGACAATCATCAAAGCTGTGATGTTCGAGGGAAGTGCGTGTGCTGCTGTCCTGGTATCCTGGGGAGCCTGAATCACAGACCTGAGCTGGGTACCTGCCCCCTTCCAGCACCCATGAGACCCTTGGTGTCCCCTCTCAGCAGGGCTGGGGGGCCAGGGCAGTCACAGATCAGGGGGTGGGAAAGGCAGGCGGCTGTTGGTGGGCACGGGTCAGCCAGCGACAGCAACAGTGGCTCTTTATCCCCCTCCCACCCCAGGAGCACCAGGGAGAACCAGGGAACACAAAGGAGCACAAGGGAACACCAGGGAATACCAGGGGACATCAGGGAACATCAGGGAACACAAAGGAGCACAAGGAACACCAGGGAATACCAGGGGACATCAGGGAACATCAGGGAACACAAAGGAGCACAAGGGAACACCAGGGAACACAAGGGGACATCAGGGAACATCAGGGAACACAAAGGAACACAAGGGAGCACAAGGAACACCAGGGAATACCAGGGAGCACCAGGGAACCCCAGGGAACACAAGGGAACATCAGGGAAAACAAGGGAGAACCAGGGAACATCAAGGAACACCAGGGAGCACAAGGGAGCACAGAGGAACAGCAGAGAGCACCAGGGAAGCCCCAGGGAGCACAAGGGAGCACAGGGGAACAGCAGAGAGCACAAAGGAGCACAAAGGAGCCCCAGGGAGCACAAGGGAGCACAAAGGAGCCCCAGGGAACACAAGGCCCCTTGTGCTGCCCACGGCGGCGCTGCCTGCAGCGTGGGCTGTGGCACTGGGGCTGAAGGCCATGTCTATCTCAGCTGTCAAGGGGCCCTTTGTGCAGGCAGGCAGGGCAGATGGCTGCCACGTCAGGCCTGCTGTCCCTCTGGGTGCCGTGGGTGCCGTGGCTTTGTCACATCAGGTCCCCTGCAGCGCGGGCTCTGTGGGGATTTGGGCGCACTGAGTGCCCCAGCCCTGGCTGTGCTCAGTGAGCTGGGGAGGGCAGGGAGCAGCGTCCTCACCCTCCAGATCTCCCCAGTAATGCGTTTTTCTTCCTTTGCTTGGCTACTCAGTATTCCCTGAGGCTCAGGAGCTGCCTTTGCAGCTCAGGAGGATCTGTGGATGTGTCCCTTTCCGAGGGCTGCAGAGCGAGGTTTGGGCACCTCAGGAGCTTCCTGGAGATGAGAGAAGGTGGTGCTCCTCCTGAGAGCAATCAGGGAGATCACAGCAAGGTTTTAACCCCTTGAGGAAAGGATGAGTAAGTGCCAGCCCACCTGAGTGGCAGCAGGAGAGGCTCTGGAGCAGGTCCCTCCTGGCTGTGGTTGCAATGGTGAGGCATTTGCAGCCCCTCTGGCTGCATGGCTGTGTTAACCTGCTGCATCCCCCATCCCGTGGCAGAGGGTGTCCCCAGAGCACCAGCAGAATCTGTCTGCTGGAACAGACCCCCCAGAAACCATGGGGTCTGTTCCAGCACATGGATAAGCCCCATCCCTCTGAAGGCAGGGGGCTGTTGGCAATAAGTCCTGGCGCAAGTGTACAAGTGGCAGCAGCAGCTTCTACCAGATCTAGGCTGAGGCATGAAAACAAGACCATTTCAGGCTCCAGGTTAATAATACTGCCTTTGATTTTTTTTTTAATATACCATCCATCCAGCACTGATACGAAACTTTCACCTGAAATCACAGCTATTGAAAACTCCTCTTTTGAAAATACAAAGCGAATTCCCTGGATGCTGAACACGTTTGTTGCAAATGTGGTTCAAGCCCGTTTCTATTCAGAGCCTTTTTCAAAAAAGTTGCCCACAAATCTGGAGGATCTCTTCTTCCTTGAGCCATCCCAACCCACTGTGAGGATTCAGCACAGTCCCAGATGATGCTTTGGAGCAGTTCAAACTCCACCTCTGTGCAGAGCTCTGCTCCTGCACTCATCCCTTTTAAGTCTTCAGGGAAGGATTTTAGGGATGCACACAACTTTTGGAGGTTTGTTGGTAAAAGGCTGAATTTCTCCCTAATTTCATAGAATCACAGAATATTTGGGCTGGAAGGGACCTTAAAACTCATCTCATTTCAACCCCTGCCATGGCCAGCAGCACCTTCCACTATACCACATTGTCCAAGCTCCATCCAACCTGGCCTTGGACACTTTGACCACATTTGAGGGTCTGCATTTAATCTCCATTTTTTTCCCAATTCCTGTTGCAGCAGAGCAAACCAGCGTGTGGAGCAGGGCTCTTGTGTAAGAGCCCCAAAAGAGCAGCTCGGCCGACAAGGTTTCTCTCTGTGCTAATTTGAAATGAGGTGAGCAATGGCAAATTGAGTTTCAAGGGCAGCAGAGACAACTTGTCAATTTAGCCTGGGCTCCTCTCCGCCGGTGCAATCCTTGGGAGCTGGAGCTGAGGCTTGTTTACGGCAGTGGATATAATAGCTGCAATCCCCCAGGTAGATTAAGCAATCACTTCATTTAGGACTAGCAAAACTCGATGACATTTTGAGGGATTTTTGTTGACCTTGCGAAGGGCGAGTGCTGACTTCCCCTCGCTGCCCTCGTGGGTTTTTCTAATGATTCCAGAGGGGGAAACAGAGCTTGTCAGGGTGGAATTGCCATGGGATTGGGTTTGCTGGGGAGGTGAGGGTCTCAGCTCTGTGCTCACACCACCCCTCTGTTGGGTTTTCATGGTTACATTCCCAGATAGGGATGTGGCTCTTTCTGGAGTGATGCATGAGCAGGACCTGTGTTCTTGGTGTGCCTCAGTTTCCTTCTGTAAAATCAGTCTAGTGGAAGGTATCCCTTGGAACAATATGAACTTTGAGGTCCTTCCCAACTCAAACCATTCAGGGATTCTATGATTCCTTGTTAAAAAAAAAAAAAAGAAACAAAATAAAATGCAGAGATTTACTGGCAACAGATGTTGGGTAAAAGGAAGGAAAGATGATTTTCTCTTGTGGTACCATCCAAAGTCAAACAGGTGATTTGTAAACACAGGAGCAGCCCCAGACTGTCACAGACATCTTTTATGAAAAATCCTTTCCTTAGGATTTTTCCTCCTGCGAAGCTGAGAGGCCTCAGGAACAAAATGTAACCAATGGTTATCTGCTGCTGTGGAATGCAACAGGTGCATCTGTGATTGGTCTCATGTGGTTGTTTCTAATTAATGGCCAATCACAGCCCAGCTGGCTCGGACTCTCTGTCCGAACCACAACCCTTTGTTATCATTACTTCTTTTTCTCTTCTTAGCCAGCCTTCTGATGAAATCCTTTCTTCTATTCTTTTAGTATAGTTTTAATATCATATATATCGTAAAATAATAAATCAAGCCTTCTGAAACATGGAGTCAGATCCTCGTCTCTTCCCTCATCCTCAGACCCCTGTGAACACGGTCACACCAGACTTAGCAGCAAAACTCTTCAAACAGGTGATGTAGCACTGAGGGGGACATGGAGGCACCAGGAGTTCTGGCAGCGCTGGAGCAGGTGATCCATTTATGTCCCGTGGGTTTCCACACCTCTCCAGCTGCTGGGTGCTGGAATGCCACCAGGCACTGGATCCACATCTCCAGGTGCCTGAACCCCTCTGCAGACCTGGCAATCACAGCAATGGTGTGTCCAGCCCAGGAGGCAGCTGCTGGCACCTCTGGCTGCCCAGGGAAAGCTGGAAGGAGAGTTTGCTCTGGAGCAGGAGACAAGATCAGGGTTCTCAGAATCTCTGCTGGTCAGAGTGACTCTGAGATATGTACAAGCCTCTTTTCCCAGCCCAGCAGTCGAAGAAGGAGTCAGGATTCCTCTATTCTTATTCTCAAGGTTGTTTATTATTTCTCATCTATAACATTCTTTCTCTGACCGGCTGCAGGTCTGTCTGGCAGGTTGAGTTGAGGCACACTGGTGTTATCTTTTTATACTAAAATCTACAAGTACATTATTTACCATAACTTTCCAATGCCTATCACCTATGTTAGACAGTGAGTTTCTACTCTAAACCAATCTAAAAATGCCAACATCACCCAGAAGATGGAGGCTAGAAAGAAGAAGGAAAAAGGACAAGGTACGCCCAAATTCCTCCATCTTGGGACCCCAAGATGGGGTCAAAAACCTCAAAAATCTATTTTTCACCCTGTGACAAACTAGCTATCATTCTACTTAAACTCTTTTGACTTGTAATTCTTCATATAAAGGTTGGTAATTGTTTTTCCATGGGTCAAGATCAAAGGCACAGGGGTGTTGGGCTCTGTGCCAAGGTCTCTGAGTCCCCTGGGCAGGGGCTCGAGTCCTCCAGGGCAGCCAGAGGAATTTCCTGGGTTCCAGCAAGGGTGAGGGGTGAATCACCTTCAGCAGGGGTCACGGTGGGATAAACGAGCAATGACAACTCTCTGCTTGGGTGCTGAAACTCCTCAAGCAGAGAAAGCCAATGGAAACTTCTGAAATATTAAGGAAAAAGCGCACAGCATTGACAAGCTGAAAGCTTTGAAGGCAGGAGCGTGGCGGGTGCCATCCCTGCTCCCCATCCCGCTGGGCTCGCGGCTGATCCGTGTCTGTCAGCCCTGGGAATGTTCACAGCTGCATGCAGGACATGGGAAGTGCCTAATGACTGCTGCAGCTGGCGTAATTCCTAACTAGCTGTGGCATGTGGCTGCTCGGGAAAGGATTTGGGGACTGACAGGCTGTGAAAAGTGATAGAGGAGGGAAATGCCAGGGTGGAGGGAATTAAACACATGCACGGATTAAATGAGCTCAGGACTGACAAGCAGGACTGGCATTGCCTGAGCCTGGCTTGTGATCGTGAGGGCAGCAATGGTGCTTTGGGGTGCAGGTGTGGAAAATGGGTGAGGAGGGAGCAAGCCTTGCTTCACGCCATCCTCATAGGTCCGTGATTCTTCCTGGGGTTTCTTGGATGTTCCAGAGGTTTCCATGTGAAATGGGAACCCCCCAGCTGCCTCCTGCAGATGTTGAGGGTATTTGGGGTAGGAAGATGCAGGATGCATCCCACCTGGCCTTTGCACTCCACACCATCCTCATTGTTCCATGATGCTTCCTCAGATTTCTTGGACGTTCCAGAGGTTTCCATGTGAAACAGGGAGACCCCAGCTGCCTGCTGCAGGTGCTGAGGGTATTGGGGTAGGAAAATGCAGGATCCATCCCCCTGGTCTTTGCACTCCACGCCATCTTCATCACTCCATGATTCTTCCTGGGTTTTTTTGGGTGTTCCAGAGGTTTCCATGTGAAACAGGGATATTGCGTTTGCGGGGTCCCCCGTGGCAGGAAGGAATGATGAATCTGACTCCATGTTCTTGAAGGCTAATTTATTATTTTATGATACTATATTGTATTAAAGAATGCCGTACTAAACTATACTAAGGAATACAGAAAGGATACTTACACAATGCTAAAGAGATAATAATGAAAATTTGTGACCCTTTCCAGAGCCCTGACACAGCTTGGCCCTGATTGGCCAATAAGTCAAAACAATTCACGTGAAACCAACGAAACAATCATCTGTTGGTAAACAATGTCCAAACACAATCCAAAGCAGCAAAACACAGGAGAAGCAAATCAGATAATTATTGTTTTCATTTTTCTCTGAGGCTTCTCAGCTTCCCAGGAGAAGAATCCTGGGCAAAGGGATTTTTCCAAAAAATATGAATGCCACACAGGGACTCCCCAGCTGCCTCCTGCAGGTGCTGAGGGCATTGAAGGTAGGAAGAGGCAGAATCCACCCCCCTGGCCTTTGCACTCATGATTGTCTTGACACTTTTTTTGGGAGAATTTCTAAGCCCTTTCCTTGCCCATCCCAGCAGTGCTTTGTCCTTTCCACACACACATCCCTTCCCCGGGTTTTCATTATGGTGATTAGGGAATGAAAATAATTTTCAATTTTTTTTTTTCTAACTGAATGATGAACTGATGAGCTGCTTTTGCTCCTGCCATATTGCCAAGTGCTTTAATAGTCCTATTTCCTATCCAAATACACTTCATAAGTCATTGCTCAGATGGTCAATGAGCAACAGCCTCTGTAACTATCCCTGATTTTGCAGTGAGAGCGAGGAACCAGGTTGTGGAAGCCTAATGAAAGGAATTATCGCTGTTTTGGAATGGAAAGGAACACCTGGCAAGGTCTGTGCAGTTCAGAAGGATATTATGGGGTTGAGGTGATGTGTTAGCATCAGGATGCAAACAGAATTGGTCTTCTCCAGGCTGCATGTCCTTGGATCACTTGTTTTTATTCCTCTTATCCCTGCTGGGAACACGGGTGCACCAGGGAACCCAGCAGCAAACAGGGAAAAGCTTGAGAGCCCCAAAGATATGAACTTAAGTTCATGTTTCAAGGCAGGACACTGCTCTGGGCCCTTGGGATTGATCCCCAATTTTGGAAAAACTTACTGGCTTCAACAAGCAGGAGCTTGGTTTGCTCCAGGATTCCTGGGTGCTCCAAAAAGTGAATGGGAGCCCAATCCTCCTCTTAACCTGCAGGAGAGGGCCTTAGATGGATTTGCTCTCAGCTGGAACAGGCTTTTTCCATCCCTCTGGCCTCGTCAAGGTGGTGAGGAAAGAAATTATATCAATAGTCCAAAGAAAAATAAAGCCAGAACCTAAAAGAAGTAAAAAACATCTTAATAAAGAGTAAAGTGCTGGAATAAATGTTATTAGAGTATCTTCAGCAGCGATAAAAGTATTAATTTGCCATTGCAGGAGGGAAAAAATAACAGCCAACAATGTGTTTATGCTCAAAACTGCTGCCAAGGATTGCTTTTCAGCCAAAGCATTCTGTTTGACTGGGATTTGCCTTTCCCCCTCCCCTTTTCCCCCTCTTGGAGCTGCCTGTGTGGCTGTAGGTGACTGTGAAGGTCTGATCTATTGGTAGGGTATCCCTCAAATGTTCACATGCAGCTCCCCAGGGCCCCACAACTTGTGATTTTACTTTATTCTCCTTATTTCTTTCTAAGTTTTTTTTATACCTACCATGAAGAAACTGCTTTGCCAGCGGCTGCTCTGAGAGGGTTTTACACACCAGACTGGCAACATCTGATGTATGGCCACATTTGGAGCCACAGACGACATCAGCCTTAATAACATTCCTCTTTCCGGAGTGCTTCCTGTTAAATATTCATGAGATGATGCAAGAGCCACCATCGTGTGGGAGCGACAGGGGGTAGGATGGTCAGGATGGACAGAGAGAGATCTCTGAAGCCAGGTCTTGAAACTTATGGTTTATTGCAAAGGGCCTGGGTGGAGCTGCCAGCAACAGCTCGGAGCAGCCCCAAAGGAGCCCCAAAGAGCAGCCCCAAAGGAGCCCCAAAGGAGCCCCAAAGAGGTGGGAAGTTCCCCTTACAATACAATAAATCTTCTGTGCTGAATATTGTGAGAGACAACTGCTCACTTTGAAAATTTAAAGAGGTTTATTAAACCTTAACAAAAATACAGCAAAGGACTACACAAGGAAGAAGTTGCAGCACTGGGAACTGCCCCTCGTGCACACCACATGGCTGGTTCCTCTCCAAGGTGGATGCTCAGGCTTTTGTACCCCTGGGGTTGCATCACCAGCCCTGGCCCCTCCCAAAGTCTGTCAGGCAGCTCTTCTTTGCCATTTATCAGTGCAAACTGCTTTGTAACTGCATTGGAGCTCAGGTGTTGCCATGCCCACCCCCTGAGCACCCCCAAGCTTTTCCATTCCCACCTGCCCCAGGTAAGGGACACCTGTGCAGCTCCTTTGTACCTGTCCTGGACAGCCCAGGCTGTCTGATGGCAACAATACAGGGGGAAAGGGAACTATGGGGAGAACAGAGGGCATCTAAACTACAATAACATAACTGTACATCACTGAAGCTTTTCTTAATATTTACACAGAGTTATCTTTTAATTGTGAGAGCCAATCATCTCATTATCCATCTATAACAATATTTAATTCTCACTAACCAATCTAGTCCAAGACACAAATCCTATAGCATTTACATACAGCCTATAAGAATCATTACATTACCATACTGTGTTACATTTTAAACCCTAAAAACTCCTCTTTGGGCCCTTTCTGCCAAGCTGTAGGGTCTGCTCTGACCCTTGGAGCTGTCTGCAAGCAGAGGGTGTTGTTCCATCAAAAGGGGATTACCTTCAGCCAGCCACACCATTGTTTTCCAGTTGTTCAGTAACTGAGGGATCTCAAAGCTTGCTTTCATTTCAATCTCGCTTATAGTTTCTATATTCTCAAAATCTTTTGCCAGGCAATCATATTGATAAGGCTTTCCTGTTTCATCTTCCCCAATACCATAATCTGTGAGCATCCCTTCTCCCTGTGGTTCAATGGGCTCCCTTTTGGAAAGGCAGGTGGGCACCTTCCCCTTATTATTCCTAAACAGCTCCAGGCTGGCCAAGCCTCAACCTGCCCTCACTGATTGTGTTTTCAGTGGATGGATGTTGGGCATCACGGATTTACTCAGGGCAAGGGAACCATGTGTGGAGTCAGAGGGATGTGGTTTTTGAGTCCTCTTAACTGCTCCAGCCTGTCTTCAGTCCAGAGATGTGATTTTTGTGGATGTGCAGGGGATGGAGGATCATGGCAAGTGCTGAGTGGGAGGAGTTGGAGTGAGAAAAGGTCCCATGCTGAGAAGCTTTTTCTGCCTCTGAATAAATTCTCAATTTAGAGTCAAACTCTTTGTCTTGATGCCTTGTTGGGACTACCTAAAAAGAGGCCAGACAAAATTAAGGGAATAAAAAGCAGATCTATTTATTGAAGGGCCTTCAGGTGCATTTTGGGCAGACAAAGGCCCCCCAGGGGACACACCCAAAAATGGTCATAGGTTTCACACTTTTATAAGTTTGGTCCATGTGCATTTTGGGGGTGAATCTGCCAATTCCAGCTTCAGCTAATGAAGTCACTGACCCCAAGTTTGCTGCCCCCAACTCCCTTTTGTTTCCATCTCTGGGGCCTGAGGCAGTGAGGTGTCCTTGATTGCCAGGCCTGGAGAGGAATTGTTGTGTCTGCCCCAAATGGGGAAGCAGCAGCTCCCACTGTGTGTGGAGTTTAGAGTTATAGGCTACAGAACTGCAGGGTTACAAATAGATGGAAAATATAACAGCTAAACTCCTAAGGCATCATACTTACCTTACTTAGCCCCTGCCATCCCTCTGGGAGGTCTCCAAGGCTTTTCCCACCTCCAGTTCCTCCCATAAGTTTTTTCAAGTCTCGGAATTCCACTTAGGCGCTGCCAGAGAGTGACTGCAGGGGACAGAGGTGGCTTTTCTCCGCCCAAGGGGAGGATGAAAGCGCGTTGCCGCTGGCTAATGATGTCTTTCCTTTCCTTTGGTTTGGGAGGGTTTGTTCCCAGAGCCGCAGATCCCGGCTCTCCGCGCTGGGAATGTATCACTGCTGGCACTTCCAGCGTTACTCACACGCAGCAGCATTAAAGCAGATACTACATCCCAAGGGGAGACAGTCTAAACTCAACATTTCCAATTGTTTTAAAGTCCTCTGATTTTATCTGAGCGATAACGATCTACAAATTGCACTCATCATCTCCGAAAGCGGCTTTTCCTGGAATGTCCTCTCCGCCACGAATTGCTTTAATAAGCAGAACTTGCTCTGATTTGCATCTCCACCATTAGGTTTGGAGGTTTTTTAGGGAGTAGGTGGCTTCCCCCACTGCCTTGCAAAGAGGGACGGAGGCACTGCCAGAGCTCCAGGGCTGCCAGGGGTGCTGTGGGAGCTGCCCTGGGATGTTCCCGGGGCACCAGGCTGACCAGGATGCTGCTTGGGCACCAGGATGCTGTTGGAGCACCAGGTTGTCCATCCCAGAGCCCTGGGATGTTTCCAGAACTCTAGGATGTTTCTGGAGCCCTGGGATGCTCCTGGAGCCCTGGGATGGTTCTGGAGCCCTGAAATATTCCCGGGGCACCAGGCAGCCTAAAATGCTGCTTGGGCACCAGGTTGTCCATCCCAGAGCCCCTGGAATGTTTCTGGAGCCCTGGGATGCTGCTGGAGCCCTGGGATGCTGCTGGAGCCCTGGGATGTTTCCAGTGCCCTGGCATGTTTATGGAGCCCTGGGATGGTTCTGGAGCCCTGGGATGTTCCTGGAGCACCAGGCTGCCTCGAGAAGTGTTGGTGCTTGTCGGAGGTGCCAGCCAAGCTCCCGAAAGCCGCGTGTGAAATCTCACAGAGCAGCTTTAACGCCTTCCTGTGCCACCCTTGGAATTCTTAACCTCAACAAGGGGCTTTTGGCTGAGTTTCCAGCCAGTGCTGCCTCGTTTTTGTTTCATCCTGGGGAGGCTGAGTGGGTGTGGACACATTTGTAGGCTCCAATTCAGCACAGAACTGTGATGGTGTTCACAGGGGTCTTAGGATGAGGGAAGAGACGAGGATCTGACTCCATGTTTCAGAAGGCTTGATTGATTATTTTATGATATATATTATATTAAAACTATGCTAAAAGAATAGAAGAAAGGATTTCATCAGAAGGCTGGCTAAGAATAGAAAAGGAATGATAACAAAGGCTTGTGCCTGACCGAGAGAGTTCAGACAGCCAGACTGTGATTGACCATTAATTAGAAACAACCACATGAGACCAATCACAGATGCACCTGTTGCATTCCACAGCAGCAGATAATCATTGTTCACATTTTGTTCCTGAGGCTTTTCAGCTTCTCAGGAGAAAAAATCCTAAGGAAAGGATTTTTCAGAAAATATCATGGCTACACAGGGCGATAACGCCCATGCCTGGAATGCTCCTCACTCCAGTAACTTCCACTCAGCGATAGGGAAGGAGCTCCAGAGATGCTCACAGAGGCAGAGTAGGGGCTCTGTACAACAAGCCAAGGTGCCTTGAATAAAGAAATGAGATTACAGCAAGGAGGCTTTTAGGGGAGACAAATTGGGGTGATTCTTTAGCTTCCTGTTCACTACCTATTTATTCAGGCAATTGGGTGGGTCATAACAATTTACAGGGAGTGCTGGATGTGGGGTTGTGCTGCCATCCTGTTAGCTCTCCCTCATGGCCAGCAGAAGTGGTCCCTGAGGATTGCCTGTGCTCAGAGCAGATGCACAAATACAGCCAGGGCTGTGCATTCCCGGCTCGTGGCGTATTTAATGTGAAATCATGGCTTTAATCTCCACGGAGGAAGTTTTTAACCCTTATAAGAGAGAACAAGGCAGCTGCAAGGAAAAGGGAGCAAGTTTTTATGTACTTCCATGGTTTTTATGATTATCTGAGGACATTTGGGGCACAGAAGATTGGTGTCTGTGTATTTATTAATCTCCTTGGTGTATCCATATGGATGATGCCTGCTGTGTGTGATGTGTAGGCAACTCAGTGCCGTGGGGCTGACTGTGCTTGAAGCCTCCTTCACTTCCCAATGTTTATATTCCCATGCCAGGGGCACATAAGGGAAGTCTGGGTGGGTGAAGAGGGAGATGGGGATGAAGGACCAAGCCTTGAGGGTGAATGGTTTGGCAGGACATGGGTGCTGGAAATGTCACCCTGCTTGAAACCACCCCGGCTGCTGGCCTGAGCACCCAGGATGAGCGTGTTGGTCTGGAAATGGGACACATAATATTCCTAATAATTTCACAGGCAGCTCCGTTCATTTCTGAAGTGAGAGGATCCACTTGTGCTATTCTGCCTGTCTCTCTTCATGGTATAATCTCCCATTGAGATTCCAGGCACAGCTCCGCTAATTAAAATGATGAATGCCGGAGGAAGGCTTTGGGTTTCGGGTTGGGTTTTTAAAATTTTTTTCTTTTCTTTATCCTTCTTCTGGTGGGTCTCGCTGGTATCTGCACACACAGAGGCTGCTTCAGGCAGGGGATATTTGCTCGCTGGATGAGTAGCCAGCACAGATAGAAACGCTCCCATACCCACGCACAAACAGAGGCTCGGAGATCCCGAGTGCCACGCGGCTCCTGCCAGCCTGGGAATTGTGTCAGCTCACGTGGCTGTCACAGCACCTTTGGAGCCATCCCTCAGCCGCCGTCCCACCTCCAAGGAGGGTGCTGAGCTCTGGGGTGAGCTGCCTTCCTGGGGCTCAGTGAGCTGCAGCGCTCCTGCTCTCGCTTGGCGCGGAGGGCTTTAGGGGCTGCTGGATATCCTGGGGATCCAGGAGGGATTTGGGGTCCAGAGGGGCACTTCTCCAGTGCTGCTCCATGCTCCCTGGAGTATTCTAAAGAGCTGCCGTGCTGCTCCCTACTGGCAGCTACAAATTGGTGACATTTATTTGCACAAAAATAGCTGGAGTTAAAACTTTGCTCATTCCAACCCCCGGGGCAGAAATCAAGGATTGTGGGGATCCTTTACCTTCCCAAAACACCACCGGGAGGCTGATTTCAGCTGCCCACCAACATTTTTCTACTTTAAATGTCTTGTGGTTTAATTAATAGGAAGAGATGCTAAATTAAGAGATCTGATGGGCTCTCTTCTCCTGTAATTAAAGCCTTGTTTTGGAGTAGAGGCACTCGAGAGCAGCGTTTCCATGCGGTGGCAAGATCAGGGAGCAGATGTGTTCTCTGGTGGGCTGTGAGGGAAGGGAATGAATGAGCACAAACACACCAGGAGGATCCGTGGGGGGGTTTGAAATGTCTGTGTTTTGCTGTCACCAAAGCAGAGCTGCAAAGAGCAGCTCTGAGGTGCATGACCCATGTGCTGACATGAGTTTGAGCTGGGAGGCTTTATGGGGGAAGGGGCAATCTGAAGGAAGCAGGATTATTTCCTTGGGATTTTTCTTTTTTTCCTTCCCTTCTCACATCCTCTCTGTCCTCCCTGTGACTGTGAAGAAGAAGATGGAAACGATGGGAGGGTTGGATGTGTCCCTGAGGGTTACACACACAGGAGGCTGCCACATTCCCATGTCCCAGCTGGGATGTGGGGCTTGCTGGGACAGCCCCGTGGTGTCCCCAGACCAAGGGCTGCCTGGGGCACTCCCTATTCTTTCTCCTCCCAACAAGGTGGCTCTTGTCCCAGCACTGGCTCTCAGCAGGATCATCCCATATCCCACATCAGAGCCAACCCTGGGTGGCTTTGCTCACCCTGGAAAAGCTTTGCCTTCAGCTCCTCACTTCCCCAGGGTGACAAGGGCTGAAGGAGTTTGCTGATTTAAGAGTAAAATGAGGGAAAACTCCATACCTGAGCCAAAGGGTGTCACAGGCATCTTTTATGAAAAATCCTTTCCTTAGGATTTTTCCTCCTGAGAAGCTGAGAGGCCTCAGGAACAAAATGTGAACAATGGTTATCTGCTGCTGTGGAATGCAACAGGTGCATCTGTGATTGGTCTCATGTGGTTGTTTCTAATTAATGGCCAATCACAGCCCAGCTGGCTCGGACAGAGAGTCCGAGCCACAAACCTTTGTTATCATTCCTTTTTTTTTCTATTCTTAGCTAGCCTTGTGATGAAATCCTTTCTTCTATTCTTTTAGTATAGTTTTAATATAATATATATCATAAAATAATAAATCAAGCCTTCTGAAACATGGAGTCAGATCCTCATCTCTTCCCTCATCCTAAGACCCCTGTGAACACGGTCACAAAAGGGAAATGATCCCAAGTGATTTGATCAGTTCCTGCTTACCAATGCATCCTCTGAGCATGCAAGGAGCAGGGACAGCCTCAGCACAGAGGTGACACACACTGCCCTGGGATCCCAGCCTGGGATGCAGAGGGAATGGGTCCAGTGTCCAGCTGAAGTTGGCTTTCCAGCTCTCCCTTCCATCTCCTGAATGAGTAGTTACCTGACACCTTTTCCTGCTTGACTCTTCTTTGAATTCTGCTAAAAACCCTGGAAAAGGTGTCAGGTAAACCCTGGAAAGGTCTGATCCTCTGTGTGCTGTCATGGAATCAGTAGGGCTGGAGAATCCCTTCAAGACCGAGTCCAGCCGTTCCTCCAGTGCTGCCAACTCATGTCCCCAAGTGCCACATCTACATTCCTTTTGAACACCTCCCAGGATGGTGATTCTGCCACTTCCCTGGGCAAAAGGTGACTTCCTTCTCCCCCCTTGGGACCCAGCTCAGTGTGATGACATCTCATCCCCTGTGCTTGGGGATGAGCGGGCAGAAAATCTCCAGCTCACTCTAATTTCCATCAGCCTTTGGTGAATTTGTAGCTCCCCCCTCTGTCTCTGATCCAAACAGCTGTGCTCGTGGGGGCATGGGAAGGCACAGAAATCTTGAGACAGATGCTCTGACTCGTGCTGCTCTTTAATTCTGATGATTTAAATGGAAATTGTGAGCGCCTACTGCGGGACGCGTCCGGGCGCTCCACAGCCGTTGAGCATTGTGAATTTTACGATCGAAAGTGTTTGTTTCAGGACTGGATTAGTTTGTTTTCATTTCTCCTCTTGCCTGCTGATCATCCAACTGTCTCATTGTTTGGGTGAGACACAAAGATGCTCGGAAATAGCAATAATAATTAAAAATAACAGGCAGCAGAACCAAACCAGCAGTCTGCATCTTGGCTGGTGGCCACTGGAAACATCTCGGTCAGGAAGCTGCAGGAAAACCCTGCGTCCTGGAGGTTCTGGGTGATGCTGGGGGGTTTTCCATGGACAGCAGCATCCAATCCCTTCTCCAACTCTCCCTGAAGTTCATGTCCTAAGATGCATTTTCTATCTTCATGGAGTTGCTCAACTCCAGTATCCCACCCTCCGAATCCATCTGGCTTTCTGCCCACAAGATTATGTTATATAAACCACCCCTAAATGCAGTGTCTGGGAAAGGGCCTTTATGTTTTAATTCTCAAATAGGCAGGGAAAATTGAGTGCTCTGATTGGCATCTGCAATCAGAGCCCCATTCAGCAGGCGCTGTGAAGGGAGTTGATTGCAGCGAGTGCTGCTCTGACCTTCTGGGGCCTCTGCTGCTGCCTCGGCTTCATTAACAGGATAAATATTTTTCCAGAAACAACATTTCCAAGCTGCCAGAAGTCATGACAGGCATGGGGACTACTCTGTGGCACGGTCTCTGTCGAGGCAGCTTTTTCACAGCTCTGTGGCTGAAGGTTTGGGTGATGCCTGGGTGTTTTTAGCAGTGTGGTGATGTGGCTGGGGACACCTGGGCTTCTTTCCTGCAGTGCCACCGAGTGACACATTGTCATCTTCCCTCCTTACATGCTTTCCTTCCCTCCCCTCAGCAGCTTTCCTCCCCCATTTTTTCCGTTGAGTTTGTGAGCCATGCAGAGCAAGAGCAATGGTTTTGGGAAGTTTTGCCAAATGGAGCCTTGATAAGGCCCCAGTGGTTTGAGATAACAACAGTGCCAGCGATGGTGGTGGGGTGGTGAAGGGCAGCCGGAGATGTTGTGTCCCATGAGCACTCCTGGAGCACATCAGGGATGTGGATGTGGCTGATAACCTTCAATCCTGTGCTGTGGCTGTGCTGCTGTGCCCACACCTTGGTAGTGAGTCAAAAGCCCCGGAGTGCCAGAGCCTGGGACTGGGATAACAGCATCTGCAGCATCAGATGAGCCCCTCCGTGAGTTACAGCCTGGTCTCTGCTCCAGGGGCCTCTCAGCATCCTGCAGCCGGTAATAGATGTTTTTAATTCTCAGAGAATTATTGAACAAACATCAGGGAAATATGTTTTACAGTCCAGCGCTGGCTCTGAGCATCATTAACATTGTTATTGGAGACGAGGTGGATGATTTAAGCAGGGGCCTCTGACAAAGACACACACCTGTCCATGAATAAAAGGCTGCAATTTAATACCCTCACTGGTAATTAAGAAGAGGATGAGGGTCAAGTGTGATGCCTGTTTCAGAGGTGTCCCCAGATGGGGTAGCAGCAGTAATGCCTCCTTTGCCTCTCCTGGCATGGGGAGCAGCCCTGGCTGCAAGGAGGGCTCTGTGAGGGCACTGAGTGTGGGGCACCATGTGCTGGCTGCGCTCTGGGGCTCAGCTCACACAGAGCTGCAGCCATGGAAGCGAGCAGAGGCTGCCAACTCAAAGAGCAGGAGCTCAGCCATCTCCTATCAGGGCAGAGCCATCTGCCCCCCTGGCTGGGCACTGGCAGCCACCAGCATCTGTGGCTCTGGCTGGAGCAGGGCTGGCACATCCCTTCATGCCTTGGCAGTGACAGCTTCCCCCTGACCTCCCAGCCTGCCCTGATGCCACAGGTTGGGGCAGTTTGGTTCAGTTTGTTTTGTATTGAGCCAAAGGCATCCAGCCCCCTGCAGCAGTGAGCTCCTGAGCTCCTGGGCTCCTGCTCAAGGCATCTCACCAGGGCTTTGCCATTAAACAATCCCAGAGTGGCTGGCTTGAGGTTGTCCCATCCTTGGAAGTGTTCAAGGCCAGGTTGGACAGGGCTTGGAGCAACTTGGTCTAGTGGAAAATGTCCCTGCCCATGACAGAGATAGTCAGAAAGAGATAGTCCTTAAGGTCCCTTGCCGCCCAAACCATCCTGGGATTCTTTAGATGATACCTGAGCAATGTCCCTGTGAGCTGGGTTCAGAGGGAATGATGGAGCAGGGAATTTTTTGCATCTTCCCACTGCCTTGTGCGTCTTCTCTCCTGTGACACAACCTGGGGCTGTGACTGGGGAAAATTCTGTTTCCATTCTCCTTCTGCCTTCCCTTGGTCTGTGAGGTTCTCCTGTGCTGCTGGGGCTTGCACAGACTCCGCTGGTGTGTTTGAACCCATCTGTCCTGGGCAAGTGGGCACACATCAAGGCATGGCGTGTCCTGCCCTGCTCAGTCCTGCTTGCCTCTGACATCTCTGCCAGCGACTGAAAAGGCTGATGAAAAACCCAGCACTACAAACACGATAATCCTTGGAGGGCCTCAACAGCTGAAATCTTATATTCTGACTGTCAGTGAGCTCTAGAAATGCTGGTAAACACTGATTTTGCTTCATTTGGATGCAGAGATGAGCCTATGGGAGGGTTTGGAGGAGCAGAGCTTGTTTGCATGCATGTTTAAGCGCACAGGCGTAGTTGTACACATGTCAGCGCAGAGTTTGGTTCACTTCCCTTGCATCCTGCACAGGCAGCCATGCACGGAAATTACTTCTGCATCAGTCGTGATCCTCTGCTAGCATAAAGGGCCAGCAGCTGGTGAGTTCCTATAGCTCCTTGCCTGCCTCCCCTTGGACCAAGCAGCATCTCTTCTCCACCCACACACCTCAATTCTTTTTTGGTGTCCTTCTCTCCAGCTTTTCTGTGGTTCTAGGAGAGAAGGGGGCGATGCAAGTGCTGGATCCATGGTGGGGACACACCAGGTTCTGATTAGGAGGGCTCTGTCCTGCTGCTGCAACATAGAATCCCAGCAGGGTTTGTATTGGAAAGGACCTTAAAATTCATCCAGTTCTACCCCCTGCCATGGGCAGGGACACCTCCCACTATCCCAGGCTGCTCAGAGCCTCCTCCAGCCTGGCCTTGGACACATCCAGGGATGGGACAGCCACAGCTTCTCTGGGCATCCTGTGCCAGGGCTTTCCCATCCTCACAAAGAAGAGTTCCCTCCTAATACCTAATCCAAATCCATCCTCTTTTAGTTTAAAACCATTGCCTCCTGCTCTATCATGATCTGCCTATCACTGTTTGCGCATTCCCTTCTCATGCAAACGGCTCAAATGCCCACCTCGCAGCATCCTCAGTTGGGAACTCTCTAGAAAACTCTTCAGAGCTGGAGTTTTGGGGAAGCAGGTTCCCTGGGGCTCTGTGTGAGTGCCTGTGATGTTTTCCAGTCTTTTCAACCAGATTGCACCCCCAGGTTGTGGGTTGGGTGTAGGCAGCTTGGTGAGGGGCTGAGGAACCCAGCGAGAGGCAGCAGCAGCAGCTCCTCCTGTGCAGCCTGGGAGGATGAGCCTGCTCCCAGATGAGTGCATTGTTATGAATTCCCCAACGGCGGGGGAAAACTTTGATCAGAGCTTGCACCTCATTAGACATCAGAGAATTGAGCCGTGAGACACCGATCCATAGGCAGCCAGGCTTCATTAGCTGGGCTGCTCATGGGACTGCCTGTTTGAGGAACACGGGGAGGCTACAAAATTGACTTTTGTTTTTAATTATGTTTATGAGGACTCGGTGCTCCCCCCCGCTTCCATATTATTTTGCTCTGAGGGCTCTAGTGAGATCAACTTTGGGCAGCTGAAATTGGTACATCTTTTTTCATCAAAGCAACCCAAAGTTTTCCTTTAGTTGAATACTGATGTGTGAATCCCTCTGCTGTGCCCTGGGGATCATATTTTGGATCAGGGGCCTCATGGGCCAGGTTTCCATCTCGATCACCACATCCCTTATTGTCTATCCATGTTTTTCCTGCGTTGCAGGAACCAAATCCCAACATGGTGCTTTGATTGAGCCCAAAAAGCCCAAGTTAAACATTGCAGTTCAGGAATGTCAGGAAGCAGAAATGTCAAAAAGAAACATTTCGACATTTCCCAACCGATCCTTTTCAGAACTCTCTGATAAAAAACCAGCTGGAAAAGGCGGTGGGATGTGTCAGCTGTGGTTTGGGGTCAAACAAGCAGATTTCAGAGCTGCAGAAATCACTGTGGGACAAATCCAGGCAGGATTTAGCCATTATGGCAGAACCTTTGCAATTTGAGGCTGGAATTAGGGAGTTTTGTGTGAGCTGGTCTGCCTGATTTCCATCCTCTGCCCTGCCCTTGGTTTTTGGGGAGCCTCTGCCTGAACATCCCCTCCAGCAGAGCGAGGCAGGGGACAACCCCGAGCGAGGCAGGCATGACAACACATCCATAAGCACAATTCCTGTGGAACTCCTCATTTGACAGGCATGGAGGACAACAAACATGCCCCTGAAAAGCCTGATTTGCACCATTCTCCTTCTCAGCTGTGCTCTGAGAAGAGCCATGCCAAAGCACAGAAGCCCCACACGCTACAGACGGAGCCCACAGCTGAGAGGATGGAATTACTCACTCACGGACAGCGTTCCAGTCGGGATCACAGCTCAGACAGAAAATAGAAGCAGGCAAGGTAGTGCTGCTGTTGCCTCCAACTTGCTTGATCCAGACATGGAGAGGAAAAGCAGAGTGCAGAGCAGATGAGAGAGACATTTGCCTCCTTGTGTGCGGGCTGGCAGGAACCGGGGATGGAGGAATTCATCCTCGAGTGGAGGGGGGAATAGGAATCCATCCAAGCTGATTAGTGAGAGGTCTCTCAAAGAGACAAGCTGGCTGGATTTAATTCCCTAGTCAGCATTCCCAGTATATTGATCTCCTCCTAAGTAGGAGGGAGGGGGAGCAGAGAGAGGGATGGTGGGGAGCAGGGAGAGGAGAGAAAAATAGGTTGAGGTGGTGAGAGAGTGAAGGCAGAGGGAGAAAACAAGGAGTGGAAGAGGAGAGCAGGAAAACAGGAAAATGGCAGGGCTGCAGAACCAGCAGGGATGATGCTCCAGCTGCACCATCATCCAGCCCCAGAACTACCACAGGAGATGGAGGAGTTGCTGCTGGGAAATGAAGGAATCCAGCTTGGTTGTCCTCTCCTGGATCCTTGTCCATGCCAGGGATGCAGCAGAGCTCTGTGTCCAAGGAAGGGATGCAGGAGCAGCTGGATGCAGCCCTGAGCTGTCTGGGTGAGGAAGGTGCTTACAGATGTTCCAGGGCATGGGGCAAAGGCAGGAAACTTCAGCATCTGGTGCCTCCTGCACCACCAGGAATGGAGAAGGGAGAGATAAAGTCTTTGCAAGACAGGAACCCCACTTGCAACAAGCAGGAAGCTTTCATTTCTAGCCCCAGCTGGTTGTGAGATATTAGGCATTAAAAGTACATTATTCTGATTGCTGTCTTACTTCTTTTCCACTTTTACTCCTCACTTGGATTCCAGCAGGATTTTAGTGTGCAGTCCCTCTTGATCCACAAGTGCCAGGAGCCAGTGCTGTATACCATCCACAGGCTCAGCCTCCAGCTCTCACACGGGATAATTAAAGCATTAATCTCTTACTCCAGCAGCCTGGAAGACAGCAGCTGCTAAAATAACATGGAAGGACTGCTGCAAAAAGGAGCTTTGCTTCCAAGAGAGTGGCAACAGCACCTTTTGAAGTCAGCAAAGCTCCTGGAGCTGGGGAGGGTCCAGGGCAGAGCACAGTTCTGGCCTTTGAAACTAGAGGCTGCTCTTGAGTCTCAGATCTGCTCCTCTCTAAAAACTTCCAACAATGCATGAGGCAAAATGTTTGAATTTCTTCATATTAGGTTGGGCTTGGACTGGGTTGGTGGCTCCTTTTCCAAGGAGTTGTTGGATCCTTGGGAAATGCAGCCTTGAGTTGGGAGATGAGGATCCACAGTGCTGCTACTGGATGAAGTCTCAAAAATTTTTCTCAAAAATTGTTGGCTTCTTGCTGTGGGAATATTGATTATTTTAAATATTTTTATCATCCTTGAGGGAGTACTGTTCTTGAATTTCTTTGGGGAGGGGGGTTGTTTTGTTGTGTTTTTTTTTTTTAAGTGCTCTTGAGAGCACTTAATCTCTGTAGAAAATATTAATTTTTGGGGCAATATTGAGGCTAAGGAGAGAGAGGGATCTGATATCCTGTGTGTGAGCTCTGTAATAAGGGATGTTTCTTCAGCAGGGCTAAGGAGAAGGTACTGGAGCGTGACCTTATTGAGATTACTGCTCACCTGTGAGGCTGGGGATGTTTGCTGCCACTCTCAGAAGAGTGGCAGGGATTGTTTAGTCTTGATTAAATGTGGAATGTTGCCTTCAGAAGCTCCACGTCCCCTTTGGGTACTGAATCCTTTCCCCTGTTCCTTTGGCATCCAGCTGCAAAACATCTGCAGGGCACAAAGGGGAGGCTGGGCTCTGGTGAAGGTCCAGGGCTCTCCCTTAAACACATTATCCCAGAGGAGCTGCTGCCAGTGATGCCTTAAGATTTTAACCTTTATATTTTCCAAATCCTGTGCTGCATTAGTGCATAACTCTAACTCCATATGAAGTGTCAGCTCCTGTCTTCACATCTTGGTCAGACAAAACAATTCCTCTGGGCCTGGAACCCAAACACCCAACAGCCTCAGGACCAAAAATTATAAACAGAAGTGAATTGGGAAGGAGCAAACTGGGGGAATAGGACTTCATTGTCTGAAGATGTAACTGGAGGATTAACCCCTGATATGTAAATGGACCAAACTTAAATCTGCCTGAAAAACTCGTGACCCCTGTCTATGCTGGGTGCAGCCTCTGGGAGGCTCTGACTGCCCAAGGTGTGTCTGTTAAAGGCCTTCCATAAATTCCCACTTTATTCTCCTAACTCTGTCTGGACTCTGTTCTAGGCAGCCACTCCAAGGCATCACCAGTGCAGATACAGATGAAACTTCTGGAATCTTCTCTGAGAAAGCCCCCAGACCCTGCCACACACCCCCAGGGCTTCCCATCATGAGGTGCCAATGATTTCCACAGCCCCATTAACACCCCTCAGCCCTGTTTCCATTGGTGCTGTGGCTGAGAGGATGGATGTGTGTTCATTGCCTGGTGTAATGAAGGCAAGGCAGCCTGATGGAAGTTCCCAAAAAGTCCCCAAACACTGATCAGTGGTGGAGCTGGAGCTCCCGAGTGCCACCCATGGGAACCCAGATGGAGGAGCCCAGCCAGGGCATGGAGCTGGGAATGCTGGAGAGGGAAAGGACAGAGGAGAAGTGTGGGGTGGATGTGAAGTGGGGTAAGTGAAGAGAGGAGGTGAGTTTGTTGTTTCTGCCTTGTTCCGCTCTCCAGTGCATTGTCCTTCACTTTTCCATGCCCTGGGGGTAAATCACTGCCTCTCCAGGCTCTGGATTGCTCTGTCTCCACCTTCCTCCAGCTGCAGTGCTCTCATGGATGTAAGAATGAGCACAAATCCTTGGGAAGTGGTAAAAATTTATTCCAGAAGAATAGATCTACATTGCAAAAGAAAAGCAGAATAACCCTCCCAGCTTCATCCAGGAGCCACTTCAAGCACCCAGCCCAGGGGAATCACGGCCAAGAGCAGGCCCTGCCCCAGGCTGCCCTGAGGAGCCTCTGCTCCAGCCTCCCCTCTGCCCTGCCTAGCAAGGACTGCTGAGGGAAAAATTAACTTTTAATTAAGTGGCCTGTGGGCAGATGGACAAAAACCCTGGGAAGGTGATCTAAGTGTGCACTTAGGGCCAGCTCTGCGTGTGTTGCTTTATGGACCTGGACTTCATTACCCTGAGAGCAGGGAGGTGCATTCCCAGGCGGAGAGAGGTGAGTCTGCAATTTTCAGCTGAGTGAACAGGTCGGGCAGAGTGTCAGCAAGACCTCCTGTGTTAAGCAGGAGATGTCCGGGCTTTTTCTTGTTGTGGAAGACAACTCCTTCATGAAATAAAGGCGGGCAGGAGACTTTTCTCCTTGTTAATGCCTTTATTAAAAGTGAGGAGCTTGGGTGGGGAGAACCGGTGGGTCCGTGCTCACGCCGCCGCTGCTCCCAGGAGTGACTCGAGGAGGAAGAGTGCAGCTTTGTCCAAAACCAACTTTGCACTCCTTTCCCAGGGTGGTCACTGAAATAAATAGGGCAGGAGATCTTTCTCCTTTTAAGGCATCTATTAAAAGCCATCAGCTTGGGTGGGGAGAACCGACGGGTCTCAGGTGCGCTCACGCTGCCGCTGCTCCCAGGTGTGGCACGGAGGAGGAGGTCTGTGGGCAGAGCTGGGGGTTCCATCCTCACGAGATCATCAGGAGACTCCCTTGTTTTCTGCTTTAACATTTGAGGTCCTCTGTCTAGCCAGCATCTTAAGGTTAGGGTGAGGGGTAGAAAGGTCTTGGCAGATACTAGATTCTGTTCCTCATGTCTAGCCATTGCTTTGATTTGTCAATTTTGTGTTGGCTCGTTGTTTTAGGGGTTTTTGGCTAGGTTTGGTGAGGGGTCTCTCCCGTTGCATGCTGGGTCCGATGTCATTTGCATGCCAACTCCAATGTCCCCTCCTCTTCACCTCTGGGTGCCATCCTCCAGGAAGCAGCAGGGTGTCACTCGACAAAAGGGGGAATTCTTAACCATCACGACAGGTAGTTAACAAAAATGACAGGTGATTACAATAACAAACAGTTAGAACTCCGCCCTGGCAGCAACTGGCCCAACCTGTTAACCCTGCAACCTTTAAAAAAAATGGGCAACTTTTTCTACTCATAACATTCAGGAGCTCACCTCCTCCTTGCGGCTGGAGGCTTCCATCTGTGGCAGACCTGGTGTGGGGGAGGCAGGGATGTGGTGCTGCCAGTTGACAGCAATGGGATCCACCTGCTTGCACACAGTGCTGCAGGAATAAAAAATGCTCCATTGTGCCTCTGGAATAGCTGCAATTAACAAAATCTGAATAGCCAAGGGCTGGATTCATCTCACAGACGCGGTGGGAGGCAGCTTGAAATGTACCCACAAGCACTGATTGGGGTCTGGAGCCTAATTAGTCCCCGGGAGGCTCCCAGTTAGGATGTGAGATGGATGCGCTGTGGGCTCCAGGCAGGCCTGCCCCACACAGGAGCGTGGTGAGCTGCTGTGAGGAAGGGCTGGGAGCTGCCCTTGGGGTGCTGTCACCCTGCGGCCACAGCAGAGAGGGCACGTGGGCAGTGCCAGAGCCTCTGCCCTGCTGGGCAAAGCCACCCCCATCCTGCTGCTGCTGCTGGAATCACACAATGCCAGCAGGGTTTGAGTTGGAAGAAAACTTAAAAATCATCTTGACTTAAAAATCATCTTGTTCCACCCCCTGCCATGAGCAGGGACACCTCCCACTATCCCAGGTGATTCCAAGCCCTGTCCAGCCTGGCCTTGGACACTGCCAGGGATCCAGGGGCCAGCAAAAGGTGTTCAGCATCACCTCAGTCCCACTAAAGATTGGTTTCAAAAGTTTGTTCTGCTTCCCATCACAAGCAGAGTGTTTCAAACCTGCAAGGCTTCACATTCAGCCCTCTGAGTCCAGCTTGTCTCATCTTAGAATCCTAGGATGGGTTGGGCTTGAAGGGATCTTGAAGCTCATCTCATTCCAAACCTCCCTGCTGTCGGCAGGGACACCTTCCACTGTCCCAGGCTGCTCTGAGCCCTGCCCAGCCTGGCCTTGGACATTCCAGGGATCCAGGGGCAGCCACAGCTGCTCTGGGCACCCTGTGCCAGGGCCTGCCCACCCTCACAGGGAACAATTCCTAATTCCCAATATCCCATCTAACCCTGCCCTCTGGCAGTGGGAGCCATTCCCTGTGTCCTGTCCCTCCATCCCTTGTCCCCAGTCCCTTCCAGCTCTCCTGGAGCCCCCTCAGGCCCTGCCAGGGGCTCTGAGCTCTCCCTGGAGCTTCTCCTCTCCAGGTGAGCACCCCCAGCTCTCCCAGCCTGGCTCCAGCCCTTGGAGACCCTCTGGACTCTGTCCAGCAGCTCCAGGTCCTTCATTTGCTGGGACCCCCGAGCTGGACTCAGCTCTGCAGAGGGGCAGAATCCCCTCCCTCAGTGCTCTCCCCACGCTGTGGGATGAGTCCAGGATGCCCTTGGCTTCCACAGGGACAGAGCTGTGGGTTCTGGCTCCAAAGCTGTGTTTTATTCATGACTCAGCCATCTCCCCACCTACAAGATGAGGATAATGATACATTCTTCCTTTCCAAAAAGCTTGTCGTCTCCAAGTGTGTTACAAACTCTGGTAACAATGTACCCTAATTGAACATTTTCACTTTTTTTTAGAGTTCCAAGAGAAAGTTTGCAGCGAGAATAATTTTTATTTTATCTGCATTTGATACCGTGAGGTGTGTGGCAGAGTACAGATGGTCACATCCAAGGTGGGAAGAGGACAAAGAACTCTTCAGGGCCCCCCCTGTTGTGACATTGGGACTCAATGTGCTGAGCAAGCGCTTGTAAATCAAGCCAGCAAAAATTAAAGGCCCCAGTAATGGGTTGGATTAATCTGCTCTGACTTGTCTGTCTAAAAGTTGGATGTCAACGTTTGGGGTTTGTTGCCTTGGGCTCCCTCCTCGTTGGTGGAGAGAAATGGGCATCTCCAGAGGCCATTCATCTCCTCCAGACAGGCTGCCTGGATGGATTGCCCTCTGGAGGTGCTGGTCTCTCTCTCCACTGATAAAGAGAGCCCTGAGTACATCTTATATATTTATATTGAAAGGATATGGAGGGGGATGAAGATGAGTCCTGCCTGTTGGGGTGGAAAGGAGACAGGTCTGCAGCTGCACTGAGTACCTGGTGGAAGGCTACCCCTAAAAAAGGGAAAAAACAACATTTCAGGAGCTGAATCCCAAGGAGTGTTTCACTAAGTGTCTTGGTTTGGAAAGACAGGTGTCTGCTAAGGAAGGCAGGAGCCTCCCCTGAAATGGAGAATGTGAACCCTCCCCACCCCTCTGAATTGCTATAAATTTTAAATTAAGGGGCTCTCAGGCAAAAATATGGGAGCAGGAAATAACAGTTCTTTAATAGGGAAGAAAATAAAAGGATAAAATAAACAATGCAGTAAACTAAACCAACCCTGACAGAGTTAGAACTCAACCTGACACCCTGTGGGTCAGGGTGTTGGCAGCAGTCCCATTGGAATTGTGGCTCAGCCCTCCTGCAGTGTCAGGGGTGGTTCTGCTGGAGCAGGGATCCTGGAGAAAGGTGCAGTCTCTGCCTCTGAAGATCCAGGGGAAGAGGCAGCTGCTGTTCCTCTGGGAAATCCAGTGCAGAAGCCGTGCTGGTGTTCCAGAATCTCCAGATTATATCCAGGTAGGAATGCTTGGCTGGTGTTCCAGAATCTCCAGATTATATCCGGGTAGGAATGCTTGGCTGGTGTTCCAGAATCTCCAGATTATATCCAGGTAGGAATGCTTGGCTGGTGATCCAGAATCTCCAGATTATATCTGGGTAGGAATGCTTGGCTGGTGTTCCAGAATCTCCAGATTCTATCCAGGTAGGAATGCTTGGCTCCTCCCTCTGGGCTCACATCTCCCAGTGGGATGCTGCAGTTCTTATCAGCCATGCACTGACATTCAATAGCTGTTATCAGCAGGTGTCCCCTCCCGAGGGAGGAGTGATTGTGGTCACTCAGGGAGAGATAAGGCAAACTGCCCACTTGACAAAGATAATCTGCCATACAGATGGTAATGGAGTACATCTTGCATTGCAATCTGGAACACTAAGACATATCCTGACTGAAGCTGGAGGTGTTTTGGCTGCTACAGTCACCTGTATCCCAGCTTGGTGTAAATCTGTGTAGCTGCATCTCACATGTGTGGGCACAGGACAAAACCTGCTGCTCTTGAGCAGTCCCAGCCAGCAAATAACACAGGTTCAGCCAGCTAAGATTTGCATGGAGACACCAGAGTGATGGGCAACATTATAAAATCATAAACCAGAGGAAATGGAAGTTTTGGGCTCCTAACTACCAAACCCCTAAGCTCTGTGCATTTTGTCTTCCTAAAAACTATTCCAGAGGTGTCAGAAACAAACCACGCGCTTCCAGTCTCTTGTGTCCTCCTTCTGTATTTCAAATGAATAATAGATAAAGGAATCATTTTATTTAAAGAGAACGAGTTGAATAGTTTGCTTTAAAAAAAACCCACACAAAAAGCGTCGTGGCACTCGGTCCTGATTTCTCTTATAAAGGAAAACTTCCCTTTTTCATTTATTATTGAAGTAAATTAAGCTGATTGTCAGGAACGTGTGTGTTGGGTGAAAACGCTGCCATTGAGAGTTGGGATGAGATGAATGAATTTAATTTACCCCTTCAGAATGTTCAGCTGATGAGCAGCACCAGCTCTCGGCTCCCTGCCTCCTCCTGGGAGAGCCCTGCCAAGTTCCCTGGGAGATTTTCCACGCTGGGATTTTATTTCTTCACAGGGGCATCTTGTCCCCTTGCCCTAGGGCCAGACAGGGAAAAAGAGGACAAGGAGACGTGTGGGTTTCTTCCCTGCTCCCTCACAGAGTGTTGTAGCAGCCAAGTCCTTGCTGGGTTTTTTTTCAGAGCCAGAAAAATGCTCAGAAACTGCTCCAAGCAGGCCAGAGTCAGGTGCTGCTTCCAGATTTCCTTGGAATCCACAGGAAGCAGGGCTGCATCCCTGAGCAAAGGGTGAGTTGGCAGCCAGGGGGATGCAGGGCTGGGGCTCAGAGCCTCTCTGGGTGTCGGGATCTCCTGCTGGTCAGAGTGACCCTGAAAAAAGTTGGAAAGTCTCTTTTCCCAGCCCAGCGCTTGAAGAAGGAGTCAGGGCTCTTCATTTCTCGATCTCAAGGTTGCTTACTGTATCTTTTCTATAAAATATTTTCTCCTGTCCAGCCAAGGTCCGCTCAGCAGGACAGTTCCAGGCACTCTGCCTGCCCCAGGGCTGTGTTATGTCTTTATACTAAAAACTACCTGTACAATATTTACAATAACTTCCAATACCTATCACCTGTGTTAGACACTGAGCTTCTACTCTAAACTAATCTGAAAGTGCCACCATCATAGCAGAAGATGGAGGCCAAGAAGAAGAAGGAGAAAGGCTGGACATGCACAGATCCCTCCATCTTGCTGCCCTGAATCCCCATTCTAAAAAACTCCAAAATCTACTTTTTCACCCCATGATAAATTCACTGTCATTCTACTTAGCGGTCGTGGCCTGCAGATCTTCATCTAAGGTGGGTAACTTGCTCCATGGGTCATAATCAAAACCACAGGGGCATTTTGGGCTCTGTGCCAGGGTCTCTGGGCCCCCTGGCAGGGTCTGGGTTGCTCAGGACAGCCAGAGGGATGTCCTGGGTCCTGACAGCTGGGTACCACGGGAGCGTTACAGGCTCCTACCACGGGCCAAAGCTGTGACATCCTGTTGATGCCATGGGGATTTTTTGCCTTTACTTTTATAAATCTTTTATGTATTCTCAGTGCCCTTAACAGGCACACTTGTAATTCCTTAAATCTGATAATTTAGCATAGTCCTGGCATTCTGTTAGGCCAAAAGATCAAACATCCTAAAAGCCTCACAACAGGAAGGCAGAAAGCCTTATGCTATCTTGAGAAACCAAAGTCCTCTCTAGAATACAGCCAGTAAACTGAAATTAGGCCCACCTAGGGAAGATTACTTTGGGATAAAGAGACAACACACTGTTCATTCAAGCTTCATTGAAGCATCTTTGTTAGATACGCTAAGTTGCCAAGTCAATAAAGTTGTATACACAACCTACTGTGGGTGTGCATTTTTGGTGTATTCCACCTTGGCGAAGTGTTAAGATCATAAAGATCATTAAGATCATAAAGATCATTAAGACCATAAAGATCCTTATTAAATACTAAAGTAAAAACCTTTTATCCCTTAAGTGTGTCTGGCTCTTAATTTCAAGACCAAGGAAAAGGAATCAGTGTGATTTTTTTGGAAGTCAGGCTGTGGATAAGCAGCCTTGGGTTTGGGATGAGGAGTGTCAAATCCTTTGGTGGCTTTCCAAGAGCACCATCCCTGATCTTGCTTGGATCAGAGTGATGCTGCTGACTCCATCCCCTGCTCTTCCATAGGTGAATGCAGCCCTTACCCAGCTTGTGATGGAGAAGACATCACTGATTTCCACCAGTGCCTCTGGGAACAAGTCAGGAGAGTTTTCCTCTTGGAAATTGGAGCCATGGGATCCTATCAAATGTCCTGCAGGAATGCTGAGAGTGTGTGTGGAGCTTCTGTCAGGACAGTGAAGGCAGCAGTGTGCTCGAGGCAGGGAAAAGCACTCACCAGCTGGGAATACTGGGACTGGTGGAGGAGGAAGATGCTGCCATTGAGGTTTCAGCCCTGGTGTGTGGTGAAGGAGCCGTTGAATTACAGATTATTGCCTGTGCCACACAGGCAGCCAGGCAAAGGCTAAATCCTATAATTATCCAATAACTAAGATTGTGAAAACCTCTAAGATCATCAAGTCCAACCATTAACCAGCACTGCCAGGCTCTCCATTAATGTCCATGTTCCCACTGGCTGCACGCCCTGAGCTCGAGCACATCCCAGGCTGGGCGAGCTGTGGTGGAGGCTCAGAGAGGTGAAATTCCCTGGAGAGAGCCCAGCCCAGGAGTGTCACAGACATCTTGTATGAAAAATCCTTTCCTTAGGATTTTTTTCTCCTGAGAAGCTGAGAGGCCTCAGGAACAAAATGTAACCAATGGTTATCTGCTGCTGTGGAATGCAACAGGTGCATCTGTGATTGGTCTCATGTGGTTGTTTCTAATTAATGGCCAATCACAGCCCAGCTGGCTTGGACTCTTTGTCCAAACCACAAACCTTTGTTATCATTCTTTCTTTTTCTATTCTTAGCCAGCCTTGTGATGAAATCCTTTCTTCTATTCTTTTAGTATAGTTTTAATATAATATATATCATAAAATAATGAATCAAGCCTTCTGAAACATGGAGTCAGATCCTCGTCTCTTCCTCATCCTCAGACCCCTGTGAACACCGTCACACAGGAGAACACAGGAACACTGGAATTGCAAGGAAAGCTTTTGCTGGAAAAGTGTCCCAGAACAAACACATGGTGACTTTTCACAGGAGAGTGTAGTACCAGGACGAGGGGAATGGCTTCCCACTGCCAGAGGGCAGGGTTAGATGGGATATTGGGAATAAATTCTTCTCTGTGAGGGTGGAAAGGCCCTGGCACTGGGTCCTGAGTCCAGCTGCTTCTCTGCTACAATGGTTTGAGACTCTCAAAGCAACCTGCTGCAGTGGAAGGTGTCCCTGCCCATGGCAGGGGGTAGAATGGGATAATGGGATGGGCTTTAGGGTCCCTCCCAACCAAAACCATTCCATGATCTTGGAGCAGAAAGGGAAAATGGGGCTGTGACCAGGTCTGTGCTGCTGACATAGATCAGCAGTGATCTGAATGGGAGGAGATGCTGGGCTGGGCTCTGTATGTGGTGGTTTAACACTCAGGCGAGACCCATGTGCCATGTTCACGCTGAATTTGGGTGTTTGGAACAGTGCTGTGCCCATGGAAGTGTCTTGGGCACCATCCTCCCCCTCCTCAGTGATGTCTTTAGGCTGTGCAGGAGCCTGGGGGATTTTGGGATGGTGCAGAGTAAGCACAAGGTGAGCTCCATAAAGCTCCAGTGGCTCCTGAGGATCGCTGAGCTCAGGGCAAGAGCAAATGAAGGGCATCCTCTTGGAAAGAAAAGGCAGAGAAGGAGCCTCAGGAGACCTTGGCACTGGGAGTGTTTGCCACTCGAATATTGCTGGCTGCAAGTGTGATTTTCCCTCTGCCAGCAGGTCTGTGTACACAGAACTTGCACTGCTGTTGCAATTACACTGCTCTAAAGTGACTTTTCTGTCACTGCTTGTTCTGCCTGAGGAGCAGGACAACCTGTCCTGGAGCCTTCCTCACCAATGGCACTGAGCCACTCATTGTCACCAGTATCTGGGTACCTGCAAAGCCAGGGCAGCTGCTTGGGTCAACTTATTTCTTGTCTGGATTTGACAAATTAGACCTAGAACCTTGTTCTAGTCTTCTCCTTCTTCTCCTTCTTCCTCCTCCTTCTCCTTCTCCTTCTCCTTCTCCTTCTCCTTCTCCTTCTCCTTCTCCTTCTCCTTCTTCAGATTATTCTCAATATTCATACCCTCAAATTGAATATATTCTGAATTGTTCTCAAGGATAATCTCTCCAGCCACCATTTTGTGCTTTATTCTCCCCAAAATTCACCAGCAATTGCACAGGAGGATATGGCAGAGGGAGAAGGTTTGATTGAACCTTTCTCCTGTTTGGTTTGTCTTGAATTTCAGGCAATTGTGGCAACTTCAGTGACTGACTTTGGGTCTTGATTTCAGGGTTGTCCAGGATTTTGCTCCCCAAGATCAGCTGAGGATCAGCTGCAGCACTGCAATGAATTTAGGGCCAGAAGGGACTTTTAGATCACACAAACAGGCCCTGGAAAGTCATTAGATACCTCTTTCCTGAGCCTTGGATTTGGTGTTTGTCGAGCATAAATCTTCTGAAAAGGTGTTCAGGGTTGATTTAAGGATCTCAGGAGATGCTGAACCCAGGGCTGCCATTGGTAGTGGCTTTTAAAGGTTAATCACCTTTGCTGCTAAACATTTGTGCTGTATTTAATTTGTCTGTCTTTAACTTTTTGGTTGTTGGTTATTGCAGTGTCTTTCCCTGCTGGGAGAAATCACCTGGCATTTTCTTTGATCAAACTCCTTTCTCTCCCCCCCAGGACTGAAGAGTTTCCCCGTGTCCTTCAGCTGAGCTGTATTTTATCATCCAATTTATCCTCACACACTGAGGTGATGTATCCAGGTTTCTCCAGCTTCCCCTCTTTGGTTATTTGATAAAAATTAGAAATTAAAAGGGCTTTGCAAAACGGAGGGGAGATTTTACAAGCCCACAAGATTCAGGGGATGGGAGAGGGTGAAGTCTGTGTTGTGCACTGCAGAAATAGCCTGACAAGCACAGGAGAGCCCTGGATACTGGGCTTGGGCCAGGAATGGGTGGGACAAATCAAAAGCTTTGTGTTTTAAAGAATGTAATAGATTTTAAATTGCATTTCCTTTAATGAATGACTCACCCAATTACCACAGCCCGAACACCTGCGCCCGAGAGCCGACGTCTCCAGAGAGGCTTTTGCTTTTAACAATATTTATTATGCTGAGTGTTATGGCATTAGGAGCAATCAGGGAGGAGGCAGGCAGGGTCAGGGGCAGCACCAGGGCAGCCCTGGGTTATCCTCCCCCTGTGCCAGGAATTCCCAAGCTCCCCTTTCCACCAGGCTCGTCTGCAGGACAGCAGCTCTGCCCAAACCCCTTGTGCTGGGCGTGGGCTGATCCCTCTGGGCCGTCCAGGTGGGAGATTGGGCAAGGAAAATGGCTTTGGGCTGACACGGGGACAGGGTTAGATGGGATATTGGGAAAAAATCTCATCTGTGAGGGTGGTGAAGACCTGGCACAGGTTGCCCAGAGAAGCTGTGGCTGCCCCATGCCTGTCCAAGGCCAGGTTGGAGGGGTTAGAGCACCCTGGGACAGTGGGAGGTGTCCCTGCCCATGGCAGGGGTGGAACTGGGTGAGCTTTAAGGTCCTTTTCAACCCAAACCTTCCTGGGGTTCTGTGTTGCTCCTTGCAGTGCCTGAAAGGAGCTGGGGCTGGCTTCATCTCCACGAGAGCTGAAGAGGAACTTGGGGCACAGGTCTGGAGGGACAGGATAAGGGGAGGAAAATCCTGAACAAGAGAAGGTTGTGAGGAGACCTCAGAGCTCCTTCCAGAGCCTAAAGAGGTTCCAGGATAGGAAATGGGAAAGGTTCCACGGAAAGCAACTGGGGCCAAGGGA
This sequence comes from Diglossa brunneiventris, assembly GCA_019023105.1. Taxonomy (NCBI): domain Eukaryota; kingdom Metazoa; phylum Chordata; class Aves; order Passeriformes; family Thraupidae; genus Diglossa; species Diglossa brunneiventris. Next base: position 7,641,867 of record CM032376.1, read on the forward strand.
TGGAGGGACAGGACACAGGGAATGGCTCCCACTGCAGAGGACAGGGATGGGTGGGATATTGGGAACAATTCTTCCCTGTGGGGGTGGTGAGGCCCTGGCAGAGATGAGAAGCTGTGGCTGCCCCCTCCCTGGAGCTGCTCAAGGCTGGATGTGGCTCTGAGCAGCCTGCTCTAGTGCAAGGTGTCCCTGGCCATGGAAAACCTTGGAATGGGATGTGTCCAGAGGAGGGCAACGAGGTTGGTGAGGAGTTTGGAGCACAAACCCTGTGAGGAACCCCTGAGGGAGCTGGGGGTGCTCAGCCTGGAGAAAAGGAGACTCAGGGCTGCCCTCATCACTCTCTGCAGCTCCTGAAAGGTGCCTGTGCTCAGCTGGGGCTGGGCTCTTTCTCCAGCAGCACTGACACAACCAGAGCACACAGCCTCAAGCTGCACCAAGGGTGATAAAGAGTGATAAAGTTCTGGAATGTTCTGCCCAGGGAGGTGGTGGAGTCCCCATCCCTGGGTGTGTTTAACAAAGCCTGGATGTGGCACTGGGTGCCAGGGTTGAGTTGAGGGGTTGGGGCTGGGTTGGACTCGATGATCTTGAAGGTCTCTTCCAACCTGGTCATTCTGTGATTTTTTGATTCTGTGAAGTTTTTAAAACAAACCCACACCTTGGAGCCATGAGTGCCAGGATAACTCAGTCCTGACCCTTTTTGCACAGGAGTGGGTGATCTAGGAAGGAAATTTGGTATCATCTTGAGCAGTTATCTCTCATCCCCCCTCTCCAGCATGGAGCAAGTCAGTGCTGAGATCCCTTGTGTGGGGCTGGAGGAGCAGGTCCCAGGCAGGGTTGTGGCTGTGTTGGCTGGAGGGAGACAAAAAGGAGACAAAAATATAATTATCCCAGCTCCTGGTGCTCTCTGTGCTCTGCCAACGCTTCTGCAGGCCAGAGGGCTGAGCTGATGTATTTATGCACCTTCCCCTGTCTGTGTTTAAACAGCACCTTGGAAAATGCAGTAAAAGAAGCCACAACTCTCCTCAGTGTCCTCTAGGGGTTTTAATTTATTTTTATGGTGTTGGATCCTTGCTTTGTTGTGGGTTTTTTAGTTTTTTTTTTTTTCTCTCCCAGTGCCGGAAGTTGGCTTTGCTGCAGAGCAGAGGTGGTGCAGAGAAACAGAGGCCAGTGAATTGCAGAGTGTGAAGAGATGTTGTAAGTGAGGATGGAGGGATGTGGCAGAGCTCCCAAAGATCTCTGGTGTTATTTTATAGTCTATACATTTATAATCGCTCTTTCTTTTTTCCCAGTGGATAGAATTGCTTTGGGCCCTGTTTTTGCTGGGGCACAGCCAGGGGTCCCTGCTCTGTCCCTGTCTTACACCAGGCACTTCTCCTGCATCCCTGTGGACAAATCCTGGTGGGAGCTGGGGTTCCTCAGTGCTTGAGGACAGTGTTACCCCCAAATCGGCCCCAAAACTGCTGTGGAGCTTCTTGCATTTCCCAGTTCTGGATTCTGTGCAACAGGGAAGGATCCTGTGTGACTCCTTAGGCCACTCTGTTAAGCTCATAAAAAATTGTTCAAAATAGTTTTGTTGGTTCCCCCAGTAACTAAAATAGCAAGAAACAGTAAAAATCTCTGCATTTTGTGTGGGATGAGCATCCTTTTCTCCTTGCAGGCAGGACCTGGCTGATTTGAAGCCACCCCAGCTTTCCTGGCCACGCTGGATGCTGCATCACCTCTAGGAGGAGACGTCTCTGAGGTACCTTATTTTTGCTTTAGGTTTTCTCCAGGTTTGAAGTTTTCTGTTTGCAAGATGATGCGTGCCTGGAGGGCACAGAGCACTTGTCAAAGCACCGAGGGTGGTTTATCCTCTGGCTGTGAGGTGTGAAGTGCCCACACTGTGGGGTTTTGGGAGCCTGGTTTCATCTGGCTGGCATTAGGCAGCCCTGTTCCATCCAGAACCGGAAGATTTTAAATATGATTTTGAAAACCTGGAGCTGTTTCAAAGCTTATAAGGCTTTTGACCTGTCTCATTTATGCTCACCTCCTGCATGGCAAAGCGAGAAGCTTAGAAATGTGAATTATGTGAAATACAGTGTGAAATCTTTTGAGATGTCTAAATCATGTGCATATACACACAGGCACTTCCATCTCCTTAAAACTTCATGTCTCCTTCCTCAGCTGATCCCGGTGCTGGGAGGATGCATGAGCAGCTGGGAAGGAGCTGGGAGGAGGGAGAGAATGATGAGGACTCCCCATCTCCCATCCCCAGTGGCCTCCTGCTCCTCTTTTTGCTCCCCCTGCACTCCAAATGTAAAATCCTCATTCAAATCCTCTCTGGGATGTGGGGACAGCAGGAACAACTCCCAGCGAGCTCGGGCTCTGCATTTCTGAGGCTTCCATGGCTTTTTGATCCTTTATTTTCTATTTCACAAAGCATGGGTCACAAAATGTCCGTTAGTGACACATTAGTGTCTCTCCCTAAATGTAAGTTTTCAGAATCTGCCTGGTTTTCATATACGTGTGTGCTCTTCCTGCTAATTTTTCAAGTGGATATTTCAAACCTGGTAGTTGTGCCTGGGCTCTCTGCTGTGCTGCAGAGGCTTTTATTTTTTTTTTTTGGTCTTGTTAAAGAAAACAATAAGTTAAATGTGTGCCAGGCAGTGTTGGAGGCGTGGGGGTGTGGGTGGGCTGTGCAGCATCTTCCTGGGGATATTGGTGGGGAAACAAAAAACAACCCAAAACTTCAAAGCTTTTAAAAATTCCAACTGCTAAGGGGTGACCCTCTGGTTCCTGCCTTTCTCAGTGCCATCCCACCTCACTGTCCTTTGCTCCTGCTGGCTGCACTGGCGTCCCTTGGTGTTCATGGGGGGACTGGAGGGCAGGGACCATCTTTCTTCCTGCCTGACAGCCCCTTGCAGAGGCTGCTGTGGCTGGGGGGGAATTGGAAGGGTGAGGAAACCACGGGGAAAGGCAGGAAGAGGGAAGGGCTGGAGGGAATGAATGAGGCAGTTGGAGCAGCATCAGTGATCCCAGGTTTTCCGGTCATTCAGTGATGCTGTGTGTTTGCCATCTAATTCCATCCCAAACACCCTAAACTGGAAATAAAGCCCTGTTTAATAAACAGCAGTCAGCGTTTCATTTCCCTGAATATTCTGGGAGCAACTGCTCATTATTCTGATGATTTCCCCCCACTGTAATTATTCCAAACGACCATTCACAGATTCCACTGTTGACTTCCACGTCCATGCAATCTCACGCTGAAATATGGATATATTTTGGTGTCCTATTGAAAATTCAATAGGATCCAATTTCAATTGCTATTGCCTTCGCCACCGTGCCTCCCCTCTCCAATTTCCCCATGCTACAGCTGCACAGTGGAGAAGAAAGGATGCAGCAGACATAAACAGCAACGTCCAGCTGAAATGGGGAGAGAAAAATTACTTCCTTGTACTACCACACTCCTGACAAGAGCTGACTCTTTCTTTTTTCTGCCTTTTTTTTTTCCTTTTTCTCCCCCCCCCCCCTTTTTTTTTCCTACCACATTCAATTTTCTAGCTCTGCCAGGCAGGTTGCAGGACTAATCTTGAACGTGCTTTGAGCCTGCTGTATAACACCACGGGCTTTTAAAGCTTGGGATGGGGGAGAAAGAGGAGGAGGGTGTGGGGAATGCAATTAGTTTGGGGTGGCAGGATGAGCGGGAGAAGCTAAAATTGCAAATGAGGGTTATTTGAGGAATACGAATCCCGTTCCTCCCAGGGTTTACCTGCCTTTCTCTTTTGGCAGATGGAGAGTGGGAGATGTGAATTAGATGGGAAAAAAATCCCTAGACAGTCTGCAGGGTCTCAAATGGTGCTTTCATCACAGCCAGTGTTTTGTAACGTGCATGTTTATTCTCCCCTTCATCTGGAGTACAAAGGATGTGGTGTTTGAGACCTGCCAGGGGTTGACTGGTGCTGGGAGGCTGGGCTGCATTCGGAGGTGTCACTGCAGCTCCAGGGAGCAGAGCAGATGCTGGGTGGCTTTGAGCACTGCAGCAAAGGTGTTTCCACTGCTGCACCTTCCAGAGCTGAGAATATTCATCAATTAATAATTTCTGGTGGGTTTCTCTCTGTCCCCAGGTTCCAAAGAGCTCTCTCGGGGTGGGATTGTCTGAGACATCAAGGTGCCTGCAGGTTTCTTTATTGGTGTGGTGGGTCACTGCTGAGCCACCTCAGTGTGACCTCAAGCTCCAGAGGAGCTGGAAAAGAGCTGTGAAAGAGTTTTACCCCCCAAAATTTAATATCCCATTATCAGTTTGGAACAGAGAATTAGAAATGCAAAAATTGGAGGGTGAGTATATCTTGCAACACCTTCCAGGACAGACTTGGGCAGCTGGCTGAGCTTTTGTCTTCACTCCCCAAGTCACAGAGGGAGCTTGAGGAGGGGAACAAAAGGGAAGGGAAGGGAAGGCAGGGATGTGCCAGGGCTGTGTCACCCCCAAGCCCAGCAGCACACACAGGCAGCAAACAGCCATTATCTCCTCGAGCCATCTGTTTGCAGAGACTTTGCCCATGCAACGGTGCCTCTTCCCACGTGGACTTGTTGCCTCCTTGTAATCCGTAGGCAAACAGACTTTTAATCAGCTGGAAAGCAGGGAGAGGAGGTGGTGAGCCATGATAAGAGTCCAGTTGGGATGGGGACTGATGGCAGCACGAGCCCCAGCTCAGGGTGGGTGCTGGGAAGCATCCCTGCAACACCTTTGGAATACAGAGAAAAATGGTTTGTTTGATGGAAGGGAATGAATGGAGGAAATAGTGAGACCAAGCAGAGCATGGCCACTGAGCAGCTCTCCAGAGGCTCTGACTGCCTTGGTTTGCTGCTGTGTTGCTGGAAATCTGGAATTTTATGTAGAGAATAACATTTCTAGAGAATAACATTTCCCTGGGTAATACAGATGCCCCATCCTTGTGCACTGGGTAAGAGCAGGGCACTGTGGGCATCACCTTCCTGCAGGGATGCAGGGCACTGCTGCCTCTGGGCTTGCAGCTTTGAGATGTTTGGGGACATTCAGCCTGGCAGGGTTCTGGGTGGCTCTTGCAAGGCGCTGTCTCGTGTCCAGGTGGGCACTTTGCCTGGCTGACCCAGACCCTTCTCCATCCACCCTTTCTTTCTGCTTCTTCTGCTGTGAAAACCACATTGTCCCTCAGCACTTTACCATCAAACAGCCACAGAATGTCCCATCTCGGGTGGGGTGATCCCGCCAAGTCCAACTCCAGCTTCAATTTGATATATTTACTACAATTACCATCTCCCAGCTTGGGTGGGGTGATCCCATCACGTCCAACTCCAGCTTCAATTTGAAGGGGAAACAAGGTGTGCTCAGCGCTGGAGCTGCTGGGGTTTTTATCTCCCAAGGTGCTGGGATGCCAGAGGTGCTGCAGACGTAGCTAAAAGCAGCCTCAGGCAGAGGGCTGGGGTTTGGGAAGGTGCTGTGGAGCTGGGGCAGTGACCTGGTGCCCTACAGTACATGGCATTACCGTGTTTAATGTACTCAGCGCTAATCTTTCTCTAAACACAAGCGATCTTGCTGAGTTCAGCACTGAAAGAGCAATAACCAATGAAGGAGATGAGATTAAGAAAACTCACAAGAATCAAATGTGCTAGAAAAGGGCTGGGGAAGTGCCAGGGGCACTGCAGTAAATGACCTCCCTGGGAATCGAGGACAAATAAAATCCATGCCCCGTGTCTCTCTCCCCTCCCAGGCGCCTTGCACTGGTGCTGGAGCCCTCCCCTCCCTGGTGGGACGTAGCTGTTGCTTTCAGGGTTATTTTTGCACTGGAATACAACAAATCCTCTGTGCTATGGGGCCCAGACGAGGATCCGTGTCGCTGCATTCAGAAAAACTAACCTCTCGAGCTCAAGGAGAGCTGCTTCAGTTGGCAGGAGCATTATTCTGTCTGGAGCAGCCTTGAGAGGGCAAACAAAACCTCTGAGCTGTGGCTCTTGCTTCCAAAGGCTCTCTGCAGGCAGGGATGCTGGTGAGAGTGGCTTTTTTTTTTATTTGTCAGCCAGAAACAGCCAAAAATCGACCCAAATGCCACCACCAGGGTGGGATGAAAATGGCGTGAAGCATCCTGAGGGAGTTGGTGTCCCAGTCTGAGCTCTGCTAGGAAAATCTTATGAACAACTTGCAGGTGCTCAGTGGGCATTGTGGGGTTTTTATCCTGAAGGATGGGATAGTGGAGGTGATGGGATGGGTGGAGGTTCTCCCCCAGCACTCAATGGCTTCTTGTTTTTAATTTGTCAGCCAGAAACAGCCAAAAATTGACCCAAATGCTACCACCAGGGTGGGATGAAAATGGCGTGAAGCATCCTGAGGGAGTCAGTGTCCCAGTCTGAGCCCTGCTGGGAAAAGTCTTGTGAACAACTTGCAGGTATTCAGTGGGGTTTTTATCCTGAAGGATGGGATGGATGATGGATTGGACTGGGTGGAGCTTCTCCCCCAGTGCTCAGTGGCTTTTTTTTTATTTGTCAGCCAGAAACAGCCAAAAATTGACCCAAATGCCACTACCAGGGTGGGATGAAAATGGCTTGCAGCATCCTGAGGGAGTTGGTGTCCCAGTCTGAGCTCTGCTGGGAAAATCTTATGAACAACTTGCAGGTGCTCAGTGGGGTTTTTATCCCGAAGGATGGGATGGATGAGGGGATGGGGGTTCTCCCCCAGAGCTCAGTGGCTTTTTTTTTATTTGTCAGCCAGAAAAAGCCAAAAATTGGCCCAAATTCCACCAGGACGGGATGAAAATGGTGCGCAGCATCCTGAGGGAGTTGGTGTCCCAGTCAGAGCTCTGCTGGGAAAAGTCTTGTGAACAACTTGCAAGCGCTCAGTGGGCATTGTGGGGTTTTTATCCCGAAGGATGGGATGGATGAGGGGATGGGGGTTCTCCCCCAGTGCTCAGCAGCCTGAGGATGCCCTTCACGGATCCCAGGCATCCCAAATCTGCTGCCTCAGATCCCTGCCCCTCGCGCCGTGCAGCCTCGGAGGCTGCGGGGATGACTTGGCAGTGATATATTTACTACAATTACCATCTCCCTTCCCAGAGGAGGAAAAAAAAATAGATGAATAATATGTTTTGAAGGTGTCACGGAGTGAAAGCAAGAGAAGAGCTTGAGCCTGAACTTATGAATAACTTATAGGCTTCCTCCCTTCATGCAGCTGCTCTGTTTGGGCTTATCTTTCTCACCCGTGGGAGGTGTAATTAAAGGAGCAGAGCTGGGCACCCGTGGGCACGAGTCTGTCTGGCTCCGTGTGTCCAGGGCACGGGGGTGCTGGAATGCCTTTGTGTGGACACGTGGGCAGGGCTGTGTGTGGAGCTTTACAAATTCTGCCCATTGTCAAGAAAAAAGGGTCATTTCGCACATAATTCACTGCTGGTGTTTCTGGCAGAGTGGTGGAAGAGTTGTTTTAACTCTCCCCTTGCACTGGGGAGCCTAGAGGAGAAGTAATTTCAGATGGGGAAGCAGGTGAGCCCTGCAAGCCTTAAAATCTGGGAGATTTTGGTTCCCTTCGTGACACAGCTGGAAATTCCCTCCCTGGCCTCATGTGGTGGCTTAGCCTTCCCAAGTCTTATTTTTCCAGCCCTAAAATGGGAAGTAATTTGCTCTTGTCTCAACACCTTCCTCTGCTTTCTCTATTTTGACTTGAAGAGCTCAAGGGAGGGACTGTTTTTACCGGGTGTACACACGGAGTGGAGCATAATGGAACCAGGATCTTATCAAAGGCACGCCAGTGCTATTGTAATGCATACAGTAATTATAGGGATGTATATGGAGGGATGATGAAAAAAAAAATCCAATGAAACATGGCATTTCCCTCTGGAAAAAATGTTAGTGAAGTAAAACCACGCCTGGGAGTATGTCAGTTCCAGCAAAAAATGTCTATTAAAAATTATGCAGTGCTGCTCAGCAAGGTCACAGCGCTCCTTTTAGAGCCAGTTAGAGGTTTCCTTGCAAAGCAGCACATCAGGATTTTTTTTTTCTTTCCCTGCAGACTTTTAGCCAAGGTGTTGTGTTTTGGGCTTTTATTCAGATTTAGGGGCAGAAAAAAATTGAATTTCATAGAAATTCTGCAGGAATTTCTGCCGAGAGGAGCCTTCTGCATGGAGGCATGGTGTCCCTGGCTAACACCAGGTATAAATATATATTCATATATGATTTCCAATGAATAACTTGTTCCCCCCATCCCTATCTCAGGAGTGCAGCCCTGCTATCTGCATGTTCCTATCAGCCCAGCACGCAGATATGGACGAGTGTAATGGAGATATTAGGCATTTACTGCAAGGCATTCTGTTGAACATCACCTGCTGCTCAACATGAGAAGTTGATGTTCCACAAAGCCACAAGCCAAAGGCTCCTTAAGAGCTGTTCTGGTGCACCGGGTAAATATCTGTGCTCAGAGCAGGCGCTGTGTGGATTAATAATGCATGGAGCAAATCGGTAGGAAGAGCAGCCACTGCGTAGGGCTGACTTAGAAACTGCTCTCCCTGCTTAGGCAAACAGGCAGGGAAGTTGTGTTTTTTAAAGCATAATGTGTTAGTAATAAACCAAACCAACCTAATTGACCATTTCCAGCTGCTCCAAGCACAGTCGCTGGCTCGGCAAGCTGGGGTCAAAGGAGCGATGCCAAGGCTGGTAAAAATTGCTGTGTGGCATCTCACGGTAGGCAATTTGTGCAGGTGGAATGGTGGGGAGGTTGAGATGGGATGGGATTAGGACTCTTTCCTCCTCTCCAGGGGTTTTCCGTCAGCTGGCGGTCGCTGGGGCAGCAGTGGGTTTGTGCTCCCAGCCCCGACATCATGACAAGATGAAATCCTGCACACCCTGTATTTGCCTCTGGAGAAGTGTCCTGCTGCACCATTGGGTTATTAGTGCTACTGTGCTCATTAGTTCTCGCTGTCCTAATGAGCTGGGAGGTGCTGGAGGCCCTGGCAGGGTGTGGGGTGCTCCTGGTGGGGCCAGGAGGTGGTGGTGGATCCATTGGAGCTCCTTGAGGGCTGTGGATGGAACCAAGCCTTGGGAGGGGAAAGAAAGGAGAGCAAGAGCCCTCTGCAGCACCTGCAGCCACTTTTTGGCAACTCCCCATGGAAACTGGTGGGTCACAGCAGTGGAGGTGCTGGGGAGCACCCAAGGATGGGTGAAATGCATCTTGTCTGTGGCTGGGGACAGTGTCACCCTTTGGATGGTGACAGAGACGTGCAGGCATCAAACAGGGCTGGTGGGAACACCCAGCCCGAGCTGCCAATCCCTCCCAACGTTTGACATTTGAATCCTTGTCAGATCTGAGGATGGGGCTTGAGCAGAGGGACCTGTGCTTTGTCACTTTCCTGCAGCACAACGACTGGCCTGGATCTGACTCAGAGAGTCCCTGGGTGATAGAGAGAGAAACACAGCTGGATTTCCAAGAGTTCACAGCCAAGTCTTCTTCTGAATTGCAAAGTGAACAGCTCAGATTTTTGGAAGCCTCTGAGGAGGCATAAATACAAAAAGCCAGAATATCTTTAATTTTTTTTCCTCTTTGTAATTTTTTTCCTGGCTATAATGTTGTTTGAAGGGGCTGTGAGTCACCTCGAGCAATCAAATGAGACATCCTTATCACTTATGAAAATAATATTTAATGTGATGGTTTTTATTTAGGTTGTTTTAAAGGGGTCTCTGGGGGTTCTGAGCCTCAGATATTCTTTTTATTGGATAAAGGGTGGAATAATTTAAGGTTTTTGTTTCAAGGACCCTTTCTGTGTGGGCATGTGGGTGTCATGCTCTTGATGCTGGGTTGTGGTGTGGACAGATGTGTTTGGTTTGGGAATCCTGCAGTGGAGAGAAGCCTATTTTATTTCTGGTGTTGTGAAATAGGCACCAGTGGTTGGCACAGGCAAGGAGCTGAAGTTACAGGAGTGTGTTCAATCCTAAGCTGGGTCCAAGGGGCCCAGCTGCTGCTCAGAGCAGGAGGTGGGCTTGGTGTGAGGAATCAGATGAGCGTGGTCACAGCACGGAAAACCCCCCTTGATGAGGACTGAAAGGAGATTTCTGCTCCAAACTGAAGAGTTTTCCCTTATTAAATTTGCTTTTAGAGCCATTTCCACATGGGTTTAGGTGCACAAGGGGAAGAGGGTTGCAGGGGCTGTCCTGCAGAGATCCAGGAGCAGGTGCCCCTCTTCCTTTAGGGCCAGGCAGGTGGGACACGGGCTGGGGTGTGTGAATCCTTCCCACCACTGTGCAGCGGGGGAAACTGAGTCACAGCATTGCTGTGGCTGCTCCAGGAGGGATTCACCCCTTTCCAAGAGGGGAAGAGCTTTGGGGGGGTTTCAGGGGTGCTGTGGGGGTGTGTGGGTGATGGAGCAGGGGGGTGAACGCTAAAGGGGAAATGTGGGGGGTGAAGATGCTGGGGGAATTTAGGGGAATGCAGATGCCCAGGGGAGTTTGGGGGGATGCTGGAGCTGGGAGGATGCAGATCCAGATGGAGGGGGTGCAAATGCCCAGGGGATGTGGGTGCTGGCTGCCAGGGGAGTTTGGGGGCATGCTGGAGTTGGGGGGCTGCAGATGGAGGGGGTGCAGGTGCCAGGGGGAAGTCTGGGGGCCGCAGCTGCCAACAGTGAGGGGGATGTGGGTGCTGAGGGATGGGAGGCTGCAGATCCTGGTGGGGTGAGGGTGCTGCAGATGCCCGGGGGGGGCAGTTTGGGGGGGTGGATGCCGGGGTGAAGTTGGGGACTGCGGGTGCCGACGGTGCCGGGGGTCCAGATGCTGGTGGGGTTCGGGGGGTGCAGAAATTGGGGTTGCACATGCCCAGTGGGGTTCTCGGGGTGTCTTTGCCGCTGGGGTGCTGGGGGTCTGGATGCTGGTGGGGTTAGGGGGTGCAGATGTTGGGGGTGCAGATGCCAGCGGGGCGCTGGGGGTGTGGGGGTGCGGGATGCCCTGGGGTGCGGGTGCTGGTGGGGTTAGGGGGTGCAGATGCCCGTGGGTTGCTCGGGGTATCTTTGCCGCGGGGTGCTGGGGGTGCGGGTGCTGTGGGGTTAGGGGGTGCAGATGCCGGGGGTGCAGATGTTGGGGGTGCAGATGTTGGGGTCGCACATGCCCTGAGGTGCTCAGGGTGCCTTTGCCGCTGAGGTGTGCTGGGAGTGCGGGTGCAGATGGGGGTGCAGATGTTGGGGTGGCTGGGGGGTGGGTAGGGGGGCGCAGATGCCGGGGGCGCAGATGCCGGGGGCGCAGATGCCGGGGGTGCAGATGGTGGGGGTGCAGATGTTGGGGTGCCGATGCCGGCGGGGTTCTCGGGGGGTCTTTGCCGCGGGGGTGCGGGGGTGCGGGTGCCGGCAGGGTGCGGGTGCGGGCGCGGGGGGGCCCCGCAGCCAATGAGTGCTGCGCGGGGGCGGCTGCGTGCGCGGCCGGCGGCGTGTTGCAGCCGGGCGGCGTGTGCGGGCCGGAGCGGCGGGCACGCAGCGCCTGTCCTCGCACCTGCAACCCCTTCCGACCCCCTTCCCCCCCTTTTTTTTTTTCTTTTGGGTTTTTCCCCCCCTCCCCCACCCTTCGGTGCTTTTTTCCTTTTTTTTTTTTTTTTCCCTTCCTTTTTCCTTCCCCCCCCCACCCCCCCGCCCCTCTTCCTGCGCTTTGCTCCGGGAAAACGCTGGATTTTAAACCTTTCCCCGCCCGGCAGTGAGTGGGGAAGGAGAAGGAAAACCATGGCCCAGGCCAAAATGCACCACCCCGTCTCTTGGGTGATCTTCGCCGGGATGGCCGCGCTCCTCCTCCCCCAAGGTAGGGAACGCCGCGGGGGACGCAGCCCGGGCGGGCGGAGGATGCGCGGTCCCACAGCAGCACCCTCCGAGGGGGCTGGGGGATGAGAATCCCCCCAGAGTGGGGATGAGGATCCCTCCAGAGCGGGGACGGAGCCGGGAAAAGGTCCCCAGCCCGCCGTGAAGTTGCGGGGGATGCGGATGCGGGTGCGGCGCAGGAATTCCCGGCGCACCGGGCTGGCGGCGGGGGGGACACCGCTCCCCTGGCGTCCTGGTTATTTCTGCGGGTGCACAAGGACTCTGCCATGCCAGCACGATTCTGGCAGGATTAATGAGCCAACAGGCTGGGGGGCAATGTAGGGGGACCGGGGTTCCTCCGTGCTCCCCCCACGCCTTTGCTTTTCCAGCAAGGTCGTCCGAAAAACTCGGTGCAGCCCCGCTCCCGCCGGGCTGGGAGTTGGGAAGTGCTGGTCCAGTCTGTCCCGGATCAGCACGGCTGCCTCCCCCCAGCCGGGGGACGGTGCTTGGAGGGGAGGGGGGGCTGTGCAAGGGGAAAAAAAAAGAGCAAAAAGCGATGGGAAAAGGAGGGGGGAAGAGGCGGCAGGAGCCAGCCCCATCTGGCCGGGAGCGCCGAGCCTGTCAGCTCGCGTTAGGCTCCTCGCAGCCATCTGGAGGGGCTGTGGGAGCGGGGTTTCCTCCACGGGAGGAGAGGATGGGGCCGCATCCTGCCCCGGGCCGCCGCGGGAGCTCGGGATGCGCAGGGGGATGCGCCAGGGGGATGCTGCTGTGCCTGGAGCGGGGCTCCGGGGCGGGATGCGGGCACTTCCCGGGGACATGGATGCGCCCCGGGGGGGATGCAGGCGCTCCTTGGAGCAGGGATGCACCCCCGGGGCGGTGCGAGCATTCCTGGGCGAGACGGATGCACCCCGGGGGGATGTGGGGTCTCCTGAGGATGGATGTACCCGGGGGGGTGAATGCACCTCCTTCTCCACAGCCGGATCCTGCTCCCTCTGCGCTGCTCCCAGGTGCCCACGGAAGGCTGGGGATGTCCAAAGCAGTCCAGCCTCGTCCCCCGTGTGCCGAGGAGCGCTGCAGCAGGAGCCGGGCGGGCTCTGGGCGCGGGGCTGGGGGTGCGGGGTGGCCGGGGATGCTCACTGGGTGTCTCCCACCACAAACTTCTCTCTGCTGGGCGAACCCGGCCCGCTGCTGCCGGGGGAGAGCCCCCCGTGCCGTATCGACCGGCACAGGCTGCTTAACATGCACATCACACGGTGCCGAGGAATCGCTCCTCTTCGCCTTCCTCCCGCTCTCCGTCTCGCAGGGCTGCTGCTGCCCGCTCGGCATTCCCGCATCCCAGGGGCTTCCCCGGCTCCCACCCCTGCAGGGAACCCGGGCCGGGTGTGAAGGGTCGGGGCTCCCCAGGAGAGGGATGAAGCTGCACCTTTCCCTCCTCACTTCTCCCGCTCGGAATTCATTTGTTTTATTATTTCATTATTTTATTATTTTTTAATGCTTGCTTTGGGGCTCCTCACCTGGCTTCCTTGCAGTCTTATTCCATGGCTCCGGTTATCCTTCCTGCTTCCACTCCCTGCTCCTATCAAAGCTTGCAGATCAAAAAGTAGTTGGTTTTTTATTTCTTTATTTATTATTTTTATAACTCTCCTGGGCAGCAGAGCAGTGGGGAGGAATGTGCTGACTCCCTAAGCCCAAAATCCCCCAATTCCCTGCATTTCAGGAATCTGATGTGGGTGCCAGAAGTCCCTGAGTCACTCTTGGAGTGAGGGAAAGCAGAGAACCACGTTACTCCATGGTCTGGGGAGGACCCAGGGCAAAGCCATGGGGAACTGGGTGAAATATTGCCCAGGGCAGCCTTTGGCAGCAAGAAGTTGGGGCCTTTTTTGGGCTGGGAGTTGCTGCATTGTTGGAGGGAAGGAGTCCCCTTGGGAGTTTTTTCTTGCATAATTTTATTTAAGAGTCATTCAAAAACCCCCTCAAACACACCCTACAAATAATTTTGTATTTTAGCACTAACTTTTAAAGAGAGTTTTGAGAAATTTGGGTTCATTCAAGCCCAAGGTAATATTTAGGTTTGTATGCAGCGCTGAAAATCAGCAGCAATGTGCTTCTGCTTCATGAATTCTTCTGCTAATCCCAGCAGTTTTTGGAATTCATAAGTTTTCCCCTTTGTTTGGTGTCCAGAAGTGGAGCTGGCTTGTGTTTGAAAACGTGAAAATAATTGTCATGCAGGAAAACTGTGTTTGGCACAAACCTCCTCCAAATATCTCCGGAGATGTGTGCTGCCCTCTGCAGCAGCTCATCCTCCTCTGGGTCATTTCCCTATTTCCAGCCAAACAAACAATAAGAAAAGTGGTTTGTGAGTGTGCTTGAAAGGAAAGTGGAGCATGAAGTGGGATAATTCTGAGGCGTTTGACCACCTGCATTCGTACAAACATCTGCAGGTCCTCCAAGTTTTGCAGATTCACTTTTGCGGAAATTCTGTAGATTTGTTGGATTTGTGGAATTGTGGCACTAAAATGGGAGCTGTTGAGGGCTGTGTCCATCAGGAAGGAGTCCCCTGAGCCCTGGAATGTCCAGGGTGGTTGGACACCAAGGGAGCTGAAGCTGGAGAGAGAGGCTGGGGCATTTCTTGGCTGCTGCATCCCCTTGGGAAGGAGCTGCAGGTGTCCATTGCATCCACTCACAAGAAGGATGGAGCCAGAAAATGTCCAGCCACAACTTGGGAAAGGAGATGGGAAGAGGGGAGGTTGCAGAGGGCTGGGATAGCCCCGGGCTTCGGGAAGTGAGCAGCAATTTGGCAACACAGCTCTCATTGTGTTTGCTCTGTGTCTTCTGTGTGATTTTTAAATAGCAGCAATGAAAATCCAAAATATCCTCACACAGGGGCCAGGCAGCAGAATTTTCCCTTCGCCCTTTCCCTGGCTCAAAGCAAAGGGGTGTCCTCACATGTGCCCCATGTCCTTGACCCACAGCCCACCTGGATTTCTTAAGGAAGAGGCAAAAATCTCAGCCCAGCACTCAGGAGTGGGAGAGACAAGAAAACTCTTCCCTCAGCCACGCGTAAAAGGATTAACCAGGCTAAAAGGTCATAGAAGATTTAGCTGGGCCTTTAGCATCAGTAAGCCAAGAATTATGGGAATTTGATTTCCAAATTAGCATAAAGACCTTATTCTAATAAGCATACAAGCTGAAATAGGTATGTAAAATAATAGCATGTGTCAACATCCTACACAGAGCGTTCCTCATCCGAAAGAATTATTCGCTCGTTCGATGTGGCTGGGATGCAGATAATTTCCAAAGTGAGACAGGCTGTGCTGGTGTGTGATGGAAAGGCTGGATCTGACCCAGAGACACATCCACAGGGAGGAGGGGCTGGGTGCTTCCCTTTAGGAAGGGCAGGATTTGGAATCTGAGTTGGGGCTATGAAAAAATTGCCATCCCCAAAAAAATGCTGTGCCCAAAAAATGCTATCTCAAAAAAGTGCCACCTCCAAAAAAAAATGCTATCCGCAAAAATGCTATCTCCAGAAAATGCTGTGCCCAAAAAATGTTATGCCTGAAAAATGCTGCCCCCACAAAAATGATATCCCCAAAAAATGCTACTCCCAAAAAATGCTATCTCAAAAAAGTGCCACCCCCCAAAAAATGCTATACCCAAAAAATGCTGCACCCAAAAAATGCTGTCCCCCAAAAAATGCTACACCAAAAAATGCTACACCCAAAAACGTGCCAGCCCCCAAAAAATGCTGTCCCCAAAAAATTCTATCCCTGAAAAATGCTACCCCCAGAATCCTGTGAGAATTTTCTCTCAGTGGAGGGGTGAGTGGAAACCTCCTGCTACTCCCAAAAAATTCTATCCCCAAAAAATCCCTATCCCCCAAGAAATGCTATCACCAAAAAATGCTGCCCCCAAAAATTTCTTCCCCCCAAAATCCTGTGAGAATTTTCTCTCAGTGGAGGGGTGAGGGGAATCCTCCTGGCAGCTCGTGCAGGAGGTGATTGCACTAATGAATGTGTATAAGAAAAATTACACGTATCGACGTCTTTTTGTGAATGCTCGGATTTATTGGTCCTCAGGAAAAATATTAGATGTGGTTAATAGTTATCACACAGGTCAATAAAACGTGATATTCACCCCAACAGCAGAAAATAGCTTTTTAATAGGTAATAACAGTAATAATCAATACCTACATGATTAGATAACCCAGTTATATGCAGTACATAAAAGGAGGGGAATGCACTCTGCCTGCTCGATGCTGGATTTGGAGCGTGGCTGAACATCTGTCATTGCTGTTGATTCCCAGCAGGGCTGAGGAGGTATCAGCACCTCTGGAAATCAGGAACCACGTGGCATTAATTGGCACATTTTTAAGATGCATCAGAGCAAGCAGGAACCTGAGAAGACCTTTGGAAAGCAGCTGAGTTGTGCAAAATGCTGGAGGCACCCAAAATGCTGGAAAGGGGATGGGATTTTGGTTTGGGTGGTGGAGTTGCAGGGTTTTCCGAGTGTGTTGTCATCTTACTGCAGGGGTTCCATACTGTTGTCTCCTTATCCCAAAGGTTTCACACCTTCCTGGTGTTTCTCATGGGCAGCTCCTCAGAGCACTGACTCTTTCTTCTTCACAAAGCAGCCACCTGACTCCAGCTCCCTTCTCAACCAGCCTCCCCACTCTTTTATAGCACTCTTCTTCTCATTGTTACTGTTAAAGTCAGGCCTGCTTCTAATCTTTTATAATTGGCCCAGCTGCTACTCCTTAGGGGTGAGATTACTTTCTACATTATCTTTATTTTCTTACATTCTATCCCACTACACAAGTGTGGATTTCTGCTGCTTCCCCTGGAACCTCCCTGTGCTGAGCTGGTTACACAGCAGAGGATTGGCAAGGATACAAGGAGGAGTAAAGCTGTTGTAGCTGCTCTACGCTGTGGTTGTGGAGAGATCTCAATGATAAAAATCATGATCAAAATGATAAAAAAAAATCAAAGTGAAATGGAAGCTCCACTGTGTGTAATAAATTCCCTTAGAGCACAAGAGCAGGTGATGGAGTAGGTTTGTGTAGTAGCTACACCAGGTTTAGCAGCCCCACTGGTGGACTGGAGGTTTGTGAGGCCCCATAAGTGCTGACACAAATTTCAGGATGTGCAGTTGTTTCCTGGCGTGAAACACACGTGAACAAGGTGCCTGTGGCCACCTGCAGTGGGTGTGTGAGGAGGAAACAATTGTCCATCTCAGGTCTTCATGGCGAGGGTTTGGAGCTGCAGCTTGGCCTTGCAGTTGAGCTCTTGGCTTCTAGCAGGGGCCAACATGAGTAAAAGTGCCAGATTTGGGGATTCTATGGAAGCCCAGGTTGGTGTTCAGCTGCTCCCTCTTTCCCACATTTGGGATGAGCTGCACGGGTAGGAAGGAGATAAATATCAGTTTGATAAGAGAGGATCAGGTGGGAGCTTGGAAAAAACCTCCTCTGGTAAATCTGAGCTTCTGAGCCACCCTAGGGACAATCCCTCTGTGCAGGACTGGGGCTCTGGAGGCTGCAGCCAGTTTTGGGATATCCTTGTGTTTAGAAAAGCTGCTTCTCCTTTCCCCACACAGGAATTTTGACCTGCACAATAACCCTGGCTCGTGGTTTCTCCATCTTCCTTTAACTTACTCCTGAGATGAGTGCATTTGATATTAGAAGTGTCTGCTTTGTGTATTTTTCTTGCAGTTTCCACTTAAAAATACCTATATTGTGATTTCCTCCCCCATTTTGTTTTTTCCCCATGGGGAAGAAATTGATCAGTTGACAGATTTAGGTCAGGTTAGTGAGCAGGGCTTGCTGTTTTCTGTGATAAACCAGGAGTGGATGGGGAGAGCTCTTCCCAGGAAGCTCCACTCAGACAGTGGAGGTGAATTTCAGTTTTCTTCAGCCTGGGAAACACCCCCTGAGGAGCCAATATCTGGCCATGGGGATCAGAAAAAGACCTTCATTTGTGTTTGTCTTTGCTTCCCAAACTTCAGTAGTGGCAAGAAAGGGCTAAACTTTCCCTGCTTGTTCTCCAGTTGAAAGGACAAGAGCTTTAAAGAGGGGAAATGGGATTTTTTAAAGCATTACTGTCATTCTCCTTTGATGGGCAGTGAAAAATCTCCCGTTAGGCTCAAACCTGATCCATCTCTGATGTTCATGGCAAAAGCTTGGAGCTGTGACTCGGACTTGGAGTTGAGCTCTTGGTTTCAAACAGGAGCCAAAATGAGCAAGGTGCCAGATTTGGGGATTTTGTAGTGGAAGTCCAAGCCATGCTTCTGTCTTCTGTTGCCAGCCAGCACCACGCCTTGGCACATGGGTTTTTCATGCCTTTAGAAGCTTTTATAGGCAGAAAAAAACCAGACTGGGAGAGCTGGAGGGTTCACCTGGACAGGGGAGGCTCCAGGGAGAGCTCAGAGCCCTTGCAGGGCCTAAAGGGGCTCCAGGAGAGCTGGAGAGGGACTGGGGACAAGGGATGGAGGGACAGGACACAGGGAATGGCTCCCACTGCCAGAGGGCAGGGATGGATGGGATTTGGGGAAGAAATTCTTGGCTATGAGGATGGGGAGACCTTGGCACAGGGTGCCCAGAGCAGCTGTGTCTGCATCATCCCTGGAAGTGTCCAAGGCCAGTTTGGATGGGGCTTGGAGCAACCTGGGACAGTGGAAGGTGTCCCTGCCATGGCACGGGGTTGGAATAAGAGGATCTTTAAGGTCCCTTCCCAACCCAAACTATTCTGTGATTCTACAAAAACCAGGATGACAAAGAGTGACCCCTTTGTCACTGCACCCCTTGGGGCACCCCAATCCCTGCCTCCTGCAGGAATTGCATCCCAGCACATCTGGAGCTGTGGCTGGCATTTGGGAGGAGCTGCCACCTCCCTCCCTCCTCCTCCTCCCCAAGCAGGCACCTTGCTCGTGGTCAATAATAAATCAGAGGTGCTGCCTTGCCCGCCTCTGCTCTCTGCTGCCAGGAGGCAGAGCACGGATTTTTGATGTGCTTAACAGTTAATATGTCTAATGCTGAAAGCTGTTGTAAATTAATTGACCTCTTGGCCCCTTGTCCTGTTGACTGTTCCCACTGAAGACAGTAGTTGGTTCTTGGCATTCTTGCCCCCCTCCTCCACCTCCCAGTAATGCTTTGCTTGCTAATCAGGGCGGTCAAAAAAAGGAGCCTCGACTCTGAAATGCTTCAGAGGAGCTGCATGGGCAGCTCAGGATTCTGGGCATCCACTGTGCCTGAATTCCTGGTGGTCAGAGTATTCCCTTTAACGCTCTGCATGGAACCCTCTGCCTTCCCATGGGGATAATGGGGATGGAGGTGCTGTCAGACTGGAAAGCACAGCCAGCACAGCCCCAGGGACCCTCTGGAGGTGAATGGAAGGGTCACCTCGATGCCCTGGGTGAGCTGTGGCTCACACCAGGTCGTGGGTCTGGCTTGGAGGAAGGATGAGGACAAGTTCTCATCAGGGATTTTTTGGAAATTACAGAAAAAGATCCCAGAACAGTTTGGGCTGAAAAGGACCTTAAATCTCATCTCATTCCTGTGGTAATCACATATCCTCTGAACAGAGAGAGACATAGCTGCCCCAGGATTTTCCTGGGAAGCTGTGAGGAGCTGTGGGAAAGCTCAGACAAAGAATTAAAACAATTATTATCTCTCTTTCTGTTACTGTTGTTTATAGATACGGTTCTCCAGAGCGTGCTATTCATAGTTCAACAACAGGCGAGAGAAGATTCCTAAAGGCCAATCAGGTCTTAGGTCCACCATTGTTTCCACAGAACCGCAGGTTTCTAAATAAAGTGCTTTTCATGCCTTCTGATGATGGGGTCTCTGTATCACCTTTGGCTGTCCCTGATGTCCCTTTGGTGATGCATTTCACCCCCTTCCATGGGCAGGGACGCCTTCCACTGCCCCAGGCTGCTCCAAACCCCATCCCACCCAGCCTTGAGGGGATGGTGTATTTTCCTTGCACAATGCTGATCCCGGAAACCCTGATTTAGCTTGGAAAGGAGCTTGGAAAACCACAAATGCTCAGTCCATAGGGCTGGTTCATGTCCTCTAGTGACTCATGGTGGGAGAGAGAGAGAGCAGCTGCTGAGGAGTGGGAAATGCCACAGGAAATTGTGTAATATTAGAAACGAAGCAGAATGTTTCAGGTTTTTCTAATTCCAAAATGAAATAATGGAAAAAAAAAAAAAAAAAGAACAATCACAAATTCCCAGTGAAAGTAAATTCTGGGAAGAGTAAGGATTGATTTTTGAAGCATTTTCTTCGGAGCTTGCTG
The DNA here is from genome assembly GCA_019023105.1 of Diglossa brunneiventris. Lineage (NCBI taxonomy): Eukaryota > Metazoa > Chordata > Aves > Passeriformes > Thraupidae > Diglossa > Diglossa brunneiventris. The sequence goes on from CM032376.1 coordinate 7,661,914, forward strand.
AGGCTTTATGTACAAAGTTGTAAAGTGATTTAAAAAAAGAAAAAATAAAAAGAGCTCCAAAGGCCGTGTTCCAGCAGTATCAAAGAGCCTGGAGTCTCCAGCCTTGTTCCATTTTGTATTGTTATTTCTTCAAAACAGATCATTTGCTAATGTTTCCATTTTACTAGAAACAGAATTCTTGATTTAAAGAACTGGTTTGAAAGCCAAACCTGACCCGCCTCACTGGAAGCGTGACAGGCCCACAGAGCAAAGCAAGGTTCATTAATGCCATAATATTCTCTTTCTTTTTTTGGTGTTTGGGGCTTTTTTCCCCTCTTAGAGGAGTTATCTGGTGAATAGCACTTGGTTCCTGGCTTGGTTTGGGTGTTTTTAGCTTTTATTCCCTTTCTACAGGACAGATGGTATTTAGAGATCAGAGGGTGCCTCCGTTAGACTTTTACTTTTCCAAAGTCAATTCCCAAAGCCAGCACTGGGGTTTCTGATAGCGGGCCAAGGCGCAGGAGAGCGGCAGGGCTGGCTGGCACAGGCTGAATTTGGATTTAGGATGAGTGACATCTCTCTTAATGAGGCCCTTTTTGGAACAAAGCTGGCGAGGAGCAGGATCCGTGATCCATTAGAGGCCGGGGTAGTGGCAGAGCCAAAACTGCCTTGTCACTGGAGACAACATGAAAAAAAACGTGTATTATTTATTGTTTACTTTTTGTGCCGCTTTTCTGCACGTCAATGCTTCCCATTGTATGTTTTGGGCTTCAAAACCTGACACCACATTAGAAACCATCTCTAAAGCCCCCAAATAATGCATAAACTATGATTATTCCTTCTGATCCACTTGTGTTTATGTAAATGGCTGGAAAAGCGTTTTCCAGCTTATTTCAGAAGCTTAAGGGATTCATACCAAGCCTATTATTGAAAAATCAGAAAGTGAAAAGCAACTTCTGAGACAAGGAATTAGCAACTCAATGGCAGCACTGGTGCTGCGAGGTCTGGCTGGAGCACAGATGGGAATTCCCTTGGGATTCAAAAATCCAGCAGGTTTGGGGGGCTTCGAGGGGAGAGGGGACTCAGAGGAGGTTTGGGGTCAATCCAAAGGGATGAGGGGCTGCAGGGGGAGCTGGGGCACAAACCATTGGTGCTGCTGGGGCTGGTGGTCAGGATTTTGGGGCATGAAGCCCCCAGGCACTTTGGGAATAATCTCTTGCATCCATGGGTGGGAAGGGGCTGGCAGTGCCATCCTGGCTCCATGCAAACCTTTTCCCTCTGTCCCAGGAGAGCTGGGACCAGATGCAGATTCTCTTTGGGCTCCATCCCATTCCAACCAGCCCTGCAGCATCTCATCCCTCCTCTCCTGCTGCCTTTTTTTCCCTGGTTTGGTCCCTTTCCCCCTTCCTTATGTTAATTTCCCACCTGAGCACCAAGTACTTTATAAATAGCAAATCTGAAATGAATTTCCTAGCAGCAATCATTATCTCCCTCGACAGCCATTAAACATTCACACAAGCAGAGCAAAATGACAAAGGGGATTGATTTTTACAGTATGTTGGGGGGAGGTAGGAGAAAGGAAATATGTTGACAAGGCTTTTTTTTTTTCCTTATTTCCCCCCTCTCTCCATTCTCCCCTCCCTTCCACATCCTCTATCCTGGTGGAAATCAAAATCACCCTTCTGGAGATCGGGTTGGGAGGGGATGGGAGACAGCAAAGTTGGAAATAAATAACAATAAATTTTAAAAAAAGGAGAAAAAAAAAAAAGGCAGCAAGTTCTTCTTCCAGCAGCAAGCTGTGCTCCCTTCCTCTGCAGCCCCTGGAAGCCTCGCTTCAATCTCTTGGCCACGTACAACTGGTAAACATGAAGTTGGTTCCGTGGCCTGGCTGTGGAGATGAATATGTCAGAGCTAATGCCTGTGAAGATGGAGGGGTGGGCTGCAGGGAATGGGGGGGCCCAATCTGGGAGCCTGCTCAGCAGAATAAATGTGTTGATGCAATCGTTGGGAGCGGGCGAGCCGCGGCCGAATGAGGCACTGTAGCTGAAAATTTAACTTTGATTTCAATTTTCATATTTGTCAGCAATAATTAGATTCAAGAATGTTTTTGCCGCTGTTCTAAAATACTAATAAGTAGGAGCCTTTGTAGTATGGCTAATGGAGTCTTTTTTTTTCCTAGTGGGCTAGAAAAATTCCATTAAAGGGAAAAGTCATACTATATTACTGTGCTTCAACATGCAGTGGCTTTGCTGCCACAGGAATATCTGTGCTGGGAAACACTGCAGGGATGATGCTGGGACTGGTTCCTGTGGCTGGGATTGGGCAGGGCCAAAGGGGACCCCCATACATCAAACTGGGCAGGGGGTGATGCTCTGAGGGGCTTTGGGAAGCTTTTGGACTGCTCATGGGGTGATATCCCAGTGGCTCTCATCCAGCAGGCTTTGGCAAGTTGTTTTGGTGTTGCCATTCCCTTTGGGTTTGAAGCCTTGGATCAATGAGGAATTTCCCCTTGTTGGCTCTGCCAAAGGCAGAAAACCCCTTCTACCCCTCTCCAGCCTGCAGGGAGGATTTCCTTGGCAGCACATGCCAGGTTTTATCCCAGGGAGATGCCGGCAAGGAAAGTGATATTAAATTTGCTGGCGATATGCAGAGCAAATGGGGAAGCTCTAAGTTGTGTCATTCTCAAGTTACTTCAGCCTATTAAGCAAACAAAAGCACTTGTAGAGTGAGAAATGGAAATGGCCAACGTGGCCCGATTAATCCTGGAAGTACAATTCCATTAATAAGCCAGCTTTTAATAGGTGGCTCTTTCCAGGAGCTGCTGGGACGAAGAATTGATGTATTCACTGTAATTGTATTGCAACTAATAGGATCAGAAGAAAATTGTATGGAGAACTTATTCCTTTGCCACCATATTCCAATCAGTTGAAATAATACAGGAGGGCCCAGCATGGTAATGAGACTTAAATCTAAACAGGAATATTTTAAATTTTAGTGTGTAGGGGGTGTTGGCTTGTGCTTTTGCTTCCCCTTAGATTGGGCAGAAATAAAAAGAAATTAAAGAGCAGTTCAGGGAGGTGCTGGAGGAAATGGGGATCCCAATCCCAGTGGAAATGCTCCATGGTTGGGTGCTGGGGCTGCTCTCTCAGCTGGGGATGGGATGTGGCTGCTGGTGCAGAGCTGTGCCAGCTCAGCCTCTCTCCTGAATGCTAAGGGGGGTGTCTGGATGCCCAGGGATGGGACTGCCCCCTTGGCATCTCACCCAGAGCCTTTTGTTCCTGTCACTGGCAGCGAGAGGAGCCTTCCCCCTCTGCAGTCGCTGTGGTTCACTGGCAGAGCTCATTAACGAGCCTCAGGTCCTCCCTCCATTCATCCCCCGTTTATTCCCACCTCCATCTGCAGGCTCTGATGGTTTGCTGATCCTTTCTTCCCAAAGAACTCCTGCAAAGCCCCACCTTCTGCTTTAGGGAGCAAATGTACCTTTGTGGCTGCGGCTCTGGGCCCCTGTGGGCTGCAGAGAGGGATTTGGGCTTTAATCCACGAGTGTCTCTCCAAGGGACCTTGGAAGAGAAGAACTGTGCAAATCCCAGGCAGGCTGGGGGCTCAGCACATCCAAGGTGATGCACAGTAGTGCCCCAGGATGCAGATCTCCACAATATCAATGGAATTGTGGAATGAGGCACATTAAAACAAGGGAAATACCAATGTGGGAGCTGCGTGACCCAGAATCTGTGTGGCCTGTGATTTCTGGAGCTGTGGCTTTGCCATGAGAAGTTTGCAATCACTTTTTGTCTGTTCATCACTGGTTCAGGGCTGTTTATTTTTCACTCCTCCTCCCTATTTGTATGCATGGTCTGACCCTGCTTTGGTAACAGGCTAGAGAGTAAATAGAAAGGGGAGGGGAAAAAAAAGGCAAGGGAAAAAAAGCCAAGGCACAGTTCAGCTCAAATCCCCAAGGAAACAGATGTGATTGCCTTCCAGAAATGGCTCCAATAAGGCCAGAAAGGAATATTGCTTTTATAGCTTTTGGGATATAAAACATTTAGGAAATGTGATTGACTGGTAGTGCCTAATTTATCATTTATCCATTTCTCTCTCCACCCAAACACGGCAGTATCCTCAGACGGACTCATTTCCACCTTTTTTGGCTTTGTGCCCCTTTCCTGTGTGTGACACACGTGCGCACCCATGTGTCCTTGCACACTGAGCTGTGTGCACACACAGGCACGTGTTCCCCCATGCTCCTGGCTCCTTGTCCCTGTGCCTGTGTCATGGATTTATCACCGTTCTGCTAAGCACTCAAACTCCTGTGGCTATTTATAATTAATGCTCAGAAACCTGCCAATCCATTTAATGACACCAGGAGGTCACGGCCTCCCTTATAGCTTCCCATTAATCATCATTAGAACAGTTCTGGGTTTTTTACATTCTTTTAAAATGTTAATTCACCTTTATAATGCTCCTTTCAGCTCTGACTGTAAAGGGATACTCTGTAGTCACTCCAGACTGTCTTGCAAGTGTGTGCAGGTGAAAGGCTCAGTGGGACAATTGCACTTGATAAAGTCTCTTGGATGTCTCCCGCTGGAATGAATTACACTCACAAACTCTGCCAGATGGGATTTCTCCACTGCCCTCTGCCGCCGGCTCCTCGCACGGTGCTGGCTCAGCTCCCTCTCAGCCGGCCCCATCCCTTGTAATAAAAGCCTCTGTTATGGCCGATATTATATCGGGAGCCCATCCCCAGGGGGACAGGGTGCCCGAGTGCCAGGCTTAGCTCAGGCCAATGCCACGGGGCCACCCTCTAGCAAGCAATGGTGGGTATCAGCTCTATAGTGATTGCAAGCTCTCAGGATTTCAGCTCTTGCTTGCTGGGCAGGGGTGATCCCTGGCTGAGGCTGCAGCAGACGGAGAGAGAGGAGAAGGAGGCGCTCGGGGGTTCCGCAGCGATGGTTTTATTGAGGGATCTGCGAAGGGTCCCGGGTCAGCTCTTCTTGTCCCCGAATGGGCTAAGGAATGCCTCTTTTATAGGGTTAGGGGGATCCAGATTTGACCAATAGTAAGGGTTACAGTAACATGGCCTATAGGGTTACAGGGATAAGCTTTGGGGCGGGGGTCAGGAGCTAAAGTTACTGTCTCAGCTTCCTATTATTCAATTCTCCATGGGGCTCTGCCCATGTCTATGGAGTCTGCTACAATCCCTCACCACTCCTCCCTCCTGAACCACCGGATCAGAGAATCCTGGGGTGGCTTGTGTGGCAAGGGACCTAAAAAATCCTCTAGTTCCATGTTCCAATCCTCTAGTTCCAAGACATGCCAAAATCTGGCTTGGTTTGGAAAGCAGGTGTCTGCTAAGGAAGGCAGGAACCTCCCCTGAGATGGAAAATGTAAACCCCCTCCCTCCAAATTGTTATAAATTTGAAATTAAGGGCTCTCAGGCAAAAAAAAATATGGGAGCAGGGAATTACAGTTCTTTAACAGGAAAGAAAATAAAAAGATAAAATAAACAATGCAGTAAACTGAAACAACACTGACAGAGAGTAAGAGTAAGAACCCAACCTGACACCCTGTGGGTCAGGGTGTTGGCAGCAGTCCCGTTGGAATTGTGGCTGCAGCCCTCCTGCAGTGTCAGGGGTGGTTCCCCATGTGGAATGAGTTTATCCATGCTGGCACAGAGCTGGCTAAGGCCACGTCTGCTCTGCCAGCCTGTGCTCAGGCACACCTTTGCTGGGCAGGTTTTTTAGATCTGAGGTGGGCTTGTGCACAGTTTGGCTTTATGGGCTGTGGTGTCTGGGTTTGGGTGGAGCATCCAACTCATCCCTTGTGAAAGTTAACAGAAATCACAAAAATCCCAATTCCCAGAGAGCAGGGCTGCTCCCGCTGGTGAGTCCGTCTCTTTCCTGCCAGTGCCCTGGGAGCCTCCAGCCCCTGTTTTGTGTCCTAAAGCACTCCCTGCCATGGTCACAGCACAGGGCATCAGCAGAGATGTCAAGAGGCAGCTTGGAGGAAGGAAAACTCCGTGTGCAATCTGGTACCTTTGGCAAGCAGCAGTTCCTCTTCAGTAGCCCCCTCCTGGCTTGTGGTTGGAAGCAATCATCCCTCTCCAAAGTCAATCCGTGCTTGCCACCAATGGGAATGGCTCCAAAGCAGTGCAATCCTGATCCAGACTGGGGTGTTGATCCTTTTGGGGACAGTCCCATGGCCTCATGTGAGCTGTGGGGACTTCTCACAGCTCTGGGTGCCAAAGCTCCAGAGCCTCCCGTGATTTCTGCTCTGTGCTCATCCAAGAGGGGAGTAGGCAGCACGGACACCCAGCTCCTTTGGTGGGAAGCATGCACAGCCCTGTGTGTGCTCAAGGAGGGCAAAGGTTCATGCTGGCCTCTCTTTTTGGGTGAAATAAGATCACTCCTGCTCCTTTGGAGACTTCTGGTCTGGGTGAGAGCCGAGCCCAGGCCCATTTCTCTGAATAAATACGCCAGCAGCATTTGGCTTAATGAACTGTGGCTTTTAATAAATGGCTCTTATCTTGCTGAAGTGCTGCTAAATTGTCAGGATTTAAAATTAGCCTAATAGATTTGTGGGCGATGTTTTATTCACTGGTTAGTTGGAAAGAGACGGAGAGGGGGGGAGAGATGGCTCCACCTAGTTCTCCCTGAATTATACACGAGTTATTTATTTGTTTGGGCCGAAGGGGAAATGTTCTGGATTAATGTGCAATGCCTCAGCACCTGACTTAATGAGAATTTAGAGACCTGTCCCAAACTGATAGTCTCCCATTAATCACTCAGTGGCCCCTCTGCTTTGCTGTCCCTGGGATGTATTTTTCGTGGTGGTGTTGGGTTATGGTACCCACTGCTGCTTGCCAGGAAAAGGGGATGGGGATGGACAAGGGAAGTTTTTGGGTGCTGTGGTGGCTTCCAGGACCACTTCTTGCAGCTTTGCTCTGTGTTGGTGTTGAAGTAGAGCCCGTAGATCTCTGTCTGCACCACACCTACCCGTGCAACTTGAGCTCTTGAGCACAAAGTTGAAGTTGCTCAGTTTGTGATACATCCCATGAACTTCCATGAGCCACTTTGCCTGTACTTCTTTTGGCAAAGCTGAGCTGGTTATGATCCTGTTGACAGTTTGGAGACATATGGAGAGTCAAGGCAGAACAGTGTCTTATAATAGAGTAAAATGGGATCTGGTTGGGATGAAAGATGCCAGGGAAATGTCAATCACTATCATTATCCTAACAAACTGCTGTACCTGCAGAGATAATAATAATATTTAGCCATTATATAGCACCTAACAAGCTCAAACAGCACAAACTGAAGCTAATTAAATCTCCCAAGACTTCCTTTGGGTGGGTGATTTCCTTAGAGCATGGCCCAGCTTCTCAGAGTATTTTGTGAGAAGTTCAGGCACTTCTTCCCCATTTCACAGGTAGGGAAGGGTGGTCCTGCTGGAAATGCATGCAGTGAGGGTGGTGGGGTCAGTCCTGGCACTGGGTTGGGCTGTTTGCTCCACCAGGAGGTGTTGGGTGGGCTTGACTTGGTCACCCTGATGGCCAGAGGTGTTTGGGTGCATTGATGTGCTTTTCCTCATCCTTTTTGGAACTGGGGAGAGTTTGGGTGCTGGACACCCAAATGAGGACCCCACCATCACCCCTTGGTGATGTGGAGATGCTGGTACAGGTGGTTTTCAGGGCTGGACAGTCAGAGGGTGTCTTCTCCTGTGTCTGCCTGCTTTGCTGTGCTGCTGCTCTTTCCCTCTTGGTTCATCATTCCCCATCCCATCTTGACCAAGCTGCATCCTCAGAAACCCTTCTGGAGGGTGACACACCAACCAGCATCCCCGGCTTGGCTGGGCCATCTGAGATCACAACGACAGAAAGCAAGACTTGGAACATTTCCCCGTTTGTGGTGTTCCCACCTCTCCCTTCCTGGCCAGCAGCAGGTGAACCCTGCCTGGATCCAGCCAGGCTCTCTGAGCCCTGCCCAGTGCGTGCTCCTCCAGCCCAGGGAGCCCCTGGTGTCCCTGTGACTTTGTGAAGGTCAGTGTCGGTGTCTGAAGTGGTAGCAAGGCGTGATGCACAGTGTCAGCCATAAAGGAAATGTTGTATATAAAAGATAAGTTTTTTTTCTTTTCTTGTGGCAGAGGAACAAGGCGCCGGGTTCATTTAGCATTCATAAAGTCTTGCTTTGGAAACGCCTTTAAGTACTGCTGAGGGAGACTTGAAGGAGCATGTTTGAGAGTCAAATGCACATCTCCTTGGGCTCTCCTTTCATCTGCTTTAAAAAACACAATCTTTTTTTTAATCTTTTTTTTTTCCCCCCTCTGTAAAAATACTAATCTTCTCCAACAGCAGCAGACACCCAGGGTGCAGGCGCTCGGCAATTAGCGCAGTGAACAGAATAAGTGAGGAGCAGAGGGAAGGGGGGACTCAGCCAAGGACCTGAGGATGCTGAAATCCTGAAATCCTGCCTGCTAATTAGGAGGCAGCACAGGATGGGGCCTGGGTAATTCAGGTGCTGAGTCACAACAGCCCAGTGTGCTGTCCACTCGCGTGGCAACGGGGCCCTCTGTCATCCTCTGGGCTGAGAGGAAGGCCCACCAGGGAATTTGGGTCTTGGGCTGGGGAAGAGTCCAAGGGGATGAGGTGAGGATGAGTTTGGCTTGGTTTATGACCTGGCAAGAGTAGTCCTGACTCTGAGCAGGTCACGAGTAGCTGTTGGGAGAAACATGTGGAGGTTTTGGCGTGATTCCTCCTTGGACTCTTGGCCAACATGTGGAGTGGAGTGTCTGTCCTCCAGAGGCTGGGCTTTCCCTCGTAGTCATCCTCTTGGAGTTCGTGTCAGCATGGAAATTCAGTGCGCAATTCCTGTTCCCCTCACAGGAGCTGAGGCAGAAGGAGAGAGACAAAAGCAACAAGGGTTGTCGTCATCTAGACTTCTTCAGATTGTGAAGAGCCAACTGCTTGGGAAGTGTCAGATGGGCAGAAGTTCAGCTCAGCCCCTTCTTTTGGCTGAAACTTTTCTTGTCCTTGAAATCTCTCTCCTTCTCTCTCCACTTGAGGGAAGGGAATTTACTGTGATGGAATATGTTGTCTTGTGGCTTTTTATGAAAACAGCACATGTCACTGCCCCTGTTTCCTGGAGCCAAAGGATATGGCTGGATTTCAAAAAGAAAAGGATTGGATGATTTCATTATTGCTAACAACTGTTCCCACCAAGATAAGGGCAGTCTAATCACATTCCCTGTGAAGAAGTACCAAGGGAACCAAAGGGGAGCGTTTTCATTTGATCTTCCATGTTGTCTTGTGTGTTTTGGTCCTCTTCGGTGCTGAGCAGTGCCAGGAGCAGGCTGTGAGGCTGAGGGGATTTGGGGCAGTCAAAGCAGCAGTTCATGGTGCAGTGTCCTGCTTATCAGGGGTGTCCCAGGCTGGAGATGCTCGGCCAGCAGCTGCCTCCACACCAGGATTTATTTCAGTGACCGCCTGCAGTCAGGGCTGGAATTCCACATCCCAAAATCTTTGAGCGGAGCCTGAGCTGATGAAGGAGGCTGAGCACTGAGAAGAGAGGGAGTTTTCAGCTTTTTATTTTTTGATTTGCAAGTTGCCCAGAAGAAAAGTGCCACCACCTTCAGAAAAAAAAAAAAAAAAAAAAATCAGCACTTATGGCTAATGAATTTGCTTTTCTTAATTATGTTTCACAGATTCCCAATGTAGATTCCCCAGAGAACTGATCCATAGCTGAAAGCCTCCTCTGCAGTGAGCATGCTTCATCTTTAACTGCCAGGAGGTGATGCTGACCTGGTGCAGCCGGGGTGGAGGGGTGTAGCAGACTCCATAGACATGGGCAGAGCCCCGTGGAGAATTGAATAATAGGAAGCTGAGACAGTAACCTTAGTCCATGTTTCCCTGCCCCCTGCCCCAAATCTTATCCCTGTAACCCTATAGGCCATGTTACTGTAACTCTTACTATTGGTCAAATCTGGATCCCCCCTAACCCTATAAAAGAGGCATTCCTTAGCCCATTCGGGGAAGAAGAGCTGACCCGGGGCCCTTTGCAGATCCCTCAATAAAACCATCGCTGCGGAACCCCCGAGCGCCTCCTTCTCCTCTCTCTCCGTCTGCTGCAGCCTCAGCCAGGGATCACCCCTGCCCAGCAAGCAAGAGCTGAAATCCTGAGAGCTTGCAATCACTATAGAGCTGATACCCACCATTGCTTGCTAGAGGGTGGCCCCGTGGCACTGGCCTGAGCTAAGCCTGGCACTCGGGCACCCTGTCCCCCTGGGGATGGGCTCCCGATATAATATAGGCCATAACAGAGGCTTTTATTACAGAGGGGGAGGGCAGAGCCAGGAGGTGAGGGATCAGTTTTTGGCTGTGCCCTCCACTCCACTGCCTGCACGGCGTGAGCTGCACGGGTCCCCTCTGCAATCATCCCTGTGGCAGGGAGGGAACTCTCAAGGCTTTGATTTGCCTCGTGGCAAGAGATAACATTATCATCTCGTCCTTTAATGATCTGAGGACATTGAAGATTTTTCACATCAATTTCTCTGTCTTGGTAGCTCTGATTCTGCCACGGGTGGGTAGTGCACAATCAGTGCAGGCAGAGGGGATGCAGTAACTCGGTTTTCCCCTCACCCTCGTGTTGTTTGCATGCCCTTGGCTCCTCAGGAGCTTGGTGCAGGCGCTAATTGATCCATCCCGTTGGCACAGCCAGCATGGAGCTGTCATTTGGTGAGCAAAGTGGGGTTCTCCCTTCTGGAGCACAGGGTCACCGCTTCAGGTCCCAGCAGCGACCACCCAAAGAGAAAAGATGACTTATAATTACATTCATAATTGAAAGTGATTAATGGTAGCAAAAGAACTTCGAGCGATTTCTTGTAATTAAATACTAATTTTAGTTCCTTTGCAGGGCTGAGCACCATGTTTGCTTTACTTTTATATTTATGGCTGTGCCTTAGCACAGTTTAAGATCTTAAAAATACATGTTCAGTCATTAAGAATTTTGTGGTGACTGGGTAAACAAGTAAACATCAATTAATTTGTTTACTTTGTGTCTGTAATTAGTTTTTATTATTTAAAAATTTGGAGGATTTTTATTCTGGAGGATTTGTGGCTTTGAGTGGAAGAGAGGAACCCTCGATCAGTCCCATACCAGGGGAGTCCTGCCCTGTGCTCTGGGCTGCCCTAGCTGCCAAAAATCCCCCAAAGAGTTATGATAAGGAGGCAGGAATCACATCTGGAATGCCAAAAATCCCCCAAAGAGTTATGAGAAGGAGGCAGGAATCACATCTGGAATGGTTTAGGCTCAGAGGACATCATGGCCAAGTGTTGAGCCTGCTGGCTCAGAGGCTTTGGAGCAGGGAAAGGAGCTGTCTGCCCACGGCAGATGCTCACTGGCTGTTGCTTGGTCTTGAAGAACAGAAGTGTCACAAAATCAGCTGTTTCTGCCAGGTTTTGGCTGTCTGTAAGTGACACCTTTCAAACTCAGCTGCTGCTCATGATGCTGCGTGGCGGGGGTTGCTCAGGGCTGCTCTCCTTCTCCCCTTGCTCCAGCTGCCAACACCATCTCCTCCCCTCTGTGGAGGCAGCTTTTACCCTGGATCCAGCCTGGACTGGATTTTGGGGATATATTTGCAGAATTTAGTATTTAATCCCTAGTACTATTATTGTATTGATTTGATTTTGAATTTTGACCTGTCAAACAGGGCTGGTTTGGGTTTTGGCTATGAACAGGGAGCTGATGGATGCTGGCTTGGGTCGCTGTACCTGGATACAAACATCAGGAGTCACCAAATTGGGCAGGATTCCCATCCTAGGGAGTGTGGACTGTGTCAGACACCTTCCCATGTCACAGTGGGCTGCTCTGACTGGAAGTATCTTTAAGTCTGGGTTTATTCGTGGCCCAGTGTTGGGAAGGATGAAAGTTTGACAAGAAAGTCTCACAGATATGTGTGCTTAGCAGAAATATTTCTAAATGTAGAATCTGAAGAAGGAGCAGAGATGGAAGCAAGTTTTGATATAAAAGAAAAGAATTGCTGAGCCAGTCTTACTGGATAACCAAGGAGGCAAAGGGTGTGTTAGTTAGAAGGGGTTTTTATGCCTTAGAACAAAGGATAAACCCACCCCAAACAAGAAGATGTTTTTACCAAGCAGAAAGACAGCACAGCAAACAAGGCAGCAAAGTTGCAAGTAGAAAAAAGGTCTCAGAATTTTCCACTGCAAGAAAACTGAAAAACAACTTCTAGCTTAAACTGTAATGTACTGACTGTTAGTGATTGGAGAACAGTAACATGAATATGGTAATTATAGCAGTTATGATAGGCTATAGATAAAAGTTTAGGTATAGATTGGTTGTTCTGTATTAAGATGCTCAGCAAAGAAAAGTATATCATGCATTTGTAACCAAAAGAAAAGTATATCATGCAACATAACCAAAACCAAAGGGTCTCCAGGCCTGCCTGCAGCTGGAGCTGACAGCTGTGGGCACAGCTCTGCCACCCACCACCCTGGATTACTGTAACACCTTGGATACAATAAACTGCATTTTGTATACAATAAACTGCATTTTGTATACAATAAACTGCATTTTGGAGAGCCGCCTAGAGTCCCACATCCCTCATTTAGGCTCTTACAGCCCAGAGCAGCTCTTTTTCAAGCCCTACAGGATGAATGTTACGCCCAGGTGTGCCCATGTCCTTCCTGCACCTTGACAAAGTTGTTTTGGGAATCTGTTTCCCAAAAACTTGGTCCTGCTCTCATAGCAACACACTGGGCTGGAAAGCTCTTGATGGAAATCATGTCTCTTCCTCACCAGTTCCCTGATTCCTTGCTAATGCTTTTCATTCCCTCTTGCTGCTTGAGAGAGCTGATCGTCTGATTAAATTAAGACAGACACAAAAGCAGCTGGCCTGCCAAAGACTTGGATTTTATTAAAAATAATATTGTTTACAGAGTTCTCTCCCTTTATGGCGCATATAAAACAGTGTGTTCCACCCGAGCAGCCGGCAGACTCGCTGCAATTTACCCAGGAAAAGATGGAAAGGCATTAAACCCTGCCTTGATGGGGAGCAGAGAGGGCATGCAGGAGACAGAGGTTGGGGATGAGAGACAGAGTGTAGCTGTGGCAGCAAATGAGAGGGAAGGAAATGCAAGGGAAATCAAGAAAAAAGGAAGGATGGTTCCCTGATCCCCACCTCCCCTTCTCCCTCGCATACCTGCACTGAAATGAAGCTTTCAGCGAGGAGAGAGATGATGGAAAAGAGGAGATAAACTAGGGCAGAGAGCTTCAGCTGGGGACACAGCCTCCACTGGAGCGGGAGGAGAGCTGCTTGCCCTCCTTGCAATATTCAGGAGCCCTTCCCAGGCTGTCTGTGCAGGTGGAAAGGTCTGTTCTCAGCTCATCTGAGGTCTTGCAGATGTTTTGCAAGTCCTGGGGCTGGGGCTAGGTCAGGGCTGAAAGTGCTGGCTCCTGCCCACCCAAGCGCCTCACCAAAGAGCTCTTGTGCTGCGTAAATCAATTATTTGTGGTTTATTCACACTTCAAGGGCAAAGGAGGGTGTGCAGGGAACAGCACAGTGATGGGTCATGGCATGAGGGGCTGGCAGCGAAGCAAGGAGGGACAGAGAGATTTTCCCAAGGTCACAGAGGCAGCTCAAGGTAAGACCCAAACTTCAAGCAGGGTCCTCACCTCCAGCAACCCTTGTGCTGGCTAAAAGGGGTTGTGCCTCCCTTTGGGAAGGCAGGGAGGAGCCCTGCTAATGCCCTGCTGCAGGAGTGCCCTGGCTCTGCTTGGCTTTCTCTCTTCTTCCAGGGTCTTCTCTTTGTTTGTTTGATTTGGTTCCAAATAATTAATTGTAAACAGCCATGGCTAATGGTTTGAATGAGGGGTGGATGGGTGCTTTAATTAGCTCATGAGAGGATTATACACTTGTGTTTTCAGTCTCCCTGACCCCAGCTGGAGTGACAAGGCTTGAGCACCCCAGGTTTTGAGGGAGCTGAGCTCCCTGTGAACATGGCATGTGCTGGGTGGGGAGATCAGCTTGGAAATCCACGCAGACTGTGCTGGGAAGATTTGACAGGGATCCTGATTGTGGTTATCATGGAATCGTAGAATATCCTCAGCTGGAAGGGGTCTACAGGGGCATGGGGGTTGCTCTTTTCCCCTGCATGCGTGGGCCCCAGGTCCCATGGGAGAAAGGTGTCCCACCCTATTTCCCTGGAGCACTGAGCTCCACCCTGGCGCGGTGAGCACCTTCTGACACTGGTCATGGGTTGGTTTTCACACTGCAAAGGGGTTTAGTGTGTGAGGGAAGTCTCCTTTGAGTTGTTTACAGAAAATTTAGAGATTTAATAAACCTGAACCACGTTTTGGACTAATACATGGAATTTGGGTTGAGCGTGAGCCACCTGCCCCTTCTTTGCAAGATGGTTGCTGTGCAAACTTCCAAGAAGAGACGCCTTCCATTTCCAACCTTTCCAGGCAAAATCCAGCCAATGAATCTGGATGGGAATAAGCTCAGCAGGACAGCCTTGGGCAGGAGGATTTCTGCAAAGCCAAGAGCTCAGAGGACTGTGAGACAGATGGAGGTCTTCGAGGAGGTGGCCCTGGGTCATCCCTTGCTGGCCTCCAGGCACATGGAAGCTTGGTGGGTGTCAAACTCTGGGTTGATCGCTTGATCTGAAGGCAGTGAGAGGTTTGGAGTTGTAGCAGCAAGTGCTTCAGCCTCTGCAGCCCAGCATGCCGCTGTCTCAGAAGTTTTTGCATCGAGAATTGCTGAGAAAATCTTTGAAGGCAAAGGCTGAGCCCTCACCATCCTCCCCACACACCTTCCCCCAGCCCATTCCTAAAGCTGAGTCCTCCCAGAGGCTGCTCCATGTTTTTGGGATAAAAAGGCTTCATGACTGTTTTAATGTTTTAATGTTAGATAAACTCCCAAGACCCAACTCCAGGACAATGAGTGAAGGAGCAAGCTCCTTTTGCAGCTCCTTCACTGCATAGTTGAGGAGGTTGGGATGGGGTTGGGTCAAGTGACTCCCTGAATGAGTCAAAAGTGCTTTGAACATCCAGGAGAGGCACAAGGTTGTCGCCTACATCATGCACTGAGTCACCGGGCAATTTCCTGTCCCTCCCAGCACAGAACACTCCAGGTGGGAGCTTCAGCATCTCTGCTTAAAACAAGCCTGATTGGGCTTGTTCTCTCATGGAAAATGTATGAGAAAACTGCATTTCCATGCCGGTTTTTTGGATCAAAAGTCATTTTTACTTTAAACAAGGCTTTTTTAGCCTTTTTTCAGTGGTGATATGTGCCTCTAGAACCCTCCCCACTTACCAGTCCCCCAGCGAGCCGCTCGGTTCGATTGCTAATCTGCTTTATTATGTTTTGAAATGCACTTTAACATTTCAGTTTTAGTGGCTTTTTTTTTTTTTTTTTAATTTTTGAGGCCAAACTCCAGCTTCTGAAGTGCCTAGCTCTCTTTTACTTCAATGGCAACCCTCCCCATTTATCCCAAGGCATAACATGGTCCTCAAACCATTTGAAATTAGATGCAGTGATTAGAGCATCTCTCAGCCACCGCTCTGCACCTCAAAGGACAGCTCGGAGAAGAGGCTGGAAGTTGGAGCTGGGGATGTTCATGCACTCAGAATGTGATTTCTTGGGACTTTGCACTTGTTTGAGCACTCTACAAGTGATCTGGAAATGTCTGCTGGAAGGTGGTGAACTGGAAGTGGTGGTGGTGGCAGGAGGTCAGTGATGGCCATGTGAGGATGTCTCTGATCCGTATCTGTGATGGATGATTCTATCTGTGCTTTTGCCCTGTGTTTTTTATAAGTAAAGATGTAAGTAAGAGTGGTGAAATACCAGGAAAATGGCTAAAGATTGCTGAGAGTGCTTCTGGCTCAGGCAAGGAGATGCTCCAGGGCTGGAGCCTGGCTGTGAGAGCTGGGGGTGCTCACCTGGAGAGGAGAAGGCTCCAGGGAGAGCTCAGAGCCCCTTCCAGAGCCTAAAAGGGCTCCAGGAGAGCTGGAGAGGGACTGGGGACAAGGGATGGAGGGACAGGACACAGGGAATGGCTCCCACTGCCAGAGGGCAGGGATGGATGGGATATTGGGAATTAGGAATTGTTCCCTGTGAGGGTGGGCAGGCCCTGGCACAGGGTGCCCAGAGCAGCTGGGCTGCCCCTGGATCCCTGGGATGTCCAAGGTGAAGTTGCACAGGGCTTGAGGCACCCTGTGATAGTGGAATCTGTCCCTTGAACTCCCTTCCATCTCAAACCCTTCCAGGATCCCTTTCTGACTCCGTTCAGCGCCGTTGGTTCCGGCAGCTCCCTCCTCTCTGCTCAGCCCCCGTGCCGTGGGGTGCAGCCCCTGCTGTCTGTCAGTCAGGAGCGTGTGTCTGCAGTGCTGTCTGCAGCCTCGTTAGGCGCCTGCTCTGCCTGGAACCGCTCCTTGGAGAACCCTGCCTCGATTTCACAGGAGTTAAGCATTTTGCTAGGGAGCTCGCTCAGCTGCTCTGAGGAGTTTTTTAATTTCTTTCACCTCCGTGTTTTTCCTGGGGAATTTGTGTGTGCCACAGGGAGGTGTGGTGGAGAGGACAGATGTTGCAGATGTGGGTTTGAGCTGATGCTGATGGTACCTGGAGGTGCAGGATCCACCTGGGGCTTGGCAGAGGAGCAGTCACAAGTTCTGGCAGTAATATGTTTTGCCCTTAGAAATACTTTTCTCCTCTAAATGCGTTCTCATGGGGGTGAAACTTTAATGTCAGTGCTTCAGACGAGGAAACTGAGCCCTCCAACCGAAGGGGGATGTGATTCCCAGGTCTGGATGGCTTCAGGTGCCATCAATCCCACTCAGCTTGGCTGAAGGGGACTTGTGTGGGAGGTGGAGTTGTGCTTGGGGTCTGACCTGAGAGCAAAGGGTGTGATCTAAGCTTGGAGATAGCACATCATGATAACCTTCCAGCCTTCAAATCTTTGCAGAAGCGTGAAGGTCCATGTGCCCTCTGCGGTGCAGCCTTGAAATGAGGGCGATACATGGAAATACATTGGATAGCTCTGTTTAATCCAGGCCAGCTGCCACCGTGCTCTTAATGATGGGCCCTTGCTGTCCCTGCAGGTAGGAGTGATATTTGTCTGAATTGCTTTAGCTTCTAACGATGGCCAGAAAACCTGTTCTGATTGAGTTGCCTCAGGAAACGTTCAGTGCTTCTGTCAGTCACTGTCTGAGCCTTAGCTGTCATTTTGGGCTGTGCCTTTTCAATCCTCCCCTTGTCAAAACCCTTGAGCAGTGCAAGAGGGGGCCTGGGTTGGATGGAATTATTCTCTAGCTAAAGGCAATGCTCTTACACAAACAGTGGTGTGTCCAAACACCACAAAAAGTGGGACAAGAGCTGGGGGAGAGTGGAGGGGAGAGGCGATGATCGCTCTATCCACTGAAGAGGTTGTCCCTGGAAATGGAACATGAATAAGTAATCTGGATAAATAATGGAGCTGTCTGAACTGTAACAATAAAGAATAAAAGTGCTGAGTGTGTCTTGCTGTGATTTGTGGGGTCATGCTGTCTGAGGCAGTGGAGCCCTTGCTCCCACTGGTGAGCAGGAGCTGCAGATGGATCTCCTGGATGCCACAGAGAGGACTTCTACTTGTCACTGTTTGTGGTCCAGATTTTATGCTGCTGCAACAGTTTTGTGGACCCTGAGAGGTTCCTATGTCAGTCTGGTGAGGAATAACCTCTGTGGGATTAGGACGGGGTGGATCCCAGCTGATTTTACCCTCCACTGGAGTTGGGCACCTGCTTCATGGGAAACTGAGCTGCCCTCTGGTGATGGAGCCCTTCTGCAGGGGCTTCACAATCTTCAAAGTTATTCCAAGTTCCCAAACCAAATCTCTGTTGCAAATTAGTGGTTTTTTCCTTCTGTCTCTTTGAAGGGATACGCAACATTCCCCTGCTTTGTATGATATTTATGTAAGGTGTTGAGGAAGATGAAACAGGAAAGACTTATCAATATGATTGTCTGGCAAAAGATTTTGAGAATATAAAAACTATAAGTGAGATTGAAATGAAAGCAAGCTTTGAGATCCCTTAGTTACTGAACAACTGGAAAACAATGGTGTGGCTGGCTGAAGGTAATCCCCTTTTGATGGAACAACACCCTCTGCTTGCAGACAGCTCCAAGGGTCAGAGCAGACCCTACAGCTTGGCAGAAGGGGCCCAAAGAGGAGTTTTAGGGTTTAAAATGTAACACAGTATGGTAATGTAATGATTCTTATAGGCTGTATGTAAATGCTGTAGGATTTGTATCTTGTACTAGATTGGTTAGTGAGAATTAGAATATTCAACACAGAAGAAGATTTATGGTATTGTAACGGGAACCTCGCGCTCTTACCTTTTTTACTCCCTTACGCTCTTACCCTCTTGTTCTCTTACCCTCTCCCCCTCTCTTCTCTCAGGCCTGCTCTGAGCTGTGGCTGGCAGCTCCCAGCAGGGCCCTGCACCCAGGCCCTTTGCAATAAACCCCAAGTTCCAAGCCTGGCTGCAGAGATCTCTCGTCTCCGTCCGTCCCGACCGTCCTACCCCCAACACTCCTACAGTAAGGGAAGAGAGTTGTCGATTCTTACTCCATCTTCTCTTTCAGTGACAAAGCAAACCCTGGTGCCTTTCATCTTTCTCTGGAGTTGTCTGCATCTCTCACCCGTTTCATTGCTATTCCGTGGATTCAGCCTGGCTTGTCCCAGCTGGGACGTGCAATCAATTGCTCCACATTGATTAGAGATGTGTGTCTTGCACTGTGGCAAACGCACTTTGGATTGATCTCAGAAGAAAGGGAACCTCCAGCTGCAGGCTCAGGGCAGCCAGATGTGCTGGGGAAGAAGACAGAGTGTCAGCACGGGTCAGTGGGGAGGTGATAATGTGTTAAGTTGCAGTGACTCGACCTTTGCCTTTCTGAGAGCCTGGTGTGCAGGTCGGGCTGAAATTCTGCAGCTGAGCCCTTGCATTAAACCAAGTGGAGCAAAACGATTCTCCTTTGTCCTTTTTACAGCACTCCTGCTAAGATTTGCCATCTTCTGCAGCCTGGTTGAATCCTCCATAATTTGTGGGCAGCTCTAACACCCCAGTTCCTGAGGTTTTTCTGTCTTTTTTATCCACATGTTCAATGTTCTCTGAGTGTGTCACTATTGTATTCGGGGGGTGCCCGACGAAGGAAGGAATGATGAATCTGACTCCATGTTCTCAGAAGGCTAATTTATTATTTATGATACTATATTATATTGAAGAATACTATACTAAACTATACTAGAGAATACAGAAAGGATACTTACAGAATGCTAAAAAGACAATAATGAAAACTCGTGACTCTGGAAAGAGTCCCAACACAGCTTGGCCCCAATTGGCCAAAGAGAGAAAACAACTCACCCCAGAATCCAATGAAACAATCACCTGTGGGGAAACAATCTCCAACCACATTCCAAAGGAGCAAAACACAGAAGTAAATGAGATAATTATTGTTTTCCTTTTTCTGTGAGGCTTCTCAGCTTCCCAGGAGAAAAATCCTGGGCAAAGGGATTTTTCAGAGAAAATGTGAATGTGACATATCACGTCACGGTTGTCCATCTTGGATTTCCTACTGCTCATTTCCAGAAAAGATTTGAGATTCTGGTCCTACCCTCAGAACCCTTCCAGCCCCTTTCCTCCTGGCTGGGCATCATCTACAAATTTAAATCAGCGCTCTCCCAGCTCCATAACGCAAGCAGTTAAATGTAAATGTTGGAGAGAGCAGGGCTGGACAGACCCCGGAGGAATCCTGCTGTAGGTTGGCCTCCTGGCATGGTTGTAAATAATAGATAAGCACTCTTTGAGAGCGCTTTGTCAACAGGCTGTTATCCCTCCTCCCCTCTGCCCCAGCCTCGGCGATTACATCCACTCTGCGCTTCCTCAACTTTCCTCGGAGGTGCCGCGTGGGACTGGCATCAGGAGCCTTATTAAAGTCAAGGTATATCATGTCTACAGCTTTCCTCTTATCCACCAAGTCTAGTTATCCTGTCAAGGCGGAAATTAGGTTGGTTTGACATGATCTGCTCTTGACAAACTCGTGTTGGTTGTGGATGTGGGGATTTTTTTTCACTTTATTAAATTCCCGGGCCTTACAAGCTATGATAGTTTCATCGTTTGTTTTAGTATCTTCCCAGTGATTGAAGCTGAGCTGATTGCCTACAGCTCCTGGGTTTTTTTTACTTAAAGATATGAAGATTTCTTGCCCTTGCTGCTGGCCTCCACGAGCTCCCAAAGAGCAGCGCTGATGGTTCAGCGACGTTTCTGCCCGATTTTTCATCACTCTCCAGAGACTTTCCTCGATCTCTGCCAGTTTAATTTTTTCTTTTAACCCATCTTCTTTCCCTGCTCCAGTCTGAAAGCCATTTCCCTGTTAACATGAATTTTGGAGCTGTCTGCTGGCCACACACCTGCCTTTATATGGATACAGCCAAACACAGCTCCCAGGATCTCTGCCGCGTGCTTTCCTTGACTGCTTGGTGACAGACCCAACATTCCTTTTCCTTCTCATTTGAGCAAATCCAAGAGCCTTTTTATTCTCCTCTCACATCTCTTGCTAATTAAAACTTGTTTTGCATGTAAGTGCTGCTGACTTTATCCCACTATGCCATTGTGGCTCTGTTATACCCATTCCTAATTATTAGCCCTTGTTTCCATACTTTTTTCATGATTCCATTTTTATTCCCAGGTCATTGCATGACTCTGAATTCAGCCACAGCAGCCTCTTCATAGGATTCCTACCTTCCCTTTGCACGGGGATAGCCTGCTATTGTGTGTGTAATAAAGTCTCTTTCAGTAACTGCCAGCTCTCCCCTTTTTTGTGATTATTTTCCCAGGAGAACCCATCTACCAGCTTCCTGAATTTTTTGAAATCTGGCTTTTGAAGTCCATTATCCATATTCCACAGCTTTCCATCTGCTTGAGAACTCGATCGTTTCATCACCACTCTCACACAAAATTACTTTCCTCCTTAAAGGCTGAAGTCCCTGTTCCCTAGGCAGGAAACCTCAGGCTTTTCCCTGTGCCTTCTCAAACACTTCCTTGGCCAGGGATGGGCTGTGTCCTGCCAGACACTGCTCTGTCTGTCCTTCTGGTCTGTCCCTTGGTTGAAGAAGGGCTTGCCAGGGATGTTACCCCATTCCCTTGGCTTTCAGCCTCTCCATGTCCCGTGCTTGCGCATTTTGGGCAGGGTGGGGATGTCTGCTGGTTGTGTCCTGCTCCAGATGAGGATTTTGGGTGGTTTGCTGCCATCCTGGTGACCTCACTTGTCCAAACCACATGGCAGATCTGTGCCCAGCTCTGTGTCACCATTGAGTCAGGAATGGATAAGTGACACGGACTCTAGGTCAGAAGGTAAGAAGCTAGAAGCCCTGAGTTTATTGAAACCCCTTCTTTTATACCTGACTGGGGACCTGATTGGTCATTTAATCAACACATTTCACATGATTACCTAATTAAGAAGACACCCTTTAGTAAAACATCTTATGAGAAAAACAACTTGTTCAAAACACCAACTGCAGATAGTTTATAATTTGTTTACCATTCTTCCTCTCTGCCTCCCTAAAATTTCCCAGACCAATTAATGGGAAAGCTTATCTTGCTTTCTCTCTCTCTGACCAGACTGTTGTTTCCACGCGTGAAGGAAGGACTGGATTCCCTTTCCAAGCCTCCTGCATCAGTGCCCCAGGAGCACAAGGGTTTGGTGGCCATGGCAAACCCCACGGGCAGTGACAGCACCTGGACATGCTGCAGGAAAAAACATCTTACACTTTGAACTTTAATGCAGCAGATTTGGGTGTAGCCATTCCCATCCTCCCTAACAAAGATGTGTAGGGCTGGTTGTCCAAGACCTTTAAATGTCAATAAGGAATTGTGCACAGCACACAAATCTTGGTGGGGAGCTGACAGGGACTGCAGTGCAGGGTGAGCTCCCTGGCTCTGGGTCTGCCTGGGAGCAGAGAGCAGAGCTGGTCAGGAGCTGCAGTCATGAGCCAGGGGCTCTCAGCAGGGAGGGCTGGTGGTCACTGGCGCAGATCCATCTGCTTCAGTGAAGGAGAGGAGGTTTAGATGGGATATGGGGAAAAAATTCTTCCCTATGAGGGTGGTGAGGCCTTGGCACAGGGTGCCCAGAGCAGCTGTGGCTGCCCCTGGATCCCCGGAATGTCCAAGGCCAGGCTGGACAGGGCTGGGAGCAGCCCTGGGATAGTGGAGGTGTCCCTGCCCATGGCAGGGGGTGGATGGGATGAGCTGAAAGGTCTCTCCCAACCCAAAGCAGTCTGGGATTCAATGCTTGGGTGGTTTCTGTGGATGTAGCATGTGGGAGTCTCCTTGCCCATGGGATTTGTGGGAGCTTTTTTAAAGCAGCAAGGCCAGGCTGTGGCAGCTCAGGGGTGGTTCCAGGGCTTGGATGCAAATGTGGAGATGTTGCAGAGTGGTTGGATGGCATCAAGAGACTCCCAGTGAAGTCTGAGACTGCAACAACAGGCCCAGTCTGAAATAACTCAGGCAAACAATCCCATTCCTTTGGATTCTAGTGAGAATAAGGGATTTACCCCTCCAGCTGTGCCTGAGAAACCACAAGCGTGTGTTGCTTTGCTCGTGCTGGCACCAGCCAAGGTGAAGTTAAACCCTGGCTGCCTCATGTGTTGGATTGGTGTTAAACACAGGGATTTGGGGGCTGAGCCTGCCCCCAGCTGCTCTCTGGAGCACGGGAGGCTGGGCAGGCACTCACTGAGGATGCAGTTTGGCATTCCCATGGCAGTGGTGGAGCTGGTGGCAGCAGGGCTGTGGGTGCCACAGCGATGTCCCCACGTGCTGACACCTTGGCAGGGAGCACACACTGACAGAAACCTTCCCAAAACAGGCTGCTGTGTCCTCAGGGATGTGTCACCAGTGCCCAGCTGTGACAGCTGGATGTGCTGCTGCAGGGGGGCACAAACACACCATGTATTTTCTATTTTTGATAGAAAATACACCACCCACGAGCTCAGGCAGGGGTGCTGTGGGGTGGGCTGGCCGTGCCTGGGTCCCACCGAGCCCCCCAGGACCTCTCCCCTCTGTCAGAGAGTTGCAGTGCCTCTCACCAGCCCAGGAGCACATTAAATTTGATGGATGTCCAGAAATTATCATATCTGGGAAACACTCATTAATCTCTGTCTGCCTGGCTGGGTTTTATTGTCTCCCCTTCCTGCGAGCCCTGATCCTTTCTCTCAATTCGTGTCAGCTTCTTTCCACCTGAGTTTTGCCTCCCACCCCTCTTGGCTCCTGCTGCACCTCTGCACCCAGGGCAGCCCTTGGCAGAGTCTGTGACCCAGAGCCCATCCACTGCAAGCTGGGAGGGATGGAGCTTTTGGAACACGTCTGGGGTCTATCAGTGGTGTTTTTGTGGCTTTGGAGGGCTGTGGGAGCTGAGGGGGAGGTGGCTGCTGGCTATGGGCAGGTGCTGGGCTGGTCTAGCCTGATCCCTGGTGTTTCCTGCTGGCTTTGGTAAGGCAATGCTCCTCCACACCTCCAGATGTGCTTCACTGATGGCACCTTGTCCCCTTCTACACCACAGGGTGGGTCTGCTCTCCACCCCTATATCCATGCCTGAAATAACTGGATTTCTTGGTATCCCACCATAAAACAGTTTGGGCTGGGAGGAACCTCAAAGCCTATTTTGTTCCAGCCCCTGCCATGGGCAGGGAACCTTCCACTGTCCCAGGCTGCTCCAAGCCCTGTCCAGCCTGGCCCTGGACACTCCCACACATCTCGGTGGCCCTTTGCAATGGCTTGTTTCAGGTATTTCTGTGTTTATTCTGGCAATTCATGCAGCACAGCAGCATGTGCAGGGTTGCAGTGGTCTGCAAGGAAAGGTTCTGGCTCGCTGAGGAATAACTTTGGATGGAAGGTCCTAAAGATCCAAGCTCCATCCATGGAGTCACACTGGGGACGGGCAGCTCCAAGCCCCATCCAGCCAAACCTCATCTCTTTCCAAGGATGAAGCATTTACCACCTCTCTGGGAAACCTGTGCCAGTGTTTTACTGCCCTCACCACAAAACATTTCTTCCTGCTCTCATCTGTAGTGTGAATTTTCCCTGCTCCAGTGGGCAGCCTGGTGAAGGAGGGAAGGTTACCCTCGCACAGGGGCTCCTGTTGGTTTGTAACATCCCTTCCCTGGAAGTTTTCTGACTGCTAAACATCACAATTTGTTGAAGTTGAGTGAAATAAACTTCTTAATGATTCAACTAATTTTTCAGGCTGCTGCCACAGTTTCCCTCTGCAGTGCAGGCCCTTTCTGCTGGCACCACACATCCTGACACGCTTGGGAGCAGCTCAGCCCCAGCAGCAGGGCTGTAATTTGGCACCAAACCTCTTTCCACACAAAGATTTTTTTGTTTAATAAAGCATAAGACTGAGCAGTTTGCTCTCACTCGTAGGTTTTGAAATACGCATTTAATTTTGGCTTAATGAGGAAATTATTGTGTATAAAATTAAATGCTTTGTCGTGGCTCTCCAGGATGGGGCTGTGTAGGATGAGAGCTGTTGGGACAAGAGATGCTGGGAGATCTTGGGGATGGGGGGTGCTGAGGGGAGAGACCTGGAGCAATAAGGGTGGATCTGCAAGGCAGCAGTGACAGATCACTGAATCATGGAATAGTTCAGGTTGGAAAAAACCTTTAAGATCACCCAAGGTTTACCCAAACCACTCCCCCATCACTGCCAAGCCCACAACCAAACGTGTCCCCAAGTGCCACATCCATGCATGTTTTTAACCCCTGCCCCATGGTGTGACTCCACCACTTCCCCTGGGCAGCCTGTTCCAGGGTTAGACATCCCTTGCCATAAAGAAATTTTTCCTAAAATTTCCTAAATTCAAAATTTCCTAAATTCAATTTCCTAACATTTTCCTAAAATCAAGCCTAAATCTCCTCTGGAGCAACCTAAGGCTGTTTCCTCTTGTCCTTGTGGTGAAACCCTAGGATGGGAATGGCTGCTGCAAAGGAGATCAAAGAGCTGTACAGAGGAATGACTTGAATTTTCCAAGTATTTTTATTTATGGAGAAGTTTTCTTGCAGGAGCCACACCAACATGTGTAGAGCTATTTCATGGCACTGATCTCCCAAAGCTGTACAATCTGGGGGTGGCAGAGGAGGAGGTCTGGGCACAGCAGAGATGCTCTGATAGTTCTTGGCAGAGGTGCAGAGCTGGGATAGGGACTGCAGGCCCTGGATGTTGTGGAAAATAAATGCCTGTTTTCAGTGCTGCCTGGGAGGAATAACAGGATTTGGAGATCTTTAGGTGCAGGTGAGCCACAGCCAGGTGTGTTCCCTTGACTTGGAGCACAGCACAGCTGTGGCAAGGCAAGGAGAATCCCAGAGTGGTTTGGGTTGGGAGGGGGCTCAGAGCCCCTCTCACTGGGGGGCAGAGACACTTTCCACTATCCCAGGTTCTCGGGGGGTTGCAGTTCATTGCAGCTCCTGGACACGTGAACAGTCTCTGTTTCAGCCTGTGCATTCGAAGAATGAGCCGGAGTTCTTCAGTTCTCAGTCTCAGAGTTTTTTGTTTTATCTATAAAAATTTTTCTCCTGCCCTGCCTTGGTCCATCCAGCAGGACAGTTCCAGGCACACTGCCTGCCCCCAGGGTGGTGTTATGTCTTTATACTACAAAATACGTATAACATGTTTACAATTACTTCCCAATACCCATCACCTGTGTTAGACAGTGAGCTTCTACTCTAAACCAATCCCAAAGTGCCAACATCACAGCAGAAGATGGAGGTAGAGAAAAAGAAGAAGAAAGGCTGGACACGCCTAAGTCCCTCCATCTTGTTTTCAAAACTTCTATTCTAAAAACTTCAAAATTTACTTTTTCACCTAGTGATACTTTTATTATTATGCTACTTAGACTTCTGTGGCTGTAAGGTCTTCATACAAAGCTGGTAATTTGCCCCACGGGTCATAACCAAACCCACAGGTGCTCTGGGCTGTGTGCCAGGGTCTCTGAGCCCCCTGGCAGGGGAGGGGCAACCCAGAGGGATGTCCTGAGTTCCAACACCAGGTTTCTCCAAGCCCTGTCCAACCTATTTTGGAGGACTTTCAGTGCCGTTTGCAGTGGATTATTTCAGGTGTTTGGGTATTTTGATAATTCAGCCAACACAGCAACACGTGCAGGGTTGCAGGGTTCTGTAAGGAAAGGCCCTGCCTCGCTGAGGATGAAAGGTCCTAGAGATCCAAGCTCCATCCAGCCCCTCAGTCACACTGGTGGAGCAGTGGGGACGAGTTCAAAGCCACTGCACAAATAAACTCTAATAGCTTTCCTCTTGCATTTATGTTATTAGGGGGTTCGTTTGACTGGCCTTATGATGATAAATGAAGAATGCTTTGCACCATTACGTTGGGCGCTAATGCGTAGTGGGAAGAATTTTCTACTCATTAAAAAAAAAAAAAAAGAAAGAAAGGAAGAAGAGGAAGGCAGAGGGGAAAGTGATGGGTTTGTGCAGCAGCACTGAGCTCTTCCCATGCAGCACCAGCCTTTCACATGTCCCCCCCTTGTCCCTCTGCTCTTGCTGGGCTGGGGCAGGCTGGCTGTTGAGTCCTGTAATGTACAAATCCACATCCCCACAGCTCGGTGTGGCTCCCATCCAGTGTGTTATCCTCCCTTTTCACCACATCCCACATCCCTGCAGGGTTGGGGATATCACCTCCAGCCCCAGATATGAATCAAGGGCAGTTGCTGTGGGTTGAGGGGCACGCTGGGACCCCAAAAGCTCACTCAAAGTCTGCAGCCACCCTTGGAAGCCAAAGGAGAAGTTTAACAGTCCAAAGGCTTTCCTTGGTTTTCAAGCCGTGGAGCAAATTGAGTTCAGAAGGTCACTGTTACTCCCAGCTGCTGCGACAGAAATCCCTAATGCACCGTGTGCCTGCTCTCTCCAAAGCTTCAGCTGCTTTTTTATGAGGAGCTGTCACTCTATTATCTGGCTCTGAGTTGGTCTTTAGCTCTTTAACCTCATGAGAAGGGAGGGAAAAGGAACCTTGAAAGGGGGAAAAATAAAGAGAAAACAGGATGCTCCAAGAGCAGCTTTTCATCCTCAGTCACTGAGATGTAATTGGGTGCTTGGAGAGAGCTTCTTTGAAAGGGGCAGGTTTGAAATGTCCTGGGTGGGGGGAGAAGGGGCTCTCCATGTCCGTTTCGGGGGGAGGTGGGTGCAGGGGGTCAGAGCTGACCAGAGACACCAGCATCAAACAGGGACTGGCTGTCCTTGGTGCTGGTGCACTGTCACCTGCTTTGCTGCCCTCCCTGGTGCGGCCACGGAGGGAGGTGAGGAAGGGACCAGGAGGGGACCCTGGTGGCAGGTAAGGCTTGGAGGGGCCGAGCCCCAGCCTGCAGGGGAGGAGGAGAGCTCAGTGTGGGGCTGTGACATGGGGTGGGGGCTGGCTGGGACACATCACCTGTGGGTGTTTGGGTGATGGATGGATTACCTGTGGGTGCCTGGTGCTGTTATGGATCACCCATGGGTGCTTGGTGCTGCTGTGGGTCACCCATGGGTGTTTAGATGCATCACCTGTGGGTGCCTGGATGATGGGATGGATCACCCGTGGGTGCCTGGTGCTGCTATGCATCACCTGTGATGTTCAGATGCATCACCTGTGGGGGCCTGGGTGCTGTTATGGATCACCCGTGGGTGCCTGGGTGCTGGGATGGATCACCCGTGGGTGCCTGGGTGCTGTTATGGATCACCCGTGGGTGCCTGGGTGCTGCCACTGTCACTGGGGTTGTGGGTGCCCAGTGCAAGCTGGCAGGGGAAGGGATGGAGCAAGGAGCTGATGGTTCTGGAGCAGAGGGATGAGTTCCCTGCTGCTCCTCCCTGACGAGATGGGTGGTGGCATTCTCTCACAGAGGGAAACTGAGGCAGAGGCACCAAACCCCATCCCTACTTTGCAACCAGGAGCTAAATGTGAAGAGGAGGGGGAGCAGCAGTGAGGGGCTGCAGATTCCCCAAGCCCCGGCTCCTTCCCGCAGCAATTTGCTGCTCCTGGCCGGCTGCTCCGTGGCACGAGACAGGGCTTTGCTCTGCACTCTCTCCTGCATGCTAAACACGGCGGCTCCCTGCAGGATCCTGCAGCCTTCTGCACTGCTCTGCTGCAGAGGGGGTGGGGAGGCAGCTCTCGCCTTCCAGCACAGCAGCAGGCGGATGACGGGAGCTGGAGAACTGCAGGACACAGCTCTCCTTCCCTGCACACCCTCCTGTGGGTCTGTTTTCACCCCAAACCATCCCAGCTCATGCTCAGTGTGTGCCCAGCCCATGCTGCTGCTGCTCTGGGTGCTGCTGGAGTGTAACTCACTCACCCCACAGGGATGTGCAGCCCCACACCCATGCTGCTGCCTTGTGGGAACCCAGGACATCCCTCTGGCTGTCCAGGATGGCCAGGACCCCTGCCAGGGGTCTCAGGGACCCTGGCACAGAGCCCAAAACACCTGTGGGTTTGATTATGAACCGTGGAACAAGTTACCAACCTTAGATGAAGATCGGTAAGCCATGACAAATTGAGTAGAATAATAGTGAAGTTATCACGGGGTGGAAAAGTAGATTTTGGGGTTTTTGGTATGGGGGTTCTGGAGGCAAGATGGAGGGATCTGGGTGTGCCCAGCCTTTCTCCTTCTTCTTCTTGGCCTCCATCTTCTGCTGTGATGGTGGCACTTTTGGATTGGTTTAGAGTAGAAGCTCACTGTCTAACATAGGTGATAGGTATTGGAAAATAATTGTAAACATTTTACAGGTAGTTTTTAGTGTAAAGACATAACACTGCCCCGGGGGCAGGCAGAGTGCCTGGAACTGTCCTGCTGGACGGACCTTGGCAGGGCAGGAGAAAGAATTTTATAGATAAAGAACAATAAACAACCTTGAGACCGAGAAATGAAGAGCTCTGACTCCTTCAAGCGCTGGGCTGGGAAAAGAGACTTTTGAACTCTTCTTGGGGTCACTCTGACAAGCTAAAGATCCCGACACTGCCTCTCCCATGGGTTTGTCTGTCTTTATTTCTGCTCCCCAGTGGATGACACTGTGCTGGGGTGGGGTTTGTGGGTTCTGGTTCCTTGTTTGGCCTCCAAAAAATGGTGGTGGTGATGAGAGATAAGGTGGTGGTCGTATTCTGACCATGGGTGCACAGCATGTCCCCTGCATGCCTGAGGGACAATCACTCCTGAATCCATGCCAAGACCTGTAGGAGAAGTTTTGAAGAAAACAGAGCAGCTCCTACATTTTTTAGGGAACACATTTTTATTCCTTCACTTAAGTGAGGGCTTCTGTTCTTCCTGTTGGGAATCAACTTGGTTTCCATTTGGTCATACTTGGGAGCACATTCCCCTTTTCTTTCCTTGTGTTCATGTCAAAATATGAATTCAAATATTCAAAATATGAGAGCAGACTCTTGGAGTGATTGCTCCAACTCCTCCTCCAAACCCACTTGGAGATGGTTTTCAGCAGCTCTGGGAGCTGAGAGCCAGGGGTGGCTCAGGCCAGGTGGGGTGCCAGGCTGAGCTTTGGGACTGTGCTGGTCGCTGCTCTGCAGGGAATGAGCTGCTGAACGGATGCATGGATGGGGAGGAGAAGTCCTGAAGGGTTTTATCTCAGGAGAATCCCTCAGGAAAACAAGCTAGGGAGGTATGTAGAGAGCTGGGAAGGAGGGGAGTGATGGGCTGGGGTGTTTGGAAGGGAGTTCAGTTTCCTGGCTGGTTGGAAGCAGGCAGCTGCGTGAGGAATAGCAGGAGCAAGGTGTTTGGGAGAGGTCTGGAGGCCAGCAAGGACCCTTCAGTGTGGGACATGCTGGTGTCCCTCAGGGCTGGATTTCCACATTCCTCAATAAACCTCCGTCACTGCAGCTTTTGCTTGGCTTTACTGGTAGGGTAGGAGCACACGAGGTGCCTTATGGTCTTCAGAAACACGTCCCTGCTATTTCCAAAGAGCTCCATCTTTTTAAGCAAGGACCAGAAAACATCCAATTTTACTTTTTCCTCTTCTCTAATAATTCCTCCTTTTCAGAGCTAAATAATAGAGAGGGAGAGGACACCAAAAATAAAAATTGAATAGTTTTTTAAGAATTTTTTATCTATTCCTAACAAAGAAACCACTAAGGAAACATGTCTGGGTTTTTTTTTTTGAGACGAGGCATTTTGAATGGGGCGAGGGTAGAGAAGGAAAGAGAGATCACATTAAAAACTTCCACCAGCTCCAGTAATGAGATTAAGGGAGCTGCCAGATGAAACCATCTGCCTAATCTTCTACCCAGAGTCGCTGTGTTCCCAACTCCCATCCAAGGATGGGACCAAAGCCACCTTTTGCCATGGACTGGCCTGACAGGAGATGTACAGGTGTCTGCCAGGGAAAGACTGCTCACTCCAGACACAGTGAACATCCGAGGAGAAGAGGGAACGAAAAGGAAAAAAAAGAAAAAAAGGAAGGAAAAAAAAAAGAAAAAAAGAAAGACACTCATAAAAAAGACAGTTTGACATTTTCTTGACTGTTTTGAAATTTTCCTAGCACAACAAGCTGTTTATCCGCCACTCCAGCTCTTATTGAATTAAAGTGTGGAGGGGGTGTTAGGAAGAAATCAATTCGTGCTCCATATGCTGCTCTGCCGAGGAGCGCGGCTCTCTGCACACTATGGAATATGTAGGGAAGGGTGGGGGAAGGAGAGATAAATCCATCAGCTAACAAGATAAGTGCCTTGTTCCTCCATCTGTTACTGCTGTGTCCTTATCTGGGATTGCAGCATGGCAGCAGTGATACATCTTGTGTCAGGTATTATATTCCAAATTCATATGAATGAATTTCCACGCTCGCGCTCCTGCCGCCGGCCCCGCCGCGGCTGCGGGGCTTGCCCAGCTCCTCTTTCCCTGTTGTGATTTGTGACTTCAGAGGGATCATGTGGGGACAGCTCCAGCCCGGCAAGGGGTTGGTAGCGCTGGGAGGAGGGCCTGGAGGGTGGCCAGCCTGGGGATGTGCCTTTCACAGACAGGAAAATCAGCTGGGGAATAAAGTGCGTGCTTAGGGGTGGCAGAGGGACAAGGGCTTCTCAGGTCTTTGCTCTTCTGCTGAGTCTTGTTAGGTGGAGAACTGAGTGGGCTTAAACCAAAGTAGGATAGGTCTAGATGGGATACTGAGAAGAAATTATTGGCTGTGAGAGTGGGGACACCCTGGCACAGGGTGCCCAGAGCAGCTGTGGCTGCCCTTGGATCCCTGGCAGTGTCCAAGGCCAGGTCGGATGGGGCTTGGAGCAAACTGGGACAGTGAAAGGTGTCCCTGCCCATGGCAGAAGATAGAATAGGATGAGCTTTAAGGTTCCTTCCAACCCAAACCTTTCTGGGATTCTCTGTGCTACACATCCTTGGGGTGTGGAGGCTGCACTCCAGCCCACATGTCCAGTGGACAGCAGGGAGAGAGGCAGTGCCAAGGTGCCCTTCACATCATCCTTAAATCTGGCTTTTTTAGAGGCATCAACCTCTGCTACTGGTGGAGGAACCAGATTCCTGCCTTGGAGCAGCTAGCCAGGTTTCTGGGAGCAGAAGTTGGATGGGATGGATCTGCTCCTGCTGTGAGGGCATGGGGAGCTCATTTAGCTGTACATGCCCACAGTCCTGATGGGCACCTCTGCCCAGCTGCAAACCAGCTCCAAACATCAGGCTGCAGAATGCTGAGTTTCTATACCATGCTTGTGTTTAAAATCAATTTGTCTCTGGACTGGGCTCAAGACTTGTACTGGCTTCAGTGGCTCAGTGTGGGATGAGCCGGGCTTTTCGGAGCTGGGAGCTGCTCTCAGGGTCTGCTCTTATGGCTAATCCTGGTGCACTTGTAATTGAAGGCACAAATAAAAGCTGCTGGAGGATTTTTGGGTGGTCTTCAAACCTCTGGTGTCTGCAGAACCCATCACTTCCTGGTGTGTTGGTCGTTACAACCATCTAGTGAGCTGGGGGTCCTCAGAGCTGTCAGCAGCCTCGGGGTATCAATCCAAGTCTGGCTGGGATGCAGGCAGGCTGGTAAAACCCACAGCATCATCCTGGAGTGAGGAACAGCATCACCATTTGTTCCTTCATGTTTTTGAACACTTGTGTGCTGTCGGGCCAGCTTTTCCTGGAGAGGACACTGTGGAGACACAGAAAGTTTGAACAGGGAATGGGAATGCATCTAAGTCATCTCTAACCGGCCATACTCCACTGAGTCTCTCCTGACCTGCAAGCCCTTGGGTTGCCCTCAAGGACCTGCTGCCACCAAGGAGATGAATTAAGTCTGCACTGCTCATAGAGGGTTTTCTCTCTGTCTCTCAGCTCTGGAAATGGGATTTTCCTGGCTGAAAAAAGAAGAAAATCACAGAAGTTTTTTGTACAACTGGGCTGTGTGAGGCTGGAGCAAGAATGGTGAAGGTCAGAGCCAAATCCCAGCCTTTGGCAGCAGGAGGTTTTGGAGCTGGGTGATTTATTTTGGGGCCAGTTTTCAGTCTGGGTTTGTATGTGCTGGCACAAGGCACAGACTGTGGCACAGTGCCCAAGCCAAGAATTCAGAAACCTGTTTTTAGACGTAAAATCTAATTTGGAATTAAAGCACAGGAATTGCTAATGTGCTCGTGGGAATAATCCATGCCTGGATCCTATTTTCTGCTTCTCATGTGTGTTAGAGTCCTTTGAGCAGCATCCACGGAGAAGGATCACTCAGGGTGATGTGCAGGGCTGGGAGAGAGTTGGGAGGAGGAGTCACTACCCACCAAAACCCTTGGAAAAGGAGAAAGGGAGATGCTGCCATTAAGCACCTGGCTCCTGAGCATCCCTCCTGCCTGGGACTGGGATTTGGGAAGAATTCAGCCCCTCTGAATAAATGGTTCAAATGGGTTTGGTGGGGTGATTAAATTGTCTTTCTGCTGCTGAGGATATCAGTCCAGGTGGCCCTGTGGCGCAGAGGGATGTGGGCAATGAAGCAGCAATAAAAGCAGGAGTTGTGCCTTTTTTCAGGTGGTCTTTTCCTCTCCTTTTGTGCCTCTGAATAAAAGGAATGAAAGTGAGAACGCTTATCTTTGCCGGTGTGAGCATCGGGGGAAAGAGCACGTTTCGCTTGCAGAGCGGTAAAAAGTTTCAGGAAAAAGTCAGGAACAGGACCCTGAGCTCAGCTTGCCCTGGGTTCCCTCAGAGCATAGGAGGTGTGGTTTGATCTTGAAATATCCTCTCTGAACCCGTCTCAAGCTGAAAAGGCACAGAGATGCCTGAGGGAGAAGCGGGAGCATCATCTCTGCCCTGCCTGCGGGAATCGGCGCTGGGACAAAACCCAGCTGCAGAGCCAAGACTGAGCAAACCAGGTGTGTCGAAGCCAGAGAGGATCTTTTTCTCATTCCCACCTTCTTGTTCTTGAATAAAGATGCTATTTTTATTTTCCCTTCTGTTTAGCCCCAATGGGCTTAACCCATCTCTGCAGAGGCACCGAAATCCCAGCTCTAATTTCAATTAAGAGCGCTCCTTTTGATTGCAGCCCAGGCTGGGGTTTGGGATCTATTCCTAATCCCTATATTAGCACTGATTCATCTCTTCCATGAGTATTATCATCAGCAGCCCTTAGGGAAGGGAGGGGAGGGATCATTCGGGAGGATAAATACCATTTGTTTGTGTTTGTATTAGCTTCCACGCCGCATCCTGATTACATCCCGCATTTTGACACAACAATTATTATTAATTTCCCGGCGTCTGCGTTTGGATTCTCGCCGACACAAAGGGAAGATGACGGATAATGTCAGGCTCGGTAATTGGGTGGGGGAGGGATGGAGAAGGATACGGGGCGGGGGGGGGCATTTGGGATATTATTAGATTGCAGCTCTCAGTGTGGAGAGGGAAAGGTATTTCTCAGCAGATGTCGGCACTGGCTATTTATCCGCACGTTAGCGCCAGCGGAGCGATTGTCTGGGACACGCTCAGCTCCCTCACCCCTGCCCCACTCTGCCCTCTTCCACACAGAAATCCCATCAGCTCTGTATTGTGGGAATTGGCTTTTCCAGGGAGCCCTGCTGGTTGCTTTCTGCTCTGGCGCTGCCGTCTTTGCAATTAACTTGGCTGGGGTGAGCCCCGGCTGGGAAGCGGCGAGTGCAGGGCTATGGGGGGGCTTTGCTCTGGGGGACAGGGGTTTGGGACAGCCCCATGGGGCTGCATCCTTCTGGTGGGGGTTGTAAGGAGCTGGTGCCCATTCTGGAAACTCCATGAGCTGCCTAATGTGGCTGTGAGCAGAGCCAAGATGGGAGCGCACCAGTCCTGCCTCCGTGTTTCAAAGATGTTTTCCGTGAATATCCAGCATCCTTGACATCCAACCATGATCTGAAACTGTTGGATGTTTGGCTGGGCTAAAGGTGGCAGATTATGAGCAGAAAGGTGATGGAGAGACATTGCTGGTGAAGATATCAGAGCAAGGCCCGTGCCCTGGTGTCCCTTTGTCCTTGCTGCCAGGGATTTTTGAAAACTGCCTGCTTTTTTCCTTCATCCGGCCTTCACTGGAGAATTGCAGCAGAGCTGTTGTGTTGAGCACAGCCCAAGTGATGCAAAATCCAGAAGAATACTCAGAAAAACCCTTGTTCAACAGCAGGCATGTACAGACAACCTTCTCCTCCCAAATCTTGCATCCATCAGCTGATCATTTTCTTGCACTGGGTCGTTCCTTACAGGTAGCCCAGAGAAGCTGTGGCTGCCCCATCCCAGGTTGGATTTGGGGTTGGAACAACCTGGGATAGCAGCAGGATAGCAGCAGGAGTTGGAATGAGATGGGCTTTAATGTCCCTTCCAATCCAAACCATTCTGGGCTTTGGAATGGTGGTGTCTGAAGCAATGTGCTGGGAGGGAAGGGCTCCTGCGCCCCCCGTGCCTCGCTGCCGCCTCGTCCCTCCTGCAGTGCCCGCGCCTGTGAAACGCTGCCTGCTTCATCCCCTGCTCCCGCCATGCGGAAGGAGCTTTGAGTTCAAGCTGGGAAAATAATAAATAAACCAAAGGATGTAACTGTGATTCAGTGAGCATCGATTTCTGAGGCTGCTCCTGAAACATGGAGAGATGCTTGAGATGGAGGGGAAGCTACAGGAGAGGAGGAACAGATGGGTCTTTGAACCTTTGGGAAACCTCCCTCCTCTTCCTTATAAATCTGTGCAGGGCCGGTGATGTGCTGGAATATCTTTTCCTCGCCAGCATAGGCAGTGAAGATGGTGATGGAATTGGTGGGGTTGATGAGGAGGAGACCTGCAGTCCTGGGGGCTTTCAGCAATGGGATCCCCAGGCTCTGCTCTGAGCCCTGGCAGGGGTTTGGGAGATGAACAGAAGTGCTGCTGGTGCCTGACCCTCCATGGGGCTGCAAAGTGCCTTTACAGCCGTGCTTAGGGCAGCAGCACAAGGTCAAACTGTGTCTCTGCCTGAGAGAGGACCAAGTGCATTGACCTTATCACTTGTGAAATCATTTGAGGAGGGTGATGGGTTTTGTTCTTTAATGTTTGAGCTTTGGCTGTGCCTGGCATCCACAGTCAGTGCTGGTCCCATCCCCCTGTGCCAGCCCCTTGGCTGGATGCTGCTGTGGGCATCCTGCACTGCTGGGGCAGGAGGAGATGCTTGGCACTCTGTTTCTTGGATTTGTGGTTGTTTTGCTCACCATGCCCTGCTCTGACATAGCCAAATCCCCCTGCTCATGCTCCCTCCCTCTGCATTGGGCCCTGTCCATCCCAATCCCTCTCCCTTTAACGTGTCCCAGAGCTAGGCCCTGGCTCTTCTTCATCTCTGCTGTGCAGGTTTTCCCTGTAGGGCAGGAGTCAGGACCATGGCTGCATCCAAATCATCTTGTGCATCAGCTGGGCCTTCCCAGTTACACTGCAAAGTGTTTAACCCTGAGACTGTGCTCCCAGGGCTGGCAGCTCTCACACAAAGGGACATCTGGTCCATCCCTGTGGTGTTCAGACAACTGGGTGCCAAGAGCTGCGTTGCTTGGAGGTTACACTTGTCCTCTGGAGGGCTACACACATCCAGCCCTGGAAGTCTTCCCGGCAAGGCTGGATGGTGCATGGAGCAGCCTGGTCTCATGGAAGGTGTCCCTGCCCTTGGCACAGGGTGGAAAAAGATGATTTTTAAGGTTCTTTCCAAGACTGACACACAGAACTCCTGGTCCTGGTGGGGCACAACTAGGATGGCAGGAGGAGACCCATATCCTGGCTCTGAGTCCTGCCCATGGATAGAAGCAGAAGGTGCTTCTGAAAGCCTCCTCTGAAGCAGAGCTGCTTTCCCTGCTGCCCAGGGGCTTCTCTTCTCTGGCTGACACACAAAGCTGGGCTGGCCGGAGCAGTGGCTTTGTCTCCACCAGCCTTGCAGGAGGGGCTCTGGGATGAGCCAAGCAGCTGGGCTGGGCTCACAAGGCGGTATGAACCCGCACTGGGGATGGGATTCTGGTCTGGAAAGAGAATTAAGGGATTTTGTTTGGGTTTTGCCCCTTCTGACAGCTTGTTGAGGGGTCTGTCGTGGGGCTGGAAGCAGCTCCTGGGTGTAGTCCTGAAGTATTTACCTATGGGTTGGAATGGGCTTGTCTTGGTGAAAGGAATGGATTTGATGCTTTGCTCTGAAATAAGACCAAACCACAATCTCTGGATGCAGCAGCTGAAATTAAAGAACATGCATTGCAATTAAATTCATTGTGATATTTAGTCTTTTTGGAAGCAAGACAGAGTTAGGCAAGGGTGATGTGGCATGGTCCCTGTGTGTGCTGGGACCTGGGGCACGAGGAGCAGTTTGGTCCCAGCCCTGTGATCCTGGCCAAGCCCTTCTCCGTGTTTTCCCCTCTCAAACTTTGATCTTTTCTCTTCAGCCTTTAAGCACTTCCAGCCGTGGATTTGTGTGTTCAATATCCAGCCCAGCTCCTGTGGTGTTGCTAGGGGTTAGCATAATGGCAATAGTAAGGCAGGGAATTATCAGAGACCTTATCAGCACAGTCAAACCTGAACTTTTTCCATTTTTCCCTTTCACCCCAAAAGCAGGATGGGTTTTCTGTGCACTGTGACCTGTAGGTGCTGGACCCAGGCCATGGGGTCATCTCATCTGATAGCAAATCCTTTGTCCTTAGAACAATAAATCCAACGTTTCATTCCCCCTCTTGCATCTTTTTATGTCCATTTGCACATTGAAATCTCTTCAGCTGACTCCTGCCAGTCTTTACAAAAAGCTTTTGCTGCTTCAGATGTTTCAAAGATTGCAGGGTTGCCCATCAATCCGAGAGCTTTCCTCGTAAGCAGCTCCAGCTCTGTAGAAGGCAGTGGGAGGGAGGTAAATGTATTTGGAAAAGATGGGGAAGGGAGGCAAAAAGAGAAGGGGTTTTGTACCCTGTTCTCCAGGGGAAAGCATTTTTTATCTCTAAATCTGTGTAATTGATGCTCAGATACTCTGGTGATGAGTGCCTTAGAAATGCATCTGCAGTAATAATCTAATATCCGTTTGTTAGGGCTCCAAGGAAATCTAATAATACTGATACTTTGCCTAATAGAGCTCTTTTCATCCCAGGATAAAATGCAAGGAGTTTGAGATGGAAAAGACCAATTTTAGGTCGTGCAGTTCATCTCCCTTCCCATGCAAAGTCTCGAGGTGTCTTGCAGGCATTAAATAATTAAGGAGTAGTTATGGTCAGGGAGGCAACTGAGTGAGGAAAGCAGCGGCTGGGGAGCTCCTGGGTGTGCTGCCAGGCTGGGAACTGGGAGCTCCCTGGGATGGCACATTCCCACCGCACTCCTGCAGTGAGCCAGGGGCACGGGGTTTTACTGGGGTCTTGTTTGTGTGCTGCTCTGGACTCTGAGCGCTGCTGAGGGTGGAGGCGTGTCACGATCCGTCCTTACGAACGGGGTTCGTGATGGTTCGTGGATTTGATCTCAGGGTGCAAAAAACTGACACGGTACAAGGGGGTTTGCAGTGATAATCGAAACAAATGCAACTTTATTGAATGACCACAGCAAAATGTGATAGAGGGATTAAGGGAGAGAAAAAGATAGAGAAAGAGAGAGAAAAGAGAGAGAGAGAGGGGGGATATAGCTACCAAGTATAGAGATGAAGTCCTTTGGTCTGTCCAGTCGAGGATCCGCCTGTTACGTCAGGGAGATCTCAAAATCTCTAGCTAACTCAGAGGTTTTTATTATGATAATTCTATTGAAAATTGTGAGGGGAGAGGAAACAGATACAAGAAGGAATAGATGTAACAGGTAGTCCATGCTCTCAACAGTGAGTGAGAGCCATTGTCTTCTTGGTGCAGCGGTCACAAGCTGCAGGCAAACATCTCGCTTTGGTCAGCTTGCCTCCCCCACAAACCTCCCCCCGGGCTGGGGGCTTCACTCCCAGTCCTTGGGAGGAGCAGAGGGGCCTTTTCACATGGGGGTTTCATGTCTCAGTCCTTGATGGAGAGGCTCCTTACATCTCTGTCTGTCACGGTGGTTGTAAAACAGGTGAGGGTCTTTGGTGGGAGACCACCTGAAACTCAGGAGAAGTCCAGCCAGGCCGAGAGGTGGGACAGCTCCCGAGGCTGTTGTTGCAAACAGGGCACGGTGCCCCCTTCTTCTTCTCATTGGGCTCAGTGTAGCACACAGCAAACAACACCTGTGAAAACAATAACTTAGCACGGTGCTCTCAGGTCTCGGGGCCTTTGGCGTGTGACTTTCTCCTATTGAGCCAGAGATTTTCAGACGGGGGGTGGTCTTCTCTTCAGTGGTCCCCAAATGAAGATCGTGAGGCAGATGAGGGAAAATTCGGACAGACTGTCACAAGGTGACACCCAGCTCCTCGGATCCTGGCCAGCCCAGCTGTTCTGGGACACCATCCCTGCTAGGTGGGGATTTAGCAATGGCATCAGGATTCAGGGCTGGTGGTGCCAGCCAGGGCAGGGCAGCAGCTTGGTGGCTGCAGGCACAGCTTCACCTCCTTTCTGACCTGAGAAATGCAAGACAGTGATGGAGTTCACCTGAGCTGGAAGCTCAAGGTGTCCCTTCTGCAGGAGCAGCTCCAAGGAGCAGGCTGGGACGTGATTTTCCAGTTCACTGGCAGCTCCTGGCAAGAATCGTAGCAGATGAATCTCCCTCAGTTTCTGGTGGTTGCAGTCACTTGGTATCAGTTTGTTATCTTCTGGAAGAAAGGGTTAAGGGCTGGGTTGAGGTTTGCAATCGATGAATTACTAACCAACTCTCAACCCTCCAGCTATGATTTATCAACCTAGTCACAAAACAACTAATAATACCCCCAGACAAAAAAGGACACAAATGAGCCCTAATTTTAACATCCCTCATAATCTTCCTCCTACTCATTAACCCTCTAGGACTGCTACCCTACAGATGGACATTTACCCCAACCACCCAACTATCTATAAACTTAGCCTTAGCTTTCCTCCTGTGACTAGCCACCCTCCTAACAGGACTCAACCTCAACCAAGTGATGCTCTCCAGCCTCACCCCACCTAAGAGCAGGACCAGTCCAGAATTCAGTCCCTCCATTGCTGAATCCAGATCAGGTGTGATCCCAGCAGTTCCCTGCCTGGGAAGCAGAGCCATGAAGGGTTTTACTCCCTGTTTGCTCCAGGGAGGACCAGGCAGGATCCAGCCCTGGGGCTCCACTTCCCCTGGGGCTGTGGGGGGAAGAGCAGGACAGCAGGAGCGCCTGCAGGACTCTGGCTGCTGCCAGTTTCAACCTGTTGTGTCTCTGCATTCCCCAGGACGAGGGTGGCAGGAGGGTGGGATTTGGGGATTTGCAGAATTAATGATATCTGCAGTGGGGAAATCACCTGCGACCACTTCCTCAGATGTGCCCTCCTGGAAATAGCCTGGAGATGGAAATGTCCAGCCTGGAGCTCCTGATGCCAGCCTAAAGGAGGGGATGAGCAGAGGGAAATGTGTGTGTTGGTCTGGGAGGGTGAGATATGGAGAGAGTGATGGGGGGAGACAGTCAGTGCACGACAGAGATGCAAAACCCAGAGGGAGGGCTGGAGGAGATCTCTGCAGGGATCAGGCTGGGAGAGATCCCAGGGAGCTGCTTCTGATCCTGTGTGAGGCTCTGTGAGGAGGGCAGGGTGTGTGCTGGGCTGTGCAGTGAGCATCCTCTGCCTCAGGATGCTTTCCCCAGGACTGTGGTCCCAGAGTGTCCAGCTGGCTCCAGCTTCCAACGATGAGCCCCAGGGAAGGGATTCTCCTGGTTAAACACAGACATGTGTCCTTTCATCCACACAGAAACACACAGCATGGAGGGACAGCTGCTTCCCTTCCCTTCCCTTCCCTTCCCTTCCCTTCCCTTCCCTTCCCTTCCCTTCCCTTCCCTTCCCTTCCCTTCCCTTCCCTTCCCTTCCCTTCCCTTCCCTTCCCTTCCCTTCCCTTCCCTTCCCTTCCCTTCCCTTCCCTTCCCTTCCCTTCCTTCCCTTCCCTTCCCTTCCCTTCCCTTCCCTTCCCTTCCCTTCCCTTCCCTTCCCTTCCCTTCCCTTCCCTTCCCTTCCCTTCCCTTCCCTTCCCTTCCCTTCCCTTCCCTTCCCCCTCCTCTGGAAAGACTCTTGGCCCTTTGCTTCTCTGCTGAGTGTTAATTAGAGGGCCAATTAGTGTTCAAGGTCAATTGGATTTGCACACTCGCTCCAGCAGCAATTGGAGGGAGCCCATCTCCTCATTTTGGGAGGTGGGAGGCAGCTCCCTCTCCATCACCAGCCTGGCTATGTGCCGTGCACATCTGGACTGCTGTGTGCACATCTGTGCAGCCCTTACCCGGCTGATGGGGAGCAGCAGGCACTGCCATGGGGAGAGGGGAGAGGGGAGCACCTCTGCCACAGTGGGGTGATTCCAGGAACGCTCAAATAGGAGGAAAAAATAGATTTGGGAAGCTGGCAGAGGTGATGGGGAAATGAAAGGGTTGGAGCTGTTCAATTTGTGCTTCAGCAGCAGAGCTGTGGCTGGATTTGCTGCAGTGGACAGCGGGATGTCGAGGAGAGGGCAGGTGTCAAACAGCTCATGAACAGAGACCTCAGCAGGGGCCAGCATCCTCAGCTTCAGTCCCCACTGCTGAATCTCACTCCAACAAATCCAGACAGGAGGATTTGGCTCTTCCTGTGAGTTGTGGACAAGCAGGACATGCAGTATCCTCTTGAGGAATTGGTGTGTGCAGGGATAACACTGGCAGCCCCAGTGCAGCATGAGTGGATGTTGCACCATCCCAGCTGACTGGAACACTTGGCTTTTGTGGGTGTGGGACAGGCAGCAGAGCTGGCTTTTCATGTCTGTCTCAAGTGCAAAGGCACAGCAAAGGCACAGGGAACACCTTCACGTGGTTCTCCCCAGCCTCAGGTGTCCTGCCAGCTGGGCTGTGCTGCAGGACCGGTGTCCCTGCATGGAAAAGGTTTTGTAGCTGAGATTTTGCCACCCCTCTGCTCAGCCAATGTGCCCACACAGCCCACCCTGGCCTTGCCACTGGGATTTCTGGGCACAAAACAAGGAGCAGACAGAGTGGGAACGTGCACAGCAGCTGATGCCTGCACCCAGGTGTGTGACACCAGCACCTGCCCCATCCCTGCATTCTGCCATCCTGAAATTCCCCCTGGGTGCAGAAATGTCCCTCCAGAGTGCAGCCAGGACTGCTCACGTGTGCTGAGAGACACAGGCACGTCTCCATCTCCTCCACCAGCTCCTGCCTTCCTCACAGGCAAGGCTGGCTGTGTAAAATCTGTGCTGGGGGCATCCGCTGATACCAGCTCCAGTCCAAAGCCGATGAGGAATGCACAGACTGGCAGTGCTGGACTGCATACTAATGGTGTGAGAGCTCGCAGGGAGCAGGCAAGAGAAAGGGAAGGAGCCAGACTGCAGCTCCTGGCTACCCACGATTGATTTATTACCAGGTTTGCTGATGAATGTGT
This sequence comes from Diglossa brunneiventris, assembly GCA_019023105.1. Lineage (NCBI taxonomy): Eukaryota > Metazoa > Chordata > Aves > Passeriformes > Thraupidae > Diglossa > Diglossa brunneiventris. The sequence continues at coordinate 7,703,814 of CM032376.1, forward strand.
GAGAAACGCTATTGGTGATAAAGCAGAAAGCCCGTAATTAAAGTAACAGCTTTCAGTTTTTAAGCGCTGCTTGGGTGTTTTCTTGTCTCTGGCAAATTCTGTGGCTCGGTGCCACTCGGCAGCATCCTCCCCCCACCATCCTGAGCCTAAGCTGCCTTTGGCTCCAGCCTGGAGGCTCTGTGCCAGCCTGGCAGCTGGTGAGGGGTAGGGTATGGTGTGGTTTGGTCAGTGGTTGATTTGGGGACGATTATGGCATTTTTGGAGCCCTGGTGGCACAGGGATCTGTGCAAGGAAAATTCCTCTCCTCTTATCCTGGCCTTTCCTTTCCCCTCCTGCCCCTTCCCCCCCAGCATGTTTTCTTCATGCTTTCAGGGTGTGCATAGTAATGCATCACACTCTCTGCCCCATCAGACAGTCCATGAAATGCAGGATAATCCACATCATACGTCATGCCTCTCCCTCAAAAACCCAAACATTATCTCCCAAACGGATGATATTTAGCCAGTACACTCACCAGGTACATTCTTGTTTCAGATACCATATAGCCCAAGGGTTCCTACCCACGGCCAAGCTGCAGGTGTTACCCAAAGACCCAGAAACTTATCTACTGTGCACAGCACCCAAATGTTGTGAATGAAATGAAATATGGCATTTTTGGAGCCCTGGTGGCATTGGGACCTGTGCAAGGAAAATTCCTCTCCTCTTACACTTGCGAGAGAGCTGGGCAGGATCTGGGGGCATACAGGGCACTGATGCTCTTCGTTAGTGTGGGGATCAGGATTTTCTTTAAATCCTTGCAAAAAGCACTCAGCACCTTCCTTATAAGCATGTGCCTGGTTTTTGTGCTCCTGCCCTGACCAGGAGCTGCTCTTTCCTCCTGCTGGTGGATGTGCAGGTGCAGCTCAGCCCAGCTGAGCAGTGTGAGCACTCCACACCCACTCCAGCGATGTCTCCTCCTGTGAGAGCATCGGGGGTAGGACGGTCGGGACAAACGGAGACGAGAGATCTCTGCAGCCAGGTCATGGAACTTGGGGTTTATTGCAAAGGGCCTGGGCGCAGGGCCCTGCTGGGAGCTGCCAGGCACAGCTCAGAGCAGGACTGAGAGAAGAGAGGGGGAGAGAAGGTGAGAGGGTAAGAGAGTAAAAGCATAAGAGAGTAAAAGGGGTAAGAGAATGAACGGGGTAAGAGACAAGAGCTAAGAGAGTGAAGTTCTCATTACAATACAATAAATCATCTTCTGTGTTGAATATTCTGATTCTCACTAACCAATCTAGTACAAGATACAAATCCTATAGCATTTACATACAGCCTATAAGAATCATTACATTACCATCCTGTGTTACATTTTAAACCCTAAAAACTCCTCTTTGGGCCCCTTCTGCCAAGCTGTAGGGTCTGCTCTGACCCTTGGAGCTGTCTGCAAGCAGAGGGTGTTGTTCCATCAAAAGGGGATTACCTTCAGCCAGCCACACCATTGTTTTCCAGTTGTTCAGTAACTGAGGGATCTCAAAGCTTGCTTTCATTTCAATCTCACTTAGAGTTTCTATATTCTCAAAATCTTTTGCCAGGCAATCATATTTGTAAGGCTTTCCTGTTTCATCTTCCCCAACATCCTCTCCTGGCTCAGAGCTCCTTTCCCAGCTCCATCCCCTCTCTGGGGCTCCTGGGTGGGGGGAGAAGAGGACCTGCTGCTTGGTGAGCTGTGGATCCAGTGATCCACAGGGAAATATCTGGTGCCCTCGGGTAGCAAATGGAGCAGAGAGGCGCCGAGCCCCGTGCAGCAAGAGGCTGTGATGGATGGGCTGGTGGATGGGAGGATACGTCCAGTGAAGGATGGGGGAGAGGAGGTGAGAGCTCTGCCCGTGACAGATGGACAGACAAGGGGGGTGTGTGGATGTGTGTGTGGATATATGGGCAGGTAGGTAGGGAAAGGGTCTCTCTGATGAGAGATAGATTGAGAGAGATGGATGGATGGGATATTTATAGTGATGGCTAGGTAGATAGAGCTGGATGTGTGCTGATGAATAGGTGGATGATGGATAGAGGGCAGGGATTGTGGGAGCTGGAGAGCTAAAGGGTATATATGGTGCTAGATAGATTAGATAGAAGGATATATGTGATATAGAGATAGTATAAGCAGCAGTCTCTGCATCCCCAGCAAACTGCTGCTTTTAGCTACTCCGAGCTCCGGTGTAATCTCATTTTGCCCTGGTAAATTCCTTATCAAGTCAGCTTTAAAAGAAAAAAATATGAAATCTCCTTAAAAGAAAGAAAGAAAAAAAAAAAAGGGAAAAAGAACAGATCACCGCCAGTAGCACTTCCTGACTCCTCCACCAACAGCCGCTGACCCGGGCTGGCTGTTTCCATGATGACAAATTAACTGATGCTCTGCAGCAACTCCAAGTTTTTCCCAGCACCTGCGGCAGGGTCTGCCCTGGAGTCAACAGGGAGAGTCTGTCCGTCTGTCCCTTGGCTCCCTCCTCCCTCCCCGCTTTGGGGAAGCTTCTCTGTCCTCGGGCAGCCTCCACATGTCCCCACAATGCTGTGGGCACACAGGGCGTCAGTGTGCGAGGTGTCCCCGGCGCTGGCTCCTTGGCAGTGGGCTGTCTGTCTGTCTGTCTGTGTGGGCTCGGTCTTGGCAAACCCTGGTGTGATCCCTGGCATTCACCAAGAGCAGGGCTGTAAGATGAGCCTTGGCTCCTGTGAAAAATGCCTATTTTATGATTGGCTTTTCACAAATATTCAAATGAATATTGTATGTGTTGTGTTAGAAAGTTATGCTGTATTAATTCTCTTAAGTAGTGTGTTAAATATAGTTTTAGGTTATAACATAATGTTAAAATAGAAACTATGCTGTAAGATACTTTTTTAAAGAAAGGACTCGCATGAAGATAGCAGCCACAGGACACCTGAATCTTTCAGAGAAAGAGAATTTATTGCCCTCTTATCAGAAGAAACGAACTTCTTCCCACCTTGCTCAGCCTGAAGACACGGTCAGGATCCAGAGGAAGAAGCTGACACTGCCCAGACAGAATCCTGTGTTTGAATGGAATTTATGCATCATGTATGAGGTGTATGAATATGCAACAGGCTGTTGCTTTTAAGGGTTAATCCTCTGTTAACGTGGGTCCTTTTTCGGGCTTATTTTGCCCAGGAAAAGGTACCTGGATGCCCATAACTCTTTCTTTCTGTTGTCTCATATTGTCCTAATCCAAATTTTTCAAATTATTATTACTTTAATTATATTGCTAATTTTATAACCATTTTATTATCATTAAACTTTTAAAAAAAAAAAAAAAAACCAAACCAAACAAGTGATTGGCGTTTTTCACAGCTCCTTTCCCTCTCCCTGCTTCCTCCTGCAAGCAGCTAAGGAGCCCCGGGGACAGATTGTGCAGAGAGGAGAGCGAAGTGCAGGCTGCAGGATGCTGCAGGATGCTGCAGGATGCTGCAGGATGCTGTGGGATGCTGTGGGATGCTGCGGGATGCTGCAGATGCTGCGGGATGCTGTGGGATGCTGTGCAGGATGCTGAGGATGCTGCAGGATGCTGGGATGCTGTGGGATGCTGTGGGATACTGTGGGATACTGCAGGATGCTGTGGGATGCTGCTGCAGGATGCTGTGGGATGCTGCGGGATGCTGCGGGATGCTGTGGGATGCTGCTGCAGGATGCTGCAGGATGCTGCAGGATGCTGTGGGATGCTGCAGGATGCTGCAGGATGCAGGGCTGTGCTCTGGTGCTGTTCCCCCATGCCCGAGCAGGCACACAGATTCGGCAGACACGGGAAGTCTGACATTCCTCTGCTGATAGCAATTAAGATGCGCTAATGTGCTCAGAACAGCACCTAAAAAATGTGGATGTTTCACTCGAGCCTTCTGGAAGCTTTTTCTCATCTGCAAACATTCCTGCTGGTGGGAAAAGAAAACGTTCCATGGCACAGGTGTCTTCTGTGGCGGCATCTGGAGTGACCTCCTTGTCCTGAGAGGGGAGATGTGTCTGTACAAACCATCCCATGGCTGAGGGCAGGGGTGTGAACGGCTTGGAAAACTTCGAGCAGCAGATTCGTTACAGAGCCCAGAGAGTTTGGCTCCCGAATCAGACTGCACAAGCCTGAACTTCTGAACTTTGGGGCAAAATGACAGATTGAAGGGGGGATATGGGTGGTTTGGGAGAGCTGTACGTTCCTAGTGCCTCAGCAGTGGGGAAAAGAAGAGGGCAGCATGCTGCAGGGAGTTTAGGATAAAAGGAGGCTGTGCCCTCCAAAACCATGAGAGAGAAACCCCATGGGTGTGTGTCCCTGTGGACTCTCTCCCTTTATTCCAATAAAGCTGCAGGACTCCTCTGTCTCCTTTATGGACACTGGCTTTTCCCAGTGGGATTTTCCACGCAGTCCCACACGTGGTATGGAAGGTCAGGGAGCCCTCGAGGTGTTTTCTGAGCACTCCCACAGAGGTTTGACCTCAGCCTGCCTTTGGGAGCTGCAGGATGCTGTTTTATCCATCTCTATGTCTGTGTTGGGCTCTGCTGGGGAGACGTTGGAGAGGGACAGGAGTCCTGGACAGAGCAATGGCTTTGCCTCTGTGCTGCTGTGGGGATTTATTCCCACAACAGCCAGGCACTATTTTTAAAGGATTTGGTGACAAACACAGTTCAGGCCTGTTGGCTTCACTGCCTCAGGTTGCTGATGAGGAGAAAGGTCATTAGGTTCTCCCTGGCTCTTGCGTTCATCCAAGAAGTGGTTGAAGGGGTGGTTTCCTCTGCTGATACTCAGCACAGCAGCCAGGGCATCCTGGAGGATCATTCAGGACCTGGAACCACAGGAGTCCCCACGGTTTGCAGGGACAGGCTGTAGCTGGTGTTTTCTGGCTGGATGCAGACTCTGCATTTTGTAGAATCACAGAATGGTTTGGGTTGGAGGACCTTTAAACCCATCTCATTCCATCACCTGCTGCAGGCAGGGACACCTTCCACTGTCCCAGGGTGCTCCAAGCTCTGTCCAACGTGGCCTTGGACAATTCCATGGATGGGGCAGCCTCAGCTGCTCTGGACAGCTTGTGCCAGGTCCTCACCATCCTCACAGGGAATGATTTCTCCCCAGTGTCCAATTTAAACCTGCCCTGTTTGCTCAGTCCCTGCCTACTCCTCATCCCCCTTTGGACAGCACATCCCTTGGTCCCTGCTCCAAGTGCCCTGAAATTCAGGAATAAATAATGCAGAGAGCCCGTATGATGCTGGTTGACTTTTCCCACCAGTGCCTGTCCCTTTGGGAGCCGGTAGAAATCCATTTCTGGTGAACCTGGCTTCCCCTTTCCTAAACTGGAAATAAATCCACGCAATAATCAAATATTTCCAGCAGACTGAGAGTTCCCTGCTCTCCTCCTAGATAGAGGAGGAGATCCCCTCTCATGCAGGCAGTGAGACAAGGGGAAATGCATCTCCATGCAAATCTCTCTCCCCTTCCTTGGCAACTTCATCTCTTGATCATTTCTGACAGCCCAAGTTTTGTCAGCCAGACACATTTGAGGCAAAAAAAGAAAGGGGAAAAAAAAAAAAAAGGAAAACCACAGCAAGTCAAAGCAAGTTGGAGATGTGATTGGGGGAAGGGAGAGGGAATAAGAAGTAGGAGGAAAAGGAAGGTCCCTGGAGACAGCAGTGAATATGTAAACTTTCTCGATTTCCTCTGCCTACTCATACCTCTGTGTGTTAACAACTAGACAGACATCTTGTATATATTTGATAAATAAGCCTCTCCATTTATTCAGAGGAGTGAATTTGTAGCTATTATGATTCAAATGGCATGACAGGTTCAGGATTGTTGTATTTTTTTGCTATTGAGTTTACAAAAAGAAAAAAAACCAACCTGAAAATTGCGAAATTCAAAGCAATTTTCTTTGGCTATGAATCCACACAATGCACAAATAGAGAGAAACAGTTATATATATATATGTATATACAAAAATAATACAAAGGCCAGTCCAAGTGCCTCTTCCCTCGAGACAGGAGGATGAGGGGTGCAATAAATAATTTAGAAATTGCTACCACCACTTGATTCAGAGTGATGGATCTGGCATGTGTTCCAACAAGGCACATGCTGTATTCATTACCCATTGAGCTACATTTTAATTTCTCCCTCATTAACCTTATCTGTGACTGGGGTTGTGCATCAAGTCAAATCCTTCGGATGTCAATCAATTCATTAGATGGTTGTTTAGTTTGTCATATGTGCTGTTATCGCTTATTAGGCTGCCACGCCGATCAATCAATCAAAAGGCAGCGAGGAGCTGGCTGGAAGGGACATGGGCAGGCAGCAGGCAGGCAGCATTCCATGGAAAGGGCTGCCTGGAGCACAGCCCACGCTGCCAAAAGGAGCGTGAATATTTTGTGTGAAAAATGGGTATTTGATGATTGGCTTTTCGCAAATATTAAAATGAATGTTATATGTGTTGTGTTAGAAAGTGATGCTGTATTAATTCTCTTAAGTAGTGTGTTAAATATAGCTTTAGGTTATAACAAAATGTTAAAATAGAAACTGTGCTATGTGGGATACTTTTTTCCTAAAGAAAGGACTTGCAGCAAGATAGCAGCCACAGGACACCTAAATCTTTCAGAGAAAGAGAATTTATTGCTCCATTATCAGGAGAAATGAACTTCTTCCTGCCTCTCTCGGGCAGGATGATGACGTCAGGATTCAGAGGAAGAAGCTGACACTGCCCAGACAGAATCCTGTGTTTGAATGGAATTTATGCATCATGTATGAGGTGTAGGAATATGCAACAGGCTGTTGCTTTTAAGGGTTACTCCTCTGTTAATGTGGGTCCTTTTTCGGGCTTATTTTGCCCAGAAAAAGGGACCTGGATGCCCATAACTCTTTCTTTCTGTTGTCTCATATTGTCCTAATCCAAAGTGTCCAAATTATTATTACTCTATTATATTACTATTTTTATAACCATTTTATTACCGTTAAACTTTTAAAATTTTAAAAACAAGTGATTGGCGTTTTTCACATTTTGCAAAGTGGAAGGGAAAAAAGATTCGGAGGCGCTCAGATGGCTGCTGTTGGAAACCACAGCTTTGTTTCAGGTCATTGAAGCAAGTTATAGGCACATAAAAATAATAATAATAAGGTTAGTTGAGTGTTTACAGTCAGGGCTGAATGCTTGGTAGGAAAGATGTCGTCTCACCATCCTGCTGGCACAGAAAGTTTCTCCTCCTGACTGACCCTGCCTCTGTTTCCACCTGATATCTGCTGAGTTCCTCCAGGGCTTCCAGCTGATGGACCATAAAAGAAGGGCTCGTGGCTGGCTGGATCTACGTTCCCACCTTCTTGGCACAGCTCATCGGAGCATTATTCCCATTATGGATTAGGTTGGAGGCCTTACCTGCCCTGTTAGGAGAGGGGCAGGATCCAGGACAGTTCCAGGACCCCCATGTGCCCCCCAACACAGCCAGCCCTATTCCTTCACAGCCCTTTGCTTTCACTGGTGGCACTTTGGGGGAAGCACACGAGCACTTGTGTGGAGCCAGCAAGTGTCCAGGTGGCCAAGAAAGCCAAAGGCATCCTGTCTTATATCAGCAATAGGAAAAATTTCTTCCTCCAAAGGGATATCAAGCACTGGAATAGGCTGTCAGTGGTGGGGTCCCCACTTCCAGAAAGATTTAAAAGGCATAAATTTGGCACTTGCAGGTATGATTTAATGGTGGCCTTGGCAGTGCTGGGGGAATGGTTGGACTTAATGATCTTAGAAGGCTTTTCCAACCTAAATGATTCTGTTATTCTAAGGCATGGCAAATTTTAATTCATTGCTTTGGCTGCTGGCAAATCCTCATGGAGAAACTCCTGTGGCAGTCCCAGACCTCTCCATGGAGCATCCAGAAGAAGGTGACAGCCCAGCAAAGGGCTGCAGGTGCTGCTACATCCCAGAATTCTTATTCTCCTCTTCCCCCCAGCAAGGGGCTGTGAGTGCTGCAGGGCTGAGTTTCTCCAGAAAATAATAAAATCAGGACATCCAGAGAAGTTGTGGCTGCCCCATCCCTGGAAGTGTTCAGGACCAGATGGGATGGAGCTCTGAGCAGCATGGTCTAGTGGAAGTTGTTCCTATACATGGCAGGAGCTTGGAACATGATGATTTTTAGGGTGCCTTTCAACCCAAACCATTCTGTGATTCCACAAAATGCTGGTTCAGCTTTGTGTGTGTTTGTGAAGGTGCTGCTGGGTGTTTGCTGCCCACATTGGTGGCACTGGATGCTGCATGCCTGGGAAATTATCCCTCTGTGCCTTGATCCAGGCAAGCTGTGAAGTCCTTGGCGTGGAGCCGAGCCTTCCCACAAGCCCAGTGAATCCCGCCCTGCTCTGGGAGGGAAAGCCACTTCCCCTCCCACTTTGTGCCCCTGGTATCTGCTAATGAGTTCCTTTTCCACCTTGGCATCCTCTCCCTAATTGGGAGGCAGGGACACAAAGGACTCAGGTAGCACGACTTCACTGTAGATGGAGTGAGACGGAGCAGCAAGAGGGGACAAAAAATATCCATCCCTTTGCTTATAAAGTGCAGCTGGGTCTGCAGCCATTCAGAGGGAATGGCTGTGGATCCCCCCCGTGTCATTCTTCAAAAATAGAGCCATTCTCCTCCAAGTGCTCTTCCAGGATTCATTTGAAACCCTCCATTGTAGCTCGGCCGCTGTTGGGTTTGGAGCGCAGGAGTTGGCGCTTTTAAGAGCTCTGCTCCTGCCACAGGTGTCCTTTGGTGACAGTGCCTCTCTATTAGGGTACAGCAGGTAGATGCCACCGCTCGGTGGCAGGGAGGCCGGGACAAGCAATCCTAGCAAGGCGCCGGCGTTTCAATTAACTGCCGAGACAGCCAACATTTCAGGACTTGTACATCTCTCTCCGCAGCAGCTGGGATGTATTGTATTATAAATAACAATAAGCAGGCCCAGTCAAAGGCTGTAATTGAATCTCTTCATTTTGCTGACTCGGGTGGAAAAGCCCCTTTGAGTGAATTATGCCGCGGGGGTGGGTGATTTGGGGATGTGTAAAGGTAACACACACTCGCTGTAATTAAAGCAAACATCCGTCCCTGTCACTGCCCTCGGGGTGCTCAGGAGCTGCTCTGATGGTCTTGCTGTGGGCAGATCCTGCTGCTGGGCTGGGAAGCATCACTCAGCTCTCCTAAACTATCCCTTCCTGTGGTGGTGTTCCCCAGGACGAGGGAAGAGATGAGAATCTTGACTCCACATTTCAGAAGGCTGATTTATTATTATTTTATTATTTATTATTTTAAAAATGCTATACTAAAACTATCCTAAAGAAAGAGAAAGGAGACATCAGAAAGCTAGAAAGGAAATGAATGATAATAAAATCTTGTGACTGAGCAGAGTCCTGACACAGCTGGACCTGTGATTGGTCATCAAGTAGAAACAATTCACATGAGACCAATCAAAGATGCACCTGTTGGTGAACCATTTCCAGACCACATTCCACAGCCATCATAGTCATTGTTTACATTTCTTTTCTGAGGCTTCTCAGCTCCTCAGGAGAAAAATTCTAGTGAAGGATTTTCATAAAATAGGTCAGTGACCCCTTCCCTTGAAGGGTGTCCCTTGATGACCAAGCTGTGGATGTCTGTTGAAGAGGGAAAGGAAATTCCTGAGAAGGGACTTGCTGCTCCTCCATTCTCTTATGGTTTTCCTTGTAGTGGTACTGCAGCCTCCTTCCCATGTTGCCAGCTGTCCCCAGGCTCCAAAATCCTCATTTTTGGGATCATGGAGACCTCTTTCTTGCTGATGATCTTCTGGGAGATGCCCATCTGGAACACTCCAGCATTAAGGAATTTTTATGGATTTAAGCAAATACCCTCTTTTGTGGCTGAAATGGACTCATGCAGGTGGCGTTTCCAACAGGAATGAGCAGTTTAGTTGACCTTTGCTTAAAGCAGCAGCCTGGCGTTACTTTTGGCTAATGGAGAGAGCCAAAGGTTGATGCCTTCCTGTTCCCTTCCATCCCTTGCGCCCGACTGCTCTCAGCACACACCCTTCTCATCTCATCTCTTCTCTCCTATCCAATCCTATCCAATCCAATCCAGACATCTCCCCAAGGCCAGCACATTTTTCAGCCCAAATTTTGCATTGACAGAATATATTACATCTGCGGCGAGGCGGAATATAAAGTGAGGAGGAGTTACTGGGGGAGCACAGGGAAATGAGGTTTTCTCCACTGCGAGAGCACAGGGTTAAATTGGCAGCTGCAGCCAGAGCTTCTAGGTCCCTCAGTGCTGTTTCAGGTTTTCTTGGAGATTTTTTGTTGAGAACATGCTCCGCCTTTTTTCTTTCCCCCTCTAGAATCTACTTTGTATGTCGCTTGCTTTTTCTTTTTTTATTATTATCTTAAACATCCATTATTTAGAAACTGCTGGAGCCTGGAAACCAATTTCCATGCTTATTTCAAAGAGTTTGCAGCGTTTAGGTTGTTATGTACAGGCTATTACATGGACTGACCATGGGGAAACAGCCTGGCAGGGCTGGATGCCCTGTGGGGAGGGGACAGCAGGTAAATATGGGATAACTCCTGCCTGATGGACATTTGTACCTCAGGATACTGGGGGTGAAAATGATGGAGGATGAAAATCAGTGCTGCTTTTGGGACAGGGTCCTGTGCTGGAGGAGGGATGGGAGCCCATATTCTCCCCCTGAGAAGGGGGGCTGTGGTGGGCAGTGCTGCCTCTGGGCATCCTCCCCCAGGGGATGCTGAGCTCCTTCCCGGATGGGGACGTGGCTGTCACCAGTGTCCTTGGCTGTTCTTGGCTTTGCAGGGCTCAGTGTGTAAAGCAGCGGATCCCTGCAGATGCTTTAAGCTACTCAGGGATTAGGCAGAGTTATGAGCAATCCCAGGATGGAGGAAATGTGGAGGCAGCTTGCAGCCAGCCTCATCCTCCTCTCCTCCAGCCAAGGAAAGGAGTGGAGGGATCTTTTTGTCTTGGTTTTGCCATTTGTGGGTGGGTGGTTGAGGAAGCCCCAGGTGCAGGAGGGGTCCCTCTTCCCAAAAAAACCTTGCTGCTCACATTTAGGGCCAAGGAAGTGGTGGGAGGGAAATCCGGGATTGAGGGATTGAGTTCATCCCTCTTGTAAGTGCGTCAGAGTCAGCAGAGTCACGGCAGGAGGAGAGCTGGTGGGTGCAATCCTGGCCTGAGAGCAGTCCCCAAATGCCATTGCCTCAGTGTGACCCTCTGCTGAGCCCTGTGTGAGTCACAAGGATCCCTCATGGTGCCACTCTGGTGGCAAGGGAGCACTGCAGAAGTCACCAGCACGAGGGCATGGACAAAGGGAAGAGCTGTCCCAGCAGGACCTGCTCCTTTTTCCAGCGTTAAGCCCAGAGTCTTTTATCCTGCGATTTCAAAAGAGCTGAAAAAGATCAATCAGTGGCATTGTCTCTGCTTCTTGCAAACAGAACCAAGGTAGCAGAGCTGAGCTGGGGTCAGACAAGCCCCTGCCCTCCCCGTGTGCTCCTGTCCCTCTCAAAACTCCCCAGGGTGCCAACATGAGCAACCGGGGTCTGCAAGAGGTGCCGTCCACGGGACATCTCCCCTCCTGCTGCCTGTGAGAAAATCAGGATAGAATTATAGAATCCTGGAAGGGTTGGGCTTAGAAAAGACCTTAAAGCTCAGCCTGTTCTACCCCCTGCCATGGGCAGGGACAGATTCCACTGTCCCAGGTGCTCCAAACCCCTTCCAAACTGGCCTTGGACACTTCCAGAGATGGGGCAGCCTCAGCTGCTCTGGGCACCCTGTGCCTCCCCACCCTCCCAGGGAACAATTCCTGCCCAATATCCCATCCAACCCTTCCCTCTGGCAGTGGGAGCCATTCCCAGTGTCCTGTCCCTCCATGCCTTGTCCCCAGTCCCTCTCCAGCTCTCCTGGAGCCCCTTTAGGGCCTGGCAGGGGCTCTAAGCTCTCCCTGGAGCCTTCTCCTCTCCTCTCCTCTCCTCTCCTCTCCTCTCCTCTCCTCTCCTCTCCTCTCCTCTCCTCTCCTCTCCTCTCCTCTCCTCTCCTCTCCTCTCCTCTCCTCTCCTCTCCTCTCCTCTCCAGAGCCTTCTCCAGCTCTCCCAGCCTGTGGAGAGTGTCTCCAGCCCTTGGAGCTGGTCTCTCCATGGTCTCTCTGGACTGGCTCCAGCAGCTCCAGCTCCTTCTGCTGTTGGGTGCCCCAGACCTGGAGGCAGCTCTGCAGCTGGGGTCTCATCAGGGGACAGAATCCCCTCACTCTCCGTGCTGCCCATGCTGCTTGGGGTTCAAGATGAGCAATTTGGATGACTGGGTTGGGCTGGTTTGGTTTTCCAGGCTGCAGCCCAAACCTGGATGCTCTGCAAGCACCCACACAGCAAATCCAGCCATGTCAGAGCTTCCTTCCAGGGCCTTCTCCAAGCCCCCACCATCCTCATCCTCACAGCAGAAGGCTGAGGCTGGAATCCTCGTGGTGCTGTTGGTGGGAGGCAGGCAGCAGTGCTGTTGGAATTTTCCCCGTGTTGCTGTGAGTTAATTCATTCCAGTAAATCATCCACAATAATTTGCAGCGAATATCAATTTTCTGTGTGAACTTCTCGCTGGCTGCACAGAAGTATCTTCTGCCGACACGGCTCCCTTATTCTGCTGATCTGAGACAACAAAGCAGCTGGGGAATAAACAGGAGGCGAGCTGGAGTCCCCAGGGCTGCCGGCACGAAGGAAGTGCCTGGGCTGGAGCTCGCTCGTGGATAAAACCCAGCGAAGGCAGGCGATGATTAAAGGCTAATTTGCTGTCTGTGTAGTGTTAAGTGCCCCCCTTTCCTAACGAGCAGGAGGCACTGCCAGCCGTTCTGCTTCGCCGCCTCTCTTTTATTTACCTTTTCAATTATTTGAAGGCTTTTACGAACTTTTGATAATGAACGTGTCCCCTCTGTGCCGGGTCGGTGGCAGGGGGTGTTCTTCCTATGCTAAGAGAGACTTAGATGGGCATCAAATGTCTCTAAAATACCCCCCCAAAACAAACCAGAACAGCCAGGCTGCTCTGGCTGTCTCGTGATGGATTTCAGCGGTGAGCAGTGCTGGCTGTCACTCGCTCAACCTTTCTCCCCTACCAGCTGGTAGAGCAGAGCTGTCCCAGAGCCAAAGGTATGGCTCTATGGAGCTCTGTCACCCCGGGAGGGTGGTGGCAGGGTGAAGAAGACTCAGTATTAGCATCTTAACCACCGTCTGCCCTCCAAAAAAAAAAAAAAAAAATAAAATCCCAGGGAAAGACATTTGGGGTGCTTTGGTTGTTTTTAAGGATGGTATTTTGTGATGTTCTAAGCATGGTATGCAATGTTTTCTGTTATTTCATAGGATTCTGTGATTGGTTAATCTCTGGCTGTGCCGCGGCTGTGTTCACACCGGGGTTTGGAAAACCTGTTTTGGTGTTTTGGCTTTTGTTCTCATTGTGATGAGAAAAGCCTTATGGAGAGTTGGGATGAGGAGCCCATTTTATCACAGAATCACAGAAGGGTTTGTGTTAGAAGGGACCTTGAGGCTCATCTTGTCCCACCCCCTGCCATGGCCAGGGACACTTCCCACGAGACCAAGCTGCTCCAAGCCCATCCAGCCTGGCCCTTCTCCCACCTTTTATCAAGGGAGGAGCTGCCAGGTGAGACTTTCTGAGTGGGGCTGTAAAGGAGAGAAAAGAGGAGCGCTTTCCCCACTCACAGAGGCTGGAAGCAGCTTATCCCCATGGTACATACTGCAAATGTCCTCAGCATCCCTTCTCAGGGGCTCTCTAGCCAGGGTTTAACCTGGATACAAGGACTGGAGTGCCTTTGGCTCCTCATCTGCAGAAGCAGCAGCACTGCAGTTCCTTCCTGGAGGAAGGAAAATCGCTCCTTGGTGCTCAGGCAGCTGGAGCTGCTCTCACACGGGCTGGGTGTCCTGCGATGGGGACCTGGCACAGCCCTGGGGAGCCCAAAATAGATCTGGGGCACCCATTTGCAACTGGTGCCAGGATTGCACACAGGCTCCCCTGGGGGAGGTGGCCCTGATTAAAAGAACTATTTTTACAGAGCCTGGATGCAGGGAGGAAAAGGTGATAATTAGCTGGTGGCAGTGGCTGCACTGCAGGATTGGGTTTGGATGGGTCCCTGTGCTAGCAGGGAGATCCACACAGCCAGAGAAAACCCTGCTGGGATCTGGAAAGGACTGGCTCCCTTCTCCTTGCCTCCCCCTCCAAGAAGCCTTGCTATTTTATTATCCCTGTTTTATTTTCATAGATGTAGCACCTGCTCTTCACTCCCACAGTGGGAGCAACCAGGGCGTCGAGGGCTGGTTGGGAATTGTGTCTGTGTGGTGAAGATCATCAGGAATGATTTGGGTGATGTTTTTCACCACGAGGAATTTATTTGTTTGTTTGCTTATTTGCTTTTTAGATGGCTGTGAGACAGGATGAATTTTTCATGCGGAAAAAAATTCAAGTGTTTTATTGTTTGAAAAATTGGCTTTAAGTACACGTGTGTGTATGTGCAGTTGGGGAAAAAATGGAGCTCTTCAGTCATCTCCACTTATTTATTTATTTGTGTGATGCATCATGCAGATTTATTTAATTGATGGCAGCACCTGGAGTGTGTTAGGCGCTTCCTAAGCTCTCCCAAAGGCCGGGCTTTGGTTTTGTGCTCAGCCTAAGGACAGACAGACACAGCGCTGGAGGTCAGCAGAAGGGGAAGAGCTGCAGACAATTTATGTAGGAGCTAAATCTCTTCACTCTGAGCCGCCCAGAGCCAGCACCTGCAGCCTCTCAGGGGGCTGGATTAGCTCCTTGTCACCTCCCCAGAGTGGATTCAGCTTATACATATATATATATATATGTAATGAGTGCGTGTGTGTATTTCTCTTTCATTTGGCCTGGATAAAAACTGCTGAGTCAAAGATTCATTTTCTTCCCGAGCCCCTTGGAAGGCAGATAAAGGGGCTGGCAGTGCTCAGCAGGGCCATAAATAATGCATAGAGCACAGGAGCAGCCAGCCCAGCCCCTGCTCACACCGAGGAGATTTCTCCATAACATATTACCCTGTCTCCCAGTGCCGGCGCTTCTTCACTCACCTTAGGCTAACACCTACTGCTCGGAGAATTAAATAAATAAAGGAGCCTAATAAAGGCTCTGGTTACCAGCATTCCTGCCTGATCCATTGCTGCAGCCCTGCTCCGAGTGCTGTCCCGGGTTTGCTGCCTCAGGAAGGCACCGTGCTCAAGGTGATGTGAGGGCAAAGGGAAAAATGTGCCTGATTGTCCTCCTGCCATCCCCCCCAGGCTGGAACGCTGCCTTCCTGCCATCCCCCTTCATCTTGGGGATAAGGCTCTTGTCCATTTACATGCAGAAACTGTCCCTGTGCTGAGCTGGAATGCCAAATCTGAGGCAGCTGAGAACGTGGAGGAGGTTCAGATGTAGCTGAGGTTGGGTCTTCACCCACAAGGTGATGCAGAAAATGCCTCTTAGGATTCACTCTTGCTCTGTGTCATTGATCAAATTTCTTCCAGCTGCTCCCAGAAGTCCTCCCCCTTTTCCAGGTGCTGCTGCTGGTGGCCTGAGCCTCCCCATGGTTGGACAATGGCTTGGGAAGGTTTGTTGGTGGGAGGGTGACAGCCCAGCTGAGGTGTGGCCGCTCTTGTGTGCTCCACACAAAGCTCTGCCCTGCTCAGGGTGGGAAGAGGCTCCTGTGGAACATCGAGGGCTTGTGTGGCCTCAGTTCTGAGCTCCCAGCAATGCTGCAGGGAGGAGCGAGCGAGCCCTGGCACAAAGGGACTGAGGGTGTTACCCAGTCAGTGGCAGCTCAGGGGCCTTTTTCACGCAGTCCCACACCACGGGGGGCTTCAAAGGCCCTTTCCCTTCCCTTTGAGCTGCTGGTTCAAACGAGCCTCAGCAGTCAAAGAGGAACTCTCAGCAACACTGTTGTAGCTCATCCTCTTGCCATTGAGTCCGGATGCAATAAATTGGTCCCAGGTTGGCACGGGGGATCCAGGTGAATAAATGGAGCAGGGGCCTCCCTGTCTCATGGTGCACAGTCAGGAGATGCTGCTGAGAGAAACCAAAAAGCAGCAAATGTCAAATCGATGAAAGAAAAATGTTTCTTTTCCTTTTTTTCTGCCTGCTCACAGAACACGCTGCTACTCCTGAAGTTTCTCAGCCCGCTTTTCCTTGGTCTTCAGCCTCAAATCCTTGTCAGGAGCTACCTTTGAAACCAAAGAGTGGCTGTGGAAGGGTGAGAGGGAAAGACACATTTCCCGCCCGACCTGGACAGCCTTGGAGAGCTTGGAGGAGCTCTGAGCCATCCCAGTTCAGGGTGCTCCTCTGCCTGGGGAGGGTCAGGAAGGGAGACTGGCTTGGGAAGGGTAGCCCAGGAGTGCCATCTTCAGGATTGTCGTTACCTTTTTTCCTGAAGTTCTAACGAGCAGGTTGGGTGCTGCTACTGCAGTTTGAGCTTGCTGAAAATCCTCTGTGGCCAAGTTTTCCGTGTTTTACCCTAATTCTCCTCCCTGGCTCCTGCTACAGCCATGTATGCTCCCGGCAATGCCTCTTCAGTGACATTTCTTTGGGTAGCATTGCACTTAGTTGTTTGATTCCACATTTTCAAGGGTATTTGGAAGAAATGTGGATGGTTCATTGACTGGTGTTTGAAGGAAGCGGCAAATTTAATTAAAAAACATGAGGCAAAATTAGTAGTAAAGGAGACTGATTGCAAGGTTTGATGTAGGGCGGATTTAGGTATGGCACAGGAGCCCCGGGAAGCGCTGGCTCGCTGCTCCATCCCATTTCTCTGCCCTTGGGGGAAATAATAACAAGGAGAAGCAGAGGGAGAAAAAAAAAAAAGGCTGGTTTTTATTGTTGTTTGTGATTTTTACATAAATTTTTCAGATTGCACAGCCTGTCTTGTCTTTTTTTTCCCCTGTCTGCTCTGTTTAATGCAAACGGCACCTTCCTGCTGATTGCAATCACACACTGATTGAGAGCAGCTCCTCTGCCTGGGCTGGGAGGGAAGGAGGGAGCTTTAACCCTTTCTCTCACTTCCCTCTGCAGTCTCACTCCTTCCTTGCTCCCTCCCATTGCTGGAGGACTCCAAACCCACTCCCCAAACTCCTGCTTATACATGCGCCAGAGCTCCGCGGCGCTAACAGTAAATTTATTTTCATAAGTGAAAGCTTTGAAATAGATACTGACCTGCTGCTGCAGGGCACAGGCCCAGCTCCAGCTAATATGATTAGGAAGAAACTTTTCCTGCAGAGGAATCCTTGCCTATCTGCCTGCTGCAGCTGGGTGCCCCGGGATGCTGGGAGCAGCGGTCACCAGGGGAGGGGGAAGCCTTGGCTGGGTGGATCTTTGTCTGTTCTACCCCAGTTCTTGTTTCCTCTTCATCACAGCTGCTTCCCATGGTGCATCCAACAACACCCAGCCCTCGTGGCCCCTTTGCTCCTGGCAGGCGGAGTGGTGGGGAGCAGCCTCACAGCTCACAGGATTGTGGAAGGGTTTGGGTTGGAAGGGACCTTAAAGCTCGTCTTTGTCCATGTGATTTCTCCTTTCCATTTCTCCAAGCGTCCAGGTTGCTCCCAGTCTTGTTCAGCTTGGCCTAGAGCACTTCCAGGGATGGGGCATCCACAGCTTCTCGTGCTTGTGCTTTGCCTTCTCCCACAGGCTGGGATCCAGGGATCCCCATAAAAAGATCATCATGGAGAGTGGCCATTCCAGCAGTTTGGCACAACTGCTGCTGGAGCCCTCTGGGCTTTTTGCTAATTCCCATCTCGTGAAAACTCGTAAAAGCTCTTAAATCTCCATAATCCTTAATCCAGCGGACACACACCTTTTCACAGTGGAGATGCACAGGCTCTGGGAATGGTCCAGGAGTTTGATGAGTGCAAATCTCAATTCCACGTGTTGCCTTGGGGCTTGGATCACAGCACAGGAAATCTGCCAGGCACCAGGAGGGATGAGAGTCCTCCCAAAAAAGTCACTCCTGCCGGCAGCAGGGCTGCAGTGATCGCTCCTTCTGTCTGCAGATTGTCTGTATGGGGTGGAGGAGCTGAGGATCATCGAGGACCAGGGCTGAGAACTGCATTTCTTCAAGGCTGACAGCTTCACACCCAGCGGTGCAACCTGGTTTTGATGCATCATGCAAAAATAGGAGCAAAATCCACCCCAGTCCTTTTTTGCAGGGATTCTGCTGGGAGGGAGCTCAGCCAGGCCAGGCGTGTCCATCCCAAAATCTGGCCATGCCAGGTCCCTCCCTTCCCTTGCCCTGCCATAAAGGTGCCCCAGGAGATAGGGACGGGAGCTCTTTGCGGGCGCAGCGATGCCTGCAGAGGTCGGCAGTGAATGTGGTCCATGGGCTGATAAGTTACCTGAGAAGGGAATGACTGCAGGGATTGGATTGCTGTTGCCCAGCTTGGTTACGTGGAGATAACATCGTGGTTTGAGACATCGATCACTTCAAAGGAACCTGCAGAGGGATTTTAATGCCTCGCAAATTGCTTTTGCTTCTATTCAATTTACATTCACGATTGCACAGAGCATATTTAGGAGCTTTCCAAACTGCCACAAACAATGACAAATCTCTCCTGAAACGTTCTCCTGTTGCAGTAAATTTGACCTGACAAAAGAGAGGGAGAAACTTCAGCCTCCTTCAGTGCCATAAGGGTCTCCTAACCCCACAGGGATCTGGGGTTTGGGCTGGCCAGCCCCAAACCTTTGTGGGAAAGGCATTGGTGTGATGCTGCAACACCTGAGGGCTGGGTCAGGATGTTCTGTGTGAGAGAAGTCACTGATCCTGAAATTTGTCACCTGTGGAAATTCTTATTGATGGAGCTGTAACCTCTAAAAGGGCTGCTGGTGCAGATTAAAGAGAGTGTATTCCTGGCAGTGGGAATACACTGCCCTTGCCCCTGGAGACTTGGTAAGGATAGACA